>JAWNPO010000455.1:11310000-11910000 GCA_035047525.1 Drosophila quinaria | reverse complement strand
AAATTGCCCCTATATCATTGTATTTGTTCAGTCTTGTTCCTAAAATGGTTCCAAAATGTATCCCCAAATCGTATTTCTTTCATAATTTCTAGCTGTTCTGACAGTTAAATATCCTTACTTGATTTTTAAGCTTTCTGGTTTTGCTCAATTTATCTCCAACTCTTTTACTTTTTTGCTATTTCTTTAGCGCGTATTTCGTACAATTTTAAATTATATCATACTACTTTTTTATATGCATTCTCAATTTTCCTTGTAAATCATAATTTAGTTTTTACATGATTTGCCGATTTTCTTTTTCAAACTTTAACTAGCTTACTCTCCTGGCTTCTTTTTTGAACTCTTTCTACGATATTTGTACTACCCGTGTCTAGAGTTTTGATCACGAATTTCAATTTCCGTTTGGCAAGTCCTCAAGGACCTGTGCGCCGACTCGTATTATTTCATATTTATAATGTAATCTGCACTTCATTCTCAAAGAGACGTCGCATAAATCACAAATGCCACTTGCACGGCCAGCCTCACTTTCCTCCGCCCTCCGCCCTCCTCCCCTCCCCCTATTCCCCTCTAGGGTGTGTGTGTAAGTGTGTGTGTGTGTGACTATTTATTATACATATGCAAATTCAGAGGCAGCTTCAGCCCCACTTCATAGGCACGTCAGAGGACGCTGGTCTAAAAGCCTTTTGCCTCGTCCCTTTTACGATTTTTTATATATTTTTTTATTGTTGTTGTTTTGTTTGATGTTCGGCGGCCACTTGAAATGCATTTAAAAAGTTTTCTCTCATATGTACATAGGTATATTTATATTATTCGTTGCGCACTTGAGGCAGATTCCATGCCAGTTTCTGTTGCTCGCCTTCGATTCAAATGAATTCAAAATGAAATTTCCAAGGCTTTAATCAATTTTAAGAATTGATTGTTGATTTGCTTTTGCGTATCAAACATATCACTCGCTACTCGCTACTCGCCACTCGTCACTCGTTGCTAATTGACTTGTTGCTGTCAAATGTGCTGCCTGCTTTTGGGCGTTTTTTGTTGCTTGTTTCATTAGGCTAAAAGCTTGTTTGTTGGGCCAACTAATTAAGCCAACATCTGGCTGTTTTGGCCTCTGTTTTGACAATTGTCTTTGCTCACTTGCAACGCATCTCCCAGGGGAGACTGCAACTGCAACGGGGGCATGCCACAAGTGCCACAACTGATTCAACTGCATATTAGCCTTGCTTTCTTCCTCTTTCTCTTTCTCTTTCTCTCTCACTCCCACTCTCACTCTTTCTCTTCGACTTGGCCGCATTTCGATTACATTTATTGCCCACATCGTTGTCGCTGCTTTTGTTATTGCTTAGCCATCATCGCCTTTTGCTTTTGCCATCTTTTGTTTTTATTCTTGTTTTTCGTTTTTTTTTTTGGCCTTTTTGTCTTTAGTCATGGCCACATGGCTAAATGGTTGCAATCTTGCCACAGATTGTCTCATTCAGCTAATGGCCCAATGGCCATTTAAATTCCGACTTGGGGAAAGTTAAATGTTTGTTAATTATACAGAAAAATGCATCTCGATGATTTGAAAGTAGCGCGGCAATTTCAAAACACAATCTCTTTAAATTTGCTTATCGATTTGACTTAATCTATAAGTTTGTACTGACATTGATATTAATACTTACTTCCTACACCTAAGCAATCACTATGAATAGATAATAGAATAAATCATTAACGAATTGCAGAAATGCCCAAATTTTTATTTTAATGTGTTGGTAATATGGGAAGAAATTTGTACATAAATTGGGTGTTTTTATTTTTACTGCTTTCATCTGATAGATGTAAATCACTGCTTACATCTATCAGATGCTAACATTTTTAATTGTAGTTATTTTCGCGATACTCTTCAGATAAAGACATTTACTTATTTTTACTACTATTATTCCCGATTCACAACTACTATTACTGTTACTATTTCTTTTATTTAGATTTATATTTGTTTTGGTTACAGCTCAAGCTAAAGCTACTGATTTTAATTCTTTAATACCGGTTAACGGATATGGCTCCTGTTACGATGTTAATCCTTATTCTCTACTACCTAATTATCATCACTATTATTTTTCTGTTAAAACTTCTTTTTTCTCATAATATGGTACGTATAATCAGAAATTGTTAACTTATTTTTTAATTCATTTATTTCTTTTCATTTAATTATTAATTTTTTAGATGAAGAATTCCCAATTTTGAAAAAATCTAGAATGAAAGAATTAAAAAGTGAAGAACTGGCATAAAACAAAGGACTTTCAAAGGACACTGTATGCTCTACACCAGCTACTGGTGTCCTGTCCACTGTCCTGCACTGTCGTCTGTTTCAGTTGCTCTTGTTGCCACCTGTTTCCCCACTCTTCCCCTCTCTTGCCCACTCTTTTCGTCTTATTTTCTTCTCTTTACTTTACAGCTGCCTCGTCTCCTCTTCTTCTTTTTGCTGTGCTCCTTCTGCCAGTTGTTGTTGTCGTTGTCGTTGTTGTTGTTGTTGCACACGCCCAATGGGACGATGGCAACGCTGCTTTTGAGCCACTTGGAAATCGTTAATTTCATAATTACATGTTTCATGCACACGTTCGCCGACTATGGCCCAAAATGGGCGACCCATTCTCTGCGTGTGTGTGTGCGTGTGTGTGCGCGAGTGTGTGTGAGTGTATGTGAGTGGCACATAAGTGGCAGCCAGCCAGAAAGCCAACACCATTTTGGCCATAATTTAGTTTTGCCCGTCCATTAGCAAGCCAGGCCACAGCAACAACAACTTTGCCTTTGTTGCAACGCCACTCAGCGAGAAATCAGCACCAGCAACAGCAGCAGCACCAACAACAACACCAACAACAGCAGCTACAACAGCAACAACAGCAACAACAAGTGGCCTCGACAGTGGCAGCGGGTGGCAAGCAACGAAGGAAGGGCTGGAAGGGGCGAATGTGGAGGGAGTAGGGGGTAGGGGGTAGGGGTGTGTGGTTGCTAAAGGGAGTGTGTGGCAAGAGGAGCTAAAGAAGAAGAAGAAGAAGAAGCAGCAACGGCAGCAACGACAGCGACTGAGGCAGAAGAAGGACGAGTGGATAATTATTAATAATTATCGCATTGACGTGTTTTCGTTTTCAGTTTTATTTATTTTGTGGCCTTTGTGCGACTGTGTGTGCGTGTGTGTGAGTGTGTGTGTGTGTGTGTGTGTGTGTGTGTGTGTGTGCTTCGCTTGACTTGCTTGCCTCGTTGTAACTTAAGTGGTTTATATAATTGGTCAACTTCTGCTCTTGCTACTTCTCCTTCTACTACTACACTTATTTTCTTTCCGTCTCCCTTACTCAAGCTCCAGCTCCAGCTCCTTCGTTCATTCCGTTCTTCCTTCCATCACTTCTTTGGCTACCTCAACTGTCCCCTTCTTGTCCACGTTTTCAGTGATTTCTTTTTTGCTTAAGGGTGGCATTTTTCGTTCAAGGGTTGCACTCAACTTAACATATTCAACTGAACTGCATAGTTTAATTCTTTGCGTTCTTTGCAGAATTGCGGCATTGAAAGTCACAATAACAATAAGAAACTAGACTTTTCTTTTATAAATATAGAAGTCTATCAATTTTGTTAAATAATTTCAGATTGTCGAAGACATTTTCAGAAATGAAGAGTGTACAGAAAAGTTTTTTTTAGGGTAAGCTAAAGATTTTTTGGGGAGTTTGGAAAAAGCAATTGCATTTTTTGTAAAAGAATTCTTCTGATTGGCGTTTGTAGATTCATATACTAGGCATTCTGAGCCTGCATTATCCTGAGCATATTCCTTGGCATATTTCTTTGTTATTGTGGAAAAATTCGGAATATTTTGGGGAATTATAAAAATTCAATTCTTGCTTATTGGCTATGTGGTGAGAAAGATAATAAATAAAAGAACTGACAATACTGTAAAGTATAACACATTAGTGAAGATAATCTTATGCCCTCTATTTTATTTATTTATTTATTTACAAAATTAGAGAGAATATAAAATATTAAATCTAATACATTAAAATTGTGTTTGGAGTACTAGTAACTAGACCTTCGACTCTATGGTGTGCCTTTATGGTGTGTGTTAGGTTACAAAATGCCCTCTATTTTATAGTTTGCAAATATACTAAACTTAATTTGAACAACTTCCTTCTAATTATAAGAATTAGTTACTTAACAAATAACCTTACTAAGACTATACTTCACGGGATTGTTTCACATACTTGTGCACTAACCTTACTAATTTCGTATTTTCTAAAAAGGATCTCAAAAAATATTATTTAATTAATGTCGATCAAATTTATATAACTTATAAACTTCTCAATTATTGCCAGCCTCAAAATAAACTCCGTTTAAATTTCCATTTCCATTCCCATTTTCATCTGCAAGCCTCGACTTTATCCTTAGCCATTTGATGAGCCCGACTTAACTTTTAGATTTACCCGCTTCATCTGCATTCCACCTTCTCCACACCTCATTCATAAAGATGAAAAGCATATTTCAGCATTACTCCCCTTGCTGCCTGAGCTCATTAAGCATTAGTCGCATTAAGATCATTTTTTTCAATTATTTCGCAATATAAAAAGAAATATTGTAGCAGCATTTAAATGGAATTCAAAACGCGCGTAATTCAAAATTAATCTCGAAAACCAAATGAATTGCTACATGAAAAGCTCTCATACAGCAAAGGAGGCGGCAGGGGGATGATGAATACTGTTAGGGGTGGCAACTAGAGTAGGGGACTGAAGAAGGGGGCGGATGGGACCCTTTGTGGCCAACATGCAACCATTGCGCCTAAATGAGCAGCAAATTCTTCAAAAGCGTCTGTCATTTAAATTGTGTCCATATGGGTAAGGTGCTGGCACTGTGGCTAGGGGTAAGGGTTGGGGTTGGGGTTGGGGTAGGAGAAGGGGGTTGGGCTTGGGTATGGAAAAGCTAAAGCGTCTGTCTTTTCACTTTTCGTTAACGTGGCTTTTTGTTGACCAAACAAGTCAGAGGGAGGGGAGACATACATACATAAGTAAAGAAAATGTTGTCAATTTTGAGTTTGAGGCATTTTGGTTTAAGTTTCTTAATTGCACAGCTCGCATTGGCCGCCAGATGGCGCTGTCTCAATTATGCCATTTCAGAATTTTTCAATTAAAATACGCACACACATTCACACACACACACACACACGCACACAAAAGCAAAGCTGTCAATGGACCAGCAAATTTTGTTTTTTTCATCTTTCTTTTTTCATATTTTTATTTCAGGTTTTTTGTAGAATTGTCTCATCCTTTTCCAAGGATTAGCGACAGCAGCTGGAAATATTGTCGCAACATTTGCTTGTTGCTACAAATTTAATCAACGCCACAAAACGTAGCAACCCCAGCAGCAATTTTCATTATCCTTTTGAGTCCTTGAGTCCCCGTCGTCGCTTCCCCTGCCTTTATAGCTTTTATGGCAGCCGCTTTTATGGCAGGCATTTCACAGCGTGTCGCCAGATGGCGCCAGTGCTCAACGCTGTCCTTGTGCCAGATGCTGCTGCAAGGCGAAAGCTTCGATTGCGAAACGGGACTGAGCTTAAAGCTTTGGGTAGCGATTTTGGCTGTGTTGACTGTAGAAGCTGTTCGGGTATTGTGAAATTCAAAACAAAGAAATCTGCTTTAAGTTATCAATGTGACTAAATATCTTTGTTAAGTAATTAAGTGGATTTGATTTGTTTAAATTGTATTACTATCTTTTAAATTCTTTTTAAATTAATTTATCTTTACATAAACACAGAAGTTCAAGTATACCCTTAACTTTAGAGTAATTCATTTGTTTAATGTCATTTATTAAATAAAAATATAAAAATAAATTAGAATACAGTTTAATTTATCAAATAATAGTATTATTTAAAATTGTTTCTTTGTGGCGTAAATAATGTGATATTTTGGTAATACAAAAGATATTTACATTCTATTTTTAATTTTGATTTTTATTATAAAGTGCAATTCAACATTTTTAGCTTCACCTGAGATCTTAATAATATTTTCGAGCTGGACTTTTTTTTAAACTCACAACTTTTTGTGTTAATAGTTAAACATTTTTTTTAATGTGTGCGATGTGTACGAGTATATTTAATTACTTCAGCTTTTTTCTCTTTCATCCACAATGATGCAAATCTATCGTGCACTATCTATCGTGCTTTTGTTTTTTTAGGCTAACTTTCTTGGAAAAAGGCATCACTCTAAGCCAGCTCATAAATAACACTGCGGAACAAAAAAAAGTCTGCGGATGATTCGATATTTTTTCGACGACCAACTTTGAAGGCCGACAACTTTTTGAACAGCTCTCGTACAAAGGCAAAACAAATTTTGATTAATTTTAATACTTCAATAAATAACTATTTCCGTTTTCAAACAAGATTTTTTTTTAAAAAGGTCAAAACCAGCCTTCCAACCAGCTACCAAGGCGCAAAATAACTCTTTCCCAGTGAAATTTATAATGTTATCGCACGTATCAGCAAATGCTTCGAGTCGAGGCGTTGAATATGTTTGGTATGCTATGCGTTTACTTCCTACTTTTACTCTAGAGAAATGTACAAATATACTAATTAAGTATACACGTAAGTTTAGCCAATCGTATTTCTATAAATATGCCCAACTAAGTATTCAAGTTACGCAGTTGACTGGCAACAACTGACAGAATCAACTGATGGTTGGTTGAGTGATGCTTGTGTTGTCATCATTGGATGTATGCGTGACGGATTGCAGCACTACAACTGTTGCACACACTTACACACACACACACTCACACACACACACACACACACACACACACACACACATATGCGAGTGTATCCTTTAGCCCGCTTTGCAAATGAATGTCACAGAATCTGATTGAATCAACTTTATTTCAAAATGATGCCACTTACAGCACATATAGTGTGAGTGTGTGCGTATTGGTAGTTCCACATGCATACTAGACTACAGTTTTGCATGTGCTCCCTACACACACACACACACACACACACACACTCATAGAGAGAACACGTAACAGAAATCGTAGCATACTTTTTGGCATGTGCCAACCAAATAAACTTGATAACAAGCAATTTCTCACGTCTCTCGCAAAATGGAGCGTGTCATTCGGGCAACAGTTTGCCAAAGATGATGACGACTTTTGGTTTGAGTCTTAGTTGGAGTTACGCATCATAATGATGAGCTGCTGTTGCTGTTGCCACATTCGACAAATGTCACGGGTGAATTTCATTCCACGCCACACACAAAATGACAAATCAATGGCAACTCCTTCCCTTCCATTCTCTTCCATTCTCTGATTCTTCCTTATGTTATTGTGCTCCCTCTGATGTTTTGACTTATCATTAGTTTAATTGGTGGCATGATGCCACTGTCTGTTGCAACACCCCGAACACAAATTTGTTGCCATTTAATTGGATGTCGCTCAGCAGGTGACAGACCCTATGCTTATGTACAGCTCTCGACATATAAATATAACCACTTTAGAATTAAATGGATATTGATTTATTTCTCTTTATAATTTTATCACGATATTTGTAAACAAACTAAATTTACTAAAGTATACTAAAGTACTAGTCTTTAAAAGTATACTTTTAATCCTAATCAAATTAGATTTCAATTTTTGTATTTGTATTTATTTGTAATTTCAGTTTGTTAATCAAAAAATCCATCCGTCTTTCAGATTACGGGTCAATTGACTATATCATATACATATCTGAAACGATCGGTCGAAAAACAGACTTTGATATAATTACCTTTATTGGATCTTAACTCAAAATTTATGTTTAAAGATCCTGACCAACTTTTATAAAGTTATCACGAATGTTTAATGATATTATAGCTGTCATAAAAACGATTAATATAAAATCAAGGTTCATATTTTAATTATTTTGTTTTTTCTTTTTACAAATAAACTCAAACTTTTAGGTTAAATAATAACCCTGTCTGAATTTGAAGAAGATGGTCGAAAATATACTTTATTGAGTTAAAGTTTTTAATTTTTCAGTATATTTTTAAGAATTACTAAGGAGTTGATTTTTTGTACATAGTTTAATTTGATTAATTTGACAGCTAAGGGTATTGAGTCTTAGTTATGCCACTGAAAACTTTTCTTTCTATATATATATTTTTTTTAATTTTGGTGCTATTTGTGTGTTCAGTGCTGTATGGATGGTTCGGGTGGGTTTTGAGCTGGCCTCGGGTGGTTCAACTGCGTTGCGCACTTTTAGTTGGGTTGCTTATTTTGACATTTGACACAATTTGCTTGGCTGCAAACAAAACGCCTTTCGTGCCCATAGAGAGACAGAGTGAGAGAAGGAGTGAGGGGGAGAGCTGCTGTGCTTTGACTTTTAATTTGTCACTAATTTGTTCATGTCTTATCAAATTTCAGCGTGATCGCCTTCAGGCAGCTTCCCCTCTCTCACTCTTACTCGCCCTCTTTCTCTTTTTCTCTCCCTCTCTCTCTCTCTCTCTCTCTCTCTCTCTCTTTGTTGTTGTTGTTGTTGTTGTGCCTCATTAACGCCTTTTAAGCCAACAGACGAGAAATTATTCCAATTTGTCGCCGTCGTCGCTTGACCAACTTAATGAAAGTGTCAACTTTAACGAGCCTCAAATTGTTTTTATTTTTACTTACTAATAAAAATAATAATAACAATAACGACAGCAACAACAACAACAGCAACAACAACAACTGTTGACATCCTCAAGTGCTACAGGCAAAATAAAAACATCAACGCTATTGATTGCTTCGTCAGCAAACGACCATCTGCTGACCCCCCACCTATCACCATCCCTTCCCCCTCTCCTGCCTGCTGCTGCTGCTCTCTCCCCTTTTTCCCCAGCTGTCTGTCTCCTTCGCCCCCCTCGCCAACAGTTTGTCTGCCCAATCATTTCCTTGTGCAGCTTTTGCTGATGTGATTGATTGGAAAAATGATTCAATCTTGTGACACATTTTGCCATTATTTGGATTATTACATTTACTTCAGCATTAATTCGACACACACAGACACACACACAAATAAAATAATAGACAATAAATATGGACATTTGACAGGTTGGATAAAAGCTACATTTGCAGAGGGAGGCGACAGTTTTTCCTTTACTTTAATGAGCAAAGTTAATGAACAAACTTGGCTATTATCGATTCATGTTATCGATATGAGATGTTAAAAGTTTGATAGCTGGCAAAATGAACAAGAAGTTAAAGTCTACTTTGGCAGTCTAAAGCGAAACTTGGCTATGAATTTTAACTTGATATATGCTACTGACCAATCGGTAGTTGTTTAATATGAACATTTCTTAAAGGCTGAAGTCCAAGAATGCAACCTTGTGAATATTATTATTTACACGAGTTATCGATTTCAGTTGCATATCGATTGTTGGTGAAAGCTTAAATTAGCTACATCTACATCTAGACAGTAATTTTATAAGGCGATTGAATTAAATGAAATGATTTCGAATTATACAAGGAAATCTATAGGCGATATTCGCATGTTATCGATATTCACTATAAGAGCAATTTTTTGAGTTATGGAAACTTTCTACAAAACTAATTTGTACCTATCGATGTGTGTTATCGATAGAAGTAGTGATGTAGTTAGCTTAATCGAAATATTAAAATCGAAAAAATCAAATCAAGAGAAACATAATGACAAATACAAAACACACGAATAAATTTTGACATATTTCTAGATTCAAAATCAAATCAAATTTTTTTGAACTTGGCCGAAACTGATTCGATTCCTGAGTGTCAGTTTGATCAAGGTTTGATCATGGTTTTTAGATTTATTCTGCATTCAAATTTAATTAATTTCGTTCAAATAAATTTGTGCCTCAAGATATAGATTTTTATGGAAACTCTTCCAAAAATTTTAAATTTGAAATCTTAAATTTTAACATTTAATCAAAACATGATTTCTATAATGAAAGTGCGATAAACTAAGTTTTGTGAATCATCGACAAAAAAACTCAGTTTAAGAAGCTCTATTGAAAGTAAACAAAATTTAATTTTTAAAACTATTTAGGAGTGCTTCGGAAATCACTTCTACTTGAATTTCACTTCAATTTCATTTCACTGTGACAAAGTCATCTTCGCTAAAAATGTTTGAGGGAAACGCTGTCAGCTCTCAATCATCTGGCATCTTATGCCACATTTTTTTGTACGAATTTTAGAATTTAGAGTTTTCGAGTAACTTTAATTGTTTGACGGGCCAAAACCTTATAAATTTTTGTAAGCTATACAAAATCAATTATTATATAAATAATTTAAACTATATTTATTAAAAAAGGAAATAAAATAAAAACATATTATTCTGCAATGATAAGCTTAAAAAAGTTGCTAAACAAACCCTTGGACAATTTAATATGAGAAGAGGCCAACACTAGCAGCCTAGTTCGAAAAGGTTGGTGGACATGCAAAAAAAATATTAAATCACTCGAAGTTTTGTTGCACTGGGAAAGTTTTCGCGTGGAATTGCTTTTCTCTGAATTTGATTTCGCTTGTCATTTCCGTAGAATACCTTATACCTTAAGTTTGTTTGTTGATTAGTAAAGTAAATTTCAAATGAAATTAGAATTAATCATTATTTTATAATTTGTTGAATAAAACTTATAATGATAACAGTCCTTGATTATTACAGCTCTAGGTGAAAGAGAAAGACCAAATGTGACGAGAATTGCATTGAAAAGCTAACATATGTAACTGCCATAGCTTTGAAAAATTATACATAACTCAAAACACAGTTGCTCAACAAGTAGATACCCAATAAAATTATTAAACAAAAAACACCATAAACATTGACATCAAGTTGAAATACATCACATACACTTTTGCAAAGATTGCAAGGTAAATAGAGCTAGATAAGAGTCAATTTGATTGTACTTATGTACTCATATGCACTTCATTTGTTTAATTGATCCACTTAGAAGCTGAGAAAGAGTTTTTTCTGCTGGGAATCGTGATTTGATTTGGAAAGGAACTGCGAAGAATTCACAGAAAGAACAGTCGTGTTATGGTAGATGTGAGCCTATTTAGACAATTGCTGTCAAAACATTTGGTAATTGATACCAGGACACAAGTCGCAGGAGGATGCCAAAAAAGAACGAGATGTAGACGGAAACGCGTCAAGTTGATTAAATTGCGTGAAGAGCAAAAGCGACAAGGATAATGACAATAGGCAAGTCAAAGGGATGACTGGCGGGATTCGGGATTCGGGATTCGAGATTGCCCGTGTCATGATGGTTTGTGGTGTACATGCAATGATACGGGTTTCAATTACAAAAAAGGAAGTGCCACAAAAAGAAAAAACAAGCAGGCAAGAATTGGAGCCAGTCCAAAACATCCAAGCTTAACTCGAACTCCAATTTGGAAAAAAAAATAAAATAAAATCAATCCAATTGCCGCTTCCTGGCGCAAATGTCATTCGTCCTGGCGAAGGACAAAGCCTGTGATTCTTGTTGTTGTTGTTTTTGAACTGGTTTTAATTACGTCAAGTGACACACCACAATAATCAAAATGGATATCAAATGCGCCATCTTGAAAATAAAGGGGGTACCTGCAGCTTCCCACCTTTGTCCTCTCTCTTTCCTTCTATTTTCCCCCCTCGACTCGACTCGATTTCAAGTGACATTTAGCGTGTTTTGACAGCTCGTTTGATGTGCAACGCGCAATTAGAACGACCTCTTCCACTCCCCTTCTTCCTCTTTTCCCTGGCTCTTCACAGTTCGTTGACAATTCCATTTCCGTAGCCGGGACAGGAAGTTGGACAAAATGGCGTCGCTTTGGGCCTCGTTACCTGACTTAATCATGCTGCAAATGCTGGCGCCAAAACTCTTAACATAAATTGATTTGCCTCGCCCTCCTCCCCCCAGTCCCCTCACCCCTCCAACACCCACAACCCCCTCATAACTCACACCTCTACTGTTATCACTCTCACAGTCATTGAGCCGAACAAAAGGAATCGACACTCGGACCTGGACTCATTTTCCACTCGAGTTGAGCCACAGATGAGCACAACGTTCGCCTCTTGAATACTCGTATTCCAATTCCAATTCCAATCGGTTCATCCCCCTCCCCTCCCCTACCCTCCTTTCGTCCTTTCTCCCTCCCACCACAATTTGCATTATGCAATCATTATATTTTTATGCCTATTAACGTTAAATACACCAATGATTGGAATTGAATATTTATTTGGATTTGCATAAATTTGCGCAGGTGATTTGTGAATCGAAGCGTGTAAGCGAGAACGAATCCTCAAAACATTCATTTCATTCATTCGCTTTGCTCAGTCGCCCATACGCAATGAGTGTTTCGTAATGATTCACAAGTGCGTGTGAGTAGTTCACAACAAATAAACAGTTCTTTCCTTGAATCTTGTGATCATTATAAGTGTGTCTGCGTAAGTTAAGAAAAGCCTTAGCTGTATAGAATACTTTATTTTGCTTTATGTCCAGAGGTTGTCGAATTTTATTATATAGATACAGGATACAACGGCCAATAATATAATTGTAGAATCCTACACTTTTAAAAGTATCCTAAGTTTTGCAGAAATAATTAAGACAGTACGTAATTATCAAATATGCAACGATTGTAGTTCCCGCATTGTGACTTGATTCCAAGACAATCTTTTCACAGTGATTATTACGAAGCTTGCGTAATTATACCCGTTACTTAATAAATAAGTAAAAGGGGATATTGTATTCGTTGCAATTTATGTATGAGAAGGAAGCATCTCTGACCTTATTTTCTTGATCAGCATCAACAGCCGACTCGATTTAGCCATGTCCGTCTGTCCGTCAGTGTGAAGGACTAGATAAAGAGACTATAAAAGCTAGAGCAAAATTCACTTTTGAAAATTCAGCGCTGAAAGTTTACCACTGAAAATTCAACACTAAAAATTCAGTTTTGAAAGTTAACCACTGAAAATTCAGCGCTGAAAATTCACCGATGAAAATTCACCGCTAAAAATTTACCGCTGAAGGTTTACCACTAAAAACTCACCACAAAGCAACTGAGTTTTTGCGCTCACTCTTCCCCTCTCGAGAGAAAGTACAGAAATTAATGAATTGAAAAACTTGCTTTTTTTTTTTATTAATTTTTCAGCTTTTTTGTATCGTTCCTCCCGTCAAAAACAGCTTTTTTTCCAACAAATGTTGGCAACACTGATTCCAAGTCTCAGCTGAAGCTCAATTTATTTATTTAAGTTTTGTCTGCATTTTTTGTGTAGTATTTTTCTATGAAGCTGTCCCAACTGGCGTTCACATCTTGCCCAATTTGTTGCTCAATTTGTGCATTAGATGTAATTTGCTCATTTCAACTCATGAACTCGCTTTGCCACTCGATTTTCCCACTCGGCAGACACTTTTCCTACCAAATTGAGTTCCGGCTTGAATACAAAACGAAGGAAATTCAATTGTAGAAACCGAGAAGAAGCTAAAGAAGAACTGATATCATTATCAAAATTCATTGTTAAATGTTTTTCATGTTAAGTTTGGGGCGACTTTAGCGCTAATTGCGCTAATTGCTTGACGCTCTTTGGCGTTGGAGGGAAAGTCAGCCATGAAATTTTAATGACTGGTAAATTGATATGCCTTTTGAGTGAGCCCCAAGGAAAGGGAAATAGAAAGGGATGAGATAAAGGAAGGGGTCTTGTGACATGCAAATGAAGGCAACACAGATTCTTATTAAGTATCAAAGGACAACTTAAGGAGCTGAGCAACTGCGTGGGCGCTGAAATAGAAAGAAAAAAACAAACGAAAGAAAACTGAACAAAGTAGAGAAGGAAAATGTGATGAAAAAAAAAAAACACAATGCCATAGGGGTTGGGAAATGGTGGTGAAAATAGAACTGCTGCTGCCGGTTGAGAGTTGCGAGAGCTCGGGGAGTAGCGTACGTCAAAAGATTATGACAATTTTCCCACCACAAATGAGCGTTAAATCTGACAGGCGACAAGGCGACAAGGCAAAAGGAGCAGCGCTGGATCCAGGACTCGAGCTCAGAACTCAGAGCCCATTGTTAGCTGCTGCTGTGAGTGTGTTGACAAGGATTAAGGACATCAACGAACGCGACTGAATGTCGGACGTTCCATGGAAAACACAGCCTCGAGAAAATAACACGAAATTCATAAAAAGCCAACAAAAAGTTGTACACGAAGGGCAGAAAATAATAGAGAGGACAAATAGACAACCGAGAACAGAATAAATGTAATCAATGTAACAAGAAAATAGCGAAAATTATGATTGATGTCGATTGTTTGATTGGGTTGCCAGACGCGCTCAACACTCACAACGGACAAAACGGTCAAGATGGCGTCGTCTTAAGTACAGGAAGTGGCAATCAGTTGGGCAACCCCGTAATGAGATTTACTTTATCGACTAAGTGAATCACTTCAGGCGGCCCTTCATTCGATTAGAACGATACAATTTAGTGACATTACAGTTTATTTATTTAATATATCATCCACTGCACTCGCAGTGACTATTGATGAGGCAGTAGTTAGAAAATAATATTTGTAGTCTTTGTATTATTGGATGGTATTAGATTAGCTTTATTTTTAGTTCAAGAGATAGGCTCAGCCTCAAGATTTGACAGAATTTCCCTCCGAATTCCGCTCACACAAAAAGAAATTTTCGCCTTTCAAAATGTGTAATTTATTCATCAAATATTTATGTAATCATAAGTGAAAACATTTTTCAAAGATAAAATCTACTTTCGTTACTTTTGTATTTTCGAAAGTGAGGTTCGATTTCAGTGTTGAAAAATTCCTTTTTCCAGAGTTGTCAATTTCTGCACAGTATTTGTTTTCATAAATTATCAGGGGTGACACAGAAATCGCAAGCGAAATAGAATTTCGCAGAAAGCAATTCCGCACGGAAAATTCCGAGCTGCCACAGAACTTCGAGAGATTTAATTTTTTTTAGCATTTTCACCAACCTTTTCAAACTAGGCTGCTAAGGGTTGACACCTTTTCAGATTAAATTACCCAAAGGTTTGATTAGCAACTTTTTCAAGTTTATCATTGCAGAACACTAAACTTTTAATTTTTTCCTTGTTTAATTAATAAAATTTAATTTATTTATGTAATAATTGATTTTGTTTAGCTGAAAAAAATTTAAAAAGTAATTGTCGCGAAAAAATAAAAGTTACTCGACAGTTCTAGCAATTGTCTGCCATTAGTCTGGCAACTCTTCGTGAAAAATGTTTTCACAAATTGCACAATAAGCTTAAGGTTTTTTTCGATAAAACTTGATTTACCTCAAAGGAGCTATTTTTTTGCTGCTTAATTTAAAGAAAACTGAAGTGGTTCCATATATATTTTTTAAATATCTTACTTCGAATTTTGACTAAAAAATGTGGCATCGCTGACCCTGACTTCGAAAATCTAAATCGGACTTGGTGGCAGCATCGGACGAAAACCGACTTAGCGCTAGTTCTTTCCGCACAAAATTATTCTGCGAATTGACCTGTGGCAGCGCGAAATGAAATTGATGTGAAATTCAAGCGAACGCGATTTCTGTGGCATCCCTGATTCTTTTGATAGTTGTCATGTTGAATTATGTGGATGTGTTGATTTTATAAGCTAATGATTAAGCCAATAGGAAACTGAACATAAATTAAAATACTTACACTTAAAAGGAATTCATCTAGAAAACATTAATCGATTTTGATTCAATGTTTGCTGCTGCAAGAGAGATTGTGTAATATATCCTCTTAGAAAAGGAAATTTTACTAAAACCATGCCAATACATATGTATATGTGGAGCTTGGTAAGTTAACTCATATCTAAATTGCTGTCGAAATTCCCTAACTCGAATCAGCGTTCTCCAAAGAAAAGGTTCGAGTTATGGAGATATTCGACTTATGGACTTTATTTTCTTAAGTTTATTAATTTTACTACTACTCAATTATCTCTAGTTAGAGCGAAATTCGAGTTATGCAAGTTCAACTGTATTAAAATTAGTACCAAACAGAAGAATGATTTTGGTGTATAACTTCATATAACAGTTAGGAATCCTGAATAAAGTTTGCTTATAGATATCCTTATTATTTTGATTTGATTCCTATCTTCAATCTTAAATCTTCCAGACTACTTTACCACAATCTAGATTTGGTTATCATTTTTTCTGTTTTTTAAAACATTTCGGCGAATTCTTATTTCAATCCTACCTATTTACTATTGTGGTGTTCATATCTGTAGAATTTAATGGTCGATTTTTGTACGTCTTCCAAACACTGGCAGCTGTAAGCACTTATGTTACTCTCGCCAACAGTTCTCACCTTAAAAAACTACCTTTATTTTCACCCCACAGCTATTCGCGTCTTAAGACGCATTCCCTTCAAGAAGTCTGCCACTTGATGGAGTAGCAACTATTGCACTTTGAGAGGCTGTTGCAACTGCAACCGCTGCTGGCACGGCCACTTCACAGAGTAGCACAGAGTGTTGAGATGCCACCCGGGGCGTTGCCACTTGAGGCAGAGAGCCCGAGCCCGAAGAGTCTTTGCTTCCAAGGAGCAACCCTTTTTTTCTCATTAGAAATCATTTAAGCAACAATTTTAATAATTTCAACAGTGCACTCGACCTGAGACCCGCGTTAAGGGTTAGAAGTCGTCGAAGGCGGCACAGGCGGGGGGCGTGCCAAGCGCCATTCATGCGACATGGTGTGTGGTGCATGCAACATGCAGAAGGAGGCGCTGTGTCGAGTGGACGAGGAGGACGTCCATTACGGACTGAAGCTTCTTTTGATCGAATTAAGGCACAGCATGGCGTTTAAATATGGCCAACTTTGGTCCCCCATAAACACTCCACTCCCACTTCCACTCCCCTTCCTCATCCCCTCTCCTACCCTCAACCCGTGCTCGAGTGCAGTTTATTGTTTGATTTAACTGAAAGGAAAATTAAAAAGAAAATCATGAAAAGAGCGTCTGAGTTTTTTTTTTTTTTTCATTTCTTGGGAGTCAGCCATTATTATTATTGTTGCTCTTGTGGGCGGTCTTCGAGGGCCTTTGAAATTTAAATTCAAATGCAAATGCAAATTTGAAATTTCAAAACCAACGCCGAGCTCAAGCTCTTAATTCAAATTCAAATTAAAATAAAAACGGTTTGCCATCATGGCAACTGTTTGTTCATCGCCACTCGAGCGCCGCTTCGTTTTAAATCCGTTTTTGTATACCCTGTAATTAAGAAATGTTCTCAAATATGTTTTTCATAAACTAGTATTGGCAGGCATGTAATAGGCTAGAGGATTTCAGGGAAATGTTCTGAAATTTTTGTAAGATTTCCTTTAATTATTTTTTTTCGTGTTCTAGTGGAACAAGCTAGTCAGACATTTATTTTAAATTATACAAATAATTAGTAATAAAATAGCAAATACAAAATAAGTTTTAGCTTAAGAAGTAATATTAATTTTAACTTTCATTTATAATTATTCTTAAGGGTTAAATGTTGCTTTAATTTTAATCAAGAAATTAATTTTCACCATTTATTGATGATTTCAGGTGAGGACTTTAGTACCTTACAACTATCTAAGGGGTATCTAACAGTTTAGCAAGCTGTTGTGGAGTAGTCCATTTTGTTTTGTGATCCCTTTGTATTTTTTTACAGCCCAAATCCCAGTGTGCGTCGCTTCCACATCCACTTTCCACATCCGCGTCGGCATCTCCATAATTTGTTGACTTCAAAAGAGATTGGTTCATGGCTGATGGCTCATGCATATGAAATGTGTAAGCGATGCGCCTTTTGCCACCGCCTTTGTAATTGTGCAACTTTCTTCAGTTTTAGCTTTGGCTTCAGCCTCTCATCGGGGCAACGAGACAACAAAAAAATGTACGAACAAAAAAAGTCATTCAAAGAGATTTTGAGATGAGTGAAAAGTTTGACGCTTCAACGCCAATTCGCAAAAATGAAACGACCCAAAGCGACTAAGGAAGCCATTAACATGCCCTCTAAGAAACACATACACACACACATGCAACTTCATATACACACTCACATACACACTAGAAAGCATGACCAAAGTCATGATAATGTAACTAATCAGGACATGCGAAACAGATCCAAAATTGAATCGGATAACTGCCAAAGCAAGTTTAAAAGTTCTTCTCCAGTAAAAGTTGGTCAAATTTACGAGATATATTTAAATATACACTTGATTATTATAAGAATAAAATATCTTGATATAACAACTTAACTTAGTTACTCAAACATTTTGAAGTAGTGTAAATTAAAAAAAAAATCATTAAATATGATTAAAAAGAAGGAAATAAAACTATTTAAAATTGACACAATAGGTAATTTTAGTGATTTAGAAATTGATCAAGATAGTTTAGTTTAAAATTAGATTTATCAAAGAAAAAACATACAATATAACATAATATTATGGAGACCATCAATAGTAATATAAAAGTTATTTGATTATGAAATTTTATTTTATAGAATCAAATGAATACTTTGGAATACTTCACGTTCACTTCAAAACAGACCCAACACTATAAAACGGCCAGACTGTAAAATGAACCAAACCAACTTTTTTGTAAAAGTGTGGAATATGTCAAAGAACAATACTTCTATAGTACAATTTTTTTCAATTTTGATTTTTTAAGCTTTTTATTAATACACCGTACTGTGGCTCGTTTTCCGAAAGCTCGTGGCAAAAATCTGTAACTTTTGAAGAAGATGAGATATCGGGTTGAAATTTGAAATATATATTCCCAATACTTTTCAAAAATTTTTGGAAGAAAAATAAAAGTAGGCGTAACACTTAAAAGGGCAAAAGTAAACAGTCAAACACACTTTATGTAATTTCTACACTTTAAAATTTTATCAAAAATGTAAAAAATAAATTAAAAACTAAACTTTATTTTTTTAAGTTTTCAGAATTTTTAATTTTCTTATAAACATTTTAACTTTAAAAACTTTAAACTTTAAGATTTTAATTTTAAGTTCAAAGAGAACCCAAAAAATAGATGCAAACGAAAAAAAAAATTCTCCTTCACATTTTTTTTTTAATGCATTAAGTTTTAAAGATAAGTCAGTTAACATAAATAAATAAGCTTAATACAAAGACTAAGCTCAATTCAAAGATGTACTACACCAAACTTGCCTTAATATAGCGTAAAATTTTCCACTTGGCATTTTTTTGAAAAATACTTGAATTTTGTCGAGCTCCACAGCCTACAACAAAATTGTTGAAAAGCATAAAACCTTCTGCATAAAATACTTCAACCATTTCCTAATTCAAAAATATAAACATTTTTCTCAAATGGAACAACTCGAAAATTGATTTTTGCCACAGTGCACAGTGGTTGCTGTCATAGGCCAAAAATCAAAAACTGACTCTCAAAATTTTCAAACAATAACTGACTTTATCAACAGCTGATTGTCCAAACTTTATAATGCCGCACACATTTTGCTTAGATTTTAACGGTACTTTCTAAAAATACCATCGAAAGTGTGACCAAATTTTCGTTTGCTTTGTACAGAGTCAACAGGAAGCTGCACGTGTTTGTCTTTAATAATAAAAACATTGTGAGAAAGATATTCCAATTGAACTTTGATAAAATGAATATTATACAGGAAGGTATTGACTTTATTTCTGCAAATAAAGTTATGGATAATATGTGATTTATTTTGTGCAAATCGTTGTTTATACACGAAGCTTTTCTGTTTGTTCTTGTTTCGTCTTTCATAACTTTCGTTAAAGTTTTAAGTGTTTGTCCCTCCTGTCCCTCAAAAAAATCTTTTGCATGATATTTGTTAATATTTTAAGATTATAAAAATGTTAATTTCAGCTGCTGAGGCTCGCTCAGGCTCATGTAGCACTTCATAAACTAACCTAAACTTTTGAAGCAGTTTTTCTATGCTATGATTCATCGTTGTTTCATTGTGTTGTTTGTTTTGTTGTCCTTTGTTTTATCTCGTGTTTGTTGCAGTTGCTTTGTATATTTTCGTTCTATGTTTTGTGTTTCTATTTTCCTTATAAATTACTTATTATTTTATATTTCACATATATTTTGTTGAATTTTTCCATTATATCTGTTTAATTTTTATTTTATAATTAAAGCATTTACATATAAATTGTAAAAAAAAATATCTTTAATAATTTTGTGGTTGTTGTTGTTAATTTGATGTAACATTATTGCTGTTTATCGTTAAAAAAATTATTTTTTTTTTTTAACAAAAACTCGATTTTAAACTGATTGTTCCTATGGCAGCTATATGATATTGTATCCCGATTTTTACTAAGTTCGCCCTGGTTATATAAAGTTGTTTTTAGTGGCGAATTATAAAGCTGCGTTGCAATATAATGGAAAACACAAAAGTTTTCCATACAAACACTTAATTTCAGACTGATCGTTCATATGACAGCTATATGATATGGTAATCCGATCCGGCTGATTTTTATGCATCATCTTACTATAGATTTATAAAAATTTTGTGTTAAGTTTCAAGCCTTTACCTCAACTAGAAAGATTTTTGGCCGCCCTCCCCATACAACTGCAACCAGTGTTCAGTGCATCGTTTTAAGTTAGGACAATAAAAGTTAACAGTTGCTTTTGAATTAAGAGAATTATTGTTTTTTTTTGCGAAATTTTTTTTTTAAATTTGTTGACTTAATAATTAATAATATTTAAAGGATTGATTAAAGGGATATTCGCAATCCTTGACACACAATTTCAGTTAAAAAAAAATGAAAAATTGTTTTGTGAGATCATGTTATTTTCTCTTCCCATAGGTCATTATTGGGAAATTCAGTTCAGAAAGGAATTTAAGTCCTTTTTGAGGGACTGTCTTTTTTTTCGAAAAATAAATGTAAAGGGATTTCAAAGAACCATTTGGAAAGCTTTTTGTGAGTTGACAGTGCTGCAGGACATGGGCAAATGAATTGGTAAAATGTGCAATAAGATGCAGTAAAGGTGCCACCGAATGGGGCAGGCACGTGCAAGTCACACAGCGAGGGGGAATTGAAGGGGAGATGAGGGGGTAAAGCTGCGTCAAAGGAAGCCGTCTCAAAGTAAAATGCAAAATAATTGTTTATGGTGTTTTAACAATTTGCAGAAGCGGCACAAATGCTGAATACTCTCGTGTGTGCTAGCGACATGTCTGTGAAATGCGAAACATATAACAATTATAAAGCAAACCGAGTTGAAAGGCATCCAAATGCGGCAGGAGGTGAGTAGTGGGGAGTGGCGAAGGAGGCATGAAGCGTTCTGTGCAACGTCGTCGGTTGCACATTACAAATATGCAAAGCAGCCAAGAATATACGCATAGAGCGGGGAAGGGGGGTGACTGACGGGGGCAGGTGCAGGGATGCGTCTCATTATAGAGCTACCAGAGCGATATCCCCACACACACACACACACACACACACACACACACACACACTAAGTCGTTATCCTTAATTTATAAAAGTGTGCGTCGCATTCCGAGTTCTCGACATCATCTTTTGAATATGCATAAAACTGAAAGGAATTAAATTTCCGATAACAGTTACCACCACCTCTTCCTCTTCCTTCACCTCCCACCCCACCCGTCGAACTCCCCCTTTTGCCCCTTTGCCATAGGCAGCCACCATCTTTGCCATAATCGAATGTAACCGAATAACGAACCAACCAAGCGCAACCAGTCTTCACATTTCCCATCTGCCCATTCCCCACATGCCACACCCCCAACCACAAGCGCCTTAATGCATCATAATATGTACTTCATTTTTCTGCTTCTTTATGGCAGGCAACGTCAGCGAATCTGCCTCATAATTTGCATATTTGAATTTACCCGATTCGATATATTTTTGACCTAAGATGTTAATCCAAATTTTGGATCAAGTTAAAAATCAAAATGTTATCATCGTCATGACAAAATCAAGTTGTTGTATTTATTCAAAAAAAAAAAAAAAAAAATTAATCCAAAAACTAAAAATTAATTATTATTTTATGAGAAAATCAATTAAATTTAAAATGAATTATTCTTTCATTTTTGTTTTCAAATTAAACTTACATCACTTTTCTTGGCTTCCTATTGATTATTTATTTTGTTATAACCAACTTAATTATTCTTTTCAGACTTCTTAAGCTACATATAATAATTAGTAAATTTTAATATATTTCTTATTAGTTTTTTATTAAAATTTAAAATGATTACCTTATATGTCATTTTCTGAAAAACTTCTTTCGACTTTGCACAAACAGTTAGAATACTGTTCTTTATTCTTTATACATAAGTATTCTAAGATACATATAACTTAATTATTTTATATTGTGTATTTATTTATTTATGTTTTAATTAAGATTCAGAATTTCAAATAGTTTCTAAACAATCTTTAAAATTTTCAAAATATATTTCAGATGTCATTACTTTCAACAACTTTCAACATTATTTATTGGCACTCGTAAAAAAATTGTAAATTATTTTTAATTTATTCTCAATAATATTTGAATCTCCTTATTTTGATTTTGGTTATTAATTTTATTTATTTTTTGTCGACTACTCTTAGTCCACGTTAAATAAAAAAAGAAAGAAGATATTTTAAAATGTATGGTATTCAATAAAACTAAAATAATTTTAAACTGAAGAATAATGTTTAATGTTATGATAATAATGAAATGAAAGTTAATTATATGAATTAGCTATAGCTACTTATTTTTGAGAATGTTATAGATTTCTTTAGGCAAATGTATGCCTGTCACTGTATATCGTCTCTTATTATTATTATTGTATTGAGTGGAAATTTTTGTTATTAATTTCGAGGGCAGCCCTTTAAACTTTCCTATAGAACAAGAATTTTTGAAACATTGTCATAGAAAGTTCTTCAAAATATGATCAAATATTTCAAGAAATTACAGAAAATGAAAACTTTGGAAACTATTTTAGTTAAAGGATAAAATAATTGTATTCTAAAATCAAAAGTTGGCAAAGATTTTGATATGATTAGCGATGGAATTCAAGGATGGATAGTAAATGGTTAGATTAGTTTAAGTGTTCAGTATTGTGTGTGCTTGGCAAAGTCCTTGAGAGTTGAAGGACGCAAAGTAAGGATGGGCCAGCCAAGATGCCCTTGCCCAAGGGCTATCAGCTAACCAATGCATGTTGAGCACAAAGAAGTCAGGGGACAAGAGACGGCAGGACTTTGAGCAAATGAGACATGAATTAGTTATTTTTTGCTACAAAGCCGAAAACTTCAGGCCAACCACTACACGTTCACTTCCCCCTCTCCCTGTTCCTTCCCATCCCTTGCCTCTGACCCTTTGCAACCCCTCTTGAGGCATGCCACAGAGGGGTGCAAATCGAGTAATCAGCGTTTTAATAAATGCCCAGCCTTTCAACTCCCAGCGAGGACAAATTTATAATGGCTTCCTCATTGCGACAAGGTTCGAATGAATGGACAGGAAGCCAGGATATTCAGGACGTTCCAAAAGGCGATGAGCGATAGGGGAGCGCTAGAGAAAGCGAGAGAGAGAGAGACACACACACAGAGAGAGAACTGACGCTGTGCGAGTGAGAGAGCACGAGGGAGAGAGCGCAAATGCAATTCATAAAATGAAAATGAATGAATGATATGAAAAAACGGACGAGCGAGAAAGAGAGAGCGAGTGTTGGATAGAAGCAGAAGACGAAGAAGAAGAGAGAGCGAGCTCACAAGCGGACAGGCAATATGAGCGAGAGCGAGAGCGCACAAATTAACTGGGAGGGGCATGCGACACACACACACACACCCACATACTTACGTCCTGTCAAGAATGATGGCAAAATACAAAAAAAAAAAAAAAAAAAAAAAATTGAAATGTGTATAAACAAAAAAACGGCTAGAAAAAAATGTTTATAGAAAAAAATCAAAATATAAAGAGAGTGAAAAGTTGGGTTAGGGGTAGGGGTAGGGGATGGACTGACAAGCAGGGTTGCTGCCTGCTTAGCCGCATGGCCACTCACTGCAGGTAAGAAGAAGCAGCAGCAACAGCAGCAACCGAACGAGTCGAGAACCAACCACCAAAGGCAACACGTGGGTGCAAAAGTGACAACGACAACGGCAATGGCAATAGCACAACCCCCACCCCACTCTCTCTCTCTCTCTCTCTCTCACTCTCCCCAACTAACTGTACAACTAGCCCCCACTTCCCGTTTGGCAGTGTTGACCCTGATTGGGTTTTGGTTCATTGGATGCTTCGAACTGGACTGCAGATGAGAGAAATTGTGACTAAGGGGTGGGGAGTGGGGACTGGGGGGCTGGGAAAAATCATTCGAACGGATATTAGATTGGAAATATTGACGGCATATAATGATGCTTCTGCTGCCTCTTCTTCTTCTTCTTCTGCTCCACTCTCTGAGTGTTTCTGGTAAACGGCGACTCGAATTGAGTTCAATTTGGAATTGCATTCAAATTTGAAATCAAATCAAATCGCAACGAATCAACAATTATGCATGCATGTCAATGTATGAGTGTGTGCGTGTGTGTGTGTGTGTGTGTGTGTGTGTGTGTGTGTGTGTGTGTGTGTGTGTGTGTGTGTGTGTGAGTGTAGGTTGATTTTATGCGCTTTTAATGAGGCATATCACAGTCTGTTTTAATGAGGCATCTCTGCGGCTTGCATGCAATTAGAATTCAGCCAGCAGATGAGTGAGAGAGCCACGAAGAGGGAGCGAGAGAGAGATATGTTTGTATGTACATAGGTAAAGAAGGAGATAATGAGGATGATATGATAATAACTTTTAGATATGTATTTGTATAATATCATAGAGATAAACAGGGACATTTTAAAGAAACAAATAATAATAATAACATATAGAGATAATATGAATGATAATATACTAATAGAGGACAAAACAAAACTTGGTCAGCATCAAATGCATTACAATAGAAGCTGTCAAATTGACTAACCCAAAGATAGAGTTGAGTTTGTAAAGAGAGTGAAAATTAAATATATAAATAAAATTAAAACATAAAAATGTATTTACAAATAAAACTTACTGTAAGCGGCACATTTAAAATAATTTAAGAAAATATTAATACTTAAAGTGCGAAAAAAAAATGTATTACGAGAAAGATAGAGAATAACTAACAGATAATGAAAATGCACCTAACACTTTCACAATTTTAATATTAATGGTATCGATCACATAGCATCTCCGACCCTATAAAATATATATATTCTTGATCAGCATCAATAGCAGAGTCGATGTAATGCCCTTGTCCGTCTGTCCGTATAAGCGAAAATATCTCAGAGGGTAGGAGCTACGACCACCAAATTTGTAATGAAGACTCCCTATAATGTCAGGCAGGAAAAATTATATTAAAATTTTCCCATGCTTGAGCGGGAATATTTTTTTGTAGTGCTAAATTTTGTATATCAACAGGTGCAGTATCATGCCTTGAAGCTAAAATTTATGACACTCGCTTCATTTTCAAAATATATATGTATAAATAGAATTAATGGTCAATTAATTCATTTTATATTTCCTCTGCCGGAATGTAAATCGAGTATGTATGTATATGGAGTTTGCCAGCATCAGCCCGAGAATGGATATGATTCTTAATTATTAAATATTTTTCGATTATTTAAATTATCTGTCTGCTAGAGATGTGCGCCTGTGCTTGAGGGGCTCTGGTTTGAGCAACCAATTTTTTGTTTGTTATTTTAATGATCTTTACATTAAATCAATTTTTAAAAGTTAAATATAAAGTGAGAATTGGTTAAACTTTCTCATTTATATTTATTACATATGTATGTATGTAGCTGCCACAAAACGATAGGAAGATAGTTAAACATTAATATGGGCATGAAATCTTCTGCGTGCCGGGGCTAA
Source organism: Drosophila quinaria (assembly GCA_035047525.1). NCBI lineage: Eukaryota > Metazoa > Arthropoda > Insecta > Diptera > Drosophilidae > Drosophila > Drosophila quinaria. The sequence continues at coordinate 11,884,211 of JAWNPO010000455.1, read as the reverse complement.
GGCCCAGGGTATATACTGACTAGTGCACTCGACTATTCCGCTTGATATTTATTGAAATTAAAAAATGAAATTAAGAAGAAATGTATATGCAACCATGTTTATAAACGGAACACATACGACACTCCAATTAAGTGTCCAGGTATGATCAGATCTAGAGGCTAATAAGAAAACTACTGAACATCCATAAGTATTGAAAGTGATTGCTTTCAAATCATCATCAGCAACTGGCAGTAGGAACTAAGTACCAAACCGAATTCCAGCCATCTCCAGAGATTTTTAACGAGTCTAGGAAACTCGCAACCAACCAAAACGGATGCAATACAAAACTCTCTTCCCTCCCACTTATTTTATACTCACATTGAGTTTCGCTTCATTTGCTTTGCTGATTTCGAAGTTTTTATATTTTTATGCAATTTTCATTTTAATTTGTGCAAAATTTGCAAACATTTTTTTATTCTTTATTTGTGTTATACATTTTCCTCTTTTTCTCATCTTGAGAGAACACGAGTCAGTTGATTATGGCGTTGTGGGAATTGAGTTTGGGAATTACGATGCGTGAAATACGAGTCTATCTACGAGTATACCATATGAATATATATTTGAATATGAGTGGAGAAAGCACTCACTCGCATGCATATGTAAATCTCGTTAGTTGTTTGACTTGTCGGTTGTTTAGTTTGTCGCTTGTCGTTTGTCGTTAATGTCTCTCGAATGCAGCCACAGCAATAGGAAAAGGTGCAAATTGAATTTTGTAACTTGGTGCCAAACACTTTTCCACAATGACATATTAATTTCAAATGTAGGTATCAAGTGTTACAACTGCAGACCCCTCCTAACCCAACCATACACTGAGAGAAATGCAAATAGTGCTAGTAGATAGCTAACGTATTAACTTTTCTTTTCAGCTTCCTGAAGTTAGTAAGCTAGTGTTTATTACAGGCAGAAACATTTTTAAAATCCACAAAGGTGTTAAAAGTTTCTATAAAGTCGGAATCTCTTAAATCGAGCACAATTACTCGATTCAAGCATGAGTTTTTTATTAGTTTTTCGCAAATAGTTTTATTATCGGTGTTAACAGAACTCTACATATCTGTCACTTAAATCTATGTCAACCGATAAACCTAGTGTTTTACTTTTTAGAACTTCAAAACACATTTAGGATAATAGGTCCAGTTTAAGTGAAGAGCAGTGTTTTATATGCTCGAATCCAAGCCGAATTAAGAAGACTATTTACTGAATATTTTGAAGAATTCTGTATCAATCCGATTCTCTGAGTGTAACCATTTCCACCCAAGGAACCAAAGTGCACTTGAAGCGCGACTACGGCAACAACTATGAGTACGGCTGCTGTTTATGAGTACAGGCTCTAGTTACGGCTAACGAGTTGCAGCTAAGTCCGAGTTGGGTTCAAGAGTGTTGATTTTGGGTAAAAGGGACGGGGATGGAAGAAGGAAGAGACGGACGGGCAGCATCTCATTCATTATACGACGATTTGCAGTATTATGGCCTCGTTTGGAGTGCCTTGGTTTCTACTACATAGGGGTTGTGTGGGGGTCTTAAGGGTTTCTTTTTCGCCTACCCCGCGGCCACATCGAGCACTCGTCAAATTCCTCGAAAATTTGCATTAAGTGAAGTAGTCATCAGTTATCAGCATCAGCATCAGCATTAACATCATCATTATTATCGTCATGATTATCATTTACATTCTCAATCCTCAATCTCCAATCTCCAATCCTATAAACCCAATCCCAATCCACATTCAGGCAACGCAGCAAATTTGAATTTGAATTCAATGGGCGGGCGCTGACTTCGTTGTTCAACCAACCAGCGAGACGGAGATGGTGAATGAAGGTAGGAAGGGAGGTAGCAAGGGGGTTGGATTATACTATCTGCATGGCTATAAAATTGAAAGAAGAAAGGGGGGGCTACAAAAGTTGGCGGCATTGTTTGCGCGACAAAACTCAAAACTCAACCTCATTTAGTCAAGAAATATGCCAACCTTTCGCGTCTCTCGTGCTCGGCACTTGGCATAATGGAGACAACGCTAGAGGCAAGTGGGTGTATAGAGAAAGAGAAAGATGAGGAGGGGAAGGAGGGGAAATCAGGTGCCAAAGTGGGGGAATTTGATGAGGGAGAGAACGCTTCAGTTGCTGTTAGTTTGAACGCAAAATCAGCGACATTATAATCGTCCTCATTAACGCTGCCGCCCTTCCTTGTCGTCCTTCTGTGAGCTGCGTTAATATCCTGGAAAAACCTAACCTAACTCGTCAACTCATCAACGTCATTAGCGAAAAGCAGCGTATAGAAAAAATGAGAGAAGAACGCAACTGAATTTGTTGGATTGGGCCAACAGGACTTGTGAGATGCGCTACACGAACAGTGGCGCTGAAAAGTTTTCAAGGAAATGGTCGCAAAAAATAAAAACGAAACTACTTTAAAAGCAGAAAGTGAGAATGAAGGAGAGGTACAAAATAGATGCCGAGAAGGAAAAATGAGAAGAGCTGTGAGTTTGAGAAATACAACTTTGACTTAAGCTGAAGACTCTTTGTGTTTTGAAAATTGGCAACACAATGTCGGCTTCTTCAGCGCTGACGAGAAACAACGCACAGCAGCAACAAATCCTAAAACATACATATATTGTTGAAGATATATTTCGAAAGATAGAATTGAATTTGAAAATGAACTGCAATCATATGTTTTATTAAAAAAATTACAAAACAATGTATTGTTTTTAACTCAACCAAAAATCATTATTTTCGAGTCAAAAATAAAACTCATATTAAAATGATTATTTTATTAAGTTTTATTTCTTTTCTCAAAAATAATGATTATTTTTGCTCACAACTTAAATTCCAGTCCATTTGTTATTTCGACTTTCCCCATAGATTTTTCAATGACTTGGCGGATTAAATAGGAATGAATTTTATCCTTTAAAATTCAAACGGTTTATAATCATTATTTATTGTCCCTGGAAATTTATTTATATTCTAGCTTCAAGCCAGAAAATAGAATAAAAAACTTAAAACTCAACTGAACATATATTACAATTAAATAAATGTAAAGGTTATTAATAATTAAATGGAATTTATGGAACTTAAAGGGAAAAATTATCTACAGAATATTTTTAAATATGTAATATGAAGAGAAGGAACAAACATTGGGAGTACTTGGCAGTACTTGTAGAGCACCTGTAATCAAATCAAACAGGACGAACGCTACCTGGCAGATCTCGTTGAGTTTTCAATTGATAATACACTTGACTGGGTAGCTGAACACCCCAACCAAATACCTCCCAATTCCAATCCCACTTCCAATCACAATTCCAATGTGAACCTATCTGATAGTCGAAGGATGAAGCAATACCCCACCAATGCCCATTCAACCATGCAGACAATTGCACAGACTGCCATCCACTCAGTCAGACAGTCAGACAGTCAATCAGTTAGTCAGTTAGTCAGTCACTCAGTCAGTTTGTCAATTCTTAAACGCAATTTTCTATTGGCAGTCAGTGCCCCGGAGAGTGTGAGGGGCAGAAGGAGAAGGGAGGAAGCAATGGCACAGGATATGATTACGGCTAAATCGAAGCGAAACGAAAAATATAATTTTTTTTCTCTCCCTCACCCTCTCTATTATTATTATTATTATTATTATTATTTCTGTTTTCTTTTTCAATACGCGTTTTTTTTTTCTTTTTTTGCAGCTCTTAAGTGCACTTTCAAGGGGTTGTGTAAATTATGCAGCTTAATTCTGGCATTATTCGCCCCTCTTCCCCTTCCCCTCCCTCTGTCTTAGCCTCTGCCACAGCATTCATGGTGCCACCCCCACGTGATGCAACCCTGCGCTCACCATTTTGATTCGCTTTGGGTGCCCCCTTTGTTGCTGTTGCTGTTGGTGCTCAAATTTCGCTAATGGCTGCCTGCCAGGACAGCCGCAGCCTCCTCACATCCTTGCAGCCTCCTCAGCCAGTTGTTATTGTTGTTGTTATTGTAATTGTTGTTGTTGTTGTTGTTGTGGGTTGCACGTTGAGAGGCTGCGCGCAGGAAGTCATTATGCCGCGCAACTGCAACGATGAATTACATTGACTGTGTTGTCCTTGTTATCCTTTTTATCCTTGTCATGCCTTCCTCTGCCTCTTCTTTATCTGGCTTTTCTTATCAAGCAATTGAATTATTTGGAATTTCGTAATTTTTTATGTGCAGCGACAGTTAATGGATTGCCCAATTGCTCCAAGCGGATGAGGAAACTATGGAAAAATAGGAAGAAAGTGAGGGAAACGAGGGAAAACAGAGGAAAACTATACACCCAACTCGCAACGCAATTTCTCAGTTCCTAATTTTCTTCATTTTAGCGAGAAAATTGTAAATTTTGGTAAACTAACTATTAAAAAAAGAAATCCACGAAAGATATAATTCGCCATTTCAATAGTTTCTTTTTAAAACTTATTTATCTGGAAAATAATCATGTACTAATTTCAAAATTGTTGAATATCGTTTTCCTAACGGTTATCGGGTTTTCGTAAATTTCTGTTATGAAAATTCTTAAATTGGTTATATAATATAAACATTAAATCTTTTATTTTAAAATTAAATATTTTTGAATCCTAGACTTGATTAAATCAAAAATATCCGCTTTATTTGTATAGGTTGCTAAGCGGTTATTTCGGTTTGAATAAACTGCTATTTGGTTTTTCTTACAATACAAATTGTATTTCGGCTACGATTTCAGTTCAATTACCAGTTTTAATCGGTTAATATCGGTTTAAGATTACGGTTTTGGTTACGTTTTTAATCCCTGCTTTAAAACAAAAAACGTACAAGTTTCTTGAACAATTTAATATCTAAAATTCAATGAAAATTGTAGCGCTTTATCAATAATCCATTGATTAAAGTTTACTGAAACTTTTACTTTTGCTTTCACTTAGAACTTAGTGTAGTCTAACTTTCTAGATTTTTAAAAACATTTTGCAATTGTTAATAAATTTATGAAAACTTTGGACAGGCTTTAATTGGTTATTATTTAATTCCAAACTTAAGTGCAAACTAATCGCATATGAAATTTTAAAGTAAACAAAGCCGATAAAAACCGAAACCGACTTAAGGTTCAAACCTGTATAAGCAATACAAAATTTAAAATGCTTTACTGATAATTACTGGCCTTCACATTCTAAAAGTTAGTCAAGAGTTGAAAATTAGGGAAAATTGATTCCACATAAAAACTAAGATTTGAAATCCAAAACAACTGTTATATGCCTTTTAATTGATTTGGAGATTGCAATGCAATCACACAAACCGAATGGACAGTGGAACCCACTTACTTAATCTGTGCAGTGGTGCGGTGGTGCTGTGGTGCTGTGGTGCGGTGGTGCGGTGGTTTCTGTGGATGCTACTTGAACTGAACGCACGAAGATGCGAAAAATGCACAAATCCAAGTGCAATATCAACAGGCAAATAGTCAACATGCCAAATAGAAATAGAAATTCGTTTAGTTGCAACTTGCCACATATGGGGGCAACATTCAAGGATGCTGTCAGCAGCAGAAGCAGCAGCGGCAATAAACTGCGTACAATACATATTGTTGTTATGATTGCACAATAAATATGGCGCAAGTTGCGAACTTGCACCTGAATGAACTACAGAAGAAGAAGAAGAAGAAGAAGAAGAAGAAGAAGAAGAAGACGAAGAAGAAGAAGACGAAGAAGAAGAAGGATGGTGGAAGGTGCAGGAGGTTACCAGAAGGAGGGTGGGCTAAAAAGAGGTGAGAGGGCAAGTGCGTAAATCGTACATATATCGTAAATTGTAAATCGCAAATCGTTGTCAGACATCGGACGTCAATTGAAAGTTGATTCGATTTAATGACTTCTGTCAAACACACAACTAACGGCAAATCGATAGACCCGTCGTTATACCCCTTAGATTGAACTACAAGTTGAGTATACTGTCTCTTCAAATTTTCACTAATACCCTACCTTAGTTCAAATAATTCTTTCTTGATCTTCAAATTTAATAATTCTTTAGGATATCAGACAAATATTTTCTTTGATTTTCCAGAATTGTAATTGACTTTGATATAACAAGTTATGTCATGTTTATGTGTCAGCCGCATATTCAACAATTTAAATTCAATTAATAAATACTCAATATGTTACAGCATATTTAACATTTAATATTTAATAATTTTACAATTACTGGGTGTATGTTAATCATGTTGAATATCAGAAAAAAATTTTTTTTTCGATTTTGCAGAGTTTTAATTGACTTTGCCTTTGCTTTTCGTCTGTAACTTCTTTTCAGTCTATAACTTTTCAGTCTATAATTAGATTAATAATTAAAGTTTCAGTTGAATTGGCAATATTTAAGCTCCCTCTATACTAGTACATAATTAAATAACAGGGTATGTTTCCATCACCCATTTCTTCTTAACTGAATTGCGAATTGCGGGCTGCATTTAACTTGACTTCGACGACTCAAGTGCTGCCAATATTTGCCATGTTTAGTTGCTGTTGCAACAACTTATTTATGATGAGGCTGTGTGCAACACGTTTGAGAAGCACGGAGGGAGGCTGAAGCATGTGGCGGGTGTTTGCGACGGTTGTTGGCTATGTTGCTATTGTCGAGCAAATAGCTTTAGTTGAAAACTTGTCAAACGCAACAGAAATCCATTCGGAAAATGAGGCGGCAATTGAAAATCGTAAAATCTATTTCTAAGCTGTGTGTGTGTGTGTGTGTGTGTGTGTGAGTAAGTGTGTGAGTGTGTATACGTGTGAGTATGTGTGCTTATCCTGTAGTGGGCAAACTAAACAACCTGTTGCTGTGGAAAAAAAAAATCCCAATCCGATTTTAACTCCATTTTGGTGTGAATAAACGTGTACTTAATAAAAAAAAAAAAAAACGTACCAGACCAATTGTAAAAATATCTAAAATTTAATAGTGTTATTATTAACAAACAAATTAGTTTGCTAATAAAATATTTTAACATCTGAAAAGTGTATACTAGAATCAAAATAAATTTCTTAAGTAAGAGGTAAAAAAAATCTTTGTAATAAACCTAATCAAATTACAAATCTAAATTAAATTTGTAAATGAATTATAGTTTTAAAAATACGATGATACAATATCTTAAAAATTTTTAAAATAGCATGATTGTCAACTACTCAAGGCGAGTATTCTTAACCAGGTTTATTTACTTCTTCAGTTATTTACTATTTTTTTTACTTTGCAATTTTTGGCTTGTAATGTGAGTATTTTATCGGAAAATCAAAGATAATTATTTTATTATTGTTGTGTATAGTAGAAAATTGTCTGACGTGATTGCAGTTTATTTGATCAGAAAAGTGCTCGTACAGTTTTCTTTACATCAGTAATACCTAAAACTATCGAATTTTGCCATATTTTGACATGATTAATTATTCCCTGTGAATTTTCATAAACAACATTTTTGCTCCCAGAAAACTGCAGCTGAACTTACAAAGTTATCACTGCGGACGGCAGTCCGCGCTAGTGACGAAAGCAGCACGAAGGGTGCGAAGGCGACTAGCATATATACACAGGAAGAATGGAAAATTTGCTATGACTGTCCGATTGGGTCGAGTTATGTACCGATCGAAAGGTATCGATTTTACTTACAAATGTGCATACTAAGACTTTTGGAAACTCACCTGGTTCGTGAGATAAACAGGTGTTAGTGGGAGGGGAAAATTTTAAATTATTGGATCAAATGGGGCCGCTGGAGAATTTTCGATTTTTATTTTAATTTTTTACTATTCTAATCAAAAATACGCGCCGAATGACACCTTGAAAATCCGATCACTGGTTCAGAAGATAATTAATTTTGAAATTTTTGGTGCCCTTCTCAAAACGAGATGAAAAGTCAGTCTGTTTGTTTGTTTCTCTGTTTGTTAGTATCAAAGCGTTGATTTAGCTTAAAAGTTTGAATGAGGACTTGTTCCCGATCAAAAATCTAGAAACGTTTGTTCTACGACTTTTTCGAAAAAAAGCTAGTTTAGCGGGAAATCGCTAAAAGCCGCTAAAATTAAAACCCCTATAGCATCCAAACGATATGAGCTACAGATTTATATATCGTTGGAAAGGTATTTTGAAGAGCTTTTAGGCAGACCTTTAAACTTTTTTTCTAAAGTGCATAGGTAAAAAGCAACAGGTGAAATAAAATATGTTGTCCCACATTTTGGCGGTTTTTGAGAAAACGACGCTAACGATTTTTTTTAGCTTTCAATATGTTGTAGTGTGTAAAATTTCACGTTTTTTGATATATGATACAAAAAATTTTACCGATGGGTTTGGAAGATATTACTTATTAACTGAATATACCTTTTACCTTTACACTACTGCATGTACATATGCAGTATGTTAATGTACATGTAAATCGCCAAAAGGCACAGCATCCCAACAATAGAAGCTACAGATGTGATCTATATATCGTTGGAAATGTATTTTGAAGGGCTTTAAGCCTAGCTGTAAACTTTTTTGCTTAAAACACAGGTAAAAAGCTTCAGGTGAAATATGGTTTTTTTCCCCATATTTCGGCGATTTATGAAAAATCTACGTTTCAAATAACTTTTAAATATGTTATTTGTTGTAGCAATTCAATTTCGCGTTTTTGACATATAACACATGGCCGTCAAATTTCGTTTGGGCAAGATATTACCTGTTAACTGAATATACCTTTTACCTTTACACTTCTCAATGTACATATGCAGTATGTACACTGCTTGCAGCGTCATGCGGAAATACTTACTGATTGTAAGTTGTGAATTTTTTTTGCGGCAGATAAAACATATTATAATTGCGAATATAGTCGAATATTAGCCGATATTAGCTGTTAACTGAATATATATACATTTTACTTAGAATTGGAATAGGACAGCAGCAGCAAAGTGTCATAGCAGCCAGAGTTTGAGAGTGCTACTACTTGGCTTTTGCGCTTGGCATGTGTGTTTGTAAAGGGAACCAGTGTTGTCAGACAGTTTGTTTAAGCTTGTACAAAAAATAAACAAAGTTGATTAAGATATACTGTCCAAAAAAAATTAAATTTCAAAATTTCTGATGTCTTATTCAAAAATTTCTGATATCTTATAAAAAAAACCTCTTTACGTGGTAAAAGTCTAGTGACGAAAACAGTTATATGCCCCAAAATTTCTGATATCCAATTTTGTGACGAATAACATTAAGTTTGACATATAAATTATTTTAAAAAAAATTTTTGCCTTCGGCACTGCGCAAATCAGTTAGTTTTATTTGGTGTGAAAAATTGAGACATTTTAGCGCAATGTGCCGAGTGCCAAAATTTTTTTTAAAATAATTTATATGTCAAACTTAATGTTATTCGTCACAAAATTGGATATCAGAAATTTTGGGGCATATAACTGTTTTCGTCACTAGACTTTTACCACGTAAAGAGGTTTTTTTTATAAGATACAAATTGGACACATATTTGACAGTCTCTATCTCTCTCTACTTTTCTCTCTCGGTCTCCCTCTATGATAAAAAGTAATCGTTAAAATGATGCGAATGATAAACCAATAATATAATAACCCCGCAGCCCTCATCAACACAAAGGGAAATTATCATGATTAAAATCATGATTATTATTACATATTAATATAATGATGATGATGATGTGGCAGATGATTATCACCCTCGTTTGCCATTGGCCTTGCCTCAACGTGTCTTGCCACTTCAGGGGCAATGTGTCAGAATATGAATTGGTTGACATGTTTGCTATAGTTTCATATCCTCATCCTCATCCTCATCCTTATCGTTGTTGTTGTTGTTGTCTATCTGTCTGTTTACACTTCATCCTTTTGTCAGTCGCCTGTCGTCGCTGGCGATAAAAGGCCATTGTATCTATGAGATGCGCTGGGCCCATTGTATCTATCAGATACGCACAGGCGCTTCTTTATTTGCCGACAGATGTTGCATTTGTCATTTCACACATACGAACGTATTTTCATCGACATTCCCTCTACCTCTTCGCCATCCGCTTTTCCAGTGTGTCTATGTACATAAGCAAATTTCGGGGAACTGCCAAAAACGAAAAATATAAATGAGAATCGCTCCTTCCAATTGCTTCCACCTCCTCCCCCCTCACCAGCAATAATATATTATTTAATTTTGCCGCAATAAAAAGCAGCTGAAAATGCGTCACTGTAGGAAAACAGGGGAAGGGGAAAAGCGTTGCCACTTTATGCAGCATAAACAAAAATTTTCCATTTCCCATTTGCATGCCAAATGCCGATTGATAAATTGCGGACTTTCTCAGCCAGATTCAAATCGCCGACTTTGTCTCTCTGATGGCGTCCCCTTCCCTGATTTCTTCACAAATCTGCTTGAGACAACTTGTGGCAAGTCAGCAACATTGTTGCCTCTTTGTGCCATGGAATTAATTCATTTACAAATTGTAAATATTTCGAAAAAAATAATAAATTGTGCAGTTAAGCAATTTTCATCTGAATGAGATAGTCTTGACGGACTTGGATTGCTTGCCACGCCCCCCGCCCCACTGCTTTCCATCAACACCCTTCAACTCCCCTTCTGTGTTTGTATTTAAAGTGAAAATATCTTAATTATCTTAACATTAACCATTTACTCTTAGCTGAAGTAAGAGTAATCGATATGATTATCGATAAGCATGCAACGGGAAATTTAATATAAAATCCCTTAATTGATTTATTATCGATCATCAGGTAGTAAGAGTAGTAAATGAATAGAATATCGATAAGAGTTACAGAATGACTCAAAAAAATCGACATAGAATATAAACACGCCTGATGTAAATACATTTTTCGATGACGATTACAATATGTTAAGATTTGCGTTATCGATAAAACTATGCAACATAGAGAAATAGAAAAAACCTTAACATATATGTTATTATCAATGACAAGATTTAATGGAAATCAAACCAATATTCGTGAAATCATTATATTCGATATCTATATATATAAAACTCTTTGTCCTGACTCACTGACTGACTGAGAATCAACGTGGAGCTCAAACGGTAAAAGATAGAAAGCTGAAATTTTTACACAACATAGGTGAGATAAATAAGACGGGGTTTTGCGAAATTCGACCTGTAAGTGGGTCAAAATTAAGGTCAAAGGTCACAGAATTTCTTAGTATAAAAAACTTTTTTGTTTCTTAAGATATCTGAACCAAACTCACAGATTGTATGTTTTGGACTGTCCTTTACATTCTGACCAAATTTGGTCAAAGTCGGATGACTATATCATATAGCTGCCGTAGGAACAATCGGATGCAAAATAATCTTTAGTATGAAAAACTTTTTTATTTCTTAAGATATCTCAACCAAACTCCCAGATTATATGTTTGGGAGTGTCTCTTACATTCTGATCAAATTTGGTCAAAGTCGGATGACTATATCATATGGCTGCCATAGGAACAATCGGATGCAAATTAACTTTTAGAACCAAAAACTCTGTTGTTGTATGAGGTATCCTAACAAAACTCATAGATTAGCTCTTCTTGCTAAATTTTGACATTTTTCCGCCAAATGTAGCCTTTTCCCGCTAAATCTGAATTTTTCCAGCTGAATCGATAAATCTGTCTTTAACCTAAGTCCAATTACCGGGGAAAAACATTAAAACACTAAAGTTACATATTTGCGTTTTTCGTCAAAAATTGCTATATTATATAAATTTGTTAAAACGGAAAGATGTTTTTTTTAATTTTGCGAGCGCAGCGAGCTGGGGGTTGGCGAGCGAAGCGAGCAGTTTTAATTTGTTAAACCGGACAACAAAAGAAATTCCTTTCAATTTTGCGAGCGCAGCGAGCTGGGGGTTGGCGAGCGAAGCGAGCAGGGGCGGAGCCCCCTAGTAATCTATAAATCTTATAAAAAAAACCTCTTTACGAGGTAAAAGCCTAGTGACGAAAACATTTTCATGCCCCAAAATTTCTGATATCCAATTTTGTGACGAATAATATTAAATCCTCTCCTATTCCAATTCTAAGCAAAATGTACATATATATTCAGTTAATTTTAGCGGTTGTTAGATATTTTCCGCTAAACTAGTGATTTTTCGAAAAAGTCGTAGAACAAAAGTTTCTAGATTTTTGTTTGGGAACAAGTCCTCATTCAAACTTTTAAGCTAAATCAACGATCTGATCCAAACAAACAAACAAACAGATTGACTGACTTTTCATTTCAATTTCGGAAGGTCACTAAAAATTTCAAAATTAATTATTTTTTGAACCAGTTGTCGGATTTTGATGATCGGGGTGTCATTCGACGCGTATTTTTGATTAAAATGTTTGAAAATTCAAAAAAAAAAAAAATTAAAAAATGCCAACGGCCCCATTTGCGCCAATTATTTAAATTTTTCCCTTCCCACTTACACTTGCTTATCGCACGAACCAAGTGAGTTTCCAAAAGTCTTAGTATGCACATTTGTAAGCTTAATTGATACCTTTCGATCGGTATATAACTCGACCCCATCGGGCGGTCATAGCAAATTTTCCAAATTTTCTAATTTAAATTATTCATAGCAAATGCGCCAAATCTCTAAACATTTAAAGCTTTATTCATCATAACAAAAGTATGTATCAGTTTTTATTAGCTGTCGATACACTGCAGGATCAGTAGTACCAAATTTTCTTGAGCTTAATAAATTTTCTCAATCAAAATGAACAAATAAGCGTATACGTAAGTAAGTTATTATTGTAGACGATTAAAATGACAACTTTTGTTGCCACAACATCTTGTGTCACTTACATGCCGATAAATCCATCCCCTCCCCGCCGTCTCCATTCCCACACTTTACCCGCCTGTCCGGCAAGCGCTTGAGAGCAAATAAATCTTGAATCTCTTGGCTAAAGGGGTCGCCATTTGATGAGGATGGGGCGAAAGGGGGAAGGGCGAAGGGCGACAGTTTCAGACGGATTAGAAGTTGGCCGAAATGTCAACAGAAAAACAGGACGCAACAGCCAGTCACAATGGGCGGCAACGAAAACAACAACAAACACACAAAACAGGGGATAACAGGATGATGATGCAGAGGAAGAGAAATAATAAGAACAACAACAATGAGAACTTGGCACATTGTCAAGTGGACTCGAAAGCTTTTAGCTTAAATACACTTTGGGCCAACTACTTAAACGAACTAACTGATGTCGCCAGTGGAAAGAGACAGAGAAATTGTGGAGAAGTGGGAAGAAAGAAGTCGCTGTCCATGACATATTTGCAGTTTGTTGTTGTTGTTGTTGCTGTTGTTGCTGTTGTAGCCTCTGGGCCAAAAGTGTAATTGAATTTATCGGTCTGGGCTGTGTGCAGTGTGTATTGAGAAAATTGCTAAATGCAAAACACAAGCAAATCATGGAAATCAAGTAAATTGCTTGGGCCACGACTCGCCCACAATCCACAGCGGATAAATCAATGAAATTAAATCATTTACCAGATTAAAATAGGCGTATTGAGTGCAAACATGACGCATACGCAGCGTGGGCAGCTCAACGAGCCGCATTTCTCAGATTGCCAGGCAGGCGCAATGGCTAAATAAATGCACACACACACATAAATACACACACACACACACGCAGATTGCTGGCAACCCCTTGTGACTAAAACAAAAAAGCTCTGTTGACACTTGAAAGCTGTGCTTTGTTTCCAAAGTTGTTTTGCTCCGCGCGAGCTCTGAGCTTAGCCAGGACTCGAACCATTTGCGGCAAAAAGAAATTCCCGAATTCGCCGCTGCAGCTCTGTTCGACCTTGATAACGAGTTGTGATCACTTAGCTTATCATATGAACAGCAACAGGATTTATCAAAAATAAGTAATCGAATTGTTGAAATTGTAATCTTTTTCACGGCTATTTTAGCTATAAATTGCATTTAAATAATTAGCTTAAAGTTTATTGAATCAGAAGTTTATTGTTATCAAAGTATGACAATTGATAATGACAAAATATAGTTTGAAGATCTATCGATTAACGATCACAGTTATAATAGGAAATACAATAAAGAAAATTGTAAATATAGAAATGTTGTTAAATGTTTTGAGTCTACATGTTGTAAACATTTCAATATTGTACTCTGAAATTAATTCATCATTCACTTACAAGAACTTAACTACTTTTCATATATTAAAAAAGAAAAAAAAACACATATTAAACTTAAATAACTTAGAACATTGTTAAATTAAATTGTGTCCCGTTAACATGTCCAGAGTTAAAATTGATTTTAAACTGCTTTTACCATTGATCTCTTCGGTGGCCTAAATAGTTATTTTACCAATTTCACGCACTTTAAAATTACCGATAGTTAACTTATAAGCTGGCCAATTATTCGCTAATATATATGGTTAGTTCGAGTGGCTACGGATGGCATGGGGATTTATTGGTATGGGGGCATTGCAAAGAAAAAGATGTATTGAAGTGCAGCAGCCACTTCAAAGTGCAAATGTGAGTTACGTTGAGTATTCAACCATTATGACAGTCATTCATTTGTTCATTCAGATGCATTCAACGCTAAATGCACTTCAAAGTCTGGAATTGAGCTTACAAATCTGTTCGAGAGTCGCCTGATTACTTATTTAGCATTTTTCCAATTTCCATCCATTTCGATTCCCATTCTCATTTCAACTCATTTGACAATTGTCTCGTCGGCACTTGCCACTTTCCACTTGCCGTTTTGGCTTCTAATTGCAATCTGCAAATTGTAGGACCACCAGGATAAGCCCATGTCCGGAACGAGGCCGGGATACTCAGCTGGATGGAGCAAAAGTCAGCCGGATGGGATCAACATTGGCCCGAGCTCACGGCCTATTATGCAATCAGCCCAAAGTCTCGAGCGTCTCTCGGTTTTGTTGAAACACAAATACGAATATGAATATGAAAATGAATATGAATATTTTATGCTTTATATGATTGTTTTCACGCCACTTGCGCATTATTCAAATTTTGCAATTTTAAAAGAAAAACAACACAAATATTATTGTATGTACAACAAAAGACGAGGCGCTCTATTCAAAATTGTTTGTTGTATAGGTTTGAGATAGGGATATTTTATAAAAATATATGAATATATATATGTATACATGGGTGGGGATATGGAAATGGGAGAGGGAGAGGGAATGGAAATGGAATGGAATGGAACAGAACAGTCGCCCGCAAATCCTTTTATGATAATTTCTCAAGAGTGTCGTCCTTTGATCAGGCAAGTGCCTGGCGTGCAGAAAAAACTCATTCAAGCATGAATGTGAATATGATTTTCAACCACACACACACACACCCACATTTACACACACTCAAACACCCAACACTCGCACACACACTCACATATACACATACACATACACTCACACACTCACACTCACTGCTCATAAGGATTTAATAATTCGTTAAGCGAAATTAAAATTGCCATAAGGCAGTCACGTCACCGTGGGCAAATCACACAAAATTGTGCTCAAACAAGTTGCAAGTTGAAGTGTCGATACCGAATGCATGAATATGCATAATATTTTCAAGAAGAGATTTCTGACCAAGCTTAACTAAAATATATTTTACAGTTTTTATTTAATAAAAAAGATTTAAAAAAAATATGCGTAAGTTTTTATTTAACTTTCCATTAACTTAAATTTTGGTACATTTATTCTGAACAATATACAATAGATAGTGAAAGGTAACAAATAAAATATGTGTGTTCCTTATTCAACTAAAAGTTAAAGTTTTGCTCATACTTTGGCTGCAGTTTTTGTTTAAAAAGTTCGATTGGGAGAATGAAATATATGATTTAAAAGAGAAGTCAAATAAAAGTTATTAGATATTATTATAGATGAATACAGGATAAGAGCGGAATTCCCTGCAATCAGTAATGAAAGCTTGTTCCTCCCAAGATCAAAATCTAATTCCTACACGTCTTTCCCTTTCATCTCTCTTTCTGTCTCCCCTCAAATATTAAAAAAAAAAAAAACTAATTCTTAGTTATTCTGAGATTAATTGAAGTCAAATTAGCTGTAAATATGTTAATTTTGCTCCACTGTACATTTAGTTGTTTTCACCTGCATTGTGAAGCAAATTCTGTGACTGCATTCAGTTTACAACGACAGCAGCCATAGCTCGCGTTAGCAGCCCCATAAGGGAGCTGCCACCCTGGGCAGATGCCTCCCCTTTTCGTACACCCCCTACCCTATTTAAGCACTGAGTTGCGCGCAAATGCAACTCGTTGGCATTTTTTTCCTTTTTTTTAGCTCAATTTTCGTTGGCGCAAGCTGCGTTTCCAGGGGAAATCATTGCAATTAAAGCGTAATTGTTTTTACGCATTTGTCCAGTGCCTACCCCTACCTCCTACGCCCTACCTCTACCCCTACCCCTACCTGAGCCCCTTTAGTACTTGCTGCTTAGCTCGGCTCGTGTCTTTTCAAGTAGCGACGAGTGTCGAGCGAGACGGAGAACGAAATAAGAGCGAAATACAGAGAAAAAAAAGCATGAAATTAATTTACAACATTCATAATGTCTGCATTTCCTGTGTTGTGTCCTTTTTACACCTCTTCTTCTTTCTCTGCTGGCACTGCGCTGCTTCTTCTTATACATGCGCTTAATTTCCGCGCATTTGGTCGGAGTGAAGCTGAAGGACAACGGGCTGCCTGCCTGCCGAGAAGAACAACGGGGAAGGGCATGGGGAAAGGGAATAAGGACGGAGAATGGGATGGGGATGGGGCTGGTGAAGGGGATGGGGATGGGGCTGGTGAAGGGGAAGGGGAAGGGGAAGAGGGTGGGGTGAAGTAAGCTGGGCGAATACGAATCCTCGAATTCATTTGCATAATTTTTAATACTCCATTTCGGTGCAAGGTGCGTCGGCGTCGTCGCTAACGAGCTGTGTGTGTGTGTGTGTGTGTGTGTTTGTGTGCGTCCTCATTATTATATTTCGCCGCCTCGACGAACACATACGCTTCCCCCTCCCTCCCTCCGCCTCACTCGGCACTTTATCCGTTTACATTTTTTCAAATTTTACTCTCTTTTTTTTTTTTTGATTTTATTATTTTTTTTTGCATTTTAATGCGAGCAACTTTTAACTCGTTTGCCGCGTCGCATCGCAAATTAATGTAAAAATATGTTGATTTCCTTTGAGAGCATGCTCGACAGTTTTTATCAACCCATTCTAATGAATGCCACATGCCAGCAAAATTTTGTTGCTTACCAATTAGAAGAACGGAAATTCCACAAGATCATTTTGGATTTATCTTAGTTACATCCAAACAATTTGCAACAAGAATAAAAGCATACTAAAATTCGAGTTAAAAATTCTTTATTTAAGCATATATATTATATATTATTATTGTTAAATTTAAATAATTTACGCAAAAATTGGCAACTCCTCAGCATTGAAATAGACAACAAAAAGCCCTAATAATAATTCCTTCACAGAGAAGGACTAAAAAAATAATACCTAAATCAAGTATTTTGTACTTGATTTAAGAAATTTCTAGATTACCAAACTCTTGACACCGTTTGGGATGATTTTAACCCGGAATCCCGCTTATTTTTTGAGTAGGCGTGGCAAATAAACAATTCTAGCTTATCCATAAAAGCCTTCAGAAAATTATTATTATAACCTTGCTTTTTAAATTTTACTCGCTTCTCAGAAAAATCCTAATTGTACTTATGAAGGGCCGTTTGAATTCCTAATGTTCTCAAAAATATACAAGTAATTAACATTTTTGGTAGGAATACTCTCAAAAAATTTCAATTGTACTAAAGCAGATGTCTAATAATTAGATGAATTAACTATTTCATCAATTCAAACCATATTTATCCTACATTAATTGAAATCGAAACTACTTGAAAAAAATATATACATATTTCAGATTTACATTCTTGCTGAGTTGTAAGTATAATTATTATAATTGTTTCTTATTAATTTTCAAAAAAAAATTTCTAAAGAAATGATCAAGATTAATTTTTCGGAATTTGGAAAATTTTGTCTGGTTATTCAGCTGCAATTATGTAATCAAATGTAAAAATAGGCGTGGACACAACTTGCAGCAAATTGAAGAACTACCTTAAAAGAAGGCATGCATATGGAATGTATTTAGCACTTGACTTTGGTGTAATGGGCGTGGCAGTGCCGCCCATCGGTAGTTGTTTTTAAAAGCCGCTTCAACAGCCACTTGAGAACCCATTTTCGCGGCTCAGTTTGATTCGTTAAAAGAAAAACAATAAAGGTGAAAAAAAAATACCAAAAGGTGAGAGAGCGAAAAAAAAAGAAAATAATAAAGTTGAAAAACTGTTGTAATTGTTTTTGCAGCGGCACAGTGTGTGTGTGTCTGTGTGTGTCTGTGTATGTGCGAGTGTGAGTGAGTGTATGATGTGCTTCATAATTGGTTCTGACTGCTAAATGAACCATTTTACCAATTAAACTTGCAATTGCCACATGTGAAACCCCGACTCCGACTCCGACTCGGATTCTGGCTTAAACTGAGGGTCTTGGCAGCTCACACAGTGTGCTCGTTAACGGCTTGTTAGGAGAAACGCTTTAGTCACGCTTAAGGCCCAAACTGAAGCTGTTGCCTGCTATTTTTTTTCTATTTTCTTTTTCCTCGATGGAGTGGCAGGAAAAAACAACGCCAAGTTGTATAAACGTTGACTGCCAGGAAAAACCTGCTGAGCCATTGCCGTGGCACCTGTGCAGCCAGAGAAAGAGAAGAGACTAAATGAGAGAGAGAGAGAGAGAGAGAGAGAGTGATAGCGTAACCATAGAACACATAGAACGTTTGTCAGGCCACGTCAAGTTGAGCCTGTTCCTCAACTGTTCTTTTTTTCCCATTTTCATTTCTTTCTTTTTTTTTTTTTGAATTGTGGAAAATTTCAAGTGGATCATCGTGTTTCGACGCGTCGCTTTTCACGACTGGCTGCCAATGTCTGGATGAGACTCATCCATGAGTATCTTGCTACGAGCAACATGCAACATGCAACATACACAGGCGGAGGCGGTTGCTGATTGACGTTAATCATGCAATTAATTGGGCTATGAGTGTGAAGTGTGTGGCGAGTAGAACCACGAAGGTGATGGGAAGTGACAGTCGATGAGTTGCAACTAAGCGAGGGGAAAGGAAATACAGAGAGAAAGAGAGAGAGAGTGTGAAAAGCGAAGCTGAAATAGCCTGAAAGAAAAAGGATCACACATCAGTGCCCTTAAGAATAAATAATGTCCAAAATGCCAAATTTAATTGCGAGAACACAAACTAGGAAAACTTTGTCGTTAGGAAATTACAATTAGAAAATAGAAGTAAATAGGAAAACAAAAAAGCATTAAAAATTTATCCAAACTTGTTAATTTGCGTAATTAAAAAGTTAAGAAAATTTAACACAAAAATATTTGATTTTAAAACGAACCAGGAAAAAACATAACATTTTCTGGTATTCTTATTCTTGTATTTTGTGGCAATACCTATTCTGATTAATATTGTCATTCACTTATAATTACTTTACAAGAAAATTTAACCAAAGTCGGACAGTTCAAAGCTTCTTCTTCTAATCACTGTGAACGGCAGAATATGATTTATTCTAAATGATTTACCTATTTATATTTCCTTCTTTTTGCTATACCTTCTTTTATGCCTATTTTAGTTTCTTCAAATTTTGTTTTTTAATATTTAAACATATTTAAACATAATATTTAAACATAATATTGATTAAATGTTGTGAGAAACTTCAAATCTACAAAAGTTTTCTACAATATAAGCTTACCCAACGTATATCACAGTTTAAAGATCATATTAAAAGTTTCTAGAATATACTGAAATTATACAAGGTGATTTTACTGAAAGCTTAGATTCTTTACCAAAATAAAATATCATGTAAAAGAGCTAAAGAATAGGTAAGATATCATTTTCATATAACTCTGCTGAAGAACCCTTTTTGAAAAGCCTAATTATAAGTAAAAGGATTAGACTACTACAAAATTACTTGAATCGCAATTGTGAGAGACGACGAATAGAGAAATGGGAATTGAGAATCGAGAATTGAGAATAGTTTCAGCTGCCGTTGTCAATGCTGTTGCCCTAGGCAAATGTCAATTGCCCACTTCAGCAGCCACTTCAGATTCAGATTCGGATTCGGATTCAGCTTCAGTTCCATTTCCAGTTCCAGGTCCAGTTTCTTCATCTTCTCAAACCCAAATCCAAGTCTCATTCTCATAGTCAAACTCATTGTTTATGCTGAGCCGAGTTGAGCTGTGGCAACTGTTGTTATTGTTGTAGTTGTTGTTGTTCTTGTAGCTGCCACTTAAGGCCATCTCTCTATTTGTTGACCAATTTCAATTTCAATTTCTGGGTTCACACATCGCTGCTAATCTCGTTTGTGGCCGAAAGCCTTTACGATCTATTTATTTACATTGCCACTTCTTGGCCAAAAGACGGTGGCTAGAACGAGGCAAGGGGATTAACGGGAAAAGGCAGTCGCAAATCCGTCTGGAAATTGTGGGCGTGGTTGGGTCAAAATCATTAGAACACCTCGGACAGTGTTTGCTCAGTAATAATAATATGATTAATGGTAATTGAGGGACACACTTGATGATCATGATGATCATCATAATGATGTTGCTGATGATCCCATTTAGAGCTCGTCGACTGATCGGACAATGGACACTCGGGACACACAGGAATGTCCTTCGTCCTGCCGTTCGTTGTTCACACAACATCCAGCTGACAACTGTTGTGTCAATATTTTGACAGAAGAATGCCAAAAATCTCTTCTTCCTTTTCCTTTTCCTCTTCGCTTTGCATCGCATCGCATCGCATCTCTTTTTTATTCGCAATACAAACGAAATGTGCAGGAAGAAGAAACTGAGGCAAAAGGATCGACCAGGCAACAGAGCAGCTTCAACATGCCACATGTGGCATGACTCATTCACACTTAAAACCATCAACAGAATAACAATTGAATCAGGAGAATTTTATAAGACGACAAATTTGGAAAAGACTGCGTATTTGTCATTTCTCGTTTACTCCATTAAATTGGTTTGAACTAAGGGACGATTTAAATGTTATTTAACAAAAAATAAAATCGTGCTCTAACAGAATTTAACTTTCGGCAATAATTTTATTCATATTTTCCATTGTTTCAAAATTAAGCTATAAGAAAAAGTATAATTTTACTATTTTATCAAGTTAATGGTGTGTTTTGTTTTTTTTTTGAAAAGATCTTAATACATTTTTTAATTAAATGACCTCCCGAGAAAAAAATCTTAAATAATGATAGGCATATGTGGGCATTAAAGGTTTGTAAGAAAATTAAGGAAAAAGATAGAAGAAAAAAGTTATTTATTTATTAAATATGTGTGCATCTATATGTAAACAATAATCGCCTTATCATCATCCAGAGTTTATAAAAAAAAGTTGATAGATTTAAAATTGTACAGAAACGGTGCATAGGTATATCATTGTGGTTAGTTATAGTTGTAGTTGGTAAGTGCACATAAGTATATACAGTAGGCTATAGTTAAATGTAAGAACAGTATTTAGTCTTGGGTAGTCGGACATGGAATCCATTGCATTGTCCGTGTTGATGATTTTAAGTTATGCCAAGATTTGTTCCACTCTTTCACTTAGCAACAATTGGAGCAAGCACACAGACATTTGCATATTGTGAAGTGTCCAGAAGGAGACATAAACTCACACACACAGAGAGAGAGAGAGAGAGAGAGAGAGAGATATATATATACATATATAGACAGGCATTTGCATGAAAAGACAACTAAAATAGAAATTAAGAGAAATGCAAGAGAATACGAAAACAAAGTGCAGCTCACAGGACGGAAATGAAAAGAAATTGCATATAGAAGTGGGGAATGATAAGGGATGGAGGAGGGAGTGGGAAAGAGTGGCAAATATGTGTGGATAAGTGCATATGTATGTGTATGTGCTTACACAAGTAATATACACATAATGAAAAAGTACTTCATTAAAAATCAACAACACACAAGCAACAACACAAACAACAACAACAACACTTCAAGTGTGTGTTGATTTCCATATAAAGCAACTGAGCAAAAAATAAAAAGAAACTGAGGAAATGCTAAGTACACGGTGAGTATGAGATACAATGGGGAAAGGTGGGGATAAGTGGGGGAAAGTAGGAGAAAGGGGGGTTGGGGAATGGCCAGCAGAGTGGAGATTGGCGCCCAAGCAGCGCCATTGTTATAAGAAACTGCAGCAAGACAAAGAGAGAGAGAGAGCGAGAGCGAGAGAAGGACAGTGAGAAAGAGAGAGAAGATACTGGAAGCGAGGGGAAGGAAACGAAACGGACTGACGCTTTGACTCAGAATTGAAATTAAAAATGTGTAAATGGAAAAATGAATAAATATGCATATATAGCTTAATAGGTGGCAAGGGGTTTGCGAGAGGGGAGGCTGGCTATTGAGAGGGATGAGGGAATATTTGCTCTGTTAATGTATAAAAATGGAAAAAAAACTCATAATTGCTACATTTGATATTAAGCAGTTTATTCGACGCCCTCACTTTCCTTGCACTCTTGCTCCTCCTATCCCTGCCCCTGCCCCCGCCCCCTCTTAACCATCTCATCTACGCCTCTGAAAATTACTTTGGCTGCCGGCAAATGGCAACAATTGAAAATTGCGTCTTTGATCTTTCGTTTGGAAATTCATTTCAAGGGCCTTTTTGTTTTCCTCTTTCGATTGTTTGTTTATTCATTTTGTTTTATTTTTTTTTTATATTTGGAGATAAAATGCGAAGGATGATACTTCAGAGAGATAAGCAATGAATTAATTTAAAGCTGTTTTGTCGCTGTAACTGATTAAGAAATAATATCGTTCAAGTAACTATGCAATTAGCAATTGTCCATGAAGTAATACAATTAAAGATACATATGTATGTATATGTATGTATGATACTAACTTTGTATACAAAGTAACTAACTGACATCATAGTTATTGAAAAACTGAATTGGAACTGAACGAAACAAAACTTTTTTAAAGTACCGAAACTAAAAACCGAAAATACTCTAACCGAAATAACCGTTAAGAAACCGATTCATGTCTAACGGTTATTTGCGTTTCGGTCAGGCATAAGTTTTAATTATGTACATATGTTGTTAAGGTGTAATCATAGTTCTTTAAAAATATATTTCAGTTTTACTTCTGCCCTTATTTAATTTATATATTAACCTCAATAAAAATATCTTCATTTTTAAACATAATTTTTCAAATTTGAATTTTTTATATATTTTTTTGTGATCCGAAATCATACCGGTATTACAAAACAAAAAAACCGGTAACCGTTTCGTGACCGACATCCGATTAATCAAATGTCTGTGGCTATTTTATAGAAATTCACTATTCATAAAAATTGTTTCAAAACACAAATCTTAAATGATGTACCTCTGGAAATTTAGTTTTACTACCATTCGCATTCATAGGTAGTTTTTTTTTTTTTTTTTTTGGAATCTTTCTATGTGTCAGACATACTAAAGAGTGAATAAATGTCATATTAATATGCTGTACATTTAATACCATTTTAACAAATTCAATTGGAGTAACAATAACATTTTCAATTTGGATCTTTAAAAACGCAAATCAAATCAAATCGAATCGGAATACTTGCTCCAAATACCAAGGAAAATCTGCCAACATTTGTCGAAAGGGTGGCAACGCTGTCAAATGCAACTGCATAATCGGACCATTGCATAATTTTAGGCCCACACGCACAGAAATTATTATTTATGGCTGGCAGAGTCGCAATCGCAGCTTATAATTATGCAAAGTCTATGCCACAATCTCCTCTTTCTCCTTCTCTGTCTCTTTCCCCCTCTCCCACTTCCTATTCCTCTCTTTCTCACCATTCCCCTTTTATTCTTGACAGCGCAAAAAAAACTTGCAAGAAATAATTGAAAATTGCACAATTCTCACAAGTGGGGAAGAGGACGCAGCCCCCTCTCCGTCTCTCCGTCTCCCCCTCTCTCCTCTTTCCGCTTCCCCCTCAGCAGCAGCAGCTCAACAACCACCGCAATTAACCAGACACATAACTGAAGCCACATAACCACAAACTGCCACGCCTTGCCGCCCCAAAGAATGCCGCATAAGCATAATGCATCCTTTTTGTGTATACCCTGTAATTTCATAGAATACTGTCTTTAAGATTTGTCACATTTTGATCAATAACAACATAATATAAACCTTAACCCTCTAATGCCCACGTAAAAACAGAAATTTAAGCAATCACTAATTTTCAGGCAAAGAAAATGCACAGTAAATCTCATTGCAGAGCGATAAAAGAAAAACTGGCTGATGGAAAATCTAGTTATTCATTTAGTTTTGAAGCAATAATATTATTATATTTATTTTTAAAATTTTAACTAAGTTATTTTTTACACCGCCTAAAGGCAGGGTTAGGCATTAGAGGGTTAATTCTTTATGTAGTATAATTCAATAAACAAGTTTAATTTAATAATCCCATTTAGATTTATAATATTTTGAGATATTGCTGAAGTAACTTTTGATCAAATGTTTTTTTGGAATATTAAGAATATTTCTTTGCGGTGAACTCAGCACTGTCAATATCAATGAGATATTTTGTTACCAAATTTATTTTTTATGTAGATGCAATTACAAATGATTTTTTTTATCAAAAATAATTAAGTTAAGCTAAGTTTTTTTACAAATTACAAAAAGTGAAAATGCATTATACGTAACATATATAATTTTTGTAACTCATTTTTTAAATTCATTTTCAGGAAGATCTCCAATTAACAAATCATGCGAAGCTGAAACCATAAAAAAAAATATCTCGAATTTACTGAAACAACTAAATTACACAGTATCTCGTGTGTGAGCACTTGAATTAAGACGTTCTCATTTCATTTTTTTAGCCGCATTTTGCAAACATTTCTTCTCACATATTTATTTTTCCATTTTTTTTTGCCAAACGCCAACGCCCTGGCCCCAGGGGCAAAACACACACATACGCACTACATAGTATTGGGTGTGTGTGTGTGTGCATGTGTGTGTGTGAGCGTATGTGTGGTGTGAGTGCGATTATTATTATCATGATTATTATGCACAAATTGCAAAATTCCGCGGCAGGCAGCCAAGTCACATGTGCATGTATGATGTGTGTGTATGTGTGTGTGTGTGTGAGTGTGTGTGTGTGTGTGTGTGTGTGTGTGTGTGTGTGTGTGTGTGTGTGTGTGTGTGTGTATTGTTGCCAGCCAACGAGCGGTAGCCACAAATTGCTGCGGTTTTCAGGCTGCATTTTCTCATTGTTTCACAAAATGGCGTGAGGCAGACGCCCCAATCCCCACCCTCAGCTCCCCAATCCACTTCCCCGTAAAAGAAGAGAGTGAAGAAGATGATGATGGCGGGGGCTGGGGCGGGGGCGGTACAGCGCTGCTTGGTAGGCGTGTCGCTTTGTTCAACTCACTTGTCGTATTTGCATAATTGAAATGAAAATTCACACCCAACAACAACTGTTGTGTGTGTATGAGTGTGTGTGTGTGTATGAGTGTGTGAGGCTAAATCAGCCTCATCATTATCATTATCAGCGCAGGAGAGAGAAAGAGAGAGAGAGAGAGAGTGTGGCACTGTGTGTGGCAGCTTCATTTGCACCGCAAATCCGCAGTGAAGTGGAAGTGGAACGGGAGGTGGCAACGTGCAACATGCAGCTTGGAAGGAGTGAGGGGCAAAAGGAGCACAACCAGCGACATTTGACAACTCGACGCATTGCGAGTAGTTCTCCAAGTGCGCTGCCCCCGCAATTATTATTATGATGCTTCTTTTCTAGTTGCCAGTTTCTCATTTGCCTCACATCATAATCAACACACACACACACACAAATTAAGAATTTTAGATGAGAACTAAAGCAAATCCTTAGCTTGATTTTTCTCATTATGTCATATCATACACATTCTCGGAGAAGCTATCAGCATTTTATTGCGAAATGAATAAATGAGAAAGGCTACGAACAGTCGAATTTCAAATGCCGAAAATTAAATACTCTTCTCTAGTATAATGCTCAAGAGGTTTTTAAGTGTAAAACTATTGGCCATATAAATTTCACTGTTCAATATTTCAAGACAACATTAAGAGAACAGGAACAATTAATTTTAAGAATATTACTCACATATAACAATAATGGATTATTAGTTATTTGCTGTATGTTTTCTTAAAGATGTCTTATATTTTAAAGTAAAGCGGATATTTTTTATTAAGTAAAAAAACAATTATATCGAAATTAATATCACCGTTAAGGTTATAAAAGTTTTCTTCAAAATGAAACATGGAAACTTTAATATTCTTAAAATATTCCAATTTTTCTTGAAGCCAAAACAAAACAATCAACAATCAGAAAAAAATATGTATAAATATTATATTTTAATTTCTTAATACAGATGGCAACTCATTAGATTTTGTTGTTTGTGTTTGTAATTCCTCAGAATTAACATTCTACCCATATTATATATTTTAGAATTGTTTTGCTTCAGCTCGTGCTTTGTTCTTCACTTTCCCCCTCAGCAAATGGTGTGAAATCGCAAATTGATTTCTCTCAAAACATCAAAAACAAAAAATTCAAATAAAAACAAAACAATTTGCATATGCGAAGGCCAAAGGTGCGAATGGAACTCGCAAACTGGGAAGTCCACTCAGATCCTTTGCTTTGACTGCAAACAAAAATTAATCAGAAATGCTGATAAAAAACAGAAGAAATTGTTAGAGAAAACTGACAGGTTGGTCGGGCTGATTGGGTAGGCTGGCTGACACGCCCCCCAGTGGGTGGTTAAGCAATCTTCCCTGCCTCAATTGAAATTCCAATTTCAATTGCAATTGCAGTTCACACTTCTCACTTCTCAATTCTCGATTCTCAGTTTCCCCCATGAATTTCAACATGTTGTTTTGTTCTCAATTTTGTTGTTAAGTGCCTGTATTTTTGTTGTTTTCTGGGAGATTTCGACAGATGTGCAACCAAGATTGAGACACTGAGGCTTCAGCTAATTGGAAAACATCGAACAACCTCATCAAACAACAGTTTTGCTTATTATGAAATATATATATGGGCATTTTCACAGAATTGTCAATCGAAGCCAAAAACTTTAAATTGATCAATAGTCCATATCTTGAGAAATTTTACTTCAGAAATGTATTTAAGTTATTTATTCAAGCAATATACGCTAGAAGAAAGCATTATTAATAAATATCAATACATATCATTTTAAAATTAATTGCATCACAATATTAGTTAAGGTTTCGCTGAAACCAGTGTTTAAACTGGTCGTCGTAAAAGTGACTTCTGTTTGAATCGCGTGCGAATGCCTTGATTTTTTTAAATTATCCTGAATACGAACAATTGCCCAAAATCAACTTTAGCACGAATTATTAAGTTTCGCCTTTTGCCAAAATAAATTGAAGTCTTGGCACATGTTTTATTTTACTTTGAATGCGTAATAATGTCGCATTCGACATTAGAGAATTACCCATATGCAGTATAGACTATACAGATCTGAATCCGAATATCTTTTTGATTTCATGATCACTTTAACTTGTTTCTTTCTACGAACATGTTTGTTATTTAATCAAATTCTGCAATATTCTTTTCAATTCCAATACAGTGAAAGTTTTAGAAAATATTATTTTAAGGATTTCAAAAGAAAACAATTAATACATATAAAATCTATATTAATTAATATTTGCAGTGAGCAGCCAATAGATACATTTTTCAATTAGATTCATTTAATCACTATGGGTATTCATCAATCAATTCTTAAATTGGCATCACAATGTCGCCTTCATACAGAAAATGCTCTGCTTCGAGTAAGGCGTAGAATGTAGAATGTTGCTGTAGATGTTGTTGTAGAAGTTGTTGTAGATGTATTTACAGCTTACCCTCCGAATTTGCTATCCACCTCTCGGTATAGACTTCAACTTAAGCTCATATCCATTTAAAAAATCGAATCTAGCACATTTCACAAATTTGTATATTCGGGATTGTTCCGGCTTTAACTTTTTATTCCACGGCATTTAGTGAAATTTCGCTTTCGATAAGATGTGTCGCAATTGAATTTCTTTAACCTGCTCTAATACCATTTCGGCTATATCACTTAAAGCGAAAAACGATTATTTCTAAACACTTAGTCTAAATTCAAAGTGAATAAATGTATATCACTAAAAAGTAAACAGTGAAAACCGGAGCAGGCTTGATAAGTAGAAAATAAATTTCAGTTATGAAAATATTCTTGAAATTGTAATTTTTTTCTTTAAGCATCATAGATTTATTTCCCCATGAGGATTGGAAAGACTATAAAAATTGTCATTTTTATTTCCAGTTTCCAAACTTGCAAGTCTTCAACTATTGTCCATTTTTCTTATCTGTTTCATACTGTATTTAATTTACATTTTTCTATAATGTATGCAAAATATTCGCCATCAAATTTTCAGCTCATTGTTCACTATATTTTTTTTTAGAAAATTCCCTTCGCCTTTTTAAACAAATATAGGCAAACCCATGCTGATTATGTGCCAAGTTCAATGGCTCATTAGCAAACGTTGAGCGTTGAAGCCTGAACAAAAGCTGTATCAACCCCCAACTCCAAGTCCCCGTCTCCCGTCTCCCTCCTGAGGTTGATGACAACCCTTAGCGAGGCTTTTTCTAGCCCCTATGACTTGGGTCAATGCTGGAAGTCGGCTTGAAAGCGCAATAATCAAATTTGCGTCATGTTGCATACTTCAAAACTTTTGATTTGAAAATTAACAAATAAAATGCCACAAAGAAGAAAAAAATATATATGTATTTCAATGGCAGACAGAGACAGGGATGCAATGGCTAGGGAGAGAGGGAGAGGGGGAGGGAGGGAG
The DNA here is from genome assembly GCA_035047525.1 of Drosophila quinaria. Classification (NCBI taxonomy): domain Eukaryota; kingdom Metazoa; phylum Arthropoda; class Insecta; order Diptera; family Drosophilidae; genus Drosophila; species Drosophila quinaria. Next base: position 11,855,386 of record JAWNPO010000455.1, on the reverse strand, counting down.
AGCAATTGGACTGGTAAAAATTCAAACTCAATTCAAGTAATGATGGCAGCCGATGTCGAGCGCCGGAAACGCCTGCAATTTGCCACAATTGAAAGTGGCTGCCGCTGCTCCTCCTCCATCTCCTCCTGCTTGTCCACCTCCTGCTGCTGCTGCCGCTGTTGCTGCCTCCTTCTTTGCCTCCTGCTGCTTTTGTCTTCCGCGCTGGCAATTGTTCCAACCGCTGCCATGTTTTTTATTATAAGTGCGCCCCTTTTGGTTGGCTGTCGTTGGTGTTGCCGCATGTTGCACCCGCCACCGACGACCCGCTCTCTCTCTCTCTCTCTCTCTCTGTTTCTGTTTCTCTCTCACTCACACACATTAGCTGACAGCTGCGCCTCATCTAATTGAAGTCATTGCCGCTGCTTTGCATAAAGAAGTCTCTCTCTCCCTGGGCGGGCACAATTTGATTAACCTACGGCGCGAAACTTCCATCATCATTAGCGACCCGCTGTCAAGTTGCCTTTCCCTTCCCCCTCTCCCCTTTCCCCTCTCCCCTCTTCCGTGTCTCCCCTTTACCACCACTCACAGTTTTATAGTATCCACTTCTCCTGTTACACTTCAATTGTATTTCAAGTACACGCGTCCATTTTGTCTTTGTAAGTGTGTGTGTGTGTGTGTGTGTGTGTGTGTGTGTTTGTGACTGCCGTTACTTAACTAATTTTTCCCCTCTCCTCTTCTGTACTCCAACCCCTACCGCTATGCTCTGTCCCCTTTTTTTTATTGTGTTTTCGAATTTGTTTTGTTGTTGCTTATTTTCTAATTTACTTGCCCCGCAATAAACTGTACTTGTAACAACCCCCACCCCACACTACCCACCCTCCTCCTCTCTCTTCCTCTCTCTCTCTCTCTCTCTCTCTCTCTGCTCCTCTGTTTGGCCAAAGTGTTGCCCTCAAGTGCCTCCTCCTTTTCCTCCTCTTCTGTTCGCTTGTCTGTCTGTCCGCAGTTTGAGTTGTCCCTTAAATTGGTTCCTTGTCATTGTTAAGCACACAATTATACACACACATACTCACACACACTCTCATTCTCGATCCCCATTATTGGCACATCATAAATAAATCCTTTTCTTCTTAATTAATAGTTATATCCCGTTTAAGATATTCAACTGCCTAATAAGAGATACTAATAGTTTGAGGGTAATAATTCTAGTAATCTCTGCTCAAAATGTAGTTGATGTAATAATTTTCCATCCATAGATATCTGTATGTAACATATAAATATATAGATGAATATTTAACTACCAAATTCTGGTATATATCTTGACATATTTACATTTGGACTAAAATCTCTCTTTAGTGAAGTTTTATCATACATAAATAATACCTAGAATTTATCCCGTAACATTTTGGGCTAACTTTATAAGAGGTATAAACAGAATCATAAAAATTGGAACCTATTCTTGTGTACGAGTTCTTTTTTAAAAATATTATAGCCGGGTGAATCTCATTAGCCCCAATTTATCTGAATTGAATAAATGTTTTGTCTAACTTCAAGTAAATCAAGTTAATCCATAACCACGGTTACATTTTTGTTTTTTTTTTTTGGCTCAATCAGATATTCTTAAGTGGCCAATAACTTCGCCTTGATTAAGCTGAAAAGCTCAAAGCTTATTTCTGCTAATTGGCTGTTAATTGAAAACTATGCAAAGTTTTTAATTAACTTTCGTGAGAAACAACAGTTAGCGGGGACACAAACCAACCGCAAAATTAGCTATAAAATGCACACTGGCGCCATCTGTGAGCAATGCACATTTTACTAAAATTACCAGAAACAGGACATAGAAATTTTAGTTCTTATTGTAAATTGAAAAGTTAATTGAAATAATTGCAAAATGGAAAGCAATTAGTAATATCCTATAAATGTGACTATTAGTAATTTGCCTTAAAGAAATAAAAGAGTAGAAACAATTGTAAATTTAAAAGAACGATGAAATGTTTTTAAGTGTTTCTGAATAAAGTTGACAATTCTTTTCATCAATACATAAAATAAAATAAATTTTTAATCGATTTGGATTAAGTCATCTACAAATTTTCTAACTCTACCTCTTGAAGTCTCTGAGTTCAATGGGAAAATGCTAAGGGTTGAATTCGCAAATGAAGTTTGAGTAAAACAACTCACGTTAGACTGTTAATGCAGACTTGAGTGGGATTAAAAACGTCTACGTATTAATATACCCATAAAACCATATATAAATAAGCTGCTTCTAAATGCAGTAGTGGAGGTAGTTTACTTAAGAATTAAATCTAAAGTATTCTTGTTTTAGTTTTATTTGGAATTTTTAAGAGCATTGCAAATTTCCATTTTGAATTTGTATTATTTTGTTGTAGCTAACGACATTTGAGCTATTTCTTTTCATGAATGTTATCTTAAATAAAAAGTGGTTAAAAAAAAAATCACTCTCCTTCTTGACAGCGGTGGGATTCGAACCCACGCCCTTTCGGACTGGTGCCTAAAACCAGCGCCTTAGACCGCTCGGCCACGCTGCCTTACAAAGTTTTCTAAATTTCATTCAACTGATAAGATTAAATTATCATTTCAATGTTGTTCTTATCATGTAAACATTTATGACTTATGCTGATAGCATGTTTAGTAAATCTTTTATTAGAGTTAATTAATTTAAAGTTAGTTTCAGTTCAATCTCTGATGCTGTCAAAAAATAAACTTAGCGAAAATCGCACTCAAACTCTTTAACTGTAAATCATTCACCTTTTGATTGTTTAGGCCAAATTAATTTTCTCACGATGCAAAGCAATTAAATAATTGAAAATCAAACTCGATTTAATTGAAATGCCACAATGACGGGTATTATTTACTAGCTAATACAAAATGTCCTCTCTGTGTGAGTGTTTTATGTATACACTACTAAGTGTATCATAGGGCATATCAGTTATTTGGAGCACTGTGGCATTTTGGAATATTTGGTAGATATGAACATAAAATCCGAATTGCAACTAGATTTTTTTTTGTTTCTATCTCAGTTTCCTCAAAAGTGCTTTGAAACTGTCCGACGGTTTTGGTTTACCGTCGGAATCTTTATAATATAATAATAGAAATAATAATAGTTATAAAAATAATAATTACAATTATAATAATAATAATATTAACAAAATTGCTTTTTACAATTCTATTATCAATATTATTAATAGTAATAATTGAATACTTTTTAAAAGAGCAATTGATGTTTTCGGTTGACCCGTTGCCACCATGTTTTATAATTCAATTATTTATGTTTTTTGTTGCCCATTATCAAGCATTATTATGCTATTATTATTATCATTATCATTATGATGGCGATTATGATTATGATTATTAAGCTGCCATTGTGCGGCAATTAAAGTTTCAACTAATCATCACTAAACCGACAACAATCACAATAACAATTGTGTGACAATAATATTGTGTTGTTGTCGATGTTGTTATTGTTGTTGCTGTTGCTATTGCTGTTGCTGTTGTACATCTATTTTTGATGTCCAACATTAAAATGGCCGGCAGCCGAGTTTGAAGATCCAAGAGATGCCTTCATTATATGCTCGTATGTCCGACAGCGAAACAACTTAATTACACAACAATGGGACAGCAACAACAACGACAACGACAACGACAACAACAACAGTAACAACAATAATAAACAAAACATTCGAACAATGGCATTTTGGCAAAGTTTTACAACGGCTCTTCAAGTTTTTGTGCTTTTGACAGCTCTTTAGTGTCTTCAGCTTATATGCCCTGTTCTTTTAAGTTGTCAAACTTGTGCTTAACTAAAGATCGATTACTACACGGAATATCTGAATAGATATCGGCATTAGGAAACCAAAGAAGCGAGTTATAAAGTTAATGACGCAAAATTCGGTACACAGCTCAACCTATAACTTAAATAAATATATCCAAAATCTGTTTTCAAATCAAGTAACTTTTACAAAGCAATCTGATCATAAATACCAAATTTGTTCAAGAGCTTGTCACAAATCTAAGAAAATCAACAGATGTTACAAACTTTTGTAGGGTATCTCTTAGCTGTTCACTATAAGACTGCTTCGATTTGTTGAAGCTATTGCCCAAAAATAAAAAGCCAAGACAAAATCAAGTAACTGAACTTTAATTGTTCATAATTAAGTTTGTCGAATTGTGGATTGTGAATAGTGAATTAAATGTGTGTGAGTGTGCGAGTACTCATAGTTAAGTAAATAAAACGTCGACACATAATTGACAAGTCGCAACACATTTTTTTTATTTATTTATTTTTTTTTTTGGGTAATTCAAAACTTGAACGTACGAAATACGAAATCTGAAACTTGAACTCCTACTTTGGGGGACGTTATTGATTTTTTATGGGCAACTTTCGCACTCGAATCGGCCACTTGAGAGCCGAAAAGCGATAATTGAATCATTTGTCGGCATGTCAACTACCAGAATGCTTTTGTCTTTAATTGGGGCACCCTGTATGGCAGGGGAATTGGCAGGTAAGCTTCATCAAAATGGATCGCTGTGAGAACAACACACAACACACACACACACGAAAAAAACGTCAAAATATTTGCAAAACAAAACGCTGCAAGTTGAAGGACAAAACAGGACAATTCCATGTTCGTGTCCATCTTCAAAATTCAAAACAGACTGTAGCCATAAACTGATCGCCATTGCCAGCTGAAGGAATCTTGTGGTCTGTACCTAATATGATGATAACTATGCCAGCGATATCAGGTTACCATCATCATCAAATTATCATAATCATTATCGCTATCGTTGGTATTATGATTATCCTTATGTTCATCATTATGAAGCGTTTAGAAGAAATTCAATATTTATTTTGACATACACATTGTAATTGCAAGTTAATTAACAATAAAAGTATTTACCAATAAAGGAAAAAAATAAAAATAGGAAATTCGCATTAAAAATGCTCACAGCATGAATCATACTCATTCCTTTTTCCCTTCTCCGTCCCATTTCCACTGCCATCCCCATTCCCATTCCCATTTCTCACTCAGGATCCGCGCTCAACCTGCGCACTAAAATATCAAATTACCCCACGTTGAAATTCTTACGGTACGCAACGCAGTTTACTTTACTCATCACGTTAGACACGATCATTCGAATTTCGAACTATTATTAAGTGCTAGCTGTCTTGCTTGCACCCACACACACACACGCACACACACACACATACACACAAACATAAACTCTCAGCAGACTGCTTGTCGCTTTGTGGAGAGCAGACAAAGAGACGGCAAAGTTTGTCATGAGAGCACACACACACACACACACTACTCTTTACTGTTGTTGTTCTGTTATATGAGCTTTGGCATTACAATTGTTTAATAGACTTGCGAGTAAAAAACTCACGCGTAGGTTACCGTTTTCTTTCTGAACTTGACTGGTGGGCGTGAGAAAAACACAATGAATCGCCCATTGCTCAACAACTGTTGATCGACTTGCATAGAAACAAATTTTAAACAAATCAGCTGTTTTTGCATTCACCTGTCCAGCGTCTGCTTCGATTGTAAACGCTAATTTTGGCATTTTAGTAGCTGAAGTTCTACAACATTTTAATTAGACGGCTTTTTTAATGCTGCACCAAAATCAACAACAATAACAATAACAGCAACAGCAATTTGAAGAACAACGTTCCAGTTTTTACTACACTCGTTTTTTTGGACTATAAATTGGCGTCCTTCATTGAACGAGCCCACAGTTGTAGCTACCCACCCCTCCCACCATAAAAACGACGGGCAACAACACCACAAACAATACAAAATGGGCACCACGCATACTAGCAAACATGCACCAATACAAGAGCAACTCAATGCACGCACACTACTAAAACTGGTTGAACGGCTGGAAAAACTTCCAGCGTACTGGAAGTCTAGCGTGCGCTAGAGCGGCACAACAGCTATACTGCGGTTAGAAGCTAGCTGTGCCGCTCAAACGCCCGCAAGCATTCGCCGCACATGCGCCATGTTGTCATCTCACGCTGTGCAGGGGAAGTGGCTGCTAACAAGCTATCGCCTTGCGCTGCGTGTGTGTGAGCAGTGCAGCTAGTGTGTCGACTGGTTAACTGACGCCGCCCCTGGTGCTGGCGTCGATTTACCGTTGCGTGGCAGCGACGCCAACAGAGCGGCGACGTCGGCGTCAACGTAGCTGATGACAGTGACGGACGTCGCCAGCGAGGACCAAAGTCAGAGGCAAATCCAAATCCCGTTGCTGTTGCTGTTGCCGTTGCCGTTGCAGACTTTCTAGCCAAAAGGTCCCAACCACCAAAAGCTGGGGACGACGACGACAACGCAACGACAACGACGGCAACGACAACGGCAACGATGATGACGACGACGACGACGACAAAACTCCTGGTGCACATTAAGTCAGGCAACAGTTTAACGTGGAAATTATTGCGAATTTGTTGTGTGTTTTTGCGACAGGCGACAAGGCTATTCAAACGCGACAATAATCGCGTGGCAATCGCGACAGCGACAGCAACAGCAGCATCAACAAAACGTCAACAATCATTTTTTTAGTGTTCTCGTATATGTTAAGTGCAGTTATTCGAGGCTAGTTGTTATTGTTATTTCACACACACACACACACACACACACACATTCACACATACGAGCAGCCGGCATATTAGCTTAACTGAGCGGCAAGCTAAAATGAGACAGAGATAGCGAGAGAGCGCGCGTTGAGAGAGCTTTGAAAATCGTTTAATTTAAAGCAAACACAACAACAAAAATAACAGTAACAATAGCAGCAGCAACAACATAAGCAATATAACCACTGTTTAATTGAGTTCGAGTTCGAATTCGAATTCGTGCTTTTAAGGCGCGATGCCGCAGCGTTCGCCGTTTGCCATTCAAGAGCTGCTGGGACTTGCAGTTGCGGCAGCAGCAACAACAACAACGGCAGCAACAACGGCAACAACAACGGCAGCAACGACAACAAGTGCCACAAAAGCAACCACAACAACAACAACAACATGCGAAACGGCAACAGATTTAACAACGGCAACAACAAATGTGCGCGTAACAACAACAACACCTCCAAAGACAACAGCAGCAAACCCAACAACAACAACAACAACGACGCATTACAGCAACAACACTGCGGATGCAACAACAACAACAACAGCAACAACATCATCAGCCGTTGGCTTGGCGACCATCGAGCAACAACAACATCATCACTTTAGGGAACACCAACAACAACAACAACTGACCATGGCAGCGGCATCCAGAATGGCCTATTTCAATGCACACGCCGCGGTGGCAGCCGCTTTTATGCCACATCAATTGGCCGCTGCAGTCCATCATCATCATCATCATCCACATTCGCATTCGCATCCGCATCCGCATCACCCCCACCACCCACATCCGCATTCGCATCCGCATCACACACAACAACCGCCGCCGCCGCCGCCACCCGCAATGCCGCCGCATCATCCACTGTTGCATGCGCAGGGTAAGAGAAAACTCCCCCCACTCCCCGTCTCCCCCCACTCCACTTGGCAGTGACACAACTGTCGTTACAGTTACAGTTAGAGTATAAGAACGCAATTAGCAATCGGCAACTGGTTTTGTCACCTGCAACAGACGCGCTCTCACTCAATCAGTGGCGAAGAGAAGAGTGTGGAAGGCCAAGAGAGAGAGAGAGAGAGAGAGAGAGAGACAGGCGAGAGCCGCTTAGTTTGCATAAAAAAGAAATTAATCAACGAGCCATCGACAAGCAGTCACACACACTCACACACACACACACACAGCCAGACTGCGGCTCAAGCTTCAGCTTCAGCTTTTGAGCCACTTCACTCCACCTCCACTCAAGTTGAGCTGCTAATTGCAATGGCAATTGCTCAACACAAATGCAGAGCAAAACTTCTCTCTGTGTGTGTATGAAAGCGAGTGCTCTGACACAGTGGGACTCTATTGCAATCAATTAAAATTATAAAATTGAATTTAGATTATGTCAGATAAAATTCATTGTTATTATGTATCGATTAAAATTTTTTAAATATCATTTGTATTTCTGAGTGATGATGTTATGAATACATACCAATAAATTACTGTGCGATATGAATTGAAATTTTCAAATCAACACTTTGATTAATTATTATTCAACGACTAAAATTTTCCATGTCTCTTAAATTAAATAAAGTCGTATATTATTTTTATTTTTTAAAAATAGTAAAGCTCAATGAACTTCTTCTTGTGTTTTAACTTATTCTAAGTACTACTCGTATAAGCAATTATTTATAATAAAATATGACCCAAGGTAAAAAACTATACGAATTTTTTTATATTTTTAAAACCGTTGTTTAATTATTTTCTTGTAAAAGTGTCTTGTTATTTTACTAAATTATTTTATTTTATTTTGAAATAATAAATATTTAATTATACTAAATAATTGTAGCGCTTGCTCCATTGTAGAACGCGGCTTTGTCTGCGGATCAACGACAAAACAACATTGGCGTCAAGCGTTCGCAGAAGGCGTGAAGAGAGCAGTGGCCGAAGGAACGCGGAGAGAGAGTGAGAGAGCGAGCAAGCTTGACTTGAGCAAGTGGCAATATCAACAACAACAACAACAACAACAGCAACTGAAGCTCGCGCAGTGATTGACTCTCCCACACAAATACATGCAGACATTTGTAGTACATATGTGTGTACATGTGCTAGTGTGTATGTGTGCAGGTAGATAATCTGGCTGTTTGAAGTGCCAACTGTTATTGTTGTTGTGGTTGATGCTGTTGTTATTGTTATTATTATTTTAATTAGCGTTGAAATGCCATCGTCATCACTCGCACATTGTGCTTGCTGCTGTTGTTGTTGTTACTGTTTCTCAGTGTGCCAAATTGTTGCTGCAGCCGCTCAGCCGCAGCTTAGCTTCAAGCTTGCCACTCACATGCGCTCTCACAATCTCACAATCTCACACTCCCACGCACTCTCACACTCTCACACTCTCCAACTGCTCGGCTATAGCTAACTAACGCACTCTTGCACTCTTGCTGCTATCTGGCTCTCGCTCTCCCTGCTTAAAATCACATTTGTATTGTATTTTGTTGTTGTTGGCGACTTCCGTACGATATTTGCTATTTGCATTGTGCTTTCTCTTTTCTTCCCGCGCATTGTTGTTATTAGTATTTGGCGCGTTCGTTTATTAATTCTACTCCTTTATTTGTGTGTGCGGGGGTATTAAAATATTTATTTATCGCGCTCGCGTAATTTGTTTAATAAATGTGAGAAAGAACTTTTTTTCGTCGCTGCTTTAGCTCTCTTATTGCTTACTGTTATTGTTGCCAGCGTTTTCTACCCGTCATCTTATTTAATTTTGCATATTGTTGTTCTGATTTGCCTCTTTTTACGTATATACATACATATGTATGTATGTATGTGATGTGTTGCTGTTGTTTGTCTCGCTGATTTTTTACACTTTTGTTGATTTTTCCCCTTTGCCGCTTTCGTCAATTATAGTCGCGTCAAATTTTGGGCCAAACGGATTTCCTGTCATAGCCGCTCAGTCAACTCTAGTGGCGCCTTAGCCTGCCCCCTCTGTCCCCTGCCCCTCTGTTCCCCCACTCCAACTCCCGCACCTCCTGGCAACGACCTCATACCAATAACGGTCACTCAGTCGGGCCATTAAGTGCCTTTGATCTTTTACACAATATGCAAAACGGGCGAAAAAAAAACCAAATCGGAAAATTGGTAGCACATAACCCAAGCCATTTATATATTTGTATATGTATGTATATATATACACATATGTACATATGCACAGAAAAAAAGCAATGCTTATTTTTCTATTAACCATTCATTCAATTATTTGTATCCCCGATTTTGCAGTTTTTTGATTTAAAGCTTGTAAATCCCTGTTTAATATGTTCAAAATCAATTAATCAATATTGATATTATTTTTAAATAATTAAGAATAAATTACATTAAGCTTAAATCTTAAGTCTTCATGGTTATATTTGTGTGTCAAAATAAAACTTATACTTAAAAAGTGTATTTGAAATTTGAAGACAACGGAAATTATCCTGTAAAGTATCGTCCTGATTATTTTAGTACTCGTCGAATAATAAAATAAAAAAAAAAAAAACATTAATATAAAAAAAAAAAAATTAGAAAAAATAAGATATGAAACAAATTTATTTTAAATACAGTTGAAATTATTTTCGGAGCATTAAAATAAATTTGATTTTGCCGTTTGTCGTACTAAAAGTTTTTCATAGTTGATTATGCAAATTCAAAGCTAAACTCACAAATTTTTCATTATACTACACATTTTTTTTATCAGTGTACTTCATCTGCAAGCATGCTTTTTTCTCATTTAATTGACAATTTTCACTTTGGCGCTCGTCGCTTTGTTGTGACATTCGTTTTGATGTGTTTGCACACACACACACTCTCTTTCTCTCTGTCTCTGTCGCACTCACAAAGCATATTGTTATTGCAAGTTGATAGCGAGAAATTTTATGTGCGGCATTTTTAACATTGAAGCGCCATCTGCTGGCAAAAATAGGCGAATATGAATATATGAATATGTCCCTGCATTTTTCTGTCATTTTCGGTCTTTCGCTTTTCTTTTTTCTTTTGTTGGCAATTTACGCATTGGTTCAATTAACCACTTTGAAATTTTTTCGTAACGCTTGCAAAATGTTAAAATGTCGTTGGCGATACCAAAAATTTATTTGGCAGTGACGAAAAGTTCGACTCGTAGATGCTCTGTAAACTTTTTAGCGTCATATTAAATATTTTCATAAATAACACAAGGGTACATGGTTTATTCGTTTTTTCCAAAATTTACAGACTTTCACTACATATCGAGCCCTTTTTGCGGATATAACGTAAGCGACATTTTTCCCAAATTTGTTTTTTAATGCAAATGTGTTCATTAATACTAACAGCATCTACACCCAAAACATTAAACTTTAATTTTTTCTATTTACGGAGATATTGGCCTGTCAATTATAACGTAAGCGACACACGACACGAAAAAATTCACTTAACGAAATCTTAAAAACTCTCTCTTGTAAAATTTGCTTTTTGTCGCTTACGTTATATCCGCAAAAAGGGCAAAAATCTCCAACAATGATCAACAATATTATCTTTAAGCCGTGCCCACATTGATTCTAACTTTGCCCAGTAGTTTCAGAGACATCATTGAAATTTTAAGAAAAAAACAATTAATTTTAACCAAAAAAAAAAAAAAGAATTTTTGTTTTAAAAATGCTTTAAACAAATAAAAACAAATAACCCAATATTGGCTTTAAAGCATTTATTTCGAATTAAATGATTTTCATTTCGAGGTAATCGGTTAACAAATATAGAAGTTATTAACATTTTATTAAAATTACAAATAATCGAACATACTGTTAAGTAATTTTTCTTTTTTTGTTGCCCACTCAGCTTTGTTTTCTGGAGCTGTGCTGCTGTAGTTAACTAATTTGAGATCGCTGATTTCGAATATGATCTCCATTTTGCTTCATCAGCTCGCGTTTTTCAGTTACAGTTACTAATTTTTTTCAAATTTAAAGGAAAAAAAATCATTTTATAAAGATGTAGCTGTTGCCTTTGAAAAACAATTAAATTCTTGAAAATTGTTTAATGAGGAGAAAAACTTTTATTTTTTTTTAACTTTTATTAATGGAAAAATGTCTAAAATCTGATAAGACGATGGATCAAAATGGAGATCATATTCGAAATCAGCGACCTCAAATTAGTAAAAACTTCTATACATTTCAAAACAACACCCAAAAAGGTCAATTTTGTTATTTTCTGTAATTTGTGTATTTTTTATTATTTTACTCTTATCATATGAAACTTAAAACTTAAGCTTAATTAAACAATTTCAACATACAACATTTATTTATTTAAAGTTAAACATTGCCCAAGTTGTGTGTAATTATAAAGAGACATAATTATTTTCACATTTATTTACTTAAAAGAAATTGTTAGAAATTAAAACAAAGTTAAATAATCATAAATAAAATAAGCATTTGAATACATAATATCAAAATGGTATATTTGATAAAATTGTGAATATGTGCAGACTTATCAGTTTTCTGAACTAAAAGTGTTGCAATAGTTGCATAATGATCTGCAACTTGGTTGAAAGAACTAACTGCTAATTGCTGTATGTCAACAATGTTGTCAACGACAACGACAACGACAACAACAGCAGCTTGCTTTGATATTTGAGACTGTTTGCTAATAGCCTCAGACCTTCTTGCCACATCCCCCTGCCCCTGTTCACTACCAACGTCTTAACCACAATTTCAGGCTGATAGAAATCTTCTTAATTGTATTTGTGTGTGTTCAATGTGTGCGGTCGCTTTATATAGACACCAGACCCTGAGACACAAAATTTGCTTTGACTTTGCTTTGATTTTGCGTTGACGTATGTTAAATTAAAAAAAAAAAAAACTGAAAATAAAAAAAAAGTATGACGAAAAAAATCAAACGAAAATTGTTTAAAAATTAAAAGGAAAAGCAACAGCAACAACGTGTGAGCTAACTGTATCACCTCCCCTGCCCTGCCCACCGCCCCTTTTTGTGCACGCCCGTGTCCAGTCAAGTGCCCCAATGCCTCGGCCCGCCCGCTGGCGCTTGCCACATGCCACAGCCACTGCCGCAGCCACATGCCACTTGTGTGCATTGTCTGAGGTGTGAACACTTTTATGACGACGCGACGTTGGCAACACGAGTGCAATTGTTGTTGTTCCTGCTGCTGCACTTTAGAAGCAACCTCGACAAGCCTACCCCCTCCCTCCTCTACCCACACCTCCGTTGACTGCTGTCAAACACTTTTCGCTCTTTGATTTTTCGTGAATTTCATTTCATTTTGTACTTTATTTTTTTTTTCCTTTTTTGGTTTTTTTTTTGTTTTTTTTTTTGCAAATTTAAAAGTCAATTAAAGCAACTTGACAAACGAATCTGAGTGGCACTCAAGGGGTTAATTTGCTGTATGACTGTGTGTGCGTGTGAGTGTAACTGTGTGTGTGAGGGCCAAAAAGTTGAGTCAGTTTGACATTAAACGGAATTAGCCGCAATTAACTTGAATAAATGTATAAAATACAACAAAAAATAATGCACAATAATTATAATTATGATAATTATAGTGTGTGTGAATATGCCTATATATATATATATATATATATATATATATATATAGCATATAATCATATGCTAGATTTTATGCCGCGTCATATGGCAATCAGCGGGGCAATCGTGCCCAAAAGCACAGCTCACAGACACAGATACAGATACAGAAATACATACCTGTAGATACAGATACAAAGATACATTGCTGAGTGCTGCGCTAATTTTATAGCGCAAATAAACACGATTTGGCACTTGAGCCGCTTTGTGAGTCGCGTTCGCTTCTTCAGCGGCTCGTCTCGAAACTCGAATCAACGAATTTCAGCTTTGAATTCATATCGAATACAGTACAAATTTTTTCTATTTTCTTTTTTTTGTTTTGATTTATTTACTTTTAGTTGCTTTCACTGTTCGCCGATGACTGCTAATTATGCAGCCTATATATTCATTCAAATATTTATATATTCATATTCATATTCATCTCCAATTGATCATTTGAAGTGGCCACTCGGCCATTTGACCGCTTGCAGACCTGTTTGAATTTAATTTTTTTTTTTTTTTTGTAATTTTTTCTATTGGTTTTTGTTGGTGGTGCTGAGTACTTGTTTTGCTATTGAATGAGTGTGAGTGTATTTACTTGATTCTGCTGGCGCTTGATTTAATTAATTACGAGACTTGTTCAATTCATTTGTAACTTTCGCAATTTATTCACTTATTAAATTTGTATTTGCAGGCACTATAAATAACGTGAATACACTCATTTTGTAAGAAAGGCTTTTTTTCAATATTTGAAATGGTTTTATTTGTTATTAATAAGTTTTATTTAATTTTAATTCCTTTTTCTACTCGGTCAAAAAGTGATAACAGTTTTATTTTTTAATGTATGTATTATACTCATTGTTATACTTCCAATATACAATTTCTACTATATTTCAACACTTCACACCAGTTATTTCTTAAAATATTTATTCCTGACATTATTTTGAGCATCAATCTTGTGTTATATTCACAGAGTATTTCGTAGCTTAATACAAGATTTTGAGGTGGAAAATTACTAAAATTGTATTCACAATAGGTTTACAAGTATTCAAATAATTTACAACGCCTAAAAAAAACTGAAAACAAATTTGGCTTCGATATTTTCACGAGTCATGTGGTTCTTTGAATGCATTCGAGTGTAGTCAAAACTATTGAAAGTCAGACCCACCGCTGGCTGCCATTCACTTGTCTACGCACACAACCCCAGCCCCACTTTCCCCCTGCCTCACTTGCCACATTTTAAGTACTTGTTGTTTGTGGACACTGAAGCGGCTACTTTGCATGACCCGCGGCACATTTGGCGATCCAAGATTCGAGATCCGAGAGCTCACGATGCGACCCTGTTGTCGTTTTTTTCTTGGGGGACACACTGTGTGGTCGATTGTGATTGGAAATGTGTTGCAATTATTCGCTATAAATCCGCTTCAAGGCAGATCAGACCAAAAGTGAAGTGAAGCAAAGAGAAGTGAAATTAGTAGAAAATGGAACAAAGCTAAACACGACTCTAAGAGACCCTGTGCTTGTTTTATGAATAAAAAAGTTAATATTGTAGAAAACAATAATTTAAATATAAATATGTATCAACAAATAATAAATAAATAAATACAAATTCGAAAACTTCTGAAGTGGCTATGCCAAAGGAAAACTTAAGGGTGTTTTTGCAATTCACATATAATCTGTAAATGTTAGACATTAATATATTTTAAGATTCTGCTTTTAAAAATTGACTTTAACAAGCTCAACCAGTTCCACTATTTTTTTGGTGAAGAGTTTGCATAACTCTGTCTTGATTGTGTGATTTTTCAATTTATAAATTCATTTTTCAAATGTCACCCAAAAATGCGCTATTTTACAGAACAGCGTTGCCACAATTTGAACATTTTTTTCACTCACAATTTTAAGTGATATATAAATTTATTGAAAAACCCGAATTTCTTATGAAACATATAATTTGAAGTACTGTTGTTTTGAACTTTATTGAGACATTGAAAAACGGCCCTTAATGTTGGAAATACTCTGTGAGTTTTATCCGATAGCAAAGCTAAGAATTTTTAATTAGAATATTAGTACAATTTTTTTGTTTGGTGTATAGACGATCTCAAACTTAACACACCCTCTGCACCTCTCAAGTACAGAGTCTAATAAGGTCAGCGGGAGAAAGAGAGAGTGAGAGAGACCCATATCAGCTATTGTTGAACGTTAATCAGTTTATAAATACTTCGTCACTTGCATTTCTATAGTTATTTCCTCATCTTGCAGCTTCAGCTTCAGCTGTTGTTGTACTCAAACTCATACTCGCAAGAGTATGAGTATACTCACAATTCTTTGCACAGCATTAGCGCAATATCAAATTTCACATTTTTCAAAATTCCTGGTAAATCTACAGCGGCAGCAGTTGCTGATTGCCGTTGACAGACTCCAGAACGGGAACGAGTACTCGATATAGCTAGGGATTGAGGATGGGGGGTAGTGGATAGGGAATTGTGGGGTAAGGGGATAGTGGGAAAGGGGGTTGTGGAGGGAGCAGCCCTAGCAAGGCGAAAGCTAATAAATGTAGTTTCCAGTTTGATGTGTGCTGATTGTTGACGTCCTCCGTTTGTACTCATCATGTGAGTACCGAGAGGTGGTGAAGGGTGAAGGGATAGTGAGTTTGTTGGGCGGAGGGAAGGGAAGGGAAGGGAGGGGGAGCAATCTTATATACATCCAAACATACTCAATTGTACTGGCAATGTCGTATTATTCGGAATGCGTCAGCACAACAATTGAAGTCCGATTCCCTCCAAGCTTCCTCGCCTCACTTACCTCCCTCCCTCAGTCTACTTAACCCCCGAGTCTTGCAACCCCTTTGTTGCGGCATGAGGCAAACAAAGCGGATGGCAAAGCAACCGCAACCGAACGCCTTGAAACAATGAAACATCGAGCAGAAATTAGCGCGGTTGTCTGTCAAGTTTGATTTTGCTTTGATATGTCATTCCGAGAGAGACCGAGAGACCCAAAGACTCCGGTTACCCCGTTAGCCCGATAGACCCAGAGACCCCTGAGATGAAGAGACGACGCCTTTGGTTTCGTCGCAGTTCTGAAATTTGGCGAATTTAGCACTCGATTTGCATTTTTGACGCTTATTTCTTCAGTTGATTCGCTACTTCGACTGCATAATAAAGACTTCTGTGGATGAAGGGAAGACACCGTGAGTCTACAATTCTCTTCTGGGAGGGGGAATGGTGGGATGAGAGGTGTGGTCAGGGTCAGATCGCAGGCTCCGATGGCTTTGAACTGGCTAATAAAAGTGAAGGCAACTGAAATATATGTACAATGTACATACATGAATGTATGTATAAAATAAAGATTATTTTTAAGCCAACTATACCAAATATTATAAAATTCCTGGTCATTTTACTACTTAAAAAATCGGTTATCGATATTTTATGAAAAAAGCGATAAATTGAACGTTTTCCACTAAAAATATGCATACATTTTTTATATGTTAGGCTTTATAGTCCTTAATAAGTTAAATAAGTATTTCGATAAATTATCGATATTCGCAATTAAGTGCTTTAGGGAATGTTGCACTTTGTTAATATCGTGTTATCTTCTGACATACCATATAATGAGTTATTGTTATCGATAACGCTAATAAGTTGGCAAAGTCAAGCCGATAACATTGCTAAATATTTATCGATCGTATTTAAACAGCTTTTGATTGAAATAAAATTGCATAATCTTTTTTCTACTAATTCTCCTACTCGTTTTGTATTTTTCCCGCAGGATTTCCGCAGTTGAAGAACTTCGCCGGAGCTGGAACTTGTTTACCAGGTAAGCGAAAGTCGAAAGTCTCCTCTCTAATGGAATTATGGAAATAAGGGGCCCGCCTAAAGGTAGGCAATGTCCTTGCTCGAATGCAATCCTTGCAAAACTTATTCACAGTGCAAAAGCCACAAAGTGTGACACATCCTTTGACCAACAGAGGGCAGCAGCAGCAAATGCGAAGAGAGAACGTGCTGACTCTTTTTCCGCTCTCTCTCTCTATCTTTCTGTCTCTCTCTCTCTCTCTCTCACTCTCTCTGTCTCTGATTGTGTCCCCATCTCTGTCTGATGGTGCACGCTAATTAATGGGCATTCCGACGCTTCATTTCGAATCGGTAGAACCGAAAAAGGTCCTTGCGGAGCACATAAATTTCCCAAATTGCTAATAAAATAAACAATTTAGCTTAAAACAAGTGCCGAAAAAAAGAACAAAAACGAAAGAGTCGAAAATCGACACACATGTGTCTGAGTGAGTGTTGTGAATACGAATACGAATACAAGTGTGAATCCGAATGCGAGTGTGAATGTGAATGTGAATGTGAGTCAACTAATGAAATTTTCATTTTCATTTTGTTGGATTCGCAACGGGCAATAAATATTTTCAACATACGCTTTTATACGCAATTTACACGCACATACATCTCCTCATCTGGCTCAACATCCTTGACGAGGACATGTGTGTCCTGCCTGTCAGACTGCCTTTCCTCTCTCTCTCCCTCTCACTCTCTCTCTCTCTCTCTCTCTCTCTCTCTCTCTCTTGGTCGTGCCTTAACCCTTTTTGTTCACACCGAAAACCAACAAAAGCCGAAAGCCAAAAGAAATGCGAGACTCACATAAACTTGTCTAATAAGAAACACACACGACGAACAATCCAATTGGAAGGAGAGGTACATTGGGGCAGCTTAGGGTTGTTGCAACCCGCGTTTAAATAAATTGAATTGTCCGTACTAAACAAACAAATTACTGGATCCATTTTGCCCTTATATGTGGAACCTATGGCGGCTATAAAGTTATACATCTATATTCCGACAACAAAGTCAAAAAGATCTCTATCTCTTTAAACATGTTTGTTTATCAATGCAATTACCAAAGTAATTACTATTCTTAAATTCCATTGACATGTTTTTAGCTTCAAGAAATTTTGTTAATCAGTAATCTACTTACAAATTAGTGATGGTAATCCATAAAGCCAATCGGGCTTAATATTAAAATATTTGCCATGTTTTTATCTTCAAGAAATTTTAATCATCAATAAATAACTTAAAAAATTAGTGATATAAGTCCATACACTAAATCAAGCTGGTGATTTATTTCACAATGTCAAAAAATAGTCCAAGACATATGAGCCTAAATGCTTTTATCTACTTTACTTTAGCTTTTGGTATACTTTGAAGTTGTTGAGGCTTAACTTTAGTGCTTAAATCTATTTTACAAAATCTTCAGCTTATTTCAAGTTTTTTCGTATACTTTCAAAATTCGAAAAATTAAGACTAGCGATTCTTTTGATTAAATAAATTCGAAGCTTAAATTCGCATTAGTTGAGCTTTCAATCACATATAAGCACTTTAATGTGCTTAAAAGAGGCTTTGACCTAAAATCTACATTTATTCTCATTACTTTTAAGTACTTTCTCTTGCTAGTCGAGCTTTATAAAACTTGTCAGTTTATATGAGATAACTTTCGAGCTTTAATCCTCTTGTAAGTTGAAATTAACTTTAGAGCTTTTCCTTATAAATTGCTGTTAGTATTTATTTTACATCAATTTGGTGCAAGGTTCTAAGCATGATCTTTAATCAACTTTAGATGAGCTTTAGGCCACTCTTAAGTTGTTGTCACTGCCTTTGCCTACTTAATTGCCATTTTGTTGTTGGTGTTGTTAGTGTTATTGTTGTTGTCGAGTTCGGTCTTGTCTTCTAATCTCTAATCTCTCTGAGGAGACGACGACGACGAACACGAACTTGGCCACTTGGCAGCACATTCTTGGCTATTCTTGTCTTTATGAGGCCTGAAGTGTGATGCTTAAGTATTTTAGTAGCAGCCACTCGACGCTTGCATTCTTGCAACAACAACAACTACCTCAGCTGCAGCAGCAACAACAATAGCAAAAAGAAGAAGAAGAAGCAGCAGCAGTAGATGAAGATGATGAAAGAAGAGCAACAAGAATAATGAAAAGAAGCCACTTTTGTGCCATTTGCGAGTGGATAGCAAAGGAATCTCCACACAAAGGCGACAAGTGGGGCAATTTCCCCCGTCGACTTGCAACGCGACTCGAGACCACCAACCAAAAGCGAGGCAAGAGCCAAGTCAGTGCAACGGGTACTGAGTACCGAGTACCGAGTACCGAGAACCGAGTACCCGTTACCCATTTATCCATTACCCTTTAACCATTTTGCCCAGCTGACTCTGCTTCTGCTTCTCTTTCTTCTTATTTTCTTCTTGCCACTTGCATTTCTTTGTCCTTGGTCCTGCCTCGTCCTGTCATGTCCTTGCCTTGCTTTGTTTCTGCCTGGTGATGATGATGATGATGCACTTGTCCTGCTAAGATTTTAATTGGCATTTTTTCTCAATTTTTTTTTTATTTATTTTTTGCATTTTTTGCCTACGGGGCTTAACCCTTTTATTCGCATACTTGCCCCATGTTGCATGCACCATGCCCTCGGATTGCGTGTCTAAGTTTTATTTGCTGGCCATGTCGAATGCGTTACTTTTGCGCTTAATTGAAACAAAAAAACAACACACACCACATTACACACACAGGACACACACACACACACACACACACACACACACACACTGTGCACATGTGGAACCAATCGCATTTCGAATCGCACCAGTTGAGTGAATCTCTCAACGGGTTTTTTTAACTACAGCCGAAAAGGGGGCAAATAGAAGAGATGAAAACGGGCAGGACGGGATGCGACAAGGCTAACAACCTGTAGACAAAAATATTACCAAAAAAAAAGGGTAATACTTATGTAGCTTTGTGCAAATGTTCCACAAATCTCTGGACATTATTAATATGTACATACATAGTTGCTTTTGTAATCAACGTTTCGAAACTTTGATTTTCCTTAAATGTCAGAGATTTCATTGGTTTTCAAAGTCCCAAAAATCGACTGATACAAATTAATTTCCACTTGACCCAAAATCGTTTCAGATAAGTTTTATGTTTCTAATTAATTTATTAAAAATTAATGGTTTTTATTTAATTTAAAAAAGTATTTAATTTTATTCAATAAGTTGTAACATTTGTCAAATTTCTCAGCAACTTTTTTGACATTTGACAATAAAGTATATTAGTTTTATAATCAGTATCAATAGAGTTAAGCAATCCCTGTTCTTCTCTCAGACCCTATGTCCGATTTACCCTGAAAACTTCCTCACAATCAAATAATAATCATAGGACCTATTAAAAAGAAAGACTTAACAAAGGGCCAAGGGAAGAAGAATTATTACTGCTATTACATAATAATAACATAAAAATAAATAAATAAATATTAATACAAAAAATTGATAAATAAAATGTTATGTAATCATAGGACCGATTAAAAAGAAAGACTTAACGAAGGGCCAAGGGAAGAAGAATCATTACCCATGCTACAAATGCTATTAAATAATAATAACATAATAAAATAAATATTAATACAAAAAATTTATAAATAAAAAGTTATGTATTCTACGATTTTTTTTTTTTGCTGAAACCTTTGTGACCTATTTTGTGACAAAAATCTCAACTTATATAAAAACTGAATCGAGGTTCAAAACTTTTCAAATATAGGAATTGAAGGACTGAACTCTTGTTTTATTTCTAATATTAAAGTTGTCGTATTGAAAATAAAAAATATTTTTAATGGATATTCCCAATTTTTCAGAGTCACATCTCTATTCACTACAAACCTTTTAAAATCCGAATATATTTGCAATTGCTAAAATTAAACTAAATGTATGAACTTTGTGGAACAGGAAATTAATGTAATTATAAAGGTTCCGATTTACAATCGAACTTGATTTAAAGATTCTGTTATAATTCACCATAGTGATGCTTGACTGTATTTATAGTCATATGAGTTGCAGTCAATATTCACATCGATTCACTTCAAGTGAATAAACGAATCAGTTGCTGGTGTTTAGGCTATTTATGGAGCCTGCGCTAATCTTTGTTCACTTGGCATTTTGAATCTCTGATGTTCGCTGTTTTTTACTCTTTCTCTCTCTCTCTCTCTCTGTCTCTCTCTCTCTCTCTCTCTCTCTCTCTCTGTCTATGTTGTTCTCTTTCAAGCTGTGCTCCGTCAACGTTGTCCGGATGTTCGAATGTCTAGCATCCGTGTTATTTCCTGCACTCGTTACCGTTGCAAGATTTCACTAAACCGAAACCAGAAGCCACTCTGCAACACACACACACACACACCACTCACATATATTTACACACACAATTGTAAAACGTGAAAGAGCAAAAAGTTTAGTGCAAAAATTGCGAACTCTTTGCTACTGTTGTTGTTGTTGTTGTCGTTGTTGTTGTTGTTGTCGTTGTTGGTGTAAAACGCTTTGCACTTAAAGTTCGTTGGGTTCGTTGAGTCGTTGAAGCGGAAAACTGCTTTGAAACAATTGGTTGCTCAGAGAGGAGAGAAAAGAATTACGGAGAGACAGAGACAGAGAGAGAGAGAGAGAGAGAGAGAAGGGACAGCAATCACGTTAACCAACTTTGACACAAAGCTCAGGCTAAAACGCTTCAGTCGGGGCGAGGGAAAGGACAGGGTGTTCTTGGGTGGGGCATACCCTATGGGGACCCATGGAGTGGTGCAAAACAATGGCCGACAACGACAACGACAACGTGGTGAAGAAGACAAAGTCACACGGCAAGCAAGGAATCTAATTAACAATTTTCCATTGAGTGCGCAAATTACGAGTAACATCCAAACATCCAAACATCCAAGCGACATCACCAAACTCGTAACGCTGAAGGGTGCAGTTGAAGTTCAACTTGGAGCTGGAGCTGGAGCTGAAGCCTTGTCGCAATTAAGACTACACCGATAAAAACAAGATTCGTTTCTCAAATCAACAATATTGGTGCTAAATAGTTATTTTAAAAAATTAGAAAACTTTTCAAAAGCTATTAAAAAATAATTTTCAAAGAAAGTTAACTGAAAATATAAATTGTAAGACTATATAAAAATATTTTCCTGTAATGAAGAATTCTTGATTCTCTAAGCATTTTTAGACTAAAAACTTTAATTTTTTATTTATGCGTCCAAAAAATAAAATCACTTATCTTACTTAATGATATATATTTTTAAAAATAAACATTTTTGTCTTGATTTTTCTATAAAAAATACGTTGAGCACTTAAAATTTTTAAAACTTCGACAATATCTTGTTTATAAGATAATTCGCTATTGAAAAATATGTTTTTTTTTAATATTATATTTAAAATTGTCTTATTTTTTAATTAAAATATTTAAGAGGAATATTCTTGATTTGAGAAGGATCCCATTTTTATCAGTGCACAAAGCTTCTCAACATAAGATCTAACGAGTATTGTTTTCAGAGTAGAAAAATGAGAAATAGAAAATCTAATTCAGAAGATCAAAGACTTGTACTTATTATATAAGTAGTCACAAGAAATTTAAGATTATAAACGAGATCCCCATTACTATTTTTTCAATCTCTCCTGTATGCCATCTTTAGTAATGATATTTATGAGTGCCGCATGCCGGCTTAAAAAACTCGACAACAATTGCAATTGCATGCTCCTTTGTCAGTGGGCAAGTTTCCTGAGAGGAGAAATTTGTTTTCTCGAGGCCAAAGCAAGTGTCGAGCACAGGGAGCAACATTTTAGCCGAAGTTCCGTTGGAAAGTAAGCGGAACGTTCGGTATGACCGATAACATCGTATGAGAAGACGGCTCCCTTGGCAGTTTTGTCGATGCCAGCCAGAATATTGTACACCAGGTAGGGAAAGAATCGCCGTTCGTAGAGGAGAACCGAAAGCAGTTGAGCGACAGCATCAGTTGATATTTCTCTCTTATAAGTTAGCTCGTTAATTTGCCTGCGCATTTGCACCTGGCCGGTCAAACCGATAATATCGCACCAGCATTGATTTTGGTGTCAATTGGAAAAGTTTTCGTTGATCGCTCGAGCAAAGCAAATCATCATCGTTGGTCAGCAATGCGTCGGTGGCACTTATCGAATAGTCTTGTCCAGCGATTGCCACAACCGATCCATTATTTGTCTTGATTGGATCAAGTTTAGAAAGGTCTTTTTTACTGTCAGAGTTCAGAGGTGTTTGACTACCCTGATTATTCATTATTAATAAAAAATTTATTAAATATAAAATTACAAATAATTTTGTACTTTTCGATTTACACAACTGAATAAACTGAATTTTCGTGTTTTTTTGAAAATCAGATATTGTTGTCACATATTTAAAGCAGATTTGAAATATTGTCAGGGTTACTCTTCTTGTCTTGTTAAAATGTTTCAACAATGATTGAGTCAATTAATCAAATTTTGACTTCTCCTAGTTTGGACTTAGTTTTGTATCTATCTGTTATCAGATCTATAAAACTAAATTATTTATATTGTGCATATATTATATTACATAATAATATTTACATTCTTATTTATTTTTATAAACAACTAAAAAGTCCTTGTTCTCATTTTTCTTTTATCCATTCAATTTATTTTAAATCTGTCTACTTTATACTAACATTTCTTACTTGCCTTAACGAACATTTTCTTACGCTCGCTCACGTTCTTACACTCTTTTATGCGGCTTTCTCTCAGTCTCTTGCTTCCATTTTCTATGCAATTTTTGTTGCCCTTTTTGGCATTTTTGTATTTTGTTTTTTGATTTCTCAAGCAAATAATTCAATTTAATTTCTAATTAGTACAAAAAAAGCTAGCAAAAAGTCACATACACAAACACAGCGTGTCAGAGTGAGGGAGAGAGAGGGAGAGTGAGGGAGAGTGAGGGCGAAAGGGATAGGTGACTTTAGCAGCACCCACACACGCACAAAAACGCAGCCACTTTGGCGCAAATGCAAATCGCAATGAGTCGGCGACAGCGCAGTCGCTGCCGCTGCCCCCGTTGACGTCGACGTCGGCGTCAGCAACGCTGCTGACGACGCAGTCAACAACTCAGCCACTTTATTAGCGTATTTTGCCATGCAACTGTTTATGCGGCACACACACACACACACACTCACACACACACACACAGACATACTCTCACACACATGTGGCAGGAATTAGTCATTTTGTTGGTTACTTGATGCATGTGTCTCTGCCACTCCCCATTCCTCAATTCTCCCCAGCCCCCACAGCGTTGACAATAAACGCACGCACACAGACACACCAAACACACACACACACACACACACACAGTGGGAAGACTAACAAAAATGGCGCCCAAGCTGGAACATCGTTGGGCGCCCGCGTCAACATTTTTTATGCGCTTTTGAGCAAATTAGATTTCCTAATTAAATTTTCTAGTGAAATGCGCATAAATTTCATAAAATTCACTTGGCAGCGACAGCGCGTGGAACTGGCACAAGTCTACCCCTCAACCCTCTCTCTCTCTCTCGTTCTCTCTTGTGCCAGGCTCCTTTGTCGCCTTTCATTTGCTGGGACATTTTTCGCTCTGGAATTTTCGTGTCGACGTCGTCTGCTTAAAGTAATTAACTAAGAAAATTTTAATTGCTAATATGTTGTGATGCATGTGCGTGTATCTGTGTGTGTTGGCATGTTGTGTGCGCGTGTGTGTGTTTATGTGTGTGCATGTGTCTGTGTGTGTGTTTGTGTCGATGTTGAGCGCGTTGACTTTCATGTTCGAGTCGAAAACTTTCAATAATAAAGCTGTGTTGCGTGTGTCCTTTGTGTCTGGGTAAGTGTATGTGTGTGTGTGTGTATGTGTCTGTGTGTGTGTGTATTATAGATGTATGCTTGTGTGTGTTTGCATGCGTGAGCTCATTAAAAGTGTGCTGGCAAAGTGTAAACATACAAAAGCTAAATTTATGTTGCCTACTTTTGTGCGCACCGAATTAACTAATTTCGCACATTTGCTCATCATACTTAATTATTTAATTAGATTTATACAACACACCCACATACCATATATACAGCGTTGATTAGCGATCAACAATTGCACTAATCGAAAAATGAAATGAAATAAAAAATCAGAATAATATGTATGTATATAATTCTCCAACTGTAATTATTTCCAATTCAATTACATTTCTAATATAATACAAATGAAATTGATATATACATATATAATTTTCACTTTAGCTTAAATTAACAAATTATTTAATAAAAATGAATTTTATATATGCATGTACCAGCATTAAATTTAAGAAGTAAAAATTATTAGAATCATACTTAATAATCTATTGCAAGGATATTGATTGATTTTCATTTGAAATTTGTCTCAATTTTGGCCTAAAATAATGAATAACAAAAGATAGTAATTAATAATCATAAATGGAGTAATATTTATTATTTGTACAACACCTGAAATTGAATATTATATATGAATTTAATGTTAACTACGAATACGTATTCAATTCAATCGAACTGAAAATCTGAAATATATTTGATATAATCATTTAAATATGTTCAAATTGAAATGCAACACGTAGCCATAATTGAAGATACGTCAGTTTTATTTTCTTTTGGTATAAATTGGTAAATTGCCTTTGCTGCTTTTCTATTTGTAATTCAAGATGCCAAAAATCGCATTCAATACACACAACACGTTTCCACTTCAATCGTTTGCATTCAACCAAAATGCGATGCTTGTTTTTCACGCATATTTAGTGGAAAATGCGAAGAGGCTTCCCTCCTCCCTTGACTCGTCCCTCTCTAGCATTAAATTGCCCCTTACTAAAAAAAAAATCAAAAATAAAAGAAATACAACAACGACCAGAGCTGAGAAGGATCCCCGTCAGCGATTCACTTGAACAACTCGACAGCGACAGCGACAACAACAACTTCTTCTCAATTTTTCATATCGAATTTCAATGCGAATTGCTGATGTACTTTCCAAAAACAAAAACAAAAAACTGTGACTGGAAGTTGTTGTTATTGCTGTAGGCACTCCACTAGCCCCCACTCCACTTTCCTCCTTCTACTTCTCCTTCTCTTTTCAATTCTCCATCTCTTTCTTTGCGTTGCTGTGTTTTCCGGGTGCTTCAATCTTTGATTTGCCATTGAAAGGCATCTTCAGTCCAACGATTGACGATTTAGCAACGTTGATCAGCGGCATTACAAGATCCTCCTCCTCATGATCTTCACACTCCACAACAACAACCTCATCACCATCATCATCATCAACTTGAGAAAACAGAAAACAAACTGTCAACGCTCATCGTTAGCAGAGTCCTCGAAATTTGGAGTTTTTGGCTGCCGCTTTCACTTTTCCCCAACTTGTAGTTTTGTGCAGGTCATGACAATGTCAAGTGGAGTTTTCCTTGTAAGAATATGCCAAAGGAAGTGGGAAACTAGATACAATTATTAAATATTTAAAATAACAGAGACTACCCTAGTTGATTGCCAGCCAAGTTGAAAGAAAAACAAAAGAAGAACAACCAAAAAAAAAAAAAAAATAAAGAAACACTTAAAGTCGCGCTTCAGCGCCGCCAACAACTTGTCATGTGGGTCTTGGGTTTTGGGTTTTTTGTATTGGGATTGGGATCGAAAAACGTATTCAACTTGTGGTTGGGGTATTCTTTTATATTGTGTGTAGGTCATGGGAGCAACATTGTAAATGCTGTGAACTAATTTTGACAAGGAAGTGAACACAACTGATGTGAAGTGAAGAGAGAGAGAGAGACAGAGAAGAGTTGATTGAAACTGAAATTGAATTGAAGTAAAAGACGACAATTTTAGCTAAAATTACTAGTTATTTACTAACAGAAAAGCCAACAAATCAATGTGGTTAAAAGCATTATACATATGTATATAATCTAAAATTAAGCAAACCTTGATAGTCAGTTGCATAGAAAGCCTAACTGAAATTGATATAGTTGCCAATTTTGGCTTAGAATAATAAATGATTAAATGACATGTGTGAAGTCTGACTCTGATTGAATTTAAATGAAACTAGGTTGCATGGAAATTGAATTGAGTTAATATTATTGTTTGTTTTTAGCTTAAATTTGGTATTAATTTTATAGTGAACGTGCAGTCATGCATATAATATTATTTTATCGATTTAAATTTTATTTTACAATTAAATATGTTTGTTAAAGTTAAGAGTAAAATATATTGAATTATATCATTAAAAATTATCATTAAATTAAGTTTAATATTCAAATGACATTGTAGTTAAGCAAAAATTATTCAGTGATAAAAATTGGTATTATTGATGAAATGACGACATAAAAAAAGAATATAATTTGAAACTATCTATGTTTGATTGATGCAGATTGAAAGCAATGTTCAATTGAATTGAAGTTGACTGAAATTTGAATACAAAATTAACTTTGTCTTAGAAAGCCCATTGAATTTGCTTTAAAATTCAATTTAATTGAAATTGATGAGCAACTTGTTGTTGTCCTTTCTTTTCCAGGCTCATTGGCTGCCAAGGACTTTGGCATGGATGGATTGAATGGATTTGCAGTTGGCCCTGGAATGGGCGTGGGCGTGGGCGTTGGGCCGAATAGCAAAAAGAAGAAGAAGAAGCGAAGACATAGTCGAACCATATTCACCAGCTATCAGCTGGAGAAGTTGGAGGAAGCGTTCAAGGAGGCGCATTATCCTGATGTCTATGCCCGCGAGATGCTGTCATTGAAAACGGAATTGCCCGAGGATCGCATACAGGTGAGTGAATCAGTGAGTATGAGTCACGAATAAGCGAGTGACTGAGTGAATGAATGGCAGACAGAAGAAGAGGTAATTTGATATGTCTATTGTTTGGCCAAAAGAGACAGGCAACCAAACGATTGTGGCTGTATTTAATGAATTAACAAACTAATTACATCCGCCTTAAAACACACACACACACACACACACATTCTGTAGGTGTTGCCTGTTGGCAAAACAGTTGAAGAAATCCCCCCAAAAATTGAAGATAGCAGAAGACAAGGGACGACAGAGTGATAGAGTGAAAGAGAGAGAGAGAGCAAGGAATTTGCATTTCCGCTTTGTCTCATTGTCTTTGTTTGGATTCTTCAGTGCTGATTTTTCACACCTCTTCGTCGGATGTATGCAGGCATTTTTATTGTTATCCTGCGACTCATCCTTCTAGTCCTTTAAGCAGGACTCGTCCTTAAGGCAGATTTCTAATAAGCCATCAACTGCAGCAAAAACTCAAGTGCAATTTCCCCCTCTCGCTCTCGCTCTGTCTCTTTCTTCTGCCTGCTTCATAGAGTCCTTTAGCGTCCTTTAGCTACGTCAGCGTCCTGTCAGGTGCTTCGGCGGGAGGAATGGAGGAGGGGGTGTAAAGGGGGTCTACAAAAAAAAGAATCAGCTACGTTTGCGAATTCATAATTAAGCATTTTAATGGCCGTTATTGTTCTAGCCCAAAATGTCAAAGTCAGCGAGTGTGAGCGAGATGCCGCACTCTGCAGTGTGAATAAGTGAGAGGCAGAGAGTGTGTGTGCGTGTTTGTGCGTGTTTGTGTGTGTGTGTCTGCGTTCATCGAGTGAACTTCAACATTGCCAAATTGCCACCCTTATAAAAGATTACGAAACTCGCATGCATCTCTCTCTCTCTTTCTCTCTCTCTCTCTCTTTGCCTTCTTCTCTTGCTCGCTCTCTCGTTCTTTGGATGTGTTTGATTAGCAAAAGGAATCAGACAGCAAAACAACAACAAAAATAGGGGAAAAATGTGTAATTATGGCGCGGTTAATGCACCCCCTGGCCCCCTCTCGTAATTCCTTCCCCTTTCAATTCATTTGCCCTTTTACCCGCATCGAGTGCGCCACTCACAGACCGTGAGAAGCGAGTAGAAGGAACCGAAGGAACAGGCGGCACTTGCAACTGAAACTGGGACGAGCCTCTGACTCCTTCTTGTTCTCGTCCTCGTCCCCGTCCTCGTCCTGCTTCTCTTCCCCATCCCCATGCTGGTTCCCGTCCTGCTTCCCGATTGTCCTCTCATTCTCATGTGCTCCTTGTCGGCGCTGCTAATGGCAGGGAGGCAGTCGCCTCAAGTGCCCAGGCACTTAGCTCTCGGCTCGAAGACTTGACTTGGAACACACTGACTGACGCAGGGATTAAGCCAAGGACATGGCACATGTCTAAGGAGACAGGACACTCTTGGTATCGGATGTAATGGCATTTCAACATATTTGCATATCTACAAATTATCAAATGAATCGATAACGAAGTCTACCAGTTATCGATGCACTTTACTATATGACTATTTTAATAAGTTAGGAAATAAACCGATAACCAAATCGACTCTACTATTTTGGAATTAATAATTTGACTGCTTAATGAAAACAAAATGAATCGATAATGAAATAACTTCGAAATAATACATTATCGATAAGTTACTGAAACGTTATCGATTATTTCGATTGAAAACTTAACACTTTTCGATAACTACCTATTGTGAATCCTTTTGGTGTTTAGTTTATAGTAAATCCATAAATCATAGCACTTGTAGCTGTACAAGCTCTTTAAATTTTTACAATGTAGAAGGTATCGCTAAAGAAATATCGATCAAGCTTGGCAAATCTGTAAAATGTTATCGATAAATGTATCGTTATCATTATGTAGTTCTCTTTTATTTTCATCAAGTGCTTTAAATTTCACTTTACACTACCTGCAGCATTTATCGAACATGTATCGATACTCTACAATCGTTTCTACCGATATACACAATTGCCTTCTCTTGAATATCGATAGCTGAAATGTTGCTATCGATATGTGCAGCAGAGAGTGAAAGAGCATGTGTTTACTAATTACATTTCGTATTTAGCTGCACATTGTCAACGTTATTAACTTACTAAGCAATCTGCTCTCTGCTTCCCTTTGCGGCACAACCACTTAGCACTCACCTCTCCTAACTCCCTACCTCCCTCCCCCCGTGACCACACTGCACTTCATACCCTTTACTCAAATCTCCAGCGAACGGGCTGTACTAATGCCACACTTAGTAGAGTTGGGATTGTTGGTTCATTTTTAAATCGTGAACTGAATCAGTCATTTGATTAAAAAAACAAAATAAATTCGAAATTGACTCCTAGAAGACGTACATGCAAAATTCTGCAATAGCAAAAAACACGCGTTTGAAGCTCGCGCGGATGGCGACTTTTTTATATATTGCTCGCACACTGGAGGGTGCATTTGTAATTCTTTAAACAAAAAATTGATTTTAAAATGATCTAGTGAACACAATATGTTCATTTTAAGGACTCGTTCATTTCAAATAAGTCGAAACGAAATGACACAACTCTATTACTTGGCTCATAGTAAAACGATAAGAACTCAGTTGCAGTTGAAATTGAATTTCGAGTGTGTAAGATTTTCCAATTATAGACTTTGCAGTAGTACACACAAGTGAGTGTGTGCGAGAGAGAGAGAGAGACAGAGAGAGAGAGAGGGGGGGGGGGGGAGTTTGAAGGAGCTTTGCTTTTGACTTGCTTGGCGGCACATGAAGCGTTGCTAAAAGCGAGTCCAATTAGTAGCATTACAACTAACACTTCAATTCAGCCCAGAGAGATGCTCCATCTCTATGTTTTTCTCTCTCTCTCTCTCTCTCTCTCTCTTTGTATGCTCTCTCACTTGCTGGGCAATAACGGCAATAGTCATCAACAACAACAGCAATAACAACTGAGGCAATGGCGCCAAAGTACGGCCATTTTGTGTGTAACTCTTGGCTTTGAGAGTTGTCGTTGGTAGAAGGGGGGCCAAGGAGCCTTGGGGGTTGCCAGCAGCACTGCGGGGGATTGCTAAGCAGAAGGGCAGCGGAGGGGGGGCGGGGCGGTGAGTTGATGGTTATGGAGTACGATGCTTGGCGTAAATTTGCATTTAACGTTGTTTGCGGTGTCCGCAAATAGTCAACGACTGTCACTACGTCTCTCTCTCTCTCTCTATATATCTTTCTCTATGTGTGTGTGTGAAGACACCCACATGCCTGTAAGCAACACTAGCTCTAAACACACACTAAAACACATATGCACACACACACACTTGTGTGTATAGCTCAACAGTTAGACAACCACAAAATAGTCTAAAGACCAAACGACCGCAACGACGCAGAACAGAGTTTACTACGACCCCAAATACACACACACACACACGCACACACACACACACGCACACACACACACACACACACACACACACACATGTGAGTGTCATGCAAAATAACGCCACTATTTGTGTGTATGCGTCCCTCTCTTTTCCTGCGTCTCTCTCCTTTTCTCTCACTTGGTCTTTGTTCAGCTGTCGGCAAAAAAGCTTTAGAAATTTGACTTGATGGCAATGACGGCGCCCGAAAACTAACAACAAAAGCGACATAGAAACTCTCACACACACACACTTGTTTCTATAATATACAAATATACACCGAAAAAATTATTCTAAAGTTCAAGTTCAAATTATTGAGTTTAGCATGTATTTTTAAGGTATATACATACGTATTCAGGGTCTAATTGTTAAACTCACACAGTTAGCGCATGCGATGACAACCAATCAGCATTAAAAAATCAACTTAAAAACCTAAAACATTTGATTTCACTGAAATAATTTAACAACAATTTAAATTAAAAGTTCGTGTTTAAGAAAATCGTGAGCTAATAAACATCTGACACCTTATCAATTTGATTTTATGCCGGAATTTTTTCAGTGTATGTATGTAACCGCACAAAAATACACACACATCCGCAGCGTCCGCTTGTCGCATGTGTTGCATATTTTCAGGCACTTAAGCTAGTTTCATGAAATGTACACAACAATACACGTACGCCCTGTGAGATATCATGCAAAGCTGCAGATTAACCAGCCCTGGTATGCTCATCTGCCCCCCTCCCCTCCCCTCACTTTTCCCTGGAACGAGAAATAGTGAAACAAACACAAAACGACCACAATTTGCAGTTGGCTTTAGTGATGTAAAAATACAGCGAAATATCGATGAATACGATGAATTCGATGAACCTGCTGATCTTTTCTCTTTATATTATCGAAGTGGCGCCAAATATCTGCCCAAGCAATCAATCTATCAGATGTCCCGAAATGAATTAAATTAATTTAATGAGTCCCTAAATATATGTATTGCATACAAATAATATCCACAAATAAACCCCAAGCATTAAAAGCCACATTCTACTTTTTTCTTTTTTTTTCTGCAAAGTTGTGTGGGAATATAGAGGATTAATATCTTAATTCTCTGAAACTCGATTTTCTGTTTTCAGATTTATTCAATAGTTGACTTCGAAAACGAAAAACGGACTCCATAAAATTGCCTTTAGATAATACCCATAAATAGCCTATTTTATTTAAGGCTTTTTTTTTTTTTAATTGGAATATCGATGAGTCTGTCTAATTATCTCGATATTAAACTCGATGTTCAGTTTTTGAATTTATGCACATCACTAGTTGGCTTCCAAACCCAAAAAAACCGCTCGGTATTGATTTTAATTGAAAAATTGTTAATTTTCCATGCCAGCAGCAGCAGTTGAAGAGAAAGGCAGCCACGCCCACAACATACGTACACACACCACGTACATACAATATACATACATGCATAAATTCATATATACATACATACAAAGGCCGTTTTTCCGCACAACTCTTCAACTTTTGCCAAGTGAACTTTTTGCCAATTTTACAGCTCTGTCAAACGTGTGTGTGTGTGTGTGTGTGTGTGACTCTGTGTGTGTTGCTGTTGTGTTTAGTTCAGTGTCTGGGTAATTACACATTTATGTGTAAATAATTTGCAACCCCGACGCAACACAACCCAAAACTACATTCGCTTTTACGCATTTGCTATTTTTTGAAGCTTCCGATTTTCGGATTTGAATTTGTAGTTCAAGGTATCGCATTTGTTGACTGGTTAACTGGTATGTCTGTCTGTCTATCTGTCTGTCTATCTGCATTAATTACAGGGTATGAAATATGTGGTTATAATTACATTAAATATTACCAAAAACACATTTGATTAAAATTATCATTTTACAGAGATTTAAAATTATGAAAAGTATTTTATGTACAGCTCAGATCGAGCAAATCCTTTTTCTAAATTCTAAATAATTTTGTTATATGAGTATTGGATACGGATTTTAGTTTTTTTGTTAATTCGTATTAAACATACACCTAAAAAATAAATAAGGAATTTTAATTTCTATCTTAAAACTTTAAAGTTTCGATAAAAAAAATTCCTTGGCAACCAAAAATTCCAAGAAATAGAGAAACTATCTTTAGTGTAGAATTTATTTTGTTTATTTTTAGTTTTTAGTTTTGTCATCATAAAAAAAAGCCGTTTTTTTTCAGTGTATTTAAATTTTTCGTTTCGTAAGAAAATTAAACAAATTTTTTTTATTTGTTTAAATGTAAAGCTTTAAAAAAGCAAAGTTAGTAAAAAGATTATCGGACAAAGAGGAATGTAAAAAAAAACGTTTTCTCTTCAGAGCAACTGTAAGTTCTCATAGAATCTTCGCAATCTCTAATCAATATGAATTTATATGGAACTAATTCGGTGCATTTGGTTCCCAAACAAATACATTTTTTGCCCCCAATCTCCTCCCTCTCTCTTTCTCTCTCTCTGTCTCTCTTCGCATTCTTTGGGAATTCATCAGGAACGGCTTCAAGTACAATTTGCAATTGGCAGAATGATCTTTGAATTGGCATGGGAGCAAACACATTTTGAATGCGATTCGAGGAGCTGTGGGGCCTCAATCTTTAGTGTCTTGGCCTGTCAGCCAGCGATTCTTACAGCCGTCGAGTATTCAAGATGAGATAGGTACATATGCATGTGTGTGTGTATGAGTGCATGTGTGTGGCACACACACAACCAACTAATTTCAATAGGAGAGTGTATCTTTTTTTTTTTTATTTTTTATTTTTGAGGCTGTTTCAGGGGGCATTCAAACAATGTGAGAGATCCACAGTCAGCCTACAAGTTCTACGAAACTAATTTACTCAAGTGGCGACTCGTCGTGGGGCAGATAGAATGAGCATGAACATCCACTCCACAATGGCCGCCTTGGAACTTGGCTTAAGCCCCATCCGTACGTCCGTTCGTCCGTCCGTCCATCTCTGAGCCCGATTTCGATTCCAAGTCCAACTTGGATTCGAACAAAATGTGCAATCGTCATTGGAGTATTTTTTACTCTTTTTTTCTACTTTTTATTCTCCTCTTTTCATTTTTTTTTTTTTTTTTTTTTTGTTTGGAGTAGCTGCAGTGCGATTGGCAGCCTCCAAAATGTTGTGGGAACCGAAACAAGCCAAAACGATCGAGCAGTAGACTGACTGGTTTTGGTTTGGTTTGTGGTTTGTGGCAAGATCAGAGTCAGAGTCAGAGTCGTCCAGCAGCAGCCAGCAGCCAGACTTGTGGCAGACATGTCGACTCGCCGATTCTGCCACTTGACGCAATGCCGTCTGCTACGATCGCCGCCGATCATGTTACTCTCTCTACTTCTCTCTCTCTCTCTCTCTCACACACGCACACTCTCTATCTCAGTCAATCAGACTGTCAACTCTTTCAACTGCATTTTCACATGCATTTACTTTTAGGGGCATCTTGATCATCGGCATCATAATCATCATGATGATCGTCTTCGAACTTCTTCATTTCTTTTCTATATGTTTTTGTTGCTGGAGTCGAGTACCAATTCGTTTAAAATGGTATCAGTTCTAAGAAAAATATTATTTTTTTATAATTTCTCGAGTGCGTTAATCTGTTGAAGAGTTCTTCGCCTTCGAGTGAGTGGCTCGACCCTGGACTCCAGTCGATCCGGTCGATCGTCAACTCAACTCAACTTAACTCAACTCAACTCATCCCAGTCGTATTCTCATTCTCATTCTTCATCTCATTTCCATTCCCATTCCCATCTCGGGTTGTGCATAATCACGACACCGACGCTTTACCAGAAGAGGTGTACATTCTACAAGAAGAATATCACACACACACTCTCTTTATCTCTCATTCTCTCTCCCTCTCTCTCTCTCTCTCTCTCTCTCTCTACTCCACTTGTTGGTGTTGACGTGCCCCGCCGAACCAAAATGAAACGTCAATTTCAAGCGTTTTTCCTGGTAATAATTAGTAGCTGAGGTGGGCATTTAAATACTTGGCGGTTGCCATCATCGTCTTCCATTTTTATTTTTATTTTCTCATTTCTTTTTTTTTTTTTCTTTTCGTTTCGTTTCGTTCCTTTTTTATATTCTGCGTATTTTTGTATAAAAATAAAAATACTCGCACAACAGCTAAATAATGCATATAATTGCATTTTAAGTAGTTGTTGCTGCTGTTGCCTCTCGTATTGTGTTACCTACACGTCCCCCCTTTTTCACTTGCCCCCGTCCCCGTCACCGTCCCCTTTCCCTATTCCCTCTTATGCTTTTTGGATGTCAACCCTGACTGTTAATAGACCTCTCGCATATGGGATGTGGCAGTCTGAGGCTATAAGTGGTTTTTAATTTTCTATACTTGAAATTCCGGGAAAAAATGCAACGGAAATGCGACAGCAGCAAGTGGGTGGCTTGGACTCCAATTGAATTGAATTGAATTGAATTGAATTGCAACTGTAACTGAATGTATTCATTGTAGAACTGGTGATTAGGACTTTCACCTGCAGTGGGCGTGGCCATTCCCAATCGATTATAATTGCCTTTGTTTCAAATGATTTTCTCATCCAATGATTAAGCATATATATATTCTTATATAAAGATATCCCCGTAGCACTAGGATGTTAAATAATAGCGCAGTCCGCGCTAGTGACGAAAGCAGCACGAAGGGTGTACTTCTTACATCTTAAACTAAAGTTGCAAAGACTTTTTGCACATTTTCATTACATAATTTTTTAGTATTTTTGTCTCAATATCGAACATGATCTCAAAATTAAAATATCATTAATAATTACCAATAATTTATCAATCATTAATAAAAAAAACTAATAATCAAATTAAATTATTAGTTTATATCCATATAAAAGATTCATGTCCTGTAATTTTATTTCATTGCCTATTAATTTAAGTAACATAGTTTTTCGGAGAACTGACATGATTTCCTAGTAAATAAATTTGGAATATCTCACGTCCAGCTTGATAAATTCTTTTTTTTAGTTTTAAGAATATATTTAAGAAAAAACAATTATTTTTAATTTCAGATTTAAATACGGAATATTTGAAAATTTGTATAAGAGCAAACAAATTGAATCGTAAAGTTTAAATTTGTATTTAAAACTGAACAACTCTATCAATTGTTGCCCGCTGCATAAATCAGTTTCCCATTCCTGTCAGTTCTACCTTTAGGATGTCATAAAGAAATCGTTTTCTAATCTTGAATTCAATAGGAATTAAAATTATCAGAGCATGTAAACGACAAAGTGACTTCAGTAAACAGCATAATAAATGTATGTTTGTATATTTGAATAAAGCCAGATAATGCGCTATAATAAACAATAATAACAAGTAAGGGAAAGAGGGTGTGGGTTTGGGTTTGTTCAATTGATGTTTCGGGGCCTGGGAACACATGTAAAAGTCAATGGCAACAACGTGTGGCACTGTGGTTTATGCCCGGAGAATCACCGAGGGTTGGGCGAAGGTTTGTTGGTTAGGCGTGGGGAATTTCAATTTCAAGGGTTGCAATTGCTTTTGGCAAGTGTACTAAGTATGTAACAACAAGTTAGTGCCACTCGCAGATGAGGCTGCTAATGCCAACGATGATGATGATGATACTCTCACTCTCCCTTTCACTCAATTTCCCTGTCTCCCTCTCTCTCTCTGCGAATGATGATGATGATGACACGTGTAAGTACAGCAACATTGTCGCAATTATCCGACTGTTAGCGGCGAATCTGTGTGAGACTCGAGGGGGGAATGATAACGTTGGTCCATCAGGGGGATGGTTGTCCAGACCCTTTATTTTTTTCGTTGCTGCTTATTATTAATTTGCTGCGTTTTTGTTTGTTATTTATTTCGAGAGGGATTCCATTCGCATTTGCCACCCACAGCGCGAAAACGTGACCTTCGGCGTGTTTTCACCGTTTTTACCCGTCGCTTAACAGACCTTGTTGATAATGATTTTTGGGCACAACTTGAGTAGTATTTCACGACTAGATACTCTCTAAAGTATCTTAAATATCACACATACATAAACGCACTATTCTATCAATATGCTTTGCCCTTTCTTACATATAGACTGCCATAACTTTTGCGATTATGAACAGTTCGTTCTGAAATTCTTTGAATATAAATTAATTTAAGAAAAGTAAATATAAACCAAATTTGGTATTGTATCTTGATTACGCCTTTTGAAATAAAAATTAAAAGTATTTGAATAAATTTGTAGAAATACAATTGAACTTCCATAACTCGAACTTATCTAACTCGAATTTCTCTTTAACTTGAGCTAAATGAGTGGCAGCAAAACGAACTCTATAAGTCGAACCTTTTCTTTGGATAATGGTGTTTCAAGTTAGAGAATACAACATCGATCTACTTATAAAATACAGTAAAGTAAGCGTTTTCAGGCCCCTTAGTAAGTTTCCAAAATATACAGGGTATAAAAACTTATCCAGCGTATCCAGAAAAGTGCCCAACACGCACGCACTGCCCGCTCCAGCCTCCCTCTGCCCCTGCGTCTCCCTCTGTCACCAATTTTCCAGTGTTTTTCGTTGTTCCTGGTTGTTGTTGTTGTTGTCGTTGCAGACTTATTAGCGCAAAATGAGCACAGAGTGCACACTCATTTGGATCTCATCAGGCAAATTCATCATCTCGAAATATTTCGAACGATTTTGGTTTCGTTACTTTTTTTTGTTTCCGTGTTTCTGTGCTTGTTTTTTGTCAGTCAACAACTGTTGTTGCTACTTTTTTTGGGTGCTTTGAAGTGGGAAAGTAGCTTGTTAAACACTTAACGCTTCAGCTGATGGTCCAAACGGATTTCGCATCGGATGGCGAGCTGCTTGGTGGATGAGGGAAAAAGTGGGGAATGTGCGTCATTGGCCATTGAAGTGTATTAAGCCATGGCTGAAGCGTTCATCTCGAAATTCCTATCAATACTGCTATTAATTAGTTTGAAATTGAAGTGTTTATCGAATTTTTTAAAAGCAACAATGTTTGTTACATCGATAACAATTTAAGCTGCAATAAAAAATTGTTCCGATTCTCTATACTGAAGCTCACTCAACTTTTTACCCATAAATGTTTGTTGTTATCGATAGCAGTACCTAACCTAACTGGAAATAACTCTTCAACAGCGTTATGCTCAACGCTTACTAAAATATCGATAGTTCATGTTATCGATACATTGAGAATAAAAAGTAAAAACTATTTCCAATTTCTCTAAATTTATTGTTGATCACATGGATAAATTAATGAATATTACATATCGATAAATTTATGAATATTGGCTATCGATAAGCTTACATTTTATATATTCTCTTAATTTATAACGAATATTTCGATAAATTGATACAAGCTAAACGCACTTTGCAATTGTAATCAACACTTTAACTCACAACAGTAATTTTTAAAAATAATTGAAAACACCTTTGATCGGTCTGAATGTTGTTAGACCGATTTTCGTTGTTTTTGTTGTTGTATTGCACATTGAAAGCAAATGAAAACTCATCAAACAATTAGAGCAATCGCTAACAAGCTGCTCTCTCACCATCACCATCATCGTCATCATCATCAAAGTGCTGTCATCATCATGGTGAACATCTTTGTTGATCGAACATAGTTCGAAACTGGGACAAGGGGGTAAGGAAAAAAGGAGGGCAATCGATTGTTGAATGAAGCCTATTATCGAATTTTGAAAAGCGCAATTATCGCTTGACAAATCAAACGAAGGTAGTTGCTTTATTTACTCAATAAACATTATCCTCAAATCGTCGCTGGTTGATCGTCAATGATTTCGTCGAGATCTTGGGAAACTCAACAATCATCGGTTGATCGAAAAATCCGAATCGAAAGCAAACGAAAAGAAACCAAAGCAAACCAATTTCCAACACCCACTACATACACTCATAACACACTCACAGCCCATTCATAAACACACTCACAAATTGTTATGATTATTACACATTTGATTGGATGCCCGGAGAGTGTGAGAAGAAGTTTTTAAAGTTGATCCAAGTGTTTGGACACCCAAAAATTAGTCATTTAAAGTTTGAAAATTTGGTAGCCCGGCTTGATGAATAGATTTCCTGTATTCGTATTTGTGCCATAAACTAATTAACCAATTGAAAATTGTAGTGTTGAGGTCTATTTATGCTCTGATTTTACGAGTAGACGGCTCTTTAATAAAAATATAATGGAGTGTCCATAATCTATGATGACCCGAAGAAAAAATAAATTAATTAATTAACGAATTCTTCATTTTAATGAGAAGATTTCAAGATCCATAATAAAATTCATGACAAATAGCTCAAATATATTTTTGTTTTAAATGTTCTATTCTCGTACAACTTTTCGAAGTTATTATTTAGATTACATTCCCATGCTGAAAACACATATATGTATATCAATTGTTTGTGTAATAGAAAAGTTTACACATTGTAAAAATCTCTAAGTCTTACGTGGTCTTCAATAAGGTTTCTGTATTCTTACAATATGTATTTCCCTTCTTTTTTTTATATAACACTCTAAGATTTTTTCAACGCTTTTTTCTAAATTTTTTCCTCTTTATTTCTGTCTCTTTCTATCTTGCTCTATCTCTCTCCCAGTTTTAACAACTCCCTTATCTCTTCAAGTCAATATTTACCAAGAGCTCCCCAAGTCATATACTGTTGATTTCGCTTTTTTCTGCCTCCAATTCTCACTCTTTTTGCCCTCACTGTTGCAATTCTCTCTTTCTCCCTACTTTTCTTGTTATCATAGATTTTTTTCCCGATCTTGGTTTCTAGAATTGAAGCTTTTGCTAAAAAATCACACTTTGCACTTTTTTAAACTTTTTTTTTAATATCAAACTTTCTCTCACTCTTTCTTTCTCTCTCTCTCTCTCTCTAGCTCACTGATTATAACTCTCTTTTTCCCCACTTCTTTAGATGTTTGCATTATAACTATTTTTCTTTGTTGCAAATTTAAAACATTTGTTAATCTTTTAAGTTGCTATTACAAACCGTATCTTTCTTTCACATTGTCCCCAAGTCTTTCTCTTTCACCCTTTTCCGCCTCTGTCGCTCTATATCTTTTGTCTCGCTCTATCTCTGCTGTCATGCGTCATACTGCCTTCGAGCTCATATCTATTTAAATCGCAACTCGTATGTTTACCTGGTTGTACTTGGGACCCTCAAGGTGGGATTCGAGTACGATGCGTCGTCAGCTCTCAAGTGGCTGCTGTTTCAATTGTTCCTCCTCCTCACTTCGCCCTATCACCCAATACTCTTTCATATTTCCCCCTCTGGTTGCCACTGCTTTTCGGATCTGCTTTGGAAATTAAGTATAACTCATTATCGCAATCAAGAAATCCTTTTTTTCTCTCTCTCTCTCTCTCTCTTACTTCTTTATCACCATCTGCTGCTGTCACACTTGACAACAACAACTGGGATTTTTTCGCTGTCGTTGTTGTTGTTGTTGCTTGTGTTGCACACCAATTTTCTACTCAAAACTTATGACAGCCAATTCGAGAGAACGAACGAAAATTATACAGACACTCGGCGACTGATCATCGCCAGAGCGAGAGAGAGAGAGGGGATACGAAAGGTCGGGAAGAGGGGGAGAATGGAGAGGGGCTGCTACAGCTGCTCTGGGGGTGCATGACTTGACATATTTGAATATTTAATGTGCAGTTGGCTGTTGTTGCTGTTGTTGCTACAAGTCCAACTTCAACTGCAAAGTTGCAGCTCAAACTCCAGTTCCATATATTTTTCAGTTGCCCCTCGCCGCTGTCCCCCTCCCTCGCTTGCTCCCTCTTACCGCTGGCCGTGCGCAGCTTGTTAAAATCAACATCAAACCTTTAATTTGATGATTCTGCAAATAGTAATTCGTCGGTTTCGGAGTCGTTGACGTTTTGGCTGTTCTTCCTCCTCCCTCGCCTCATCTACTCTCTCTCTCTCTCTCTCTCTGTCTCTCTCTCCCTCTCTCAGTCTCTCGCTCTTTCTGAGTCGCCGCTTGTTGATTTTTTTTCAGTTGCCCAGTCGCGCAGTCGAGGCGTGAAAATATAATAACACCTTTTTAATTATATTTTGAAATACCTCCCTCTACCAAATAAATGCCTGACTCTATCCCCTCCCCTCCGCTCCCCTCCCCCTCTGTTAGAGAGAGGGGGAAGTTAAAGCAAAAGGTTTCTGCAAATTAACCAACATTTTTGACACAGTCGCTAAATTAGACTTATCATGTGAAGTAATTCACAATTGTTAGTGCTGCTCGTTAGACTATTGTGACTCAATTTTGACTCTGAGAGTCACTGAACCCCCTCGGAATCCCCTGTCTCCCTCACAGGTCTCCACAAATCTAACGATCGTCGTTATGCTTTGTCGGGTTAAGACTGGTGGGTAGGGGGAAGAGGGGATTAAGGCGGGAGACATCTCAGGGAGTTACTTATTCGATTTGCTGTCTCTTTGTCAGTCTGTCGATTTGTGTTGCTGCCACTTGAGTTGCCACAAGTTGAATGCACTGTTGAGTCTGCCTTAAATAGCATTCGATTGTGTAACCTTTTATAGCTGTACTCCAAAACTACGCTTATTCTCTCAATCTACCTCTCTTCTTAGCATAAAATATATTAAAATGTGAGTTAACAAAAAATATCAAAAATACTCTTATCTTAATTAATTATACAGAATTAATTGATCGAAACAGTGATCACAAATGAATAAATGAAAAAAAAAATATAAAAACATAAACTACGTACTAAAAGTTCTACAATATCGAGTTGTAAATTTTTCGATGCATTTTTACATCACTAATCTAAACAAATAATTAGCTAAAAATTTAGGAATTCATCAGAGCTTCCTCCACATCTCATTATAATTTTAACCTCCAAAAAATAATAAATATGACACTGGAGGGCAAGTGACTAAAGTTTCCAAAAGAAGTATTCAAGAATTAAAATGCAATTATGTGTAAGTAGTATCATAATAAATTAGCTAATATTTTGGAAACAATTTTAAAATAAAGTTAACATGAAGAACGGTTAAAGTCAATGTGCAAAATGCAAAAAACTTGCTTAAAATCCAAATCATAATAAACTTACTTTTACTTGTCTAAAGGCACAAAAAACTGACTGACAGCCGTGCCAAGCTTAGACAGCCAAGCCCTTTTGGCCCATCAACAATATCAACATTGTTATTATCATCATTATAATACCCTTTCCGGGAGTGTCTTCTTATTGCGAAAGAAAATAATAAAAGTTCGTCAGACCATAAAAAATATAGAATATACCAGAATATTTATAATATACGATTGCTGATGGCTGAAATATTTACATTTATCTTAAACCAACTATGTGAACTCAGCTCTCATTAGCATTATCTTGATGAAATTTGCTACAGTTGCGTCTTATAGCAATTGCTTAAAGATGGGTCATAATTTCTGAGAGTTCTAACATTGTTCTCTAACTACCTATAAGAACTCAACTCTCAGTGGAGTAATCTTGCTGAAACTTGGTACAGTTGCTTCCTAGAGCAACATATAGCACATATATTAAAATCGTTCAGATATGCATACTATATATAGTTGTCATAGAAATAACAGCTCAATAATAAAGATCATACAAAAAGAACTGATTTAATTACACAGATATATTTTAATTCATGTTTATTCATCTTTTGATTATATCTATATCAAAAGTCAGACTGCATTATAAAAAGTGCATCTAACCGTCGTCAGTTGAAATAGAAATGCTTTATCCTGTTGTTACGTCTATTCAACCTGAATATTCAGCAGTTTTCGTTGGCCATTTCTTTAGTTAGGCCAACGTTCGCTAACGAATTTCCTTCCGGCTGTTCACGGTTGTAAAACTGTTGTCCATTTGTTAGAATAATAACAGCAATAACAACAGCAAAAATAGAAATAACAAACAACATTTGACATTAGTTGCTTTGTTGTTTGTTGTTGTTAAAGGGTTGCTACCTGCTTGAAGTCAAAGGCAGGGCAACTCTGGATGAATGGAAATTAGGCGCGGCCCCGTTATGCAATTAGAGCAAATAGTTTTCAAGCTTTTTGGCCATTCTTTGATTAATGGCACAGCTTTGGAACCAGTTGGTCAAAGGGGAGGAGGGAGGGCGGGTTAAAGGTGACATAGAAGGGGAGATGAGCCAAAAAGGGGGCTGGGCCATTGATTGATGAGTTTGTGGATGAGTAAGAAACGCGTTTGGCAAGTCTTTGAAAATCGCATGTATTTTACAGGTTTGTTAAACTAATCCACACTTTCATCTAACAGCTGTCTGTATACGGATGTATATACGTATCTAAGTATGTGTGTATTGTGAGCATATTTTTCAATTATGGCCAAGCTGCGTCAAATCCAGTCTATATAGATACA
Organism: Drosophila quinaria; assembly: GCA_035047525.1. Classification (NCBI taxonomy): domain Eukaryota; kingdom Metazoa; phylum Arthropoda; class Insecta; order Diptera; family Drosophilidae; genus Drosophila; species Drosophila quinaria. The sequence goes on along the minus strand of JAWNPO010000455.1, from coordinate 11,811,842 downwards.
TACATTCATATGCTTGTAGTCCATACAATTGACATTATAAATCGCATTTCACGCTAATTTGCAACAACAAAAAGCTCCAAAATAGAAGCTCATTGCGGTTGCTTTTCAAACTGCTGATTAGTGAAAGCAAATCGAAAATGGAAAAGTGGAAAATGGTTAAGTGGAAAGGCAGCCAACCAAGAAACGTTTCCTTCGGCCGCCCGCAGCTCGAATTTACAGCGTAAAATATATTTTACAATTCGCTTCTCGAATGTTTTGGTCCCCAGGGAGCTGCACTTGTTGGGGGATGGAGGAGGAAGGGGGCAGTTGTGTCACTTTAAGCAAAAAGAGGCAGGGGGCCGAGGGGCGTGGCAGCGGCACAAACAAAAAACACTCGACAATAAGGCGCAACAAGATTTTGACAAAATTAATTTTATAGATTAGAAAACATTCATTGCCGATGTTCTGGGTGGTTGTGGGTGCTTTCGGGTGGTGCGATTGTTGTACACGGATTGTGGTAGTCGAGTGGTTGTTTTGGCCAACGCAATGAGCCTTGTCACAGACTGACTGACTGACTGACTGACTGTGTTCTGTTATGTTCTGCCCACCTGCGACAATAATTGAAGAATTGTCAACGAATTATGGTTTAATAATGGTCACAGCATGCAACAGAGACCCCTCCAAAAACAATCTGGTGGCAAGGAGACGCCACAAATCTGAGGCATTGCCAACTTGCGAGTACGAGTACGAGCCAAAGTTGTGCACTTTATCAACTGTTGCAATTTGAAGGCGTGGCGCCACGCGGCGTCCTCTGACTGCGTTTGACACTTCAATTGGTTTGCCGTCTCGCCAAACAACCAAAGAAAAATACTAACTAAACACTCTGTTGACAAAATACAACAACAAACACACCAGACAGCTGAATAAATTTAAAAAAAAATAAAAGAAGAAAATAGCAAAACAAAATCGAATTTCTTATGCTCTTCGCAAAATGAGTGGTAGAAGAATTTAAGTTCTCATTTAACTCTCTTTTTCAATCTTTCCGTATCATCCCATTTTTTGCTTTAACTTGTTGTGAATTATAAGTTTAACATTATTAGCTGTGAGTTGTTTGCTTAAGTTCATCTTTAAGCAGTTGTGGATTACAAGCTAAGCTGGAAATTGTTAATTTCATCTGAATTACTTTACTCGCTTTAAATCAAAATAATCATTTAATATTTTATAAGTAAGTAAAAAGTAGCTCATATAGAAACCGCATCAATTGTGAGTTATGAGCATTAATTGCCAAGTGTACTCGACTGTGGAAGACCGCGTACTCATTATAGGAAAGCCAACACTGGTGAAAAAAAAAATAATATAATATGATCTAAATACAAAAACTATAGTAATATAAGAAAATAGTGTACGACATGTACATTATAAAATAATTAACTCTGAATTTATTTTAACAAACTTAACATACCCTTTGTTCTTTTAAAGTACAAAGCCTAAAATGCTGAATATTTCATTAACTAAAAACTATACCCTGGAATTTGAAAACGAAAGCTTATCATCAACCTTAAATGTAAAAAAAAAATTTTTAATTTTATATATGTATGTTTAAGCTATAATCAAATAACTATCGCAGATTATATAGCTCAAATTTGAATTTGTTGGGAAATTAAATAAAAAGTTCAGTGTACGTTTTAAGTGTTTTTTCGATTCGTAATTAGTAAACTTCTTTATAATTATAATACCTCATTTTTAGCACCTGTAAGAACTTTTCTTATGTGTTATAAGCCTCATATTATAATCGATATAACCGAATTCCCTGTTAAAAAAAGAATTGGCCAAAAGCAAATCGGTTTTGCCTGCTTAGCTGACAATTGAAGGTTACGCCAAGAGATGGGCGGCTAACGGATGGGCGTGGCATGTCATGGCGCCTGGCAGAGGCAATACACACACACACACACACACACACACACACACACAAACACATAGGTACACAGATACAATCGCACACGCAAATCAGACAATTTGTATCCAGCGGTGAATATAATTGAAAAATGATTGGTTTACCATCAATGAAAATGATGATGACAACGCAGTGACACACCGTGTTATTGTATGTTCTTTGTTGTTGTTGTTCGTCGTTGTTGTTCGTCGTTGTTGTTGTTGTTGTTATTGTTGCTTCTGAGCTGCTGTCAATGACACGCACCTGCAGCTGTATCTTTCGATTGTTGGGTCAATCGGCCATTGAACGCGCTGATGCGCTGCTTATAATGATAATGATGATGATGATAATGATGATAATGATGATGATGACGTTGTCGGCAATATTGAATATTATAGAGACCTATGGACTTATGTACTCTGTGGACAAGACATCGTTGAGCTTTTAATATTTACGACAAGCATTTAAAAATCACTTGTTCACTCACATGCAAATCCTATTCATGAGTCTTCAATGTGAATAAGTCGTGAGTGTCGAACGGCATTTAAATCGAATTCGATTGGCAAGACACCGTAAATGTTGTGATTTTGTACAGACTTTCGAGCATAGAAATAGATTTTAATCATCAATTGAGTATTTCTAATTATTGTAGAACCTGGGAAATATGTGTGGGGATTCAAAATTGAATTTAAAAATCAATAAATTTACATAAGTCAACTTTTGGGTATGGATGAATATCAATTCTATTTCAAATAATTATATAATTAACCTGCAAAATAATAGTCTCGTATATGTGTTATTGCTGGAAATATTTGAGATATGCTGATGAAATTTGAGATACATCATAAACTGAGATGCAAATACAAACAATGTAGTGTGTATTGATTTGGTATTTAATATTAGAGAGAAATTATTTTACTATGCTCCAAAAATGTTCAGTTCAGAAAATGAAAGGATGAGATTTCATTTGATTTTGCTCGATTCTTTAAACAATTCATCTTAATAAATTGGCTGCTCTTTAAGTTGCCCTTTCGCACCTCCTTTTCTCTTTCTTTCTCTCTCTCTCTCCCTCTATATCTCTGTATTGTGTATTGGGCATCCTTCAACTCATTCTTTGGCATAACATCCTCATCACAATCTGTGTCAGCTGCTGGGCAAACTCGATTCGCTTTTGGCATTGCCGCACGTTCGCCAAGGAATTTCTACTTATTTTGCCTAAGACCGCAGTAGAGAAAGGGGCGTGGCGGTGTGACGAGGGGCCATTGGGCGGGGCACTTGGCATTATTGGCATTTAGAACTTATTAACATTAAATCGCTTTCACTCGCCAAAGAAAATTCTTTGCCATTTTCTCACACTTCATTTCGCCCCGTTGGCATTGAGTTGGCGCCTGACTGTTCAAATTGGAAATTCCTTCATTAATTCTAATTCTAATAAGATTATTAGTTGCCAGCGAAATGCCCCAAAAAATATGTTTGGACTTCACTTAGAAGCAATAATCGAATAATTTGGCAGAAGGTCGAACGACGGTCGTTCTGTTTGTATTTTGACACCTCAAAGTCAACTCCAATCAGCGATTACACGGATAGTGGGTAGTGAGAAGGGGAAGGGAGACAGAAGAGTGTTGGGTAGAGGGATGAGTGATGAGGGAGGAGGGAGGAGGGAGGAGGGGACATGCCACACGACGCACTGTCCGGGGCATTTGTGGTTGCAGATCGTGTGAAATTCAAATAAATAGATAGATAGAGCAAGCATTAACCCTCATCCTAATAGCCAAATCTCAACCCCCTGACCTTTTCCTTTCCCATTTCCAGGGCTAAGCTCGTAAATCCAATAAGCATAAGTGTGCGCGATCCCGAGAGACCATCGAGTGCGAAATGAATGAAATTAGCGCACGTTAATCATAAACAAACTAATGTCCAAGGGATGAGGATGAGGATGAGTTCGAGTCCTCTGTCCCATTATTTTTATTTTTCCGTTGGCTCGATAATGATGATGATGAGCAACCCTTTGCAGACTATAGTATGTGTAGAAAACTAGTAGAGAGAAACAAATTGCAACAGTTCTCACAATGAGAATGTGGCATGTTAAGGGTACACTTGCAACCTGCTGCGCAAACACGCGTCCTCTGCACTTGCCAATTTGTCCGTTGTTCTCAACTACTCAAGAGAGAAACCAGAGTGAAACCAGACCCAATTCGACTGCCTGCCAGAGACAAATCCTACTCCTTCTTCTATATCTACTGTTGCCATACCGAGTAATTCTCTATACAAGGAGACAATTGGCGGCTTTGTCTCCCGCTGCGTGAGGATGTGGCCAACAAAGCCAAATACCGGTTGAGCTTTGTGGCAAAAGAGAACTTGGTACCGATTAATGAGTATAACGTATCGAAGCAGTTTGCATGATATGATGGAATAGTGATAACTTTAAGCCTTTATATAAGTACATTTGTTATGTTTAAGTAAGAGGGGCCAACAGAATTCTGCAATAGAAAAATACTCACATAAGATCGACTAAAATAATTTAGAGAAAGATGCAAAACTTAAAACTAATTTCAAAATAAAACATTGATACTCGTTACAACACCATATTTTTATTTTTTTTTTTTTGTGAACTCACTTGCATTTACTAGGGACTTATGAAATTAAGCTGGAAAGTTGTTATATAGATTAGAAGTTAGTTTAGAAACGATATTTCGATCTTTTATTTAGAAGCTGTAATAAATCGGAAAACATTAACGGTTGATTTTTGCATTTTTTCGTTTTCAAAATAATTTAAAAAAAAGGCATTCGCACATGACAAAAACAGAAGTCGCTTTCAAGGCAAACAGTTCAAGCACTGATTTCAACGAAACCTAATGGAATAATTTAATGCGACCAATTTTAAATATTTATCTGTACTCGTAGTTATTTTTTTATTCATTTATATTTATGTTGTTTCTGTCGCTCTTTTTTTAACATTTTGAAAAACTTGTATTAAACTTAAAATTCAGTATATTTCTATACAGTCATAGGCATAAGTATTTTGACACCATTTAAAGTTAATTCTTCTCATAATTTGAACCCTCATACTTTATGCATCAATGAAAAGGTCATTAAAATCCCTTTTGAATGAATAAAACTTTATCTAGTATTTTTTTATAATTTTTTTGACATGGCAAAAGGAACTTTTTCCTCATTTTCATACAAAAAGTGCCTTATTTACCATTTAAAAACAAAAAATAAAAAATACCAGCGTGGAGAACTTTTTGCATCAAAAAAACTTTTTTAAAAAATCGAGGAAAAAAGTTGAAAAACTAGACGTTTTGAAAGTAAATTTTACAGAAAACAGGCAAAAATATATAAAAAAATAATTTATTTCAATGAAGAATCCGTATGCTCATCATAATGCATATACTGAATATTGCATACAGTGAATAAATATCTGGATGAAAATTTCGCAAGGTGTGAATTTTTGATCAATTTTGAGTTTTTGGACTCGGTTGAAATTTCTGTGTCCATTCAAATCAGAAATCTTTCGATTCTTCGTTGCTTCTTTTCTTATTACTCTAACGAATATTTCACAGTTTTTTCTACAAAAAATATACACAAATTTAATTAATCGAATTTAGCCTGCACTTCTTTACGTACTCACCTGTTTGTCAGTTGGAAGTCTAAGTTTCGACTATTAAAAGTTACAAAGTTAATCAAGTGGTGCTAAAGTCGATCAAGTGGCAGTTTAAATGTGAAGCGAAGCCACCAAGTGGTCAAATGGTATTCGCTCCATTATGTCAAGGTCCGCAATGATCTAATCTCTGTTAACAAGCACACAACAACAACAACAATTAGAGCAATAAACATTAACAATTGCTATTGCCATTGCATATTGTTAATGAAATTAAATTACTTAGCGTAACACTAAAGGCTTATTTTGTTTGTTGTTCAAGTGATTTTTTCGAAACCCTCTGGACAGTCATATTCCACCACCCCCCCATCCCACAACCCCTTGCTACCCCTTCCAGTCGCCTTGGTTTATGTCTGTGTCTCGCTGCTTGTTGCCACCCTTGAAACGGTCGTAATTAGAAAGAAAATCGCATCATCGATTAATCATGTTGCATCTACAAATATCATTTCAATTGTAATTAATAGTCGACAACGACAATACGAATTCTAATTCCAATTCCTATTCCGATTGCAGTACAACTCAATGTCAGCCAAAGGTCATTAATATTAGTCGAGTTAGTCACTCAGTCTACCAGTTAGTTAGTTGTCAAGTCAAGTCAAGTCTGTCAAGTTAGTTAGTCAATATACATATTTATTTTGCATTATATGATCCATCTTATGACTCGATTACGTTGCCTCAACCAAAGTCAAGTCTTTTGTTCCGTTTTGCGTAAATTAATACTTCAAAAAAAAAAACAGAAAAACAGAAAAACAGAAAAGCTTAAAAACTGAAAACACTAAGAATACAGCAAAAAAAAAAAAAATTAAAAATTGTGCAATAAACGCGGGCAGACAATTTTTGCATTCATATTTTGTAATCACAAAGCTGAAAAGAGTTGTGCAAAAATAAACATAAAAGAAAAACAAAGAAAGCGCAAATTTGCGCAGAGTGCCGAATAAGTAATACCCTTACGGATTAAAGCAATTAAAATAATATTGTTATATGATATTGATCGCATTTGAAAATCATTTGTAAATTCTTAAAGTAAAGCTATCTGTAATTAAGTCAAGGTTGCTTATCGACCAAATTAATTGAAATTTTACTAAAATTAAAAATACATACTATACTTCTTTTAATTTAGAAATTGATTCGAAAATGTTGAATTTAATTTTTAATTTATTAATATTAACTATATATTTATTTCAAAAATAAGCTATAAGATATTGTTATGCGATCTTTACAAAATTTCATTTTATCTTTAAAAAACCATATGTATTTGAAAAGTTTTCCAAGTTTAATAAAAACAAGCTCATCCAAATATTATTATTATTAGTAAAAATTACTAAATAAAAATAGTCGGTAAAGCTGAATATAGATATGAGTATTTTTAATACGCGACAAAAGCCATGAAATTATTAAAATGCCTGTTCAAAGAGTATAAAAAAAAAAAAAAAGCTCGCGACCGTTAAACTCATATGAAAGTTGAAATGGAAGTTCCAGCTGAAGGCTGAAGTGAAGAAGTGGGAGGAGGATACAGATATGAAAAAAAATGCCGCGAAATGCTTTGGCTGAATGTCAATTGAATATTGCACATAAAGCTGCACTGGTCGGTAGGGGATGTAGGGAAGAGGCTCGGGGGATGGATCGGGGAGGGAGGGAGGAGGAGGGAAGAGGGATGTGAGAGTGCGTCGCGTTGTTGTTATGAAATTTCCACACGCCTCAAATGGTTGCCAGACGGACTGACTCACTAGCTGCCTGTCGAGTTGATGAAGTAAACCAATAAAGGCCGCATGCCGCACCAGTTGAAAGCCAGGCCAAATCCCTCTTAGCCAGCAAGTGCAAGAGAGAGATAGAGAGAGAAAGACAGAGCAAGAGTGAATCAGAGATAGAGAGAGAGAAAGAGAGCGTGTCGTATGCAATCAAATGCGATGCACTGCATATGTCACCTGAAAAGGACGAACAGAGGCCTCCGCATCCGTTTCCACCTTCGCCTCCGCCTCCGCCTCCGATTCCGCCTCTCTCCATTGTGCCACATGCTGCATGCAATTTGCGCAATTTTGCAGCACGAGTGCGCAAATATTTGTATCCTTCAACCCCCATCCCCCAATGCAACTCCCCTTATCCATTGGCAAGCCGAGGAATGCCCAGTTCGAGGCAGAAACTCGGCCAGAATGCAGCCCATTGAAAATCTTTGATTGGTTACCAATATTTTAATTATGGCCGACAGTTTGAGCCACCGCTGTCAAAGCTGACCTTTGTCCAAGTGCAGCCATCCATACGAATGTGCGAAAATTGTTTTCCCATCCCCATTCCCCGATGGTTTCTTTAAGCCGCTCCACGCAGAACCTTTGAACTTGACCACAAACCTGAAGTGGAAATTTAATCCAAGAGACCTTGGATGGGTTGATGAACTTCCTAATGAAGATGGTGTTTTGTTGAACTCGAGCTTAGCTAGCTGGATTAGAATAAAGTGAAGCAACTCTGCTGGGATTAAAACGGTAGTGTTGTATCTCATAAATTGTTTGGAATTATGAACAGATCTCTAAACAGCATTCTGTAGTCTGAGAGATGAGTCAATAAGCTTAGATCAAAATATAAACTAAATTTTTTTTATTTTCATTTTAAATTTTAGATGTTTGATTTTTTGATGTTGGAAAAAAATATAAATTTGATTGAAGATAACATGTTTTAAAAAGAGTTCTGTAAAAGATATAGTATAGTCTATGTACATATATTAGTAGTATTTTATTTATACCATTGGAATTAAGTAGAAATCGATTTTCGAGACTGATCGTTGTTTTTCATCGTTAAGGCTGGCGCACACGAACAAGCTCAACTTAAAGCTATAAACATAGCTATCATCTTAGCTTTTATATTAAACAAAAAACAAACTTTCACTCAGACTTTCAACTTGGCAAAAAAATCTTTGAGCGAGAATCGTAATCGACTTCAATTCCGCTTTCAGCTCCATATTTAGCTATAGTGTGCGCGAGCCCTAAGTCTGAGGTCAACCGGTTGACTAATTAACTAATTAATCAGTTGAAATGATATTATTAATTAAATGATGATTATAATCATTTTTGTTTACATTTGATGTAAGGCAAGCTTTATTACGCTTTATGCTGTTTTTTTTTTTATTTTTTCTATAACAATAGCTCAACTGAGATGTTTAGATAATATCATTGATGCTTATTCAGTTACATTCTAGCCGACATTTTTATTTACAAACCGAATGCATAGCTTGCTGAATAATAAGTAATCAAATAGCTTTAGCAACGCGATAATTTAGTGGCTAAAGAAACTAATGTATTAGATTAGAGTTAGAGTTGAGAGCTCAGCTTCATCGATGAGTTCATCATGATTCAATTGCTGCGAAGCATCCTCATAGTTCAATAAATCAAATGCATTTGGCTAGACAAAATGGGCGTGGGTGTGGGTGTGGGCGTGGCCAGTGAAGCCGATCCAAACTGGACATCGATCTGGACCACGCAAAAGAAAAAAGGGGGCGCGTCTCAATACGTTTCGGCCCATAAAAACGACCCAAGTTCAATAATAATAAATTTTCAATCAGCAAATTGACATCGTGATATCCAGCTAGATGGGTTGCCGGGTGGCTTGGTCATCGAGTAATCATTTAGCAACTGATTGCCAAAGCTGTTATCTGTATTAAAGCGGTCAACAATGCGGCTTACGACAATATAAATCTCAACCCCTCAAAACTCTACTATTTCATGGCCTCAAATGTCGTTAGGTACAATTGTGCTTAACCAAAATACATATGTAAAAAGTAACTGTATTATAGTAGTATCATGCTGAAGTTCTCAAGGCTGGAAATTTGAAGATATTTTCGAAAAAGGAATGTGAAATAATGCTTTTGCTGAACTGTTTCGCCCACGAATATCGCAAAACGCCATCTTATTGCACGATGAAATTATCTCATCTACAGGGGTGGTCAAAAGTATTTACACAAAGTAAAATATACTCGTAATTTGAACTTACTTCATTGAAAGTCTGGTATCAATGGAAAGGTCTTTTGAATTCCTTTCAAATGGTACACAAATTTCCTTAACCCATTAAGTACCCATTGATTATTTTAAGTTTTTGTAAAAGTGAATTTTTTTTTACTTTTTTCCTGGGTCTCAAACAAAAAATGTTTTGATGCAAAAAGTTTCTTCAAGCAATTTAAATAGTAACTGCAAAAAAAATGTTTCAAATATCTCTTCGCTAGTATTTTTTATAATTGTTCGCCATTTTCAAAAAATTATAAAAAATACTAGCGAAGAGATATTTGAAACATTTTTTTTGCAGTTACTATTTAAATTGTTTGAAGAAATTGTTTCATGAAGTAAGTTCAAATTACGAGTAGATTTAACTTTAAGTGTTGTGTAAATACTTTTGACCACCCCTGTATGTTGTGTGAAAATTTCATCTTTTTACGATTAGCCGTTTGGCCTACACGTTGATTCTCATAAATAAATTTCAAAGATCTAAGCCAATAAATAAATCAATTTTCTTAAATGGATTTTCAAAATATTTTGTTTAAGCATATCGATTAATTATGCTCATTATATGATGCCGAAATGCGGACATTTCATTCTCTAATTTCGAGAAGGCTGTGGGGAAAGGGAAAGGGAAGGGAAGGGAAAACGAAGAAGAGGAAATATCAAAAGCAAACGTATCCGTTTTGAAATAATAAATCAAATAGCTGCAATTGGATTGCTTACAAAGTTGAAGGGAGAGAGAGAGAGAGAGAAGGAGAAGGAGGGGGACAGACAGATAGATAGATAGGCAGTTAAATGCACCTACACACACACACACACACACACACACCTGTGTATGATGACAGAATTTACTGTTAGTCAGCGAACTTCCGTTTTGGCAAATTTATGGCATTTCCTATTTTGATTTCCGCACTCAAAATGGACGCTCACGAAGCGACAGCTCGTTGCAGCAGCTATCATAATGTGAATTGAAATTGAAAGAGGAGCAGATGCTGGAGGAGCAGTGGTGAGTGGGTAGTGTGGAGTGTGGAGTGGGGAGGGAGGAGATACGTTGAATGCCGCACAGGCAGCGTCGCCAAATTGCAAAATGATATAATTCAATGAGAGTTGATTAAATTATCAGTGCTCGAAGCGTTGTCGACAGGCAGGAGACTGGACTTGGAAGAGGAGAGAAAAGGAGAGACAGTGGGGAAGAGGGCAAGGAGTAGGGGACAAAGAGGGAGTAGTGGGGAGAAAGAAGCAGCTGCTGCTGCTGCTGCTGTTGGGCGGCCCTACAATTGGGTTGTTGTTGTTGCTGCTGCTGCTGCTGCCGAAGTTGTTGCTGCTTGTGTGCCTTGTTAATGAAATTTTCCGCTCCTTTGGCAGACGTTTGTTTACATGACGCTGTGTGTGTCTCCCTCTCCCTCTACCACTCTCTCTCTCTCTCTCACTATCTCTACTTGCTATTTATTATTGCAAACTGTTGTTGTTGCTGCTGCTGCTGCTGCTGCTGCTGCCGGCTTTTGTCTGTTGTTGCAACTGATGATGATGACGTTGACGTTGCATGATGAAATAACAAACCGGATTAATTTGATTTCACAGAGGCAGAGGCCCAACTCAAGGCACAGACTCGAGTCGAAAGGCAAAGGCAAAGGCACTCTAAATTGACTGACCTGCCTCCCCCTCGCCTGCCACGCCCCCAAAAAGCTCTTGAGTGCAACTCAACTCGTATTGCCCTCGACATTGATGTGTATGCATGTGTGTGTGTGTGTGTAAATTAATTTATCAACAGCTGGCAGCTCCACCTGAGCAACCGCCCCAAAAAAAAAAAAAAAAAAAAAAAAAAAAAAAAAACATCCGAGCAGCGTCACCAGCTTGGGGCACCAGCGTGTTAGCTCCAAGTGGCAATCGACTCCTTCATCCTTCAGCTGCAGTTTCCTTCCGATCTATCTGAATTGATCCCAATACCAAGAAGTGAGCCTAGATTAGTGTTGCCAACGTCTCTACCCAAAAAAAACTGGTTAAACCCACAAAAATAAACAGACAGTTTTTTTTTAAAGGACAAAAAATCTGAACAAACAATGTTTTCTTATTAATACATATAATAATACAGTCGAACTTCCCTAACTCAAATCACCATTAGCCAAAGAAAATGTTCGAGTTAGGGAGATATTCGAGTTATAGAGTTCTTTTTCCTAAGATTATTAATTTTACTGCCACTCATTTATTTCGAGTAACACAGAAATTCGAGTTAGAGAAGTTCGAGTTAGGGAAGTTCAACTGTAATTCCAATAATAATATTTAAAAATAACTCCAACTTAGAAATTATTAGCTCTTTATTGGCCAGTAAAATATTTTCCAAAGTAAATTCATCAATTTTTTTTTTAATTTAAAGTTATTCGGCAATCCAAAAATGAATATATTACATGACTCATAGTTGTATTTGATATATATAATGAGCGACTTGGAACATTAAAAAATTATTTAAAAAATTATGAAGTAAAATAATTTAAAAAGAAAAATAAAATTTCCGGATAGGGGACAGCAAAAAGGGCAAATTGGCAACACTGGCTTAGATAAACCAAACAATAAAGACACTTCCCACAAGAAAATTTATGTTTGGGCATTTGCACGCATATTTTCATGTTTAAACTGATTCAGCTCCCATTCAGTTTTCAAAATTTTGATCAAATATTCTGGAAAATTCAAATTTTTGGCGGTACTTTTAAACCTGATTTAAGATACAAGTCTTACTGTTTTTGAAATCAAATTAAGCTTTGCTGAAAGTTCCGCAGCGGAAGTTACAAAAAATGGAAGTCGATTTGAGGTTGTCACCATTTTTACGAATTTAGCATAATAAACAAAAAATATCCAAATGCAAAAAATTATGTGGAATATACGACCTTATCAATCTAGCTTAAAACAGAAAGAAAAGGAGTCTACTTAAATACAAATTTTAATTGTTGTCTGTAAGAGTAAGAGTATTATTTTTATTTTCTTTAGTATTTAATTGAAAATCATTAGAATAATGGAAAAGTTTATCGAAAAATTGCAAATAACTTTGGAAAACCAATTAAAATTTAATAATTTAATCTGACTTTAAGATACCAGGTGAACACAAGACTTGCTTATTTTTATTGATATTTTTGACAGTTCGTTATCTCGTTTTCTTATTTTAAATTTTTCATTTTTATTTTAATTGTCATCACTTTGCTATGGATGGCAGTCCACGCTAGTGACGCAGCATCACAAAAGACTGCTATGTACATAAATTTACAGAAAATGGAACAGTTCGCCTTTATAATACATTTTTGGAAAATGAACAAAACAATTAGTTATCAGAATTTTTGCAATAAACGAAAACTCAATTTCTGAGTATTCGTTAGTTTTATGTCCGTTATAAGAAAAGTCTCTAACAACGTTCTTATGTACATTTCACGGGGTACAACTTAGTGCACTCATAGATGGACTTATTTAAATACTGTAGAGTTTCCTTACAATGCACTTTATACCACTGTCTCTCTCACTCGCACCCTGCTCTATCCCTCTCTGTGTGTCGCTGCTCCTCTTCAGTTTGTGTGGTTCACTTGCGGCACTTGGCCAAATCTCGTTTTAGCCACTAAATTTAGTGGGCTGCACACACACTGAGTGGCTCGCCTGACATTTTGTGTTGCTGCCAATTTCTCATTTGAGCAGATTTATGAGCCAAGTTGTCAGTTGCATATATCTACAGATATATGTACATATATATATATGCATATATATTGTATGTGTGTATATATATATTTAGGAGGCAGCCAAGTGCGTAGGCATCTTCCCGACTAGCTGACACAATCAAAAGACAAATCAGTTTGTCTTCGTTTAGCCAAAGGCTAACTCCCTTCCTGTGACACCCCGTCGCACCACCAGCACCACCAGCACCACCCCCAACCCTTCGCACCACCCAACTCGATTGTGTTGCGATTTCCTCAATCTCTGAGTGCATTTTGCTAAGAGAGAAACCCGCGCCTGTCTTTCGGCTGTGCCAAAAAGAATTTCAGCAAAAATGTCGCCACATTGCTGCAGACTGAATGCTGCCCCCCTCCGCCCACCGTCATCACTTACCACTCGACTTGCCACACTTCCTGCCTCCCTTTCTTTTTGGCATGCCAACCTATTTTGCATATTTTGCTTTTTATTATAAATTTTCATCTTGCAGCTTTTTCCAGTTGTCGTCGTCGTCGTCGTAGCCACTTCAAGTAGCGTCGCCTCGTCGATTTCAGTTTAGTGGCCACCCCCAACCCCCAGGCACCATCCCTCCGTTAGTTGCCCCCTTATTCTCTGCTCTGCCCTTTCCATCTGTCGCTCTTTTCACTCGTCCCGTCTCGTACATGACTAATAGCAGAACTAAACGATTTGATGGACCAGAAAAATGATGACTTCTTTTTCGGTTCGCCTTTCGACCGGCAAGCAGAAAGAGTCCGAGCGACAGAGACAGAGACAGGGTGAGCGTGAGCGTGAGCGTGTGAGTGTGAGTGAGAGGGGTAGTGTCAGAGTGCGTGCGTTGCGAGGGTTGCAAGTCAAATTTAAATCCTTTGGCTGCTTTTGGTTTGGCATTGGGAGTAAAGTCCTTGCTCATCCTTTTTACGTGTGCCAAATCCTTTTATTGTGACAGTTGTTGTTGTTGCTGTTACCCATTGTTGTTGTCTCGCTTTTGTGATCAACATTTAATGTTTTCTTATTATTGTCGTCGTTGTTGTTGTTGTTGTTGTCGTTGCTGTTGTTGCATGAAAATCGGTTTAATGTTTTGGAAGATAATCTAATTTGGTCACTTATATGCGAATATGTATATTATTTGCTATTATGTGTGAACACAGTTGGCCAACGACTTTCTCCCTCTCTATCTCTCTTTTTCAGTCACTCACTCTCCCTCTCCCTCTCACTCTCAGTCTGTCTTTTTCATGTTGTCATCGCTCGCTTTTAGCCTTTATGGTCCGAGTATTAGCATTTCGTAAGCATTCCATTTACATTTTTTCAATTTCAACGAGTTTTTTATTTAATAATTTGCAATTTGCATGCCATTTGCCCCATTAGGTGGCGCCCCAAATGCCAGCCTCCAATGACCATTGGCCAATGGCCAATGACCAATGACCGATGGCCAAAGACAAGACTCCGTCTTAACTATCCCATATGGTGACTTCAACTAACTTCTAAAAAATTAAATTTAGTTATGGCCAGTTTTTAAAATTAAATATTATATACCTTCACCTTTTGTAAAGCTGAAAAAACTCATGGGCGCTAAAAATATTTAGGAAAAACTTATTCCTCATATTTGATATAAGTAATACTCATTTTTTTTCTAAGCTGTAAAACACGAGGGTACAGAAAAACATTTTTTCATAGTAATTTAATTTCAGCAGAGAATAATATTTATGATCTCGTTCAACTCATAGATAATAAAAGTTGTTAGCAAAAATTCTCTAAAATTAAGAAAAACTCTATGGTGCCAGTCGTACTAAAAAAACATAATTATGTAGCACAGATTTTTAATAATGCATTCCAATTGAAAATGCGACATATTTTTTAATGTAACATAAAATTTTATGAATTTTCAAACTAACTGACCTAAAAAACAGGTCTTATTTTCAGAGATTGAAACCGTAACCATAACCGTAACAGTTAACCGGTATTAACCGGTTGAAATTGGTAACCGTAACCGAAACCGTAACAGAAACAAAGCTGTTTTAGTATTCCGAAACCCTAAAATCAAAATAACCGTTAAGTAACCGATGCATAACGCTTAATTTCGGTTCGGTCAAGTCTAATAATCGGTTTTGTAAACCAAAATGATAGGGATATTTCAAAACCGAAACATTAAAAGAACCGATAACCGTTACGTAACCAATGGCATTTTATGAGTGATTGTAATGTTTCTAAAAATTAAAATAAATTTTGGAAACAAATAGAAAATCTCTTCAAGTAAATATTTGCCTTCGTTTTGCAGGTGTGGTTCCAGAATCGACGGGCCAAATGGCGCAAGACGGAAAAGGTCTGGGGCGGCAGCACCATCATGGCCGAATATGGTCTCTATGGAGCGATGGTCCGGCACTCTTTGCCGTTGCCCGAGACAATTTTGAAGTCGGCCAAGGACAACGATGCGGTGGCACCCTGGCTACTAGGTATGGAACAGAAATGTAAATGCAACAATCATATCGAACTATCAACTCTATCTAAATATATAAATATTCCCCCAAAAGCTAAACCCATATCGAAATCGAAACCGAAACCGAAAACGCAATGAAGTCGATAAGTCGCGTTGCATTTGAGGCAAGTTTAATTGAATTTTGAGCGAGACAAAGGGCAGCAGCTCGGGGATTATAAAATGATATAGACTTTAGTTGTTGTGGCCTTCAAACACACACACACACACACTCTCTAAAATTGTGAGCATATTTGCCGTGCATGGCTGGGACGCATCTTTTTCGTCCTTTGTCCTTGGTCCTTGAACATTTTTGTCGTCATATGTTGCGCACATTTCTTTGACTCCGTCGACAGCATCGAAATGACTTTGCGGATTAGCGAGCCAGAGGAACCGAGCATTAACAAGTGCCAATGCCAAGAGGAAGCTGGGAGAAGGGATGACAAAGGGTGGGGAGGGGGGGTAATCTCAGGGTGGTTTTCACTTTCCGCATGGTCTTTATTTGTTAATAATCGCTTAATAAATGCAAAATGCACACGCGATGCTCGTTGCCTGATGGGGTGGCAACTGAATTTCCACATACTTTTGGGGATTGAGAATTCGGCTGCTTTAATTTGGCATTTATCGTTTATCTATTTCCCATTGTGTGGCAAAGGGCAACTGCTAGTTTTATTGGCACTTGTCTTTGTTAACTTCCTCCCGTTTCCGCTTCCGTTTCCGTTTCCACCCCCCCGCCGCATTCAAAGAGTTCTCATAATGCATTGGGTGTTTCGCAAATTAATTTCCAAGTAGCCCGTTGGTTTTATAAGTGGCTTAACGGCTCAGCATCGAGGTTATTCACGACAATTGTTGATTTTTTAATTAAGCACGCGAATGTCAAATTAGTTGGCAATTGATGGCAGTTCCACCAGTTATAGATAGACTCAAAGCAAACAAATCGCAATTAATTCTCAACTCCCACTTCATTAGATCACTTGGGCGTGACAGTTGTCTAAGAGATGAATTCCAACCATCTGTTAGCTATCTCTCTCTCTGTCTCTCTCTCTCTCTCTCTCTTAAGCTATATCTTCTATTCAAGAGCAGGTTCTTACCTAAAAATATAGGAGCATTTATAGAGCTTCAAAATACAGAAGCTTTCAAAATATGGAGCTTTAAAATAATCAGTGTTTCTATGTGGTATAAGCTTAATTTATTATGCAGTAATTATTCAAAATAAAAGCTATCAGATAGATTAGCTATCAAATAAAATAGTTTTTAATATTTAAGAAAAGAAATGTAAAATAAAGAAGCTGTGTAATAAACTAATTTTTTATGAAGAAGCTTTATGATACGTAAAGTTTTATATTACAGTAACTTAACCGTAAAGCAGGATAACAATGCAGCAGCTTTATAATAGATTAATGTTATCTTTAATGCAATAAATAAAATAGCAAGCTGGCATTTAAACCATCTGATGTTTCATTCACGAAAGAACTGTCACATTTCAAGAATAATCAGAAGCTTTAAAGGGATTAAAGCCAATATCAATTATAGTAGCTAAGCTTTACATAAGTGAGCTTTTATTGATGCTAAGTACATACATACATATGTATAAAAAGTTAGAGCTTTAAGCAGCCTTTTTAAGCTTTAGGTTGATGTTGGTCACATTAGGTTTTAAAGCTTCTAGATTCCCTATAAATCCAATAAATTATATTAAGGCGCATGCTTACTCTCTCTCTATCTCCCTTTCTCTTTCTTTCTCGCTCCGTCCCTCTGTCAGGCATGCATCGCAAATCGATTGAGGCACAATCCGCGCTCAAGGACGATTCCGGTGTCAGCGATCACGAGGATTCAGCTGGCTCCAAATCAGCGCATTCGGATGAACTCCGCTCACACTCACGGGCGCTGAGCTCGTCGACGGAATCCCTCAACGTGGTCAGTCCGGCGCCCAGCAGTTGTCCAACGATCGCCTCAACGGCGCCGCCCACGTCGACGACGCCGCACGGCAGCAGCGGCTATGCGGCTGCCTCGTCGGCATCGGCGGCAACAACTCCAACGGGTGCCACAACCAACAGCTCCGGATCGCCGCACATTGAGCTCGGCTCGCCATCGCCATCGCAACAGACGCAGTTGCTCCAACATCAACATCAACATCAACAGCAGCAACAACATCAGCAGCAGCAGCAGCAGCAACAACAACAACAACAACATTATGCAACTGCCACGCCCAGTTATCATCCATTGCTGGATGCGGCAAATGCGGCAGGCGCTGGCGCTGCTGCCTCCAGCAAGGACTTTCATATGATTATGAATACAGCTGTGGCAGCTGCCGCAGCAGCAGCACAACACCAACACCAACAACAACAGCAACAGCAACAACCAACGGTTGCAACATCAGCAGCAGCAGCAGCAGCAGCAACGCTGCCACATGCCGCGTTGCATGCACATCACCTGTCAGCGGCCGCAGCAGCCGCAGCGCTAATGGAGCACGATCCCGATGCATTCAGGTAAGATAACTAGCTTTATTTTTCAAAATAAATTCAATTTATATTTTTTAATTGTCAACTACGACACCAGAAATTATTTCAAAGCTAAAATTTAAAATTAAATTTTAAATTAGTTGTCGAACTAAATAATTAAAATATTAATTATATAGTTTATAACTAAAATTGAAAATTAAATTTTAAATTTGTTGTCAAACTAAATAATTAAAACATTAATTAATCAATAGTATATAGCAGCGGTGGGCACGAAATCTAAATTCGTTAGCAGCCGCTGGCTCCCGGAGCCATCGCGTGCCCACCGCTGGTATATAGCATATGTAGGGATAATATATTTTGTGGACATAGAAACTTGTGCCCTTGAATATTATATGATAAAGGTTTAAAGAACACAAAACATTTGTATTTATGGCTCGTCTTATTATAGTCCAGATAAATTTTATATGAGAGAAATTTTAAAATTTAACATTATGGTTTATGTATTTCTACTTCTTAGCATCAAGAAGATATTTATCAGAGACCTTAGCTAGACGGTAATAAATGGTCTTTAAAATATTTAAAATATTTGGTGTTCTAAATAAAAATTTATTAAAATCAAAGAATCAAACTTAAATTAAAAACTTCTAACAATAATATTTATAATTTAAATTCTCTTACTCCATGAATTTTACAATATTAGTTATAAATATATTGCAATATAAAAATGAATGCCTCAAAGTTTTTATTGCTTAATTAGGTACATATGTTATAGTATAATAAAATATGCATGTAGATCAAATAAAGTCATACTGGACTGTTAAACAATAAACAATTCTTTTTTAAGGTAAGATGACATGATTTGGCAGAATAGGAAAAAACATGAAAATAGTAATAATTGGAAATTTACTTTTCCATAAAAAAACATGATAAAATTTTAATTTTTAAAAAAATCTTTTTGAATTCAGGGTATAAAAATAAAATACGAAACAGAAGTAAACATGTACACACCCAATTTAAAATTGATCTTTCTTCTGTTGCAGGAACAACTCGATTGCCTGTCTGCGCGCCAAGGCGCAGGAGCACCAGGCGCGACTGCTCAACAATGGAGGACTCTTTCTCCAGGTGCGCAGCTTTGCCCAGGCTCAGGCGCAAGCTCAAGCACAGGCTCAGGCTCACAGTGATATGCTCAAGAACGAGGAGCGCAACAACAACAGCAGCACCAGCAGCAATCACAACAACAACAACATCAACAACAGCCAATTGCTGCAACTGCAACAAACGGTGGCAGCTTCAAACGCTGTCAAAATGGAGTTGACACCCTGTGTTGGCGTCGGCGTCGGCGTCGCCGTCAGCGACGATGTCTGACGCCAGCAGAGCAACTACAATTTGCAACAGTAAACACTGCTTTGCATGGACTCTTGCCAAAAAGAAAAATTATAATAATATTGATGATGATGACTCGAAAGATCTCAAACATTGCAAGTCGAAACCGAAGACAGACCCAAAAAAAAATACATAAAATACAAAAAAAATACAATATATCTAGTTATACACACATTTTTTTTTTGATTAGATTTAAAAAAAATGATTGATTGTAATTGTAATCAAAAATCAAAACACATTGTCTTCAATTTCCGAACGGACGGGACGGGAGAAAGGGACGCTTGACTTAATCTGTAATCCATGATATGATATTTTAAAAAATGCTACTCATAAGTTTCGTTTAGCTCTTAAGATCCAAGAATGTAATATTTTTAATAAAATGCATAATCAACGCTAACATTTTGTTCTCTTTAATAAAGCAAAACCATCGATTGTTTTGTTAGTATTCACTGTGTAATCATCTATTATTCAGTTGTTTGTATATTATTTAGAGTGTACAGCAAACACTCGGCAGTTCAGATGTTCATTTATAATCTCCAAGGATTCAATGTAAATAATTAATAATTTTTGTATTTTTGATTTACTCTCTGATTTACTATTACATTTTTTATATACATATAAGTATGTAAGTATGTGCGTGTGATACATAATATTTTTAACTAAATTAATCTTTCTATTTCTCAGTTGCATTTTGCTGCATCTTCAGTTAAAAACCGTTAGGCAAAAGGTTGCCAGACTGCTGCACTGCTATAACTGTTATATGCGTCACAAATTGAGCCATAGATGGCGTTATCTGTAGCAATTGATGTGGTGTGTGTCCTAGCTAGAGAAAAAATGACTATCGATAACAAGATTTGTACTAACGATTTCATAAGAAATTTTTTAAATTTCAATTATTTGATTAAAATAAAAACTGACGAAATGCGCGAACTAAAATTTAATCTGTAAGGAAAGAAAACAAAAGTAAATAAATCTACAAAATTTCTTCAATTAATAAGAAAGTAAGTTTGTGTTTTAAAAAGAAAATGATTGAAAAAAATGCTTTTTTAAAATGAAAATATACAAAATTCGTATGAAAAAAAATGGTTTTACAAAGAAACGATAAGTTGGAGTTAGAGATCTTTCGTAAGTTATGGCAATCCCAATAATTTATTTGCGAATTCAGTGATATACTATGTACGAACAGATGATAATGTAGTAAGTATACGATAATGTGATAATCATACAATTCTAATAACATCTGTGAAGTCTGTGGATTCTGTGGTTGGAATTGGGGGGATTGGGGGTTTCAGAACTTCTATTCTAATCATTCATGATGAGACCGAGGAACATACGATAGTCGATCTCTTTCTTGCCATTGGTCATTCCCCGGGTGAGAGACGACAGCTCGTTGACCGTGAAACGATCGCCATTCGCATTCAGAAGGTGCAGCAATCGATCGGGCTCAACAAATCCGGTCCGACAACTATCCCCATTGCGTAGTGCTCGGATGAACTCATCCCGTTTCTGCATATCCATGTGGCTGGCATTCTTGCCCAGGACATTTAAATAGAGGCGAGCCTGTCTCAGCTTCTCGGTGGCATCCACATCGAGGGGGGAGAGCAGGGTCTCCAATAGTGTCACATACTTGACATTGCCCTTGTTGTCCTTCATGCTGTCGAGGAGATCGACCACCTCCGCATCCCCAAGTCGCTCACTCAGCGAGTGGAGCATGCGGCGTAACATATTATACGGCAATAGGCCCGTATTCTCAGTGTCACAGCAACGGAATCCATTGATCATCACCGCTGCCGTGGGCACCTCCTCCAAGCTGGCCAGATCACAGTAGATCGACAGCACCAGCTCGAAACTGACGCGAGTCGGCGGCTTCGACTGCGGAAACTTCAACAGGCGCTCAGTGAGGAAACTCCGCATGGTGGATTCCACAAAACGTAATCCCATCGCGTGCAGACACTCGGCCACCTTGAGGACATTGATCGTATGGCAGCCACTGAATCGGGCAAACATGTTGAAAATCTCGCGCAGTTTTAACACCTGCGACAAGGATTGCAACAACTCATCGCAGGTCAAAAAACTACTCAGTTTATCCTGGTCTGGATCATGGCGATCTTCCATCTGTATCTGTATCTGGATCTCCTTATCATTGTGACTATTATTTAGCTGATTTTGTGCCGGTTTTGCAGTTTCTTTCTGAGCTACGGCGCAACTCATTTTAAAACTCTATTGTTTATTTCTATTATTGTTTTTCTTTTGATCAAGAAAGAATAGATTTTTGTTTTCTTCAGTTAACCTGAAATTTTGAGGTGTATTAAATAAAAATAAATTATATATATACAGTTCTTCCTTAAGTAACTAGATCAGAACTAGAAGACCCAAGAGAAACAATTCAAATATTCGTTTCTAAAATGCAATTATATTCAAATAAGTTATTATTTTAAATTCTTATTGTAGATATTCTAATTTCAATATTTAAAATCTTTCCAAAAGTTGTATGTAAATTCGTACGTGCATTTTACAACATTCATTGCTCAAATTTTGCTTCACAATATGAAAAAATAGAGATTTTCGGCTTGCCTGAAAGTGAAATATAGTAAAATTTGGTACATATTTACTTTGTTGGTATGTAAACGGCTCGTTATAATAATTAAATAAAAATAATTCATTGCAATAAACTTAAATCTAGATTTTTGGTGAATGCATCAAGGATGCGACAAAATGGTTTCATAATAAATAATAATAATAATAATAATACAATAGTAGTAATAAATGCTTAGCTATAAAATGTAAACTAATTTAGGCTTGCCCTCAGTACATAACGAGTTAGAAAGAGAAAGCTAGTGCACAGATAGGTTGACATATAATGAGAGAGAGAGAGAGAGAGAGCGAAATATAGTTGCTGCCTCGCTCACTGGGAAATGTTGCTGGTTTCAACTGGCGTTGGGATTCCTCTTTAGGAGAAGGCGGAGGAGCTGGCAAAGATTGTCTCGCAATGCGTGATCAGCGAGGAGAGCATGAAAATCTCCTCCGTGAGATTCGTCATATGCTGGGGCGTGGCAATCAGCGTGGGCGCGAACACAGTTGCCAAATTGTGTTCATTCATCTTGTTGACGGCATAGTGGGACGCAACTCTATTAAAAGAATATACAAATAAATGAAATGTTTTGGTTTGGTCACTTGTCACTTGTCACTCACCGCTTCAGATGCTCCAGCATATACTGAAGGCAACTGTAGTGCGCTGGCGGCAATCGACGCACTGCCTCCGCCATCAACTGCAGCTGCTCCGTCGGCTTGGCGTTGCCTACCAAAGAGAATGCGTGAGCACTTTAATAACTTAATGGTTATGTCTGAGTTTCAATATAATATCTTGTAAATATCTTATAAAAATTTCTTATTTATACCCGTTACAATACAACTTCTGTAACTCGAGTTAAAAAGAACTCTATAAATCGAATATCTCCACAACTCGAACCTTTTCTTTGGATAATGATGATTCGAGTTAGGGAAGTTCGACTTTATTGTATTCGTTGCAACGTATACAATAAGTAGGGTCTCCAACCCTATAAAGTATATATATTCTTGATCAGCATCAACAGCCGAGTCGACATAGCCATATCCGTCTGTCTGTCCGTTCGTGTGAGAGCCTAGATCTCAGAGTCTATAAAGGCTAGAGCAACCAAATTTGGCACACAAACTTCTTTAAACCCCTTACAGGTCAAGTTTGTTTCAAATTTTTGACATTTTTGCAAAGCCACCATACGCACCGTTTTTAGAATATTACGTATTTCTGGATATCAACGTTATCTATTAATTAAAGCTACCATTCTACTTAAAAGCAACACGATCGGACAAATAGAAAGGTGGTAATGGCCGATTTAAGTTTCAAGAAATGCGAGTGCCTAAAAGCATGCAATAAAAAATATTTTAAGTTTATTTAAATATGTAACGGGTAATAAATTGATCGGAATTTGAATTAGGTTTTTGAAATTATTAAATTATCTTAGCAACAAATTCTATTATTTATTCTACTTATTTAAGGTGCTTATAAAAATTAAAAAATTTTAGACTTATACAACTATCAATTGTAATTTTAATTTAATTAATTAATTTCATTTGCAATTTAAAATTTCATTTTGCCTCTTTAAATGCAAGCTCACTTTTTTGAAAAATCTAATAAAATTATCAGATGTTTTAAATTAAAAAAATAGTTTTACAACAGAAGAATATTTTATGTTTTGGGTAACAGTCTAGGAGCGGCACTACTCTAAAAAAAAAAAAATAAAAATAAAAATAAAAAAAAGGGCAATTTATGATGAATTTTGGTGAACAAATTTTTAGGGCGTCTTTGCTATTTTGTTTTTAATTAAATTTTGAAATTTTCAAAGCAAAATGAGCTTTTAGTTGCTTTGTGCATTTTGTATTAAAAATTTGAAATTTCGAAATTCAATTGAAAAAACTATCATTTTTTCACCAAAGTTTATCATAAATCGCCTTCTTTTTGGAGTTTTTTTTTTTTTTATAGTAGTGCAGCTCCTAGACTGCTACCAATTTCTATGTTTTTTTTTTTGTTTCATTCTTTAGTCATGTATATTGAAGTTATCTGACAATCTAAGAAGTAATGAAATCATTGAAATAGATCAACTTTAAATGAAAATTTCCAAATTGAAAAGTTGTACTCACGACCTGCGGCCATAAAGCCGGGATACGCCTGGAACGTGATGAGGGGCACGGGCAGCAGGCGCAGATAGAGCTTGAGGGTGCCGGCGATGACATTGACATTGCCATAGGTTGCCTCGGACATGTCCGTCTTGTCGCCGTCGCGATCGAGTGCGAGTTTGAGGGCATCGATCTCGTCGGCAAAGCCCGAGACACGATAGATGCCCTCCTGTAGCATGCCACGGGCCTCGACCTCCTCGACACAGCGTCGCACCACGAATGGTATGCTGCACTGATGCAGCTGGACCATTGTGGTCAAATCGGTGCCAAAGACACCGCGTATACATTTCAAATCGGGCACACACTTCGATGGCACCAGCTCCGAGCATTTATTGTGCGCCATAAAGCCGCATGCCTCGCACTTGACGCCCTGGGCGGTGAATCCCCACAGAAAGTTGGCGCAAAACTCACACCAGTTGAGACCCTTAAAGGTGTGCACCTTGAAATTGTGCGGCTTCTCGTACACCAAAGGCATGGGATCATGTGCTGGCAATTGCTGTTGCTGTTGTTGTTGTTGCTGTTGTTGCATCGCTTGCTGATCTATCTGTTGATTCCCTGATGGGATCTCAGCATCACAATTATCTATGCTTGCCTTGCCCAGTTCATTGGAAAGTGCGCGCAGCTTGCGACGATTCAATGTCATGTAGGGACTCTGTTGATAACTCTGTTGATTTTTGGTCTGCTGATTGATCTGCTGGATGATGGGGCTGGCGTACAACTGCATGTGGAAGTTGATCAGTCCGTCGGCGACCATTTCATGCACCGTCTCATAGTGTTTGTCCTGTTCGCGCAAATAGTGTCCGTCTCCCTGTTTGTAGAACACCTTGAAGTGCTTTGTGCGCTTATTGAATCGCACACTGAGCGTATAGTAGCCATCGGATTTGGGGCTGCGTCGCACCAGATAGCTGCCATCGCTGGCATTCGACAGCAGCTGCTCCGCCTCCAGGTGTCCCATCACGCCATGATATTCGCTTCCATATAATCTCATTGCCTGATTTTTATCTTCCACGGCGTCGGCGCTGCCCGCTGCTGGCAGCGGTAAAGTGCGCTGGCATCGGACCGGCTGTGGTGCGGGTGCATCCAATTGTATTTTATACACTGAAATTATCATCAGTTATACTACATAGTACTTATACACTCATCGTAATCTCTTCACTTACGTTCCGGTTTCCACACCTTTTGGACGGGCGAACTCGGTTCCCCTGGCAGTGTGGCCACTTTCGACATGGCAGCAAGCAACTGAAACGCAACTGAAAACAACGCTAAGCGCTAATTAAGGAATGCAGTTTAGCACTGTTTAAAATGCCTAAAGCTTAATTAAATGCAACATTTTTGCTTTTTTGTTTATTTTATTGTTGGGTTGCTCATGAGTGAGTGAACAAAAACGAGTTGCTCCCTGAAGAGAGCAAGTGAACATGTTCCTTCCAAATTGCTCTTTATTGCTCAGTTGCTCTTTTTTGCACAGTTGTTCTGTTTTGCTCAGTTCCTCAGTCTCAGTTGTTCTATTGCGCACTTTGCTCGAATTTTCACTGTTCTCTTAGACCTCTTAGGGCATTTTGTGTAGATTCTTTCTTTTAACATACACATTGTTGAATTGGTGTCAAATCTAAATTCAGAATGTCGCTTATCAAATAGTGTAGCAAAACATGGAGCAATTTCGAAGATGTTGGAAGTCCACTAGCTAATTGCAAGTATTGTAAATATTTATTGAGCTGTTGATCACAGATCAATCTGATATGCTATCAGATTTAAATTAAATGTGACGTAGGATATTTTCGATTAGTTGGGTAAGGGGCTAAGTGAATAGCTCAGTGAATAACTGAGCAATATGAGTGAGCAACTGAGCAGGTGAGCAACTGAGCAAGTGAGCAATCTGAGTGAATTGACTCACCTAAAAAAAAAGAACAAGTGAACATGTTCACCTAAATGAGCAATGTTTACCCAACACTAGTTTATTTCTATACTCTGGCCTCAGCAGTGTGACCATCAGTTACTAATGCAAAAACACCAACATTAACATACTAACAATAATACTAATCGACGATTCATGTAACGAGCTTTGCAGTGAGCAAACTGCCAACTTTGGTTTGAAACGAAAAGGTGTTTTTGACTTGAGGAATGATGCAAAAAAGCTGAAAAATTAATAGTTTTCATGAGTGAGGGCACAAAGTCAGTTGCTCAGACAGAAATTTAACAATTTGAGCAGCAGCAGCTCTGTTATTCATTAGATGTGATAAAAACCTTAAATGTTGTCTTCATTCATTAATTTTAAGTAGCAATCTACCAATCACCTTATAAAAAATACACTGTTAAGTATCAATAGCAACCTTAGCCAGGTCTACAAAAGTATTGTTGCCCCCAGAATACCTATTGCAATTAACTTTAATCCAAAATTTTGTAGGGCTGGTCATTATTGTGCCATTTTAGGAAGTGAATTTTTTTATATTGGGTTTTAATTTGCCCTATATTTGGTCAAAAAATATAAAAAAAAACATTAAAAAAAAAAAAAAAACCGGATTTTCCGCTGCCCGCTGTTTGCAATTTTTTCTAGCAAATGACCTTTGAAAAAAGCCAGATTTGACGGGCAAAAAACCAATCTGGCACCAACGACAGCAAGTGAAGACGAATTCTTAGTCCTACAACTATAAAATTTAATTTTACCTCACATTGTGCCTTTATTAATTGCATGCAAAACATATAAAGTATTTTTCTATATGAAATCATCTGCACTAGAGGTGGAGAACTATCGATAGTCGGCACCATCGATAGTCAACGATATTATTTTTCAAACCATCGATAGCTATCGATAGTTTTCGATAGTGTGTTATATTATAAATCTTTATACAAAATTCCAAATAAAAATTTGAAATTGGCATTTATTTAGGTATTATAAAAGTAAAAATAAATACAATTCGTTGTCAACAATAATATTTCTCTATGAGCTATTGTAATAGCCAAAGTTCCACAATCTAAAACTTTTTGTTCAGTCTGTTATGATCCGACTTGACTATCGCAACCAGATATCGATTTGCCGGCTAGCTATCGGCATAACTCAGGGATGAGTCGACCTCGATATCTGGCGAGTCGGGTAACAAAATATTTATATTTTTACATCTGGAATAAATACTTGGATTTTGGTTACACAACACCTACACGGACAATCTGCTGGCAAGGATTTGGTGGACAGATGTTGTCATCCACCTCTACGATGCCCTCCCTACCTATAGTCGGCTTTCGATATTCGTGCCGACTCCCTACTCCACACTTCACCCAACCTACCACATATCCATCTCACCCGAATAAATAAATTAACAAATCATGTTCACTTCAACATTACAATATTTAATGATTAATAATAATTTTCCCTAACATTTTACATGTGGGGTGTTCTATTTTCATTTATCCGATAGTTTCGTGCTTTGCCTACTAATAAGATCAAAACTTTCTGGCAACCCTATTCTAAGAGGCGCGAGAATGTAAACAGCTCGGCGAATAATTAATATACAGTGAAAAAATATAATATAATAATAATAATGAAGTGCAAAATATGTGAGTGTGTCTGTGTCTGGTAAGTATATCTTGGGCCTAGCTTCCCTAATGAGCTCTCGTGGGCCAGATTGGCAAAAAAGAATGTCCAGGTAAGTATGTGTGCAACTACGTGTTTATGCACACGCACATATGTGTTTACAATATAAATGAGTTAATAATCGCTTGGTTTACAGGTATGCAAATTGAAGGTGAACAACATAAGTTTCATTGACAAAAATCTGGTGAGATGCTGCGCCTGCGCAAAACAGCTGATTGCTCCGAACTCTGGACAATGACTGAGGAAATTGTTGTGGCTGTTGGCGCGCCTATGGCTAGGATCGGCGCCAAGGTGCCTGCAGGGACGAACTCACTGGCTCCATGGTGCAGGCATGTCTCTCTGCCTGTGGATGCAATCCTGCCTCTGTGTGCCCTCTGCCACTTTAGGTGTTCTCGTTGTCCCTCTGTGTTGTGTGGAGGCTGTGCCTTGTCTCATTCAGTTCCCTCGCTGTATGTTGTTGTGTGCGCGTGAAGAAATACTTGCTGCTGCGTCTTGTGATTATCACGTATGCACAATTGTTCATTTATTGGCGTGTAATTGATGGAGTTTAAATGTATTTCTCTTTACAGATGCTACACGTTTCCGCCCGACGACCCGTTCCTCGCCTCCCAGAGGCAACCACGCGACTCTCTTCCTCAGACCAGCTCAAATCAGACTAGCTTCCTCCTTAACCCAAGAAACTCCTGTCATCTTCCCTTTTCCTATTCCCTCATTCCTATTTGCCATTTTAAATGTTTTGGTCGGCGCTGATAGATGGCGTTGGCAACAGCTGGCGACTATCGTTATCGGATATATCGATAGATCAGTGCCGACCATAACAACACACCCTTCCCGGGGGGGGGGGGGGGAATATAGTAGTAGGCAGAAGTCCTAAATCCCAGGCGCCAACGTAGGCCACGCCCACACCCTGAGATTAAGAGTGTCATGCTCTACCGACTAAGTTAGCCGGGCAATACACTAATTGTTGTTCCTTTACAGATCGCTCGCCAGTCATCTACAACCCGAATCCATTGTTTGGTCGCCGCTTCTTGAAGAGCAATGCAGCAACGTGAAATTTTTCCACAGGGGACTCGTACTCCTGAACCGGATGCGTGCTCTCCGTGAAGTTCCTGCACGCTAACAGAACCTTGTCTCCGCCGCCGGCACGCGGCCGATAAAGCGCCTCCACGACTGGATCCGTTTCGGAATCTCTAAAAGGCTGCGGATCGCCTGCTCCTTGAACCTGCCCGAAGTTAAACTTCGGGGTCCAAAACTCTTGCCGCCGGCGCCAGTAGAGCCCATTCGCCATCTTCCTCATCCTTGATTGTAAACCAAACAAAGCCTTGGGTCCACTGTCTATCCTCACATGAAACTTACGCGCTCCTTTGATCCCAGGCAACCGAAAATCCTTATCTGGATCTTTCCATGGCTTCGCTAGGGATTCCAAATTTCGTGGACAGCCGCCCGAGAACTGCACCTGTTTCTCACTGGACTGTGGACTTTGTTCCTCCATTTGAGATTTATGCGATGCCCTCAGCTTCCGGTTGTCTTCTTTATCGGCGAGGACGCTCCGAGCTGTTTCCGATGGAAGAGATGGCAGTGATGGCACCAGTCCAAGCACTTGCTGTGCCTTCAGAGCCTCGTTGTGCCACTTATCGACGAGAGACTCTGCTGTTTCTGTACCAAGGAGAGCTGTAGGAAGTTCCATGAGCGAAGGAAGCTGCTGCTGCTCTGGCACGGGATCCACGGAATACATGCATCGGACAGTTTCCCGGATCTGCGTCATGAAGCTCAGCATTTCTTGCCGGATTATAGCCTTATATTCGGCGAGCTGGGTATCCATCGCCGCCATATATGTCTCCTGTGCCTGGAACATCGCGATGTTTATTGCCGACCTAAGCTCGCTCGGTATTTTAGCTGTTTGTATGTCCATCGTGCTACCTCTATATTTTTCCTATTTCTCTATCACTAAATATTTCATTAATTCCTATAACATGCAACTTGAATAATAAATAACAAAAATAATGACAAAAAAACGACAAGCTATTATATTCCTAATTTCATATGATATCCTATATAATTTATCCTATATAAATAAATATGAAAATAATCCTAAACATAACTTTTACTTTTATTAATTAGCAAAGAAAATACTACAAAAAAAATGGCCTGTGATGTGCAACAATTACTACAGCAGTAATCGCAAGGTCATTTAAATTGCCTAAGCTAACAAATAAACAAAAAACATCAAACAAAAAAAAAAACAAACTATCGAATAAAGATCAATCACAACAAAAATGGGTGAGATAAATATGGGCAGGTGTGGGATCCGTCGGTAACTATCGTATCCTTCCTGCCAGCAGGCTCCTACTCACAAATCGACTTTTTTTAATCTATGGAACGGTAGCGATACTAGACACTGACAAGACTGGACAACAACGAACTGGAAAACACACTCCAAGACGCGGACCGCAGTCAAGACTTTGAAAAATACCCTCTACTAATCAAATTTGAGCTCTAATATCAAAAATATGGACTTCATCAGGCCTAGGAACGGCAACGCGGCTTTGGATAAGGAAATTCCATTCCGGGACCAGCCCCTAGACCTGACTACTGGCTATCGCCCTCTCTACCCAAACGCTACACCAGACAGACCAACCGTGGCAGCAACAGGTGAGGCATTAAGGTCCTCCCCGCGGTCCAATCAAAGCTGGCTGCCCGATGCGCGGCGGGCAAAGATGACGATAGTTTTCTATTGCAATTTTAATTTAAATTTAAGACGCCTGCTTAAGGCGGAATCCTAATCTTCGCATTCTTTTCCTTTGGGCGCCACTTGTTATGATCCGACTTGACTATCGCAACCAGATATCGATTTGCCGGCTAGCTATCGGCATAACTCAGGGATGAGTCGACCTCGATATCTGGCGAGTCGGGTAACAAAATATTTATATTTTTACATCTGGAATAAATACTTGGATTTTGGTTACACAACACCTACACGGACAATCTGCTGGCAAGGATTTGGTGGACAGATGTTGTCATCCACCTCTACGATGCCCTCCCTACCTATAGTCGGCTTTCGATATTCGTGCCGACTCCCTACTCCACACTTCACCCAACCTACCACATATCCATCTCACCCGAATAAATAAATTAACAAATCATGTTCACTTCAACATTACAATATTTAATGATTAATAATAATTTTCCCTAACATTTTACATGTGGGGTGTTCTATTTTCATTTATCCGATAGTTTCGTGCTTTGCCTACTAATAAGATCAAAACTTTCTGGCAACCCTATTCTATGAGGCGCGAGAATGTAAACAGCTCGGCGAATAATTAATATACAGTGAAAAAATATAATATAATAATAATAATGAAGTGCAAAATATGTGAGTGTGTCTGTGTCTGGTAAGTATATCTTGGGCCTAGCTTCCCTAATGAGCTCTCGTGGGCCAGATTGGCAAAAAAGAATGTCCAGGTAAGTATGTGTGCAACTACGTGTTTATGCACACGCACATATGTGTTTACAATATAAATGAGTTAATAATCGCTTGGTTTACAGGTATGCAAATTGAAGGTGAACAACATAAGTTTCATTGACAAAAATCTGGTGAGATGCTGCGCCTGCGCAAAACAGCTGATTGCTCCGAACTCTGGACAATGACTGAGGAAATTGTTGTGGCTGTTGGCGCGCCTATGGCTAGGATCGGCGCCAAGGTGCCTGCAGGGACGAACTCACTGGCTCCATGGTGCAGGCATGTCTCTCTGCCTGTGGATGCAATCCTGCCTCTGTGTGCCCTCTGCCACTTTAGGTGTTCTCGTTGTCCCTCTGTGTTGTGTGGAGGCTGTGCCTTGTCTCATTCAGTTCCCTCGCTGTATGTTGTTGTGTGCGCGTGAAGAAATACTTGCTGCTGCGTCTTGTGATTATCACGTATGCACAATTGTTCATTTATTGGCGTGTAATTGATGGAGTTTAAATGTATTTCTCTTTACAGATGCTACACGTTTCCGCCCGACGACCCGTTCCTCGCCTCCCAGAGGCAACCACGCGACTCTCTTCCTCAGACCAGCTCAAATCAGACTAGCTTCCTCCTTAACCCAAGAAACTCCTGTCATCTTCCCTTTTCCTATTCCCTCATTCCTATTTGCCATTTTAAATGTTTTGGTCGGCGCTGATAGATGGCGTTGGCAACAGCTGGCGACTATCGTTATCGGATATATCGATAGATCAGTGCCGACCATAACAAGTCTACTGTTCATGCGCTCGGACTCGACTAAAATGGCGGGCACACATAAATAAATATTAAAACATAAAAATTTGTATTTCGTTTCGTTTCGTTCTTCTTATCCATACCATGAAAATATATATTTATTAAACACAAAACTTAAATGCAGATGCCAAAGGAGGGCCTTTCTGTGACGAATTGAGCGTCATAAAAAACTATCGACCACTATCGATAGTGTACGTCTGCTATCGATGGCGCCTCGATAGTGCTTCACCATCGATGGTGCCGATAGTGCCATCGATAGTTCTCCACCTCTAATCTGCACTATTGTTGCTTTTGAACGTTTACAGCACTTGCAAGTGATTTGCGATAGCTATCGCAAATAATGAACACGTCATTAAGCTAATTGCTACAAAACTTGGCGCGCGATTTTAAAGGCAAGTAAAATATGAGCAAGTTTTTTATATCGGAACACAAAGAAACAACAGTTGTGGATTTCATTTGTTTTAATAACTTTAAGTACGTTTCTTTTGTAAAAAGATCTACTTTCATTTATTATATTTATTAAATACAATTATTAAATTATTTAAAAAAAAAAAACATGTAAAACTTCAAAATGCGCATTAAAGTTCAATTATACGCAACACTCGCATATATCAAATCATTAATTTCGAAATACTTGTTACGATGCTCGTCGAAGACTTGAGTCCCATTTATAGGTATGCAATGCATGTAATGTATGTGTATAAAAAATTTCCCCACTTTTCTTTAGTTGAATAATAAACTCGATACATTTTTTTTTAGAATAATACGCAAAAGTTAACGACGCGACACATTTAAATTCTGATAATGGGTTTGGGAATTCCCCGGTGTGATTAAGTTGTTAGTGGTTCAATGGTCGCGCTAAAGATGTTCATACTGTTGTCTTTAGATGGAATAAATTCAATTCAATTTGTCCATTAATCCGCATCCGAAATGCAACAAATATACAAAGTATACAAATTTTTGGCTAAGAGACAAACAATTGGTAAGAAGGAGCTTCATTTGCAGCTGCTGCTGTTGCTATACTTAAATAAAGTGGAATCTTGGAATTGGAGTTGGCGGAATGAACGGCTAGCTAGCATGGCAGGTGAATTGTTGTTGATGTTATTATTGTTTTGTTGCTTCGATTGTTTTCTTTGTTTTCTTTGTTACTTTTGTTTTGGCAGATGATCTTAACCGCTCATGACCATGCGCACAAACTCCTCATAGTTGATATTGCCCTGTTGATCCTCCATGTTGGCCAACAGCTGTTCAACCTCCTCATCGGTCAGCTTCTCACCCAGCGTGGTCAACAGATGACGCAGCTCGGCAGATGATATGTAACCGCTGGCATCCTTATCGAAATGACGCAATCCCTCAATGAAATCATCGGCCGTATCGCCTGAGCGCGCCTTCGATATTGCCTGATAGATGGGCAGAAATACCTCGAACGAGATGCGCTCATCGGGCTTCAACTGATGCGTGCACTTCTTCACATCCGACTCCGTGGGATTCTGTCCCAGAGCCCGCAAACATTCGCCCACCTGGCTCAATTGGATTTTGCCATCGCCGCGATTGTCAAACAGATTGAAGGCCTCCTGGAATTCTGCAAGTGAAGATGCAAAATCAAAGATTAGTTTTCATTTCAATTATGATTTTTGGGGCACAACCTTCGAGTGTGGTAAATGTTTGTTTCACGTGTGCCGTGTAATAATACATGTTGCAAGTTGTGAGTTCTGTTGTATGTCTGCCCGCCTGCAACGCCTGCTACTGAGTGATTGTGCAGCTGCAACAGATTGCTCAGATGCAGCAGCAACAGTTGCTGTTGTTGCTGTTACTAATATTGGTGTTGTTGTTATCACGAGCTTGGAATTGGCCAAAAATGGCTTTAAAAGCAAGTAAGAATGCTTCTGTCGACTAGGCACGACTACGAGATACCCTAACACGTATTTGCACTCAAGCAACAAATAATAAAAGCAGGGATTTTCATTTGACCGAAACCTTAAAACCGAAACTCTGTAAAACAAAATAACCGTTTCATCAAAAAAAAAAAATTGTTTTTCATTTTTATTTTGATTTTAATTTTCTTATGTTTAATTTTGAATTTTTATTTGTGATATTCATGATCGAATTTTCATATCACTGAATAAGCGCAAATAAAATAAATTTGTCAAATGAAATATTAAAATTTTTGTGTGAACCGAAACCATATCCGTATTTCAAAACCGAAACCTTTATTTAAAGATTTAAAACTGAATAAAAGACATAAATATTCCTAATAATCGGATCCTAAATATCCAATGTATTTCCTTTTTTGTTTAGTTTGAAGGCGACAACGTTGTAATAATTAAGCTAAAGTAGAATAAAATATGAAATCGATACTTATCCCTCTTCAGCTTATTACACTTTATGCACTAGCCCAATATACCCTACTCACATTGCATAAAAACAACAGCAGAATTTTGTCCATTTTAGGCAATGACAACGACGACAACGACAACGACAAAAGACGCTTTTTGTACGTGTTGCAGGTAAATCAATATCAATATCAATACATTCAATGCGGTCAGCTGACGTCACTGCAGTCGCAGCAGCAGCAGCAGCAGCAACAACAACAACAACAAAGCGACGACAACAACAACAAGGAGTAACTTATCGGCAAGCGACAATCAACTGAATAGTTAGTTAGTTTGTTGTTGTATTTGTTTTTGATTAAGTTATCACACAGTAAATTCAACATTTTAAACGTGTTGCGTAAAGATTTGCAATGTCAGTGGGGAAGAGGGAGAGATGGAGAAGAACATACAGTCATGGACACAAGTGTTGGCAATTGAATTGTTGTCGAATAAAGAGTTTTGAAGCAAATAAAATTGCAATTATAAAAAATGATGGATGGTAGAAGTTGTGCAGAGATATATAAAAATATAATACAAAAAAAATATCCCCATAAACTAACGATTTCTTGGAAGCATACAAACTTTACAAATCATTCTACCTTTATAGCAATTATTTGTTGAAATGAGGATATATTTATCATCTTCAGTTTGATGTATTTAAGTTACATTCCAACAATTTTAATATTTCAATATAAAAATTTATTTTATTTGCGCTTATTCAGTGCTATGAAAATTCAACCTTCAATATCACAAACAAAAACTCAAAATTAAACATAAGGTAGTTAAAATCGAAAATAAAGATGAAAAATATTTTTTTTTGTGAATTTTTGTTTTTTTTTTTATTTTGGCCAGATTGTTGAATGTTTTTAATGTTATCTATTTGGATCTGTTATCTGTATGGATGTATGAAAAACCGAAATTAACCCTTACAAATGAAAAGGTTACTAAACGGTTATTCCGATTTACAGAGTTTGGGTTTAAAAGTTTTGAACAATTGAAATTTTTTTTTCCGTTTGGGTCTTCAATTTCAATCGGTTTCGATTAGGGTTTCAATGCCTGATTAAAAATATAGGTTTAATCGATATGATCAAAAAGGGAGATTATCAAATCTTGCCAAGACTTTTGTCCATTACTGTAGTTGAAGTTTGTCACATGAGAGAATAGTTGCCATGTGTTGTTGTTGTTGTTGATGTTGTCACACTGTTTGACCCACAAAAATGGAGGCCTTAAATGGCAGCTGGCTCTGTCCGGCTGTCTGTCTATCCGTCTGTCAAAATGTTTTTTTGGGCTGCTGTTGCGATTTCGATGCAACAGTCGCCGCTGAGCTGAGCACGCGTCGAGTGTGCAACGAGTGTCCTGGACAACAACAACAACACCAACGATAGCAACAAATTCTTGAGCTTAACTGTATATCGTTTCTTTTTTTTGGCTTTAATTTCACGCTCATAAAGTGAGTCACTGTCGCGACCCGCGATCGTATGGCTGCCTTTCGTTTTCCCTCCTCTTCCCACATCATCCGCCGCAACAGCGTGTTTATTTTATCAATGATTCATGCGCCGCATATGAAGATGTGTAACATTCATACACACACACACACTCACATGCCATCACATTACTCACACACAAAGAGAACATGCAAATGCTTGACAACGTATACACAAATACTTATGTTTGCTTTCTAGGCCGCCGCCGACGTTGTTGTATTTCTTTTTTTTTTTTTGCTGCTGGCCAAGTTTTGAGTTGGCACTTTGAACTTCTGCGCCTATTTCTACCAACCAACACCCACTTGCACACACACACGTAAGCACTCACTCACACACGCACACACAGAACACTCACCAGCCAACTGATCCTCGGTGTAAGCTGCCTGTAACAAAAAAAACAACAAAAACAAACATCAAATGTAATCATTAACAATTGCAAATATGGTACAGCCGTCAACAAAGGCAACATTAACATGCCCAAACTTACCATACTGATTTAGATGTGGGGGAAAACAACACAAAACACGGGTATAAATTGAATGCCACCAAATGCACTTAATAAATAGAGTTGTGTCGTTTATAGGGTTGTTGATAGAGTTGTGTCGTTTCGTTCTGAAAAAGTTCAGATGAACGGGGCATTCAAATGAACGAACGAACTTATTCAGTCAATCATGAACTAAATCGTTCATTTCGCTGTTGGTCAGTAATTTCTTTAAACAACATTTTAGTTTCTTAGAGAAATACAATACATAGAGTTCAGCAATTGAATTCAATTTCTTCTTTATTTGCATGTAACAATGTTTCAATTTCATATGTTTTTAAGTTTTTAACAATGTGAAAAGTAACTTAAGCCCAAAATTCAAAACCAATTTACTCTTTTTTTCACATTTTCAATAAGCCAGGTTATAAGTATAACCCAAAAAAAAAAAAAAATCGGGAATCTAGTTGGCATTTGTCGTCTATTTTAATTATAAACTTACAAAACATTTTACATTCCACTAACATCAAACAGTTGTAGCCTATTCACATCGTTTATCGTTTATAAACAACTGATCAATTGATCAGAATGACCTATTCATCTTTCATCGTTCATGTCATGAACTTTATGAGAAACTGAATAGAAACCTTTCATCGTTCATAGTTCATCATCTGTCCAAATGACAAACTGAACTAAATGATGTGCGTCAAGATAGCAACGGTTCTTTAGCAACGAAAAACGGAACTTGGTTCATGAGTCGGAACCAGTTATGAACTTTCTTATTTTTAAGCGTTATTAGACCTTTAATCAATAAACTAATGATGCAGAATAGTAGAAAATTAATTAATCTATAATTTAAAGCAAAGTTTTGGCCATTTCAGCTTTTCAAATGGGTGTAACAAGTGAATAAAGAAAGTGAAAACGTGAACATTTTCACCATTTCTTAAATTGCTAAGGACAGGAGGTCCGTGCGCGAAAACCACTTATGCACGATCAAAGCCTACAATTTCATCTTTCAAATGATACAATTAAATTTAAAAAAAACTGATACGTTTTTGAGAAATTGTGAAATGAGCGAAGCTACCTCGGTGAAAGCCCCATACAAAATGACCGCCAAAATGTATGCCTTGTTTTCGAACCGTAATAGCTTATATCAGGACGAATGTGCGAAAACGCGGGACATAGCAAATTAAAGCTACAAGTTTGGGGAAGCTATTGCAATTAAATTTAGAGAAATAAACTGTACAGTTTTTTAGAAAATTAATTAATTGTAAATCAACCCCCACAAAGTTCACGAGCAAGAACTATCGAACTGGTAGCTCCAACGTGAACTGAACTACAGAGGAGGTGCCACCTTTCACAATTTCGTTGCTAACAAAAAATTTTAACGTGCGGATATGCACGGTATATGGGAGCATTGGTGCTAGTCGTACGAGCATTTTGCCGTTTGAATTATCAAAATAAACTGTCAGGTTACCGAAATTTGCTTTTTTTGTATTTTTACACTTTTCCAAAAACAAACATGCACAAAACAACGTGGCAGCATATGTACATAAAGAGAAATGATGCCACCTTTTTTGTGTCTAACAAAAAAACGTTGCTAACTTTTTTTCTAACGGCGGGAGATGCACGGTATGTGGGAGTATTGGGAATAATTTTATAAAAATTTAGCCGTATGCATTATTCTATTCAGAGCTCACATTGCTGAGCAATTCGCATTTGTATTTTCTTAAAAATGAACATGGCAACTCACGTTCGATAGTTCTTGCTCGTGAACTTTGTGGGGGTTGATTTACAATTAATTAATTTTATAAAAAACTGTACAGTTTATTTCTCTAAATTTAATTGCAATAGCTTCCCCAAACTTGTAGCTTAAATTTGCTATGTCCCGCGTTTTCGCACATTCGTCCTGATATAAGCTATTACGGTTCGAAAACAAGGCATACATTTTGGCGGTCATTTTGTATGGGGCTTTCACCGAGGTAGCTTCGCTCATTTCACAATTTCTCAAAAACGTATCAGTTTTTTTTAAATTTAATTGTATCATTTGAAAGATGAAATTGTAGGCTTTGATCGTGCATAAGTGGTTTTCGCGCACGGACCTCCTGTCCTTAGCAATTTAAGAAATGGTGAAAATGTTCACGTTTTCACTTTCTTTATTCACTTGTTACACCCATTTGAAAAGCTGAAATGACCAAAACTTTGCTTTAAACTATAGATTAATTAATTTTCTACTATTCTGCATCATTAGTTTATTGATTAAAGGTCTAATAACGCTTAAAAATGAGAAAGTTCATAACTGGTTCCGACTCATGAACCAAGTTCCGTTTTTCGTTGCTAAAGAACCGTTGCTATCTTGACGCACATAACTAAATGACTGATTTAGCTCACCACTGAAAACTTAACGATTGAACTTATTCAGCAAATTGAACTAAAACGCCCAACTCTATATATTTATCAACACTGGCAATCGTCCGGCCGCCACAAAGTTTCAACACTTCAGTGCAAAAAAAATGGCACATGCTTGGCGCACAATTTAAAACAAGTTAAATTTCTTAACAAATATAATTTTGCAATAAGAATATAAATTATTAAACAGTTAAATTAGAATCGAAAACTGATCATTTTAATGTATAATTAATTCCATTAATTATTCCTAGTACAAAAAACGATTGATAAATGTTTCAGAACTGTGGCGCCACCTTTTATCTGTTGCGAAGCATAAATACGCCACCTTTTGTTTGGTTTTAATAAGACTTAGTTTATAGAATATATATATATATATATATTTTTAAATCAAATGTAGATTTTTGAATACAAATCTGGAATTCAATACATTATTTAAAGTTGAAATCTTACAGCGTATAAAATTTAAAATAACAGTGAATTAACAAATTGCAAAACAAAAATTTATTGAGACATAAGCATAATAATAATAATACATTTTTTCAATTTGAGGAATCACAATTTTACTAGAGTATTGTGCAAAGAGAAAACAAATTAGAATTAAAATCAAATTAAGTATTTGAAAATAATGTTTAAATGATATAGTTCTTTTCGGATACATATCTTTGGAATTTCAGTAACGACTGAATCTCCTCACAATGAAACGAGAAAACTTAAGATTTTGTTTTTGTTTTTCTTTTATTTTAAATTTACATTCTCTTGCACGCTGGTTGCTCTTGCATGGTGTTGTTTGTGTGTGTGTCGTTTCAAGCTTAAATTTAGTTTTAAAGTGTGGTAAAAATATAAAAAAAAAACATTGAAGGATTTTCAATTGATTAGGTGGCCAAGACATTTAGCTAATAAATATTTAAAAATTAAATTTATTGTATGCAATTATTTTGCAAGGTGCTTGCAAATCTTCCATCGAATGTTTGTTTTTTTTTTCTTTCGTTTTCTTTGTTGTAACGCGAATCTGAATAGATTTTGTTTTTGTAAAGAATAATTTCTATTCGTTAAACCAATGAAGAAAAAAAAAAAAAATTGTTATTTTTTAAAGTAGTTGGTAGTGTAAAATAAGATTATTAAAGAAATGTATGTGTGATTGTTGTTGTTGTGTGGGGCAGATGAGGGGTTGTGGTGGGGCGGGGCGGGGCGGGGCGGGGTTATGTGTGAATTTGTTTTTGTTTGTTGCTGATTCATCGTCTTTGCGATCTCTATGTATCCGACTTCCAGAGCTTTATGGTCTTGTCGTTCTCCAGCGCAGCAGAGGCGATGATATTTTCCGTGGGATGGCATGCAGTGCAGAGGACTGTGTCCGTGTGTCCCTGAAGCTTTTGTACTACCTCTTTGCTTTGCAGATTCCAAATATAAACCATATTGTCCTCGCTGCCACTGACGATCCACTGTAATCCACAACAACAAAAAGGTAAAACCAATAAATATTTGTTCAATTTGTGTGAATTAGTGACTAGTTACCTTGCCGCCAGTGACGGAGAAATTGGCAAATATGCAATACTTCTCGTTCTTGTGGCCTGTATAGGTCTTCAGGCATTTACCCTTGGAGTAATCCCAGAGTTTCAGTGTATTATCGAGTGTGGCTGCCAATATGTATTTGCCGTTGGGCGAGAATTTGACAAAGCTAACGGGCGGATTGTCATCATCGATCAGCGTTTTGAGGCACTGTCCGCTGGCCGTGTCCCAGATGCGGCAAAGTCCATCATAGCTAGAGCTGACAATAAGCGAACCATCACGATTAAAGTGGACCGCCGATACGGGATCCGAGTGGGCGGGCAGTGTTTTGAGGCATTTGCCCGTGCGTACATCCCAAATGCGTACGCTCTCATCAAAGCTGCCCGACACAATCAAATTGGATTGTGGATTAAAATTACAACAGAAGACATAATTGCTGTGACCCTTCAATGTCTTGAGGCTCTTGCCAGTGCTCAGTTCCCACACCTTGAGCGTTTTGTCATCGCTGCCGCTGACTAATAGACGCGAATCAGACGACCAGGCGACGTCACTGATGCCCAACTTATGGCCAGATATCGTCTTCTCAAATTTACCATCATAGGCACCCCAGATTTTGATGAGTTTATCGGCAGCTGCAAGAACATAAAAAAGCATCGATTTAAGTGGGTTTATTTAATATTTACTCAATGTTAATAAATAAATAAATATTTTATATTTACTAATTAGCCAGGCAAAACTATTCACATAAATTAAATGCTTTTCTAATATAGCGCAGTCACTTCAAATATTGAAAAATAAAATCAAGAAAAATGGGAACTAATAATTTATATTTAAATTAAGAAAATATGTTGAATTATTCAGGTGTGTTCTCAATTCTGAACGTTTTCAAAAAGTAAAAACGAAAGGAAAATTAAAGTTTTACTATTTGCTGTTCCCAATATCGATCGAAATGGGCTTGTTTTTACTTTTCGAACTCGGTTTCGAAAACGTTTCGAAAATTCATTTTAAGTATTTCAGGTTGAATATAGCAGATAGAAGGTAAATTAGACTAAAACATCGATGCTCGAATGTTGTTATTCAATTGAACCAACAATAGAAGCTTTCGATTAAGAGAGTTGGTATCGATAACAAAAATTAAAGTGAAATTCAGAACAGCTCGGTTTTGTTTTTTATAAATTATTTTAATGATGTTTTTAAACTTGAAGTAGATTTGTTAATCATTCTAAAAATGCTCAAGTTTTCTGTTTATAATTTTAGATATTCATTAAAAAGCTTTAAATGGCATTTACTTTTAAAAATCGAAAGCACACATTTTGAAAACGACAATTATTGTCGATTTTCGGAATTCGGAACAGCAATCAACTCGTTTTGTGGCAATTCGACTCGTTTTTTTAATTCGAAACAGACCCGATTATCAAAATATGAATTTTAGAGTTAACGAATTTAAGATAAAATTAAAAACCATTTGAATATTTTTTCAGATAATAACTTTGTATTAAATTGAGCCCGGTCGCGAACCGAAATCCTGGGCTTATCGGGTATATAAGCCGGTTCGCAAATCATGCCTTAAATACCAATAAATACAATTTGATGATGCACTTACATGAACTGGCAAGCCATTCCCCATTTGGACTGAACTTGACCGCGGAGACGGCCTTGGTGTGGCCGGCAAGTGTAAATTTCAGCGTATAGTTGGGCTTCACCGACATGGAGCTCTTGTTCGATGCTGTGTTGGAGGATGTCGACGATGCCGACGATGGCTGCAGGGTATTTGGTCCACTCGGTGCCGTTGGCATCGGTTGCTGTGGCGGCTGCTGGTGCACGACCCCGGGATGGCCCGCGTGCACGGCTCCAATGGGCACCATTTTCGTTGTTTATGCTTCAACTCGCGTCAGTTGCCGTTTAATCTGCGAATAAACACACACATACACACGATTAACTGACAGATGCAATTTTCAAAACAACAACAACAACGACAACAACAAAAACAACAGCTGAAAGCAAACCACGCGGTTTTTTTTGGTTATTCGCAATTACTTGGTGTCCACATTGGAGCATTTAATGCTCTCTCTCACACATTTATTGTGTATGACGCCGCTCTAGGCCTAAAGAGACTGCGCTGCCGTTGCCGTTGTCGCTGCTTGCAATTTTCTTTTCACCCTCTGTAGCGCGGCGTGCTTCTTCTTCTTCTTGTTCGCCTGTTTATGCTAACATTTGTTGTTATTGTTAGTTGGTTGCAATGATTGATTACCTTTTGCATACGCAAGCAAACCGAATGTTCGTCTTGTTACCGATGTTGCAGAGCGATTTGTGCTTTGTGTTGCCTTTGAGTGCAACAAATGCTATTTGTTTGCTATTTTTTTTTTTTTTTGGCTACTTATTTCTCTTGTAGCACGTGCTTCTTCTTCCCAATGCAATGCGTGCGTGAGCAAAAACATGGCGCGTACTTGACAGTTGCTGACACTTGCGGGCCCGCTTTCAGTGTTGTGCAGCGGCAGCGCCAATTGACACTCAGCTGCTTTTGCATACAGACCATAGATGACTGCTACGAAACGCGAGTTTAAAACACAAACGCGCCAAGAAAAATATGAAGTAATCAAAACGGTTGTGCAAAGTTTCATACAGTTTATTAAAAGTTTATAATATTGGTATAGTGGTATTGGTATATAAGTAAGTTTGAGAGGTAATCCAAACATGCATTTTGTTAGCGCTGATTAAGCTTCAAGTGTGACCAAATTGTTTAAATTTAATTTTCTCAAAACTGCATTTATAGAGCGGATAAGTTTAAATGTGAAAAAGCCGTTAAAAGATTCTAGCAACTTTGAAAACCACAATGTCATGTGGAGTGCTTGAATTTTCGTGGTCACTTGTATTGTGATTGCCGCAACCAAAAGTTCAATTAGTTTGCATTTTGCTGACTGTTGCACGTCTGTTGCAGCATCTGCACAATCGCCAGCAAATGTTGCAAAGCTTGCACAATCCCAAAGTACACGCACACAGAAACACAAACCACAATACACAATACACACACACACACACACACACACACACACACACACATACACACACACACTGTAAATGACACTTTAAAAGCTCCACCAAAATTGCACATTGATAATGACGTTAGCATATTATTAACACACAA
Organism: Drosophila quinaria; assembly: GCA_035047525.1. Taxonomy (NCBI): domain Eukaryota; kingdom Metazoa; phylum Arthropoda; class Insecta; order Diptera; family Drosophilidae; genus Drosophila; species Drosophila quinaria. Next base: position 11,768,342 of record JAWNPO010000455.1, on the reverse strand, counting down.
TTAAGATGTGCAAATCAACAATTGAAAGACAAATAAAGAATACCTTAGTCGAGAGGACTTCAAGATACCATAGACCGGTAATTTTGTACATATTGAGACAGAGCTGAAAATGAGCATTACATACTTCGAAATACAGGTTTGGTTCACAAAAAAATGTTTGTTGCAAAAATATAATTTTATTAATAGTATAATAATAATAATTAGAAAGGGATTACTTTCTTAATGTTTCATTCACCCATTTATTTATAAATGTTAACAATTTTAATATTTCATTTAACAAATTTATTTTGTTTACGCTTATTCAGTGCTTTGAAAATTTGATCATTAATATCACAAATAAAAATTAAAAATTTGTTTTCACATTTACATATCATTGAAATTTAATTTTTAAACTGTTATGTAAACCGAAATCATGTTTCGAAACCGAGAACCGTTTCGGCTTGATACCCTGTTTTTAACAAACCTAATATACCCGCACAGTGTATAATAATCTTTAGTAAATATTTGTTAGTTTACATTATTAACAAACAATCTTTGATAGCACATAAAATTATAAAAACATTAAATTTAAGCTCAATTATTTAAAATAATGTGCTATTTAGTTTTATTTGTAAATAGTAGAAATATTCTTGAGTTTTGGTCGTTGGTTCTTAAAAAACGTGTTTCTGTTCAGCTTGGCATTAAACTTATGGCCACCTTTGTGTGTCTGTGTGTGTGCGAGTAATTTAAGTAATTGCAAAGTAGATTTTCTCAAGTTTCGAATCGGGTGCGTGTGTGTGTGTGTGTGTGTGTGTGTGTTGACCAAGGCTAAACAGTTTTCAATCAAGCAACAGAAGCAACAAAAACAAACAACAAGAACAACTTTACTTGGTGTCATGTGCGGCGTATCTTTGTTATTGTTTTTGTTGTTATTATTGTTGTTGTTGAAATTGTTGTTGCTGTTGTTGCTGTGCTGCGTGCTCCAATTTTATTTACGACTATGCTAAATGTTATGGGAGGCCCAAACTACATACACAGTTTACTCCGTAATTGTTTTGACAAAATACAAAATTTGCATATATTAACACACAAGTAAAAAATAGTTTCTTATTTGTTTTTTCTATTTTACTTTGGTCCCTTATGGAACTTAATACTCGTTAAAACTCATTGAGTTTAATATTTAAAAAATTAAAATATAATATGCAATTTCCAATTAATAACATATTGTAAACTTTCCTGAGGAACTTAACAGAGTTTTCAACAAATGAGTTTTGAATAATTCGAAATATTTTTTGGTCGTAGTTGACATTTTCCGTGAAAGCGTCTGTCATATATGGGTATTTCCAGGATCGAGAACGCGACATTTGTACGTCCTTAAACGAAAAAAAAATGACAAAAGTTGACATTTTAAAAAATATTTTCTCATGTCATTCTCTTTGAAGACATGTCGTTTTCGAATTATCGAAAACAATGCATCGCAAGTCATGTTTGATTTCATCTTGACAAATGCGAAAGTCTGCGAAATGTGGCGACTTATTTGGAAGAAAATACGCTTAACCCATAATAAAACAATGTAGTTTTCCAGTTTAGAAATAATTGTGATATGTTACTATCTTACTTAGTGTAATCGTTAGAGTACAAACGGTCCATTTTGGAAGTCAATTTTCAAGAAAATGGGCAAAAATATAGGAAAAGTGAATTTATTCCAATGTAGACAAGAGCGTCGGCAGCGTGTCAATCAGGGGGGACTAAAATATGTTTTTTCACGATTTCACACTCATTTGGGTTGGATTTCGGAAGCTACATAAGGTAAAGTTATGAGTGTAGGGGGGCAATGGCCCCCCCTACCCCTGCCTGCCGACGCCCTTGAATGTAGAATCTACATACATATGTATATGTTTATTCCATAAAATTTCTTCTAGGGTATATTGCTTAAATAACTTGAATACATTTTTGAAGAAAATTTCACAAGATGGGAGTTTCTGATCAATTTAACGTATGAGATTTGCTGCTTTGTCAAAACAATCACTCGACCAACTGTACATTTAAATAGTAAAGTTAACTCTTTAGCTTCACAGTTCGAACTTAAAGCGCAGCATTTTTGTTTTATTTTTATTGTTGTTTTATTATTGTTAATGTGTTCATATAAAATTTTGTGATGGTTTTTGTTGTGTTGTGTTGTATTTCTTTCGGTAAAATACCCGTTTATTGTATACTACAAGGGTATATTGTATTGTATTGTAAAAGGAGTATCTTTTAGAATAGGATCATGCACCTCCCTAAAAAGAGACTCCACCACACTCATAATTTTTAAATTCCCAAAAGTGTGGGGCAAAATCAAATTTTTCGAATATTTATAAACAAGTTTTAAAATAAGCTAGATTTTTGAATAAGTTTTTTTTTTTATTTATGATATGTACATTCTCAGAAATATTTTTAGAGAAGTGGGCGTGTCACCACTCCCGCCCTTATTTATTTTATTTTATTTTTGTATCGGTAACAAGTAAGCTCCTTATTTTTACTCCAAATAACAAGCTTTGACCTTGTTTATTATTAGCAACAAAGAGAAAAAGTACTTGTTAGACAAAGAAAGTTTATGGCTCTAAGCATAAAATTAAAAAAAAACCACGCCCACTTTTCCAAAAAACTCCTTAGGGCATAGAAAAATAACTGAAGTAGTTTTCGAGTTATTAATAAATACCTTAAAGACTGGTCAAATACCTCGTCAGCATAGGAAAATGGTGAGGTTACGCCCAAAAAAATTAATTTGTACACTTATGAAATTTCTTTCCATGAGATGACCTTCGAGAATATTTGCTAATTTCAGAAAATATTAATAGAACACGCACAAATACAAAATACTAGTACAACCAACACATAGTACACACCCGTATAATTGGCATTAATTTTGAATTTTATGAAAAAAATTATTAGCCTTTGAGAAATACCAATTTGAAAATAGGCTGCAAAAATATTGCAATGTTAACGAACGTCCTTTTCGAGAGCAAGAGCTGATTTTAACAGCTGTTAGGTTTAACATTTGTCTGTTATAAAACAATTTTGGTACTGAACTTTAAAGTTTGAAGTTTTCTTAAGACAAAAAAAATAGTAATATTAATAATAATATTGATAAAATGACAAAATAACCGAAAAATCGGATATCGCCCCATAGTGCGTTGGCTGTTGAATTTTAAATGTAGTAGCACTACCTAGTAGTACTATACATATATAAATAAATTAAATAAAATAAAAAGTATCTCATAATCGGGGACTCTACTATAAGTTCTCTTACTAACTGTGTTTGTGCTTTGAATACACTTTGATTTTGCCGTCGCGCTGCCCCTGCCCCTGCCGCTGCCACTGTCGCTGCCTATGCCATGGCTGGCAGCAACATGCTTCTTCTTTTTGACAGTATTGTTTTAATTCCAGTAGTTGTTTGATTTGTTTGTGTTGTTAAGTTACATGTGCATATACATAAATACACATACATACATATGCATGTAGCTTAGCTTAACTTGCGAAACACGTAAATACACAATGAGCGACAGTGGACAAGCAGCGTGCAGCAGACAGCGACTGCGACGTCGACGACGACGACGACGACGTTGACAGCGGGCAGCAAAGTCGGGCATAGCAAGTGGAGCGCGTACGAAAATCGTTTGCCAATGTCGCGATAAAAATGCCGAAAACCACAAAAGCTCAATACAAAAAACAACTGCATCAATTTGAAAATACCCTGCACCATGTTATTATACAGCATTGCTGATAACAGCGCTTTCTTAAAGTTTTGAAATAAAAATGAGGTCATAATTATTTTCATACTTTTATTGTTCTTAAAAAAAATTTAAATTTAAATTTTATTATTAAGACCTACTGAATAACACATACATATTTTTAATTTTAAAATAAAATAAAATAAAATAAAATTGGCTTGCGTTTCATTTATAATTATTTTAGCTGTAAAAGTTAATATACCCTGTTTAACAACTGTCTGCTTACAGGGTATATAAAACGTGCAGAGGTGAAACAATGCAGTGTAACTAGAAGAAGTCGAAAACGGCCGCCGGACACAAATACGTACATATAGATGTACGTTGTATACGGTCGCGACCACGTGCACGCTCCGTAGAACACAAACACACCCACACACACACATACGCACACACACTATGACCTCCGGCAGTTGAAACAATTGCAAATGGGTTACGTAAATAGCAAACAAAAATTCGACAAGCGCGGCATATAAAGCCAAGCTGTCTACCAAGCCCACAAAGAGCGAGACCGTGAGAGAGCAATTGAGCTAAGGAGGCAATAAGAAGGAGTTTGAGATAGGCCAGCGAGAGGGAGACAACAAGAACTGCCTCGGCTTGAGTCGTAAAATGAGTGCAATGCCTTAAGTCAAACTCACAGCTGCACTGCACACGCAAACACAAAACACACATACACAGACGCATTCGAGATGATCAAGTGAGAGAGAGAAAGAGTGGGGGAAGGGTTATTTTTTTTTTTTTTTTGCGAGCGATGGCAGCGGCAGCGGCGACGCGTTGTAAGAAACTTCACACACAAATCAGTTGCAGTCGCGAATTAGCGTCGTACAGACGCATTTTTTTTTACAGTCTCGCTTAAAGCTTCAACTGAAGCTGCTACAATTCATTTTCTTGGTTTTTATTGTTGTGTTGTTACTACTTTGTGTTGAAGAGAGCTGAGAATGGTGCACTTAAAGGATGATGAACAGCTGATGGCACAGCGTCTGATCGAGTTTGAAAAGTTGATCAAAGCGCAGCCGCAGCTTCCCCACAACATATGTATGTATGCACAACAACAAATTGGAAAGAGGGAGGAGGAGAGCTTAGTGGGTGTGACTGAGAGGCTTCAGATTCAGTGGGATTTCCTGAATAGGTTCTAATTAGATGACGTGGTAGTGTAAACAACAGCTCTATATATGTATCTGTATGATAGTTTAATTAATCAATTCGTAGCTTATTTTAGATATAGATCGTGCTAAAAATTTGCATTCGTAAACAAATAAAAACTGGTTTAACGCTTGATAAGCCAAAAATTCATAAATTTTAGCGGTTTTTAAAAACGTTAAGTATTTAAGGTAATTTTAAATAAAACGAGATTTTGCTTCTAAAACGATTTATTAAACAAAAATTCTTATGCAAAAATTCATCTTGATTCTGAAAGAATTGAGGCCAATTGAAGGAGTTGGTATAATTATTATTATTATTTTTTTTAATTTGCTTGTAAAAACCAAAACTACGCAACAACATATAATTGTCGTAACAACACAGTCAGATTAGAACAAATTAATTTTAATTTTTTAATTTTATACATCGAGTTATAACATCAGATTAAGTGTACTTACCACTTTAAATTGCATGCTGATGAGCAAAAATAATATAATTATATATATATTCAAGGAATTAGAAAACGATAAGGTTTTCTCTGAATAATATGATCTTTCGATTTTAAATGCCTGAATGAAATGAGGTAATCTTTTCATGAGTCTTTTTTTGAGCTTGATTTCCAAAAAAATATATTAAATTACCTATACTATATCCTAAGCTATATCCTTCCTTTTTAGAATAAAACAAAATATACGTATTGTTAATTTGAACACAGAAAAATGTTGTAGGAAATTAGCATAAACAAGCGAAAAAATTCACTTAAGACTCGGGTCAGATTGTTGTGTTCTAAGATCAAGTGGATGATATCAGCCAAGTTTTAATGTACTTTGGCTTTAGTCAGTCGTACTTAAAGCTGTTAAGACAAGTTTGGGGCTATTATGAAAACAGAATGTAACACTGCCATAGAATTATCTATTTAATTAGCAGAGACAAATTATTAAGAAATAAATACTTGGGGTTTGAATTACGTTGCTATGGTTAGATTCAATCATTTTGGGCACGATTATTGTGATGCATAAGAGTCGAGTATCTTAGGCATGTTCAGGTTATGGAGGTTGCAGCTTAGCTTGTGGCAGAAGTTGCATAACTGGCTTACAGCTTGAGCTTGCTCACATTAACCACAAACGCTAAATTGCTCCTTTCCGCGAACTGCAACAACTGCTGCAACAAACTGCGTCTCCTCAATCACCTCAATCTCGACTATCTCCTAACTATTAGCGACCACGTTGCTGCGTCGCTTTCTGCACACAACGAGGGGCAACTTGGCGTCGGCACAACGTCTGCTGGAACTCAACTATTCGCTGCGCAACAAGCATGCCCAGATCTTCATTGATCGCGATCCCATGGATGCCAGCTCGCAGCAACTGTTGCAAGTCGCGTAAGTGCATTGGGCAAATCGACGCCCCTTTTTCTTCAATTTTTATTTTTTTTTGCCCAACCGTCAACCGTCAACCGGTTCCATTCAATTTTTGTTCGTGGCAACATATAATTAAATCACACAATCATATTGTTATTGTTATGGTTATTGTTATTTTGTTGTTGCTGTTGTTTACAGTGATTTGGTGCCGTTGCCTGGCTTGACACCGGAGAACAACAAGTTGCTATTTTACCGCCTCATTGACTACGATGCCGACAAGGTAAGGCCAATTTTCAGCATATCTTTCGTGTTTAAGTCAAAGATCATATTCGTAAATTGCATTCAAATTTTCACAATTTCATGTTTATGATTTTTAGACCTCGTACTTAAAAAAAATGCAGGGGTCTATTAACTTTGTCACAAAAAAAGGAGGCGTGGCGGATCCCATAAAGTATATATATTCTTGATCAGCATCAATAGCCGGGTCGATATAGCCATGTCCGTCTGTAATAGTGCCTAGATCTCAGAGCTAGATGCTCCAAACTTAGTATGTAGTAGAGTTTTACGCCGATTGTGTTAGCTTCGGCGGCGGCGTAGAGGCCAAAAATACCCGGCGGTGGCGGCTTAGCCGACAAGGAGAACCGGCGGCGGCCTAGTTTTGTCTGCACCAACTTGCACCGCTGTACCTGAAATCAAAAAAACTAACGCAACCTCACAATAAAAACACGCGGCATTATTCCATAGTTCGACCGATTGCTCCTATGGCAGCTATATGATATAGTGGTCCGATTTGAACCAAATTTGGTCTGGATATAAAAAACTATTCCAGATTCATAATATGTCAAATTGGTTGAAATCGGACTACTATATCATATAAATGTCATAGGAATTGGGTCGACATATGAAATTTTGATAATTCGCACCGGAAAGCAAAAAAAAATTTAAAAAAAAAAAAAAATTGTTTTAAAATTTTTTGAAAGTAATTTTTAAATATAAAAACCATAAAAATAAAACAAAAAAAATCAAAAATTTTAAAAAATATTTATTTTTAGGTGCCATAAAATTTATTTTTTTCACAAATTTCACAAATTTCAACTTTGACAGCCCCTAAGTAAGTATTTAGGGGGCGTGGCACCTTTTTTAAATGCTAATTTCATAGGTTGAAGAGTTATCTATCATATGCCATTAAAATTATTCGATTATCTCATTTGGTTCAAAAGTTACGATTTTTGCAAAGTAAAATCAGCAATGACCCCACTGTGCGGCGGCGTAAATGTCTAGTACAGCGGTGGGCACAAATTTTGACCTTGGGAGCTCGACAACAAAAATTACAACAACAACCCTTTTCGCGTCTACCTACTTTGTCGATCAGCAGCAAGCAAAAAAAAAAAGGTCTTCAGCGCGCACACTGCGCCTTTGCAGTGTTGTTGTTGTTGTTTTATTGACGGTCATAAATTTGAAGTGTCAAAAATGCCTCGACTCGAGCTGCTTGTGTGCGTTGTTGTTCTAGCTTACTCGCGAGCTGTGTCTGCACGCAGATCGCACGCGGATCGGACCACTATATCATATAGCTGCCATAAGAACGATGAGTCGAAAATCAAGTCTTAGTATGAACAACTTTTTTGTTGTATGAGATATCTTAACCAAACTGACTGAATATGCAAACGGGTTGGTCGTAGGCATCCTGAGTTGAAATCGGACTACTATATCATATAGCTGTCATGGGAACGATCAGTCGAAAATCAAGTCTCAGTATGAAAAACTTTTTTGTTGTTTGAAGCATGTAAACCAAACCAATAGAATATGCATATGGTACGGTTCCATACATCCTGACCAAATTTGATTGAAATCGGACAACTATATCATATAACCGCAATAGGAACGATTAGTCGAACATCAGGTCTTAGTATGGGAAACTTTTTTGTTGTTTGAGAAATTTCTATCTGAACGGATACCGATTTATACAATTTTATTTAAGCAGTCTTTCCTTTTCCATAGTAAGTACGGGGTCTCCGAGAGTCGAGTATGCTCGACTCTAGCACCGTTCACTAGTTTTTAATATTATTATGAGAAATATCCACATAAGTTTAATTATCAATGCTTTTCAAAATGAACCAACAAGTTGGCACCACCAAATCATCGAATTGGCAGTGCTGTTTCAAAGTTGTTAGCTGATTAAAAATTTGTCAAATTCATACTATGCGTACATATTTCTATTAACTTTTTGTTCGTGATACACGATTGCAACATGAAGATGAGAAAAATTAGTTGTAGATTTTTTTTAATATTTTGAATTATCACTTAAATCTGAATTTAACTTGACAACATGAGAAAAATTGTGTATGTCTTTGTCCTTTAATTTTGTTTATGAAATACATCAAAATACAATACTTAAAGTTGAACTGAATGTTAACTTTAGCATGAGGATGAGTAACAGAAGCATAAGTTATTTTCCAAACAGTCAATTTGGATGTTAATGTTAACATGAAGATGAGAAAAAGTGAAACGTTTCTAAATTTGTTTTTTTAATTAATTAATTTTGCAGTTCAACTTTACGGCGAGCATCAAGGTGTTCTTCATGGTCGCCGACTGTCGCTTCGCCACGGAGACGGAGGGTCGTCTCTCAGATGGGGAGATCCCCATCTTTGATATGGCCGGGTATTCACTGCGTCATCTGACAAAGACGGCGCTAACTGCACTGCGAGTTTATATGAAATTTGTGCAGGAGGCGCATCCGGTGCGACTGAAAGAGATTCATGTGCTCAACTGTCCCACGTACTTGGACAAAGTGTTGACCGTGGTTAAGCCCTTTATAAAAAGCGAGGTCTTTAAGCTGATTCATTTCCATTTGCCGAATGCGGATACGCCCTATAAACACTTTCCACTCGCCATGATGCCCGAGGAATATGGCGGAGAGGCCGGCAAAATGTCGGATCTGAAGCAACATTGGATGCAGTTGTTGCAACAGCAGAGGTATGTGGCACAATTCACAACCCACAATTCACAACTCAAATCAATGCATCTTCTTTGCATTCCCGCAGGGAGTATCTGATGGATGCCGACAACTGGCAGCTCAACAAGTGCAAAAAGAGTTCAAACAACGCAGCCAACTCGATGACGCAGAGCCTCAAGACGCTGGAAATTGATTAGTTTATGCCCTAGCTATAGCCATAGATATTACCCAATCTTTCCTGTATATATATACTTTTATATATGCCTGCTTATATATGCTTATTATGCCTGTCTATTTGGCTTGGTTATTGTACATATTGGTGATTCATTGCTAATGCAAATAAAACTGTTAACAAAACACTCCAACTTTAACTGTTGCTCGTTGCCTAGTACCTTCCAAACTGTGTGAAAGATAGAGACAGATAGAGAGAGAGAGAGGAAGAGGGAGAGAAAGCCGATTATAGGAAAGTAGGGAACTTGGCACAATGGTTTTATCCGATGCTTCGGCAAACTTTTTATTGTATACTTTTTTTTTTTTTGTTTTCTTGGTGTTGTCCAACTTTTAATTGAACCCCTGAAAGCATTCTTTCTCCTCCGCTTACTCCCCTGAGTAGAGCACTCTCGCACTCTAGGAATCAGTGCACCCTTGCGGGGGGTATTATAATTTGGTTAGCAAGTGGTGTTAGCCAACGATGAAGCTATAAAGACACAACAATGTCTATAGAAAAGCGTACAATTTAAAGAGTTGTCCCTTTTTACCTTTTTTGAATATATTCGTATTAATTTTTGGATTACTTCGAATACTTGAAGACACATAAATTTGTATAATTATTAGTTTTAGTAGTAAATTGAAGTATAAACAGTGAATTTATCAGATCTTAATATACCTACAATTGTATCAAAATCAGTGTATCCATCTATCTGATGATTCCTTTAAGAACTAAGCTCTACTTAGAGCTAAGTATCTTTCACTTTGTACAGTTGTATCTTATAGATACAACAAAAATATTTGTTAATAAAAATACTTTACGTCTTGTTAAGATTTTGAGTAAAATCAGCTTACCATAATTCGAAAATCACCTTCCCTTTTTTTTGCAAAGTGTATTAAGTCTTCGTTTGTCTATTTTCTAAAAAATTGACTTTCAAAATGGACTGTATGTATTTTAGCGAATTCACTAAGCAGGATAGTAAGATTGTAACATGAATCATTTTAATTTATAGAAATATATTGAAAGTTTCATTTAAAATACAATTTTCAAGCTGTTTTCGATATCTGATTTAAAAAACGAGAGACAGAAACAACAAAATATAGCGTGAGGCGCTGAATTAAATTAAATAAAAAATAAACTACTTATTATTTCTAAATCAAATAATGCCTTGTTTTTTCGAAATCATCTTGATACTTGGCATGAATTTTAGTTAGGCTGAATTTAAATTTATATTTTATTGTTTCTTAATTGCACACCCCTTTCTTCACAACTCAAAGAAAAAATAACATTTTTTTTATAAACTAAAATATATAGGAAAAATTTTAAAACTTACGTGTTTGCTAATTAGACTAAAGTAAAATTTACAATTATTTTCATTGTGTAATTTTACCATATCTTCAACAGCCCTCCCCTTCTTACTCCGGGAAAAACCAATTTTTAACATGTATGCAACATGTGTTTTTACTGGAAAAGGGGCAAAAACGGGACAAAGTTATTACTTTGCGGTCAAAAACTACATTCATAGGTACAAGGCGACCTAATTAGCTTTTCTTAGAAAGACTTAGAACGTTTGATAAATTCCACGAAACACAGGGAACGCATTAAAATTCTCATCAAATATACACACAAATTGGATATTACACAGAGCTAAAAGCCTATTACATTAGGTAATATGAGCCTTTATCTTTATTTTTCATATTTTGGTTTATTTTTTTTTTTGTAACGAATTATGCTAGTTCAACAGAAAACTGTAACTTTTGAAAGCTCGTAAAAAACTCTGGTTAATCTTTTAAAATTTATTTTAAATAAGAATTTAAAAGCAAAAATCCCATATATTCACACCAAAATTTCGACTTTACAAAAAAAAAAAAAACCGATTCTGGACCATATGGTAGTGCATTGCAGAAAATCAACCTTAGCACCAATTAAAATTTTAATCAAAACCTATAAGTTTTGCCTTTTGTCAAATAAAATGTGTTGGCATATGTTTTTTTGTTTATTTTGAATGCGTACGAATGTCTTCTTTATATTTCATAGAAAAACATTTTAGTAAGACATATGTATGCTCATTTTTACAATAATATTGAGAATTATAACTTAAAGTTTTTGTTTTTTTATGCATTTTAAATTAAACATTTTTTTTGAATGGCAAAAGCCTCTAAGTTTTTCAGAAATAGAAATTTTGAAAATTCGTTTCTAAATAAATACTGAAACTTATTTGATTTATGTACATATAAGTATTCGTTTGTTATGGAGAAAAGCGAAGGATGATGATATTGAGATTTGCAGTCGTACTTACATATAGGTATACATATTTATCACTTAGGTGTTTTTCGTGTTTTTTAAGAATATTTCATTCAATTATTTATGGATACTCGTACCATCTGATTCATCCTCCTTAACTCGTTGTCTTTTTTTTTGCCAGTACATTTACATTACAACTGACATACATTCGATTGTAGTTATGTGAAATCTATGTATATACCTATATATATATTTGTGAGAGTGTATACATGTCTGTACATATGTATAAGTGGAGCAGTAGCAGAGCTCTTGAAAGCATAATGCGCATATCGACATGTCCATTGGTTTACCGCCCTGTGACACCCAGAACTGAGTACAGAGACCTGAAAAAGCCACTTCAATGTGGCGTCAATAGCACAGTCAACGAATGCAGAGTGTGTAAGGTGTGTGTGTGTGTGTGTGTGTGTGTGTGTGTGTGTGTGTGTGTGTGTGTGTGTATCTGTCTGTCTGTCTGTATTTGCGGATGACACATTAAAGTGCAGCTTTAAAAAAACTGATGTGCTATTTTATTTCCTCCCTGGGTTCATATCTAGCCATCAGTCATACCAACGATCCAATAAACGATACATTTAATACCCTGTGCCGTGGGTATAATATGTTTGTGGTAATCTATACAACTATTTAACAGAAGGACGCATGACAGTCGAGCCAGTTTATATTGAAATTATATCTCTGAGTTGACACGATTAGTAGTAGTACGAAATTTAAAATTTATTTGAAATTTTGAAAACCTATTCGAAGCCAGAAAAACAATAAGAAAAAAAAAAAAAACAAGCTTCCTTAAAATGTAACACTCAAATACAATATTTTTAATATATTTATTTTCTATTAATTAAGCATTTGGCATTTTCTAACGGGCTTATCTGAATTTAAATTGAAAAATTGCCAATGAAAACATTAAATTGTCGATTTATAAAAATTATGCTGATTCATCAATTTTTCCTACAAATAATTAAATATTGAAAAAAAAGATAAACTGGTTTTTAATTCTTGGGATTTCTAATAAATTTAATTTATATGCAATTTAAAGCGACTGATTTTTCATGATCATCCGTTTATTTTATTCGACTGTTAAAGGATGTTTAGATCTGGAATACATGAGAGTCTGGGTGCAGGGTATCTTGTAGTCGTGCTCTCGCGACTAGAGCGTTTCGTACTTGTTCGGTCTGCGTACGTGGCATACGTGTTGCCCCATCTCTCTCTCCCTCACTCTCTCCCCCGTTCTGTCTCTCTTTCTCTCGTTCTATATGCAAACAAGCTTCATGCAGTTACAGTGTCTGCCAACCCTGTTATCGCTTAACACCATTTAACGTTACAGCCATCCATCAGTTTGTTGTGCGTGCCACTCCCAGTCAAGCCCCAAATCCTCTTTCTCCTCTCTTTCCTTCTCTCCCCTATGCCTCTCCATTTTCTCCTTTTCCTATTCCCCCTCACAAAAAAGTCGTTCGGCTTATTCTTTTATCCATTAGAGACGTGCACTGCCTGCAATTGCATGGAAATCGAATTATGTGGCAACTCTGCCTCGTATTTCGAAAGGTACACACGCACACACATGCACACGCATTCTCGCACAGTGCATACCAAATGGGGCACTCGAGTCTCGAGCGTCCAGCTAGGCAAGTGGACCACGGTCCGTGGGCCGAGGACTGAGGATTTGCGTGGAAATTCAACAGACAAGCTGTTAAATGCAGAATATCATACATAAATATATTTATTTATTTTAAAGCCAAATAAAAAATATCATGTGAATCTATTTAAAGAGCTCATACATATATATAAAGCAAACAAACTCACAGATTATATGTTTGGGACTGTTTCTTAGATCCTGACCAAATTTGGTCCAATTTGGATTCCTATATCATACAGCTGTCATAGAAACAATCAGATGCATATCGTTAATCTTTAGAAGCAAAAATTCTGTTTTGTATGAGATATCACAAACTCACAGATTAACTCTTTTTCCTAAATTTGGGCTGATAAAAAATCCTGATATAATTTATTTTCATGACAATTTAAATAACTCCTTCAAATATTTGGGAAAAGTACACATCTATATATATAAAACTCTTTGTCCTGACTCACTGACTGACTCACTGACTCACTGACTGAGAATCAACGTGTAGCCCAAACGGTAAAAGATAGAAAGATGAAATTTGCACACAACATAGATGAGATAATTTCATCGTGCAATAAGACGGCGTTTTGCAAAATTCGATAAGTGGGTCAAAATCAAGGTCAAAGGTCACAGAATTGCTTAGTATGAAAAACTTTTTTGTTTCTTAAGATATCTTAACCAAACTCACAGATTGTATGACTGGGACTGTCCTTTACATTCTGACCAAATTTGGTCAATGTCGGATGACTATATCATATAGCTGCCATATGAACAATCAGTTGCAAATTGACCTTTAGTATGAAAAACTTTTTTGTTTCTTAAGATATCTGAACCAAACTTACAGATTGTATGTTTGGGACTGTTTCTTACATTTTGACCAAATTTAGTCAAAGTCGGGTTACTATATTATATAGCTGTCATAGGAACAATCGGAGGCAAAATAGCATTTAGTATGAAAAACTTTTTTGATTCTTAATATATCTTAACCAAACTCACAGATTGTAGGATTGGGGCTGTCTCTAACATTCTGGCTAAATTTGGTTAAGGTCGGGTTACTATATCATATAGCTGTAATAGGAACAATCGGATGCAAAATAACCTTTAGTATGAAAAACTTTTTCGTTTCTTAAGATATCTCTACCAAACTCACAGATTGTATGTTTGGGACTGTTTCTTACATCCTGACCAAATTTGGTCAAAGTCGGATGACTATATCATATAGCTGCCATAGGAACAATCGGATGCAAATTATTTTTTTAGAACCAAAAATTCTGTTGTTGTATGAGATATCCTAACAAAACTCAAAGATTAGCTCTTCTTGCTAAATTTTGACATTTTCCCCAAATTTAGCCTTTTCCCCGCCAAATTTAGCTTTTTCCCGCCAAATTTAGCCTTTTCCCGCTAAATTTTGATTTTTCCAGCTGAATCGATAAATCGGTCTTTAACCTAAGTCCAATTACCGGGGAAAAACATTAAAACACTAAAGTTAAATATATGCGTTTTTCGTCAAAAAATGCTATATTATATAAATTTGTTAAACCGGACTACTAAAGATGTTCTTTTTAATTTTGCGAGCGCAGCGAGCAGTATTAATTTGTTAAACCGGACAACAAAAGAAAATCTTTTCAATTTTGCGAGCGAAACGAGCAGGTCTATTATAAATAAGTTGAATCATACATACTCTTCTTCAGAAGTAATTTTATTTTTGCTAGCCTATTTTCTCGTTTCTCAATGAATGGACATGGTAATTGTCGAATTTATTATTTTTGTACTTTTGTTGACTTTCGATCGACAGGCTATCAAATAACACTTGTAAACAAGTCCTTCAATTTAGGGACTTTGATTAGAGGCTCGGCACACCTTCAACTCGTGCTAGGCTCCACGAGGAATGGCTCTGAATGCACTTCTTATCAAAGCAATGCTGTCAGACAATGAGCACAGACAGAATATAAAGTGCAAAGCAATTTGCTGTTTACATTCAATTAGATAATTTCCAAAAGAACTAAGCTGGCCTAAGGAATTTTGGGCGCGGTTAACACAATTGGTGCATTTATACCAAAACTTTTTATTTAAAAAAATATCTAGGTAGTCAAAATTAACTTCATTTTTTGTTCACAAAACTAAGTATATAATTTATCTCTACATAGAATCTAAACACCATCATTAAAGTAGCTCATTCATTAGACGCTGTTACTTAAACTCCCTTTTAAGGGGGGGAATGTTGCATGCAACATTATGATAGGCGTGTGTGCAACACAATTAAGGCACAGCAAAATCAACCAAAGCGATGGACACTACGGCCCACAAGTTGCATTCAAGTTGTGTTGTTGTGTGTTTGCGACATAATTTATGTTAATAGGTGTGTGAAGGTTTGTATCATGCATGGGTCAGATACGGAGACACCCTGTATAAAGACGAACCCTTGACCAAACACATGACACACTCGCCCCTATTAAAATACCAAATTACGAATACAATAATCTGAAATAAACAGATGATTTTCATTCGTTGAAAGCTACTATAATGAAACCAACTCTTAATAATTTAATTAAAAATTGCATTTTAAATGTATTTTAACGTGACACTGAATATGCAGTTTAGATTGTTCTCAAATAAATTATCGCTACTTTAAAAATTGTTTTTTAAAGTTTTAGCCCGGGTTGAAACATTTTATAGGCGAGTCGCTGACCAGAGATGACGCCCAAATTGATCAATTTTTGCATTTTGCACAACAATCGGAAGGAGGCGACCCCATTGACGTGCAGCTGACTTCGACTTTGAGTTTACAAAGTAACAACAACAAGAGCAGCACGAAGAAGAAGAAGAAGAAGAAGGAAGCAATAGCAACAGCAGCAGGCGAACAGCGTCAAAGGAAACGAGCGAAATGTGCAGTCAAGTCAACAATAGCTATTCGCCCCCTCTCTTTGTGTGTGTATGCGTGTGTATCTGTTGTTACACACACACACACACACACATAAACATACAGTCACACACTTGTACAATAGTTTTGGCGCAGCTTTGACGCCGGCAGCGCTGTTCGGAGCTGCGTCGGCTGAGTGATAAGTTCAGTTAGCATTTGGCAGGCGCCGTGAACGGTTAAAGCGTCTCGTGTTCCGAATTCGAATTGGAGCTCGAAACGTAAATTCGAATTTTAAACGCAACGCAGAACGAATTCGAGTTGCGATCTAGTTTTGTCTTCTTCTTACAGTACGACTTGTTGTTTTTGTTGTAGTTTTGTTTCATTTTTTGTGTTATATCTGGTGCGCGCCAATTCAAACAATTTGTTGTTGTTTCCGTTATTTTTTTTTGGAGTGTGTTGTTTTTTTTTTATAAGTGCCGTTGCCTGAAAAGTATGCAACAACAATAGAGTCAGCTGCTTTGGTATGTATATTTGGTATATGTATACTAAATGCGTGTGTGTGTGTGTGTGTTTTGTAGTAGGCAGTAAACTGCTGTTGATTTATGATGAATATTCTTCGTTCATGTTGTTTTGTTGTTGTTTATTGGCATAGTTTGCAGCGAGTGTTTGTCTTATGTAAGTAAACTAACTACAGGCACTGTTACTAGGCACTCAGACCACTGTGTGACATCAATAATGTACATATGCAAGTACATAGTATGTGCTGGATATTTATTAGTGTTCATTATTAATATGCTCGCAATTATATATACATATATTCGTAACAATATCTATCGTTAATTTCTTGTCCTATTCATAAAAGTATGCAACATTAATTTTGCTGTAAATTTGACACGATTTATACAGTCAGGTACTGTTGTCAGAATTGAAAAAATATAATACTAAAAAAATATGGAGAAATATATAAAAATAATATAACTATTGAAAGCTGTTAAAAATAAATATATTTGTTTTTAAAATTAGTTAAAACAAGTGGAATAATAGATATTTTAATACTTTCGGTTTTTTTTTAATTTCTTGAAGCAATTACTAATAATATCTGTATACGAAAAAAAAAATATAGAGAAATATAGTAACTATAGAATATTGATAAATAAAAAATATATTTGTTTTTTGTTTTTTTTTTTTTAAATTAGTTAAAACAATAAGACCTTTCCTTTTTATTTTTAGTTTATTTTTATAATACATATTTTTATAGTTTCGGATTTTTTTTGTATTTTTTAAAGCAATTACAAATAATTTTTTTTTAACTTTACTAAGTAAATTTAAGAGGTAGTCATCTACATACGGGATCACTAAGAGTTTTTATCTTATACATAATTTTTTTTATCACAACTGTCAATTTGTAATTTAAACAAATAGTTATGAAGAAAATACTTTAAATACGGACTGCGGAAAGACATTATATTAAGGTTTTCCCATGAGAAATATTCTCTTGTAATTGTTATCCCTTTTTAACTAATTTAACTATTACCATCCACATTATTAGCCCATTTATCATCCTCAGGCCAAACTCCGATTTTGAGTCTTTGAACAAAATCCTTGTCCCACAATCGCCTTAATGACGCAAGTTACTTAGACAGCCACAACTAGCAATTTAAGCCAAAACTGTTCCGCTTACTATTCGTTACCACTTTTCAAAGTCCTTAACAGATAAAAGTTTGTTTGAATACTTGGCGAAAGCTCTATGTGTGCTGACATGCTTTTAAACTTTCGACTCGAAATGACATCAGAGGAGACTAGTTTTATGTGCGATTTTAGAGCTTATTTTCGAAACGGCCAATGATGTTGTCATTGTCAACAGTTTTCCTATAGTTTTGTCCATCCATCCACCTCCCAACCCATTTTCTTAGACGCCGAGATGTTCCCCCTTCAGTCCACTGTTCTTCCGATTAGCAAATGAGGCTCAAACGAGCAAGTGCAGTGAGTGAGTAAGTGTATAGCTGTACTATGGGAACTCTAACCGTTTCTTTTTTTTTTTTTTTGAATAACAACTATAAAAAACGGAATATTTTCCAGCCCGGCTTCTTGATCAAAAAATTGTGTTTTCATTCTTTAATTATTAATTAAATCGAAAAAAGTGGGGAAAGTCCCCACAGTGTATGGAGTGTATGGAAGTCTGTTTGTGTGTGTGTGTGTGTGTGTGTGTACCATTACTTAACACCTATAAGCTAGCATTCGTCTGCACGCCATTGCACTATTACAGCCATAACCGTCGACTTGAACTACCCCCAAAAGACGTAGTCGCAGTCGTTGCTGTTGGTCAGGTTAACCTCATTGTGGGTTGGAAACACAGTTAGTCGTGTATTAGTCATGGGGTATGCCCAACGTTCGCACTGTTTATCTTTTGTTATTGCATGCTAATTTCTTACTCTACCCGTTGGTACTAGAGTTGCCATTTTAGCTATAAAGTCGCTTTATTTTGCTTTATATTTGCTGATCTGGCTATTTTTAAAAGGACTTGACTATTTGTTCTTGTAGATTGTAAGACAACATACTGAAGAAAATTGAGAATTTGTTTGAAAAAAAAAAATGTAAATACAGTCGATCTCCCATAACTCGAACTTCTATAAATCGAATTTTCTCTGACTCAAACTAAATCGAGTAGCAAACTTCATACATATTTCGAACTTTTTCATTGGGTAATGTTGTTCGAGTTACTGAAGCTCGACTGTATTAAGGTAATACTCTAACTCTATCAATCAGAAAGGCCGCTAGCTAACCAAAGATCACAATTTTTATCGAACAAACTACAATCGAACTTCCGTAACTCGAATCACCATTATCCAAGAAAATAGTTTCAAGTTAGGGAGACTTCGAGTTAGGGATTTTTTTTCTTCAGTTTTTTAAAAGAAATTACAAATTCATTTATGTTCATTTCTGAGCTTTTTAATTTGTTTTTTTTTTTTATCTTGTTTAGCTTACAATCTTATTAACAAAGTAAAAAATCAGAAACTTATACATTCACATTGCGAGCTATAACATTTTTTTATCGTTTAACTAAAAAAAACAGAAATGAAATAACTTTTAAATTATCTCTTATTCTTCAAGCTTAGCAGAACTTAAACAATCGGAAATTACTATTTTATATTATTTTCTAAAAAAAAAAGGACTTCTAAGTTGTTTAAGGCCCTATAGTGATTATCTCTCATAAACTGTGTCTTTCCAAAAGTTATTTCACCAGCTTATGCAATTGTTAATGCAATATTTTATCATATTGCTATTGCCACTCGATTTTGTTCGAGTTAGAGAAAATTCAAGTTAGAGAAGTTCGAGTTAGGAAAGTTTGATTGTAGTTTGTTAGCAACAAAAATTTTATTTTTAATTGGCCAAATATAAAAATTCTTTTGGTGATGCCTTTTATATCGACGTAATAACGTTTTTGCTATTTATAAGCTAAAAATACAATTTTTTTGTATTAATTAATAATCTTCTGAATGCATTTTCGTCTTATAATATTTATACAAAATGAAAAAAGCTTAAAAATAATATGAAATATAATGTTTTATTCTTTTTTAGTCTAGCTATTTTTTTAAATAAATTTATCCATTTAGCCTTTAAAATTCACACTCACCCTCTCTGCCACATTTTGCTTTGCTCTGTCCGCCTGAAAGTATGCAGTAAAAAATGTAATCGCATTTAACTTTTCTTTCAGCCAAGCAGGAGAATGAAAGAAAACTGTAGGGAAAAACAGAATGAGAAAATGAGTAAGGGAAAGAGCGAGAGAGAGAGAAAGAGAGAAAGGGAGTAGACTGACTAAAGTGCCCGGCCAGTTACAGTTAGCATCATCAGACAAAAAGCAAGAAGAAGAGACAGTTTGGCCCGCAAGTTTGGCCTAAATTGGCAGACAGAGCGACCCAACACATATAAAATGTACAATGCACAATAAAAGCACCCACTGATTTACTGGGCTGCAACCAGTGCAGTATAGGTCAAATGGACATTTTTTCTGATATTAAATCATTTTTAACAAGCATTAAAATTAACTAACTTTTGTTATGAACCCACTAGGAATACATCAAACCGCAATGTTGCATAATAGAAATGTTCACTTTGCATTCTGATGTTAAGTAAACAACTGTTTGGTGAAGTTCAAGAGGCTTAAGTATTTTTCAATTGAAGTTTATTAATTCAAATTATGTTGAATAGTGATCGGTTGGGCTTGTACTTTATATTGGTAGATCTGTGCTGTTGGTATTGTTCGTGTTTTCTGTAGTAAGTTTCCATAAAGACACGTCCTAAAAATCATTATTTGGGAAGAGTTTTAAAAAAATGTTAGCACTTGTTAGCCAAGTTACCATGTACATGTTGTATGTAGAGTAATTCCTAGTTAACTCAAAACAGCTAAGTTTCCTTTTGTCCCAAAATAACCTAAGATCAGGATTATGCTTCTTTTCTTGCCATATCAAAAATATGAATTATGAAATATACTTAGAAAGTATAAAAACACATTATTTTAATATTAACTTTTAATTGATTAAAAAAAAATATATATTTATATATATATTTTTCGGAGAGTTAATGGATATTGACACACCAATTTTTTTCAAAAACCATTTCCAAATAATATTTGGAATGGTATCCAAAAAACTGTGCACGAAAATCTTGCTAAACTTTCGAGTTAATAATTTATATCAGAAAAAGTGTCGATTTGACCTATAGTGCAGTGCCCCTTATTAAAAACTGGCAACGGGACAAAAAGCAACGACTACCATTTTTTCTTCTTCTTCGTCTTGATTTCTTTCTCTTTTCCATTCTGGTTTCTGTTCTCCTTTACCTCTCGCCTTCACACAATACCGTCAATTGTCACAAAGGCGAAAAAGGAACAGAAAAGGTTGCTTTTGATACTTAAACCAGTTTGCAGGGAATGGATCTGATATCAAACATTACACTTTTCATAAGGCCTTCATACGACATTTATAATGTTATTGATCAATTGTTGTACCAGTTTTATACTCTGCACTGCGCATTTAAAAATTACAGTTTAGTCATTGCTCTGATCCGTTTCCAATTATATGTATGTATATAATTATGACTGGCCCTAAACTGTTTTAAATTCGATTTCTAAACGTGTTTAATTGCTTTTGAATCTTTTAGCGTCTAATTTGCGATTTAGTACCCAATTTTAAATTATTTATCCATAATTAATAAATCAAAGTTTCCGGTTAATGCCTCATAAACCTTGGCCAGCTTACTCTGATTTTGTTTTAGCTGAAATTCATTAGCCAATTTAGGTAAAATGCATTTTTGCACATGCAAGTATGCGTTTCCGTTTCCGGTCATTTAACTTATCCATTTGACAGCCATAAGGTCAGACTTCCATTACAACGTTAACTTCAACTTCGCCTTGGACTTTTGCTGGTTCCGTTTACTGACCGGAGCATTTAGTAATTGTAGCTGATTTTTACATACCCTGGTCATGGGTATATTAATTTTCAGATCCAATAAATCATAATATATATGTATATTCTTAATCAGCATCAACAGTTTCGTCGGTATAACCATGCATATCTGTCCGTATATGTGAATGGATCGCAAAGCTGGTATTAGCTGGAAGCACCAAATCTGCTTATGAAAAATGAATTACAGGATCATTCATAAAAGTCGAATAACTAAAGCATTTTTAAAGCTAAAAACTAGAAAAAACCATTACAAAAATCATTCAAACCTCAATTTTAAGTGTTTTCAAGATAATATTGTTAAATTAACACAATGTGCGAATAAAATAGTCAAGGGAGTCTACAAAGTTTGATTTTCCTGAACAAATTCGGAAGAAGCCCCGATATTATTGGGCCGATAATAATCGCAATTGGAATAAAAATCTTTACTTGAATTAAGTATTGCGTAGATGATTTTTAGAAATTCTATAATTACCGAACGGTTGTCACCGTTTGCGATCGATTTTATTTATCCATGTAAGTATCTAAGATTCTAAATACGTAAGGAGCTGGCACAGGGTATCTTGCAGTCGACTAAAAGGTTTCTTGCTTGATTTTCGTTACCTCCTTGTGGAACCGTCTGCCTTCTGCCGCGACCAGCTATTAATATTCTTCCATTTGTTTCTTTTCATTGTAGTTGTTTGCCCTCTTTTTTTTTGGTGGGGGGGGGGAGCCGTTAAAAGGCCGCATGTTTTGTGGGTGCCATTTTGGCGGCGGGTGCTAACTTGGCTCGTTGTGTAGTTGCGAGTTCGCTTTTGGGCTCTCAGCCGGCGCAATTTATGAGGTCAATGAAATCGTTGCCTGCTTTCACTTTGGCCCACAAAAACGCAAAAGCAATTGGACACAGCGGCGACGTCGCACAATAAACCGCGTTGTATCCCTCAGCCCCTTTCACTGCCACTCCTCCTTCTTTTTGGCAATGTCATTGGGACCAATGTTGCTAAAGGTCCTTTTTTATACCCTTGGAGAGGATATTTTAATTTAGTCACGTAATGCGATATGTCTTAATGAAGGCCAAATATATATTCTTGATTAATATCGAAATCGAAAAAGCGACATGAAATTAATCGAGGCATCTACATTAGAGTGCATCGATTTTTTCACAAGAAATTGTAACCCATTTACGTAATCTATGGTGAATTCTAAGATGTTTTTAGCAGGAAACTATAGTTCTGATATGAATTCCTGGTCCGCGCTTTTTAAGTAAAAAAATGTATTTCTTTTTAAAAATGTATATCTTGGGTGTTTATGATCCGATCACAACAAACTTGGTGTCAAGACTCTTGTTAGGATAAGGACTTTTAAAAATTTACAGAACCAAAAGACGAAATGTCCTTTAAAGGCAATTTTCAGCCTTGGAACGACGATTTCGCGATTCGTCTCAATCCGACCGATCCGATCAAGACCGACAATTTTGTTTTTCCTTGAACCTGTATTTAACAGAAAGTGGTCCAAAAAAATAGCTTTAATTCTGACTACTTTTTTAAAATAGAGACGAATCGCGAAATCGTCGTTCCAAGGTTGATAATTATGTGTAAAGGGCATAAGTATTGACACCAAGTTTGTAAGGATCGGTACATAAACACCCAAAATATAAATGTGCGAAAAAATAAATTTTTCAACTCAAAAGCTTGGACCAGGAATTCATTTTGGAACTATGGTTTCTTGGTGAAAACATCTTAGAATTGCTAATAGATTATGAAAATGGGTTACCATTTTTTCATTTTTTCGGGCCAATGCAAATCGATGCACTCTAATCTACATATCTCCAAATAATACTTAAAGAAAAGAAAGAATACTTAATAATTTAAAAGAAAACACTTTTATAAATACAAATCAATGATAAATAATTCAAATCCAATTCCAACTTTCATAACTTTGCAAATCTGATACGATTGCCAAGCGGAATGTCATTTTGATCATGGTTTATAAATATTATAAATTATAAATTATTATAATGTTAAATATTTTTTGCATTGAATCTTAGCTTAAAGAGTTGCTAGGTCAAAGGCATGACCAACTTTACACTTTCATAGTTTTGCCGAAACTAAACAGATTGGCATTTTGAATTATGTTGCATTCAAATATCAATTATCTTGTTAATATACAGGGGTGACACAGAAATCGCAAGCGAAATAAAATTTCGCAGAAAGCAATTCCTCACGGAAAATTCCTAGGTGCCACAGAACTTCGAGAGATTTAATTTTTTTTAGCATTTTCAACAACCTTTTCGAACTACGCTGCTAAGGGCTGACACCTTTTCAAATTAAATTACCCAAAGGTTTGATTAGCAACTTTTTCAAGTTTATCAGTGCAGAACACTAAACTTTTAATTTTTTCCTTGTTTAATTAATATAATTTAATTTATTTTTGTAATAATTGATTTTGTTTAGCTGAAAAAAATTTAAAAAGTAATTGGCCGAAAAAATAAAAGTTACTCGACAGCTCTAGCAATTGTCTGCCATTAGTCTGGCAACTCTTCGTGAAAAATGTTTTCACAAATTGCACAATAAGCTTAAGGTTTTTTTCGATAAAACTTGATTTACCTCAAAAGAGCTATTTTTTTACTGCTTAATTTAAAGAAAACTGAATTGGTTCCATATATATTTTTTAAATATCTTACTTCGAATTTTGATTAAAAAATGTGGCATCGCTGACCCTGACTTCGAAAATCTAAATCGGACTTGGTGGCAGCATCGGACGAAAACCGACTTAGCGCTAGTTCTTTCCGCACAAAATTATTCTGCGAATTGACCTGTGGCACCGCGAAATGAAATTGATGTGAAATTCAAGCGAAAGCGATTTCTGTGGCATCCCTGATATATGTAAGATTGGATAGGGAACACACAGCAGATTTACAGCAGAAAAACATCAGCGGAGCAACAGCAGCAGAACAACAACAGCAGAACAACAACAGCAGAATAGCAGCAGCAGAATTGTAACAGCAGATCAACAGCAGAGAGCCAACAGCCGATATTCTAATTAAGCAGCACATTTTGAGTTAACAGCAGAAGAGAGAGAGTTTTCGGATCGGCAAAAAAGAGGACAACACTTGGGAAAAAGTCGTCGCAAAAAGCAGAAGCAGAAAAACGACAAAAAAAAAAAAGCAGAAAAACCACGTGGGAAAAGAAAAAACGAGACAACTCAAATCAATCTTGTAACTTTTCATTAATTTGTATTTAGTAATAAACTTACGAGTTAAACACCTAACTCACATATACCATATCATATAGAAAACATTTAAACCAAATATCGAGTAATGTGTTTTAAAAAAGAGTTTTTTCGCTTTTCACGATATTTTAAAATATTTTTTTTAGCAAGGGTATCAAGTCTTCATTGAGTTAACGTTAATTACCCATTTAAATTAATTGGAATTGAACTACTAAGTCATAAAGCTGTTGATCCATCGAAAACTAAAATTGTATATAAAATTTATTTATATTTTTTAAAACATTTCAAGGTATTTGCCTGTAAATGTATCAAATTTTCGTCACTTTTAAAATAATATTGTATGTACTTTTTTGTTTATTTTTTGTCCTTTTTTTTTTTGGATAGTTTTAGCGCACTACAAAGTTATGTTAGTTGAACTGTGGTAGGGGGTGGATGGTGGGGGTAGGGGTTAACGGTTATGGGTTAGGTAGGGGTAGTAGTTGCTTCTTTAAGCTGACGGCAGCTTTTTAGTGCTTATGATGACTGAGCAGCTCCCGACTCTCTGTCACTTCCTGTCAGACCTTGTTATCGATTTTCAATGCGGTTGCGGGACATTGTGGAATGTGATGTGGGTAAGTGATGTGGGTGGAAATGTGGGTGGGTGGTGGGCAAGGGGGGTGCGCATGTCCGCATTATTTAAACGCCGCTAAGAGGTTTAAAGTAACTGTCGCCACTTAAAGGAATTTATCCCGAGTTGAGACGAGAGCTAAAAGTTTTCCCTAACTTTTCAGAGATATTCGCGGATGTTCATTTAGATTTATTCGTATTCACATCCATGCGATGGGGGTAGAATTTTGGCTTATCTTTAAAACCTACTGATGAGTGCGTGTATTTGCATGCGAGTATACTTATGGTTGTATTCACGGGCACACCGCCAACGATTAGCATACGAGTGTGTGACTATGCATGAATAACTTTAAAAATTGTATTTATGAATAACATCACTGCGGACGGCAGTCCGCGCTAGGGACGAAAGCACATATACACAGAAAGAATGGAGTTATATACCAATCGAAAGGTATCAATTAAACTTACAAATGTGCATACTAAGACTTTTGGAAACTTACCTGGTTCGTGAGATAAACTGGTTTTAGTGGGAGGGGAAAAATTTTAATTATTGGAGCAAATGGAGCCGTTGGAGCTTTTTTGAAATTTATTTTAATTTTTTACTATTCTTATCAAAAATACGCGTCGAATGACACCTCGATCATCAAAATCCGACCACTGGTCAAAAGATAATTAATTTTGAAATTTTTAGTGGCCTTCCGAAAATGAGATGAAAAGTCAGTCTGTTTGTTTGTTTGGATTAAATCGTTGATTTAGCTTAAAAGTTTGAATGAGGACTTGTTCCCGTTCAAAAATCTAGAAACATTTGTTCTACGACTTTTTCGAAAAATCGCTAGTTTAGCGGGAAATCGCTAAAAACCGCTAAAATTAAATCACCTATAGCATCCAAACTATAGATATATAGATTTTTTTCCCACATTTTGGCGATTTAAGAAAAATCGGGGATTCACATAACTTTGAAATATGTTATATGTTGTGGATAATTCAATTCTAGATATGCAGCTGCAGTGTGCTCAATGTTATATTGTACGTACTTTTATTGTTACACTAACACATTGTATTCATGAGTGTATTCATGAATGTATACATGAATGTATTCATGAATGTATTCATTTTCAATTTTCGTTTGCTCAGCACGTTCTGACAACTGCGATAGCTCGCTATAAATTTAGACGTTTACACACATATTCACACACACTCAGACAGGTATTCACCAAATCTGTGAGTGAGTGTGTGTGTGAGTTCATGAGGCAGCAGCGTTGCTGACAAGTTTATCAGCAAACTACATCAACATTGGCGAGAGAAGGAGAAAGGTATGTGTTGTGGTTATGTGAGTGTGAGTGTGAGTATGAGTGTTTAGAAATGAGTTCTATGGCAAGTCAAATGGCAAAGGCAGCTGTTGGCATAAACTCTGTAGGTGACTTCGATTAAATGCCAAACCAATGCCAAACACCTCTACAATACACACACTACACAATACACACACACAGACATAAACACACAAATACATGCATATTTTGTTGTTTGTCATAGTGATATAAGTAGCCATGTATAAATCAAGGTTAGGTCGGCGATTATTTAGTTAGTTTCTCGATTTAATACGGGAAATCAAAGCGAGCTAACCAAATATCAATCAAACAATGGCAATGATTTGTGTTTTTTTTTTTTTTTTTTGAGAGAAAGAGCTAGCGATAGATTGATGGAAGGAGAGAGAAGAGGAACAGAGCAATATGAACTGAAATAAGGAAACAACCTGAGATCAATGCAAAAACTAGAGGACGGTGCTACAGTCGAGCACACTCGACTGTCGGAGACCCCGTACTTACTATGGAAAAGCGAACACTGTTTAAAATACAATTATATAAATCCCTATTGGTTCAGATATCTTAAACCACAAAAAAGTTTCTCATACTAAGACTTGATGTTCGACTAATCGTTCCTACGGCAGCTGTATGATATAGTTGTCCGATCCAAAATATATACCTATATACCAAGTTTGGAGTCTCCAGCTCTTAAAGTCTCCGAGATCTTGGCGCTATTACAGACAAACAGACAGACAGACTGACATGGATGTATCGACTCGGCTTTTGATGCTGGTCAAGAATATATATACATTTATTTTTGTGCTTCTTTCTTCTTTTTAAGTACGGGGTCTAATAAGATAGTTGAAAATGCATTTGTAAAAGAACACTGAGCACAACATTTTTTCGAACACTCGAAACTTTTCCGCTTCCAGTTGCCTTTTGAAAATAAATATATAAAAATATAATATAATATAAAAAACATTTAAATAATAATAATAATAAAATAAAGAACCATTTTTACGAACACTCGAAATCTTTAAGCATACAGAGGACACTTACTTAAGTTCGTGCAAATTTTATAATAAACAATTAGCTTTATAAAGAATCCTGACCTACACTAGCTGTTCAAGTCCAAAAACTTAGTGTACGAATAAATCTTGAGCTGACTGTATTTATGAAAACATATTTGTTGCATATTCACTCGTCGTATTCAATATGTTTCCATCGACAATATGAATTATAATTATCCATAGCTACTACCAAAAAAAAAAAAAAAATAGACAATCAATTCGATGCATGCGAACAAACTATCGAAAAATCCCCAATGGCAAAAGCTTTTACTCATATTGAAGTTCTGCTGCAGGAACAACGCAACAACAAATACAACAACAAGAAATAACAACAACACCACCAAACAAAAAACAACATAAAAAACATGGTTAAAAAATAAAACGAAATTCGCAGTCAACTGCCATAATGATAAGTTTCTCTATATGTACATGTGTGTGTTTACTTTTGTGCATGTCTGTATAAGTGCATGTTTATTAACCGTTGCTTGCTTTTTGAAGAATATAAGACATTTCATTTACGTATACGTCAACTGAATTCGAATCCTATTTCAAGTTACACTTCTTAGTTCAGACAAAGTCATAATAAACATAACAGGGTATGATAAAGTTGGACCACTAAAATCACAAAATTCAAATTAAATTAAAAAAAAAAAGTGAATAAAAACATGCATAAAAACTTGCAATATAATATAAATATTTGAGTTTCTCTTCAATAACACTTTTCGAGTAAAGAGTATGTTTTATTTAAGCACTCGTTGCATTCGTAAATTGTATTCAATTCGATTCGGTAAAGTCATTAGACTAACAGTAAAAGTTGGATATGTTCACTTAATTCATTCAAACAAAAATTGACTGACAATTTATGTTGCGAACGTTTGTGTATGAGCTCTCTGGAATACGATGATGAAACTAAGTTTTTGGCACTGTTATTTGCACAGACTGCCAGCCAGTATGCTCTAAATAGGTTGAATAACAAAAGATACGCTGTTAAGATAGACACAAAATCAAGTTGCTTACTTTGGTCGAATCGCAGTAAAATCAAATAAACATTCAAGGCAACCTGATCGATACTTTGAGTTCAAAGAATCTCAAGGATATTTTCTTGAAAGTTTGTAACTTTTGCAGGAGAAAACAATAGCTTTAAGCAAAGTATTCAGATCAACAATCTTAATAACAACTAATGAAAAGAAAATATCAAAATTTATAAAATTAAATTCAATTAAAAATTACAATTTTAGTTACTAGTTAATCGGTAAGCTTACCTAAAAAAATAAACATTCAAGGCAACCTGATAGCTTTGAATTCCACGAAAAGCAAGGAAAATGTTCGTGAAACATTTAAATTTTTGCAGGAGAAAATAGTTGTTTTAAGCAAAGTACATAGTTCAACAGAATTATAAACAAATAAATTAGAGAAAATATCAGAATTCACCAAATAAATTCAATTAAAATTTATATTTTTAGTTACTGGTTACTTGGTTAGTTTGACTTAACAATTTTTATGAACAAAGTCTCATGCTAGTTTTGAAAATTGTCATATCCATTAAGCTGTCAATTCTTGATCCAAATGAAATTGATTTAGAAATGTGTTTTTCCAATTCTAACGATAGCAAAACTTTAATATGCATTTGAATGCAATTACTCGAGTGCAGCTCACGCTGGTTCCGGAAATAAGTCAACATTAAGCTGGACACTTAAGCTAAATGGATTTAAAAGTGTTTTCTGCAATCAAGCAACGTGCAAATATTGATTCAAAATGCGCACAACACACAATTTTTTATATACTTAGTATACAACTATAAATGGTGGTTGTCATTGTCATAGTTGTGGTCGTTTTTATATAATTTTTATAAGGCAGTTCATCGAACTGCAAGCACGAAATGTCTGGCCATTTGCTGTCTACGGTTATTATGCCAATAATTTGTTGGCATTACAAGCTGAGTATATTATTATTCGTTTACATTTTTAATACCCTTGCAGAAGATATTATAAATTTGGCACAAAATGTGTAACGTAAAGGAGGCATTGAAAGATCAATTAAACCATTAAAATATAAATATATAATAAAATATATAAATATTACCTATGTACGAGTTAAAAATCCAGTGATGAAAACATTTTCATGCCACAAAATTTCTGATATCCAATTTTGTGACGAATTATATAAATTACTAAAAAAATGTTTTAATCATAGCTAATAAATATTACAACATATTGAAAATTTAAGAAATATGTATTGCTAGTCGTCATTTGCACCCTTCGTGCTGCTTCGTCACTAGCGCGAACGGCCGTTCTCAGTGATAAGAACCCCGAATTTTAGTATGCAAATTCTTTTTTGATATTTCAATGAACTTCACAATTTTTGTATTTAACAATGAA
This sequence comes from Drosophila quinaria, assembly GCA_035047525.1. Taxonomy (NCBI): domain Eukaryota; kingdom Metazoa; phylum Arthropoda; class Insecta; order Diptera; family Drosophilidae; genus Drosophila; species Drosophila quinaria. The sequence goes on along the minus strand of JAWNPO010000455.1, from coordinate 11,738,129 downwards.
TCACAACTAAAATCACTTTAGTGAATATTAAATGCTAAGTAAACACTTAGTCAGATATTGGGTTTTATATGAAAATCGTTTTCGTTTATAAAATATAATTAGAGAGAAAAAAAACTTAATAAAAACTTATAATATTTTAAAAGTATTTTAGTTACATATTTAGTTAGTAACAATTAAATGTAATATGATACGCAATATAATAATTAAAATGTTTATTATACATTTTGGATACTTTCTTTTTTTTTTCTTTTCAGTCTATAACTTAAAGTTTACAATAATTGAATTTATTATTTTGTAATTTTAGTTTTAGTTTAATTGTCATAATTTATTTAAATAAATTAAAATATTGTTTATAAGATTGTCAAGTGTGACAAGTGCATTAATTTAAAAGTATTCTTACTTGTAGCACTAGGAAATAGTTAATAAATAAATAAAAATTGATAAATGAATAATGTTACTTGATTTAAAACAGTTTAGATATTTACAGAGCTCTTTAAGAATATCAAATCTTCGGTGTGTCATATAAATCTATATTCTTTCCTATTATTATTTTTTTGTTGCCTTTTCAATCGTACTCCTGCTGTGATTGATGGTATGCGTGATTGTTGTTGTTGTTGTTCTAGTTATAGTTGCCAGTGGCAATTATGAAAAGGCAAGAAAAGGAAGCATGCCAATAGCCATCTAATGTGTTTCCTTCTTCCTCTTTTGCATCTTCAGCAACTCAGCTAAAGGCGACGCCTGCAGGACGACAACATCCTACATATATGTATATGCACATGTGTGTGTAACTGTATGTGTGTGTGTGAGAGGAGAGTCCTAGTTGTGCAGACTGAAACAGGATGGATGCTCGCCGACAGAAGCGACTTGGCCCAGCGCCAATTGCATCGTTCGAAAAGTCATTTGAGGACAATACCACATCAGCAACAACAACAGCAGCAACAACAACAACAACAACAGCAACAACAATACCGCAGAAGCAACAGCGAGTAACAGTAAGTATTCATATCCATATGCACATAAATACACTCCAAAAAAAAGCGACCTTATGTGTTGTAGCTCGAAAGGGATTGATTTAAGAATGTTTTCGTACTTAGAATTTTATCTTATTTAGCTTAATTGCAAATTTACGAATGTCCTTTAACAAGGAGCAACACAAGTATTTTTTCCTGAATCGAAAACATAAAGCTGAAAAAACAATTTCGTACTTTAAGGGGGTCTTCTATGTCTTCTTTATCGGTCTTTTAATACGATGAACATATACAGGGACGCCACAGAAATCGCTTTTGCTTTAATTTCACTTAAATTTGTATGAAATTCTACATTGGAATAAATTTTTTTTATGTTTTTTTATTATTTTTTTATGTTTTTGCTCATTTTCTTGAAAGTTGACTTCCGAAATGGACCGTTTGTACTCTAACGATTACACTAAGTAAGATAATAAGTTTGTAGCATGAACCATTTAATACGAGAAATATACTGAATGTTTAATTGAAAACCAGTTTTACAAGCTGAATAAATTCTTGAAACAAACTAGGTGGAAGTCTTGTCACGCTCGCGATGTCGCGTTACAAATTACTAATAAAACTTGTAAAATAAATAAAATGATAGTATCAAAATTATTTCTAAAATGAAAAACTACGTACATTTATTTTATTATGGTTTGAGAGTATTTTCTTCTTTGCAGACTGTCGCATTTGTCAAGATGAAGTCAAACATAACTCCCATTTTTCGTAGCGTTCGCTATGCAATATTTTCTATAAATAATTCGAAAACGACAAATCTTCAAAGCTTGTTTTTTATAACAAAATAGTGTTAATAAAATTCATTAAACACGTCAGAAAATATTTTCGAAAATGTCAACTTTATCCATTTCTTTTCATTTAAAGACTTACAAATGTCGCGTTCGCAATCCTGAAAATACCCATATTCGAAAATTTTTTTTGAAATGGATTTTTTAAAATTCGAAATAGTTTAGGAGATACAGCCATTTTTGTGAAGCAATGTAAATGTTAATACAAGTAAAGTCAAAAATTAAAAAGCCTTTGTCTCGAAACCATGTTTGGCAAACATGTTCTCAAGTTGTTATAATTAGTAGTTCTGAAGTTCCGGGACTTTGGTGAAGTTTGAAATGTAAGTCCACTACGTTTTGAATTAATCTTAGCTTCAAATATAAATACTAGCTGATTTTTAATAATTTTAAGTTGAAATACAGTAAAATGCTTAAGTTGTAAACTTAAAATTTCGTAGAAAAAAAAGCACCTTCTATGTTTGGTTTGAGTACAGAATACTCGATGTTTTTTCTGAGTGCATGTACAAACATGTATAATTTACGATCTGGGCCTACAAATTAATTAAGTCAAACATAAGCAACGCTTTGCTGTTAGCTTTCAAAAGCTTTGCTGCAGTCATGAACAGGCACTGAAGGCGGTGGGGGAGGTGGGAGGTAGGGAGGGGGTTTGTGGTTCGTGGCGAATGCCAAAAACATGCAAATTGCCACTTAAAAGGCAGGCGAACAAAACGCTCTTGGCTAATAAACAAAACGAAGCTTAAACGATGCCCAACAATAATATCAACAACAACAACATCAACAACGACGACGACGATAACGATAACGATAACGATAAGAATAGGAAGAGGAAGCAGCGGCAGCAGCGGGGTCAAAGTTTGGCATTCAGAGTTTTGTGAAAATATTTTGACACACATCAAATCAAATGTGAAGTGGAAAGTGCTCCAAATAATGTCATTTCACAATGGGGCTACATTTGAGAGCGGCAGCAATTGGAAAGCGACTTCAAACGTAAACTATGTGTGTATGAGTGGGGGTGTGTATGTGTGTGTGGAGTGGGGTGCTGAGTAAATACAGTCGAAAAAATACAAAAAATAAAACATGCAAAAGCATCTGCAGCATGGAAATAGAAGTGGGAGTGGGAGAAGTGGGACACAGGAGAGAGAGAGAGAGAGAGCGCGCGCCCGTGAGCGGAGAGGGATGGGCGAGAGCAAGAGACGGGCAAGACAAGCTTGGCACAGCGCGCAGCACCAGCTTAGAGAAAGATGGCTGAAAATACACGCATTTCATTTGCTCTCGACATTTGCATGTATTGATCATACCTGTTAAATTTCGATTAGAATTACTAGTCAATTAGATTATTTTTTGAAATAATCGTAGTGATTACATAATTCACTGTTGAAAAATGATTACGATTACCAATAATAAAAAAAAAATCGAAGATTATTACAATTATTCAAAAAAATTAGAAATAATCAAAAATAATCGTTTTGATTATTTCTGATTTGTTCTTGATTATTTCTGATTATTTTAGTATTTTTCGATTATTTATGATTTTTTAGTAAAAAACCAAATTATTTTCAATTTTCACAATCAAAGTTGTCAAAGTTTTTGAATAAAGTTGCTTTTTGTGTTGTCTAAATTTAGAAGAAAGCAGGAAGCAGCTAGAAAAATTCCGTAGCTCACTGGTTAGAGTTGCCGACCTGTTTATAATACTTTACATTTTCAATGTTGAGGTTCGATTCCCCTGTTGTGTTATAAGACTAAGACTATTACAAAATCAGCTTTTTCGAAATTTTTTTTTGAATTTATTTTATTGGATTTTCTGAGTAATCGAAATGACGCTTTCGAAAATGCAGATCTCAAACCTTCCACAAGCATGAGATAACGGTTGGAAAGAGGAGAGCTCAAGAGGTCCACAAAAGCAACTATAATCAAAAGATTTGGCTACTTTGATTGTGAAAATTGAAAATAATTTGATTTTTACTAGAAAATCATAAATAATCTAAAAATACTAAAATAATCAGAAATAATCAGGAAAAAATCAGAAATAATCAAAACGATTATTTTTGATTATTTTTGATTATTTCTGATTTTTTTTAATAATTGTAATAATTTTCGATTTTATTTTGATTTTTGGTAATCGCAATCATTAAATAATTGGGCATAAGTTCGACTTTTAGATAAAAATAATCTAATTACTAATGATTATGATTGCTAATCATTATTTAACAGGTATGGTATTGATGATTCTCATTCCATTTTTTTAAACTTAAACATGAATTTATTCTTTTCTAGTTATAAGAAATTCTAAATTCGTTACTGATTTAATAAATCAATAAAAATTAAAATATTGTTGATACAATTTTTAATTATTAATTAGTTTCCGAAAGAACTCGAGTTGGCATACTTGCTGATATAAAAAAAATTAATTGTAGATTAACACTAACTTCCAAATTCATATTTCCACATCCCATCGCACTAAGAGAAGTAGAAAGTAAGTGACACGCACAATTCGAAAAAGTCAAATTGAGTGAAAAATATACCAAATTTATATTTTTTGCTCAAAGAAGGGATTATGAGTTCCGTTTTAATGTATTACACAAAATATATCGTTTCTTTTGTGAGAGATACAAAAATTAACTATATTCATTATGTTGTTATTTAAATAGTAAAACTTGCAATGAAACCCTGACTTTCACAGAGTATCTAGATTCTAGACAAATATTCAGAATTTGAGCATTAGTTTTAGTAAAATGCATAAGTATAAATTGTTTATTAAAATTTAGAAGCTTTTTGCTCAATTCCTATTTACTCAAAAAAATGTTACATATATTTGAAGTTTCAGTCCATGTGTTTCTAATTGCGTGTGCAGTTCTGTCCGATAAAAGCTTTGTCAGCTAAACGTGCAAAGGCAGTTGGTGGTGAAGCTTTTCAGTGAAGCGGCAGCTGAAAAGCTTTTGACACAGCTTGAAAGCTTGTGCCCACAACAATCAGTCCTGCAGCAGTCGCATAGTCAGCATAGCAAACTTTTGGGCTGACGTCCAGTACGACGCTGGCGCTGCGTGCGTGCAGTCTAACGGTATTCAAGGGAAACAAAACCAATAAAAATACCGTAAAAGAAGAAGAGAATTGCGAGAGTGACTTGACAATGAGCGCGGGCGCTCCGAATAAAACGGAATCGAAACGTAACGATACGAAGCACAAATAAAAAAAAAACAGCAAACTAAGAAGGAGCAGCAGCAGCTGAACAAGAAGAAGAAGATATTATAGTTTGACTTTGCGTTTCCCTCGCGCCGCGCGGTGTCGTCGTAGTTGTCATTCCCATTTTTTTTGGATGTTCCTGTTTTTATTTTTTGGTGAAAAAGGTGAAAAGTAAGAAAAATTAATGAAAAATTAATCAGGACAAGAAGGGACAACGATACAACAACACTAAAAAAGCACTCTCAGAGGGCAAGAGCGCGAGTAAGCGAGAGGCAGAGAGGGAGAGAAAGGAAGAGAGCTAAGGCAGCAGCCAAGTAAAACAAGTTTTGCACACGTGAGTAGTAGTAGTGAGTGTGGGTGTAGGTGTAAGTGTGTGTGTGTGTGTGCGTGCGTGTGTGTGTGTGTGTGTGTATGGGACACGACATTAACAATAAACAGAAACAGCAGCACGTTGACTGCCAAACAGAGGCCTCCTACCACACACACACACACACACACACACACGCGCGAGCTCACACACGCGCATCATGCATATAAATTTGGAAATATATATAACTGTGTGTGTATGCGGCTTTTATTCAAATTGTATGCATAATTATGGGTAGTTCCATTAAAGCGCAGCACCTAAAAGTATGCAATACAAATACAAATAAAAGCTTGAAGTTGCTACCATTTGCCTTTTCGGCTGTCCCAATATCTTCCCCAATTTTTTTCTCTTCTCTTCTCTTCTCTTCTCCTTTGCTTTGCTTTTTCTGTACACCAACAAATAATACAAACAAAATTTAGAATGTAACCACAACAATTCGTTTGAATTCAGTTTCTAGCCGGTTTCCTTGAATTAATTAGACATTTTCTATGTATGCGCCGCAAAGTGCGGTTTTCAATCAGCGTAAAATCTCTGAGAGCGAGGGAGTGAGTGAGAAAGAGAGGGAGATTTAGCTCTAGCACGTGAAAAAGATTGCAAACTTTTATGCGTCTGCTTTAATCCTTTATATTAACATGCTCTCCGATTCCGATGCGAGCTGTTTTTATAAAAAAATAAAAATTGAAATACATTTTTTTTGAGAAAAATTATATTTCGAAATTCTGGATCTGATTTTAGTGCTAACTGACTGAATTTAAAATATTACGCATACAAGGAATTAAAATTAGCTCTTGCAGTAATCAGTTTATGTTAAATAAATAAAATTAATGTGCTATGCAATTTTGCAACTGAAAACTACAAGTCGCAAAATACAAAATATTTGGGAAAAGTGATTATACAATTTGGAAAACAAGTCAAAACAAAAATGTTGCATATTTCAGTTACACGTTGAATAAAGGCATAGCTCAGTTTTGTACTGAGCTGCGAGTAATATGATAATAATTGGTATGTTGCAGATATGTGATACGGCCATAAAAAGGGCTAAATTAATTTTATTCAAGAGTTTGTGTGTGTTTGTGTGTTGACAATCTCAAGGACAATAAACGCATGCTTTTCGAGTTTGCAATTTTTGCATTTAGCGACCGCCCCTCTCACTACCCCCTCAGTACTCCCCTCACTACCAGCTCACTGCACCCCTGCAGGCGAAATCCGCAGCCATGTGTCAATCAGCGCAGACCCAGCGTCTAACTGCGTGCGGGTGTGTATGTGTGTGTGGGTGTGTGTGTGCGTGTAAGGATTTTTCCTTGAGCGTATTTGATGTGACTGCATGACAAAATGTGGAATCGTGGTTAAGGGTTGGGGGTTGGGGGTTGGTTGTTGGGGACTGGGGGTTAGGGGTTGAACGTGCCCGGTTGTTGCTCCACTAAACTATGCGTGAATGTGTTGCATAGATTGTGGCATGTGGCAACTGCAGGGGATGGGGAATGGGGCTGGTGGTTGTAGGTAGGTAGGTTGAATTTCCGTTGTGATTGTCCTCACTTTGAATTGGATAATTGCATTGACATTGTATTTAGCTCGCCGACAACTTAAAGCTGACTAAGCGTTAGGTAAATACTTTAGGCCAACTACAGTGAAGCCAAGCTAAGATCAATTATTTGATAGTATTTTAAATTGAATTTGTTCAGGAGTAAAACGGAAAGACAGAAAAAAGAGACTAAGTCGGCTTTGACCCAGCACATTGTAGTCAGGATCCACTGTAGTTGAAATTGTGCTAACTGGCAACGGAGGTCAAGCCAAGTGGCAGCAACTTGAGCTCGAACTGTGTGTTAGACAGATAAACAGCACACTTTTCATTAAATTAAATGTTTATTTTCAATGAGCACATCCTCCATGGTCACTTTGATCGTAATTGCAAATAATATACAAAAGCAAATGATGCAAGACAAATGAATTTTCAAGCTAAGTAAAGAGTACACTCTCTTAATGATAATAATAAAATGATATTGAAATTTGAAAGACAAATAAACAAAAGTGGAGGTGGAGGACCGAAATAACATTCCATGGAATATTCAAGAAAATTAGCTAAATTACGAATAAATTTAGAAACGAATTGACAACAGAGGATAAAATCATAAATTTACATAGAACAGAGATTTTACTAATTTTTTGACATGGGGATATTCTCTACAATATGATATTGAACTCTTTTCGCTTCTTGAAATTTTTCTATGACAAGGCTATGATAAAGTAAATTTATCTCGATTTCACCAGAAATTTGATTTTTATGATTGTTTTCCAATAAATAAATTGAGTGTGTCATAAGTAAAATTAACTTAATTTAAATGATTTCTTTGAATTTTTGTATTGGAAGGCACATTTGTATTACTCTTTGAAAAGATAAACCCACAGGTAAACTTATTTTATTATACTTAAACAGACGTAAAATCATGTATAATAAATTCAATTACAATAATTGCAATAAGTTAGTTAGGGGCCATTAAGAGAGAGGGTATAGTCGGCTAAAACAACACAACACAAAAGCACATTAAATAATCAACAAAACACTTCTACAAACATGTATAACAAACCTGTATCTATGTTTTTTTATTTTTTATTAATTCTATTTATTTTACAGAAAAAATATAAGTGAAAAATACAATATTGTGTAAATCTCAACTCCGTACGCACAAAATGAAGTCAATTGTCAGGGCCAATGAAAAATTACAGGAAAGTTTATAGAAAAAAGAATTTCATTTCTAAGTTTATTGGAATATTTGCTATTGGCATAAAATGTGTTTCACGATTATGATTTTTTGAATGAACGTGGTTCGTTTTAGCCAAGTTGAAATATATCAAGTTTGCTAACCTGGTCATGGTCTTATACAATGACAATCACGTTATCCTTGGTGTTCGGGATTCAGACCACATGTTGTTTTACGGCCTGGTTACATTGTGTGTCAGTGTATGTGCATGAGTGTGTGTGTGTGTGTGTGTGTGTGTGTGTGTGTGTGTGTGTGTGTGTGTGTGTGTGTGTGCGTGTGCGTGTGCGTGTGCGTGCGCAGTGTTGTTTTTGTAAAGAAATTGTCGATTTCGGTTCAGTAACCCTGCAGCATTAAAATCGTTTTCAATTATCCAATTGCATACAATTTGGGTGATGGGCGGCAGGAACCGTTACCTATGGTTACCTGTCAGCCTGCACCATCTATATACGTGTGTGTGTGTGTGTGCTTGTGTGTGTCTGTGTGTGTGTGTCTGTGTGTGTGTGTATGTGTGTATGTGTGTGTGGGTGTTTTTTGAGATAAGCAGGTGGCAAACAATAAGAAAAAAAGAGAAAGCTAAAATGATTTTAATTAAAATCACATGCTATGAAAACCATAAAGGATACGAAGTTAAATGTTATCCTCGAAGGGGCGCCAATGAGAGCAAGGAGAGTCCTGGGATGTCCTGGGATGGGTGGCATCCCTGGGGGGAAGTGGCATGCCACAGGGGCTGCTCCAATTGCACGTGGCAGCTGCCAAACCGAACGCTGTTGCCGTGCGACGCACATTTCATGGGAAAAGGACAAGAGAAAATAATATAATATAATAAAATATATAAGTTTGCGTCAAAGGAGATGAAATGATTTTAGTATCATATAAGTCGAGGTCATTCTGCAAATTCTAATATAAAATTCCTGAGCTTAACATGAATTTCTTTTCTTCGTATGTATGCTTAAATTCCTGACTTTAGCATGAATTTGCATTGTAGTTATGTATTCAGGATATAGGGGGCCTTCCCTTTTATCTTTCTTCTACTTTGACTTTTCATTTCATCACAATTTTATCAGTTGACTCCACTTTGAATTGATGAATTCAGGTTCGATAAAGTGAATCAATTCAATTATTTTTACATACTTTGCATAAATGCAACCAGAAAATATTAATTGTATTAAGTACTTAAATACTTTATTTAATTGACGGTTAATTTAAAATTCAATATATGGATATTTAGGATTTGTTGAAATGTATGTAAAAGGAAGTACGAGGCATCTTTGACCCTATAAAGCATTATGTTCTTGATAAGCAATAACAGCTAACTTGATATAGCCATGTTCGTATCTGTATTATAACTTTGAATTGATATTTATATCTTTTGAACAAGAGAGTTTAGTTCAAAAATCGGCATATACAGTGGTCCACGGCTTATTTCAACCAGCACCCTCAAATAGTTTAGGCTTCTATAAAATCTAAACTAAACGAGATTTCAAAAATATATTTTTATGCAGGTTGTTAGTCTAATGCTTTAACTTATAAAATATGACTTCATTTAATTTATAAATATTGTATAATATTTAAAAACTATAAAATGAATTGAAAACATTGCCACAGCTTATTTCAACCACTTAGAAAACAAATTTGTAAAACTTAGTTATTAATCAAACAACAAAAAATAGTACTTGGTCTTACTATCCATTTGGTCAACCACCATATCTATCCTTTTTGGCACGGATTCTTCAAGTAATACAATTTTTAGCGAGAAATTGTCGTCAGCTACTTTAAAAGGGGCTACTCGCTCACGAAAATTGGTGAGATGCTTGGACTTAGTGATTCTACAGTTAAGAACATCATTTGGATAAAAATTCAATTTGTGTATGCTATTCTTTTAATAGAAAGTGGAAAATGAGTTTTATTTTTAATTCTACAAAAATTGGAAAATAAGTTTTATTTTTTATGGGTTGTTAAGAGTTATGGTATAACTTTAAAATAAATAAGTTTTATTTTCAATTTTTAGAATATTGATTGTGAGTTTTACTTTTGACTTATACATCCTGAGCAAATTGGGTTTAAATCGGTCTGTTTTAAGTTTCACGTGCCTAAAAGTATGCACTAAATAATATTTGATGTACATTTTAATAAGTCAGGGGTATCCTAATTTAATTTTCTTGTGTATTAGTGTGTGTTAGCCCTTTCTGAACCTCGCTCGTCTGCTCTCTCCTTGCAGATGATGGAACAAACGCTGCGAAAGCAAACAACGACGACGACGACGACGACGCGTCCCTTGAGCGGCACCTCGAGCGTGGGGGGGCGGGGCACAGAGGCGTCGACCAAAGCGTCGGCCACATCGGTGGCCAACAGCAACAGCAACAGCTCGTCGTCCTCCTCGTCCACGGTATCGTCGGCCACCTGTTCGGCCAATGCCACCACAATTGTTGCCAAGCAGCGTCCGCCGCCGCTGAAAACGGCGACGACAACCGTAACAACGACGCTGGTCAGCAGCAATGAAGGCGGACAACCGTTGCCCCCACCATCTGGCGCAGCGGGAATGGGGGCGGGAGCGGGAGCGGGAGCGGGAGCGGGGCATGGCACTTATCGTGGCACCGCAACGTTGACGACGCCATCAACGCCACGCATCGAATTGAGTCGCGCCTCCAGCTCATCGCATCATGAGGAGGACGAGAGTCGGGAGAGTAGTCCGGAGAATGTGTTTGAGCAGGTAAGGGAATGGGAGAGGGAAAAGGGGAAAGGGGAAAGGGGAAAGTGGTGTTGGGGTGGGGAATGGGGAATGGGAAAAAGGAAGATCAAAAGCAAGGCTGCAAATCATCAAAATTTTGTGTACATGTTCAGTTCGGTGGCTTGAACAATAGCGCAAGATTTGGGTTTTAATTTTATTTAAATCGAAGCACTTGAACTTTGGTTCTTTTTAATAATAAAACAAAATATAATATTTTTGCATGGTACATAACTTAATTTTTGAAATCAATAAATTTTTCAATTATAAAAATAAAAGTAATAAATACGTTTTTAATATTTTTATGATTTAATTTTATAATTTTGAAGCTCGGATCAATTTAAAAAAAAATTTAAATTTTTTATATGAAAACTGCTGATTTCGTCAATTATTTCACTTATTCTCATAATTTAAATATGATGTATGATTTAATGATTTTTATAAAAAGTCTTAAATAAGTTTGCGATATTTAAAAAGGCACCATATTTAAGTAATTATTATTTTTTCGAACTGAACCTATTATTTAATATTGTGGTTCGAGCCTTGGTTTAGAACCGGTTTGCAGCCTTGGTGAAAATGTTACAAAGTGGGCGTGGTCTTAGACGGCTTTTATGTAGTGTGGCTTTTAGAGCAAATGCCAGCAACAACACCAAACAAATAACAACAACATGAACGTTAACATCAACATAACATAAACAACAACAACATCCAAACACTGCACAACGTCGCAGTCCCAGTTGCAGTCGTCGTCGCAGTCGACGTCAACGTCGGCATCGCCATTTAAAGTAAAAAATTTGTGCTAATTATTTGTATTTTGCTCTCTTCTTCTTTATTTCGTCTTTATTTCGTTTCAACTCTCTTTCTGTGTAACTTATTCTCCCTCTCTTTCTCTCTCTTTCTATATCTTTCGACTCCACTTCCGAATGTGTGCACACTAATACACCTACACACTTACACACACACTTACTCACACACACACACACACCTCCTTTGGGTACTGCCCCACCGCAAATGCACCACAATTGGCTGTTGATTTCTTGATTTGGCTTTTTTTGTTTCGTTTTCTTTTTGTTAATTTTCGTTTTGGCTTTTTTCTTCTGCTCTTCATTTTCCACATTGCTTTTCCTCCGCATGCTAATCCTGCCCACTCCCTCTGCCTTTGTTCCCCTCCTCACTGCCCACTTAAAAACTTCACTTTTTTTGCCAAAATTATTGCTGTAAAATTCTGTATATGTGTGTGTGCATGTATTTGTGTGTGCCTGTGTTTGTGTGTGTGCGTGTGTGTGTGTGTTTGTGTGTGTTTGTGTGTGTGTGTGTTGGGTGGTTACCGTCTTAAAACTAATGCTATGAAGGTCGGCACTGGCACCCTACAGGAAACCATTGGCCTCGGTTTTCGCGAGGAGGGCGCCTTGGAGCTTCGCAGCTCCACCGAGGAGCTTTATTTTATGGATCCTGAGCAAAAGAAAGAGGAGCAGGAGCGCCACCAACAACAACAACAACAGCAGGTGACTGAGGTAAGCCCAAAATTGACCAAATCATTAATATCATTAATCTATCTAAATAACTTTCTAAATTTTGGATATTTTCCAATTCAAATGCAATTTGCTCACAGAAATCGCTATTATCAACTTTTACAATAGCTATAATCACAAAAGAAATGTATTTCTTTAGGAAATCTCTTACTATAATGTCTTCCTGTCGAAACCAATGTATTTTTCTATTTTTAAAAAAAATCTTTAACAAAAATTATTCATTTATTTGTTGAGAATTTGTATTTTGCTGAGGAAAACGTCAATAAAAAAATTGTTTCAAATACCTATCTTCTGTCTAAGTAAGGGTCTTAAGGGTTTTTCTTCTCTCATAATAATAATAATAACTCCATTTGAACAACAAGGGATCCTTATTACACTTACAGAACGTCCTTAAATGCTATTTATTTTTTTTAAATTATTTTGAGGCCCGTAATCTAACCAAATTAGCTTCAAGTTATTTGACGCATTAGCTCAGAGATGAATAACTCAAGGACTTTCCTAAAGTATAATCACATTGCCATTGACAGTCACTCGTAATAACCGCAAAACCCACAAAAACCACAATATCAAGAACAGGAAGTAACCCAGTTGAGGAACTTTGTGACAAAAAAAATTATGGGATGTATGCATGGAAGTATTGCTGAATTTCAAATACACTTACACAGAAATTAGTAATGTGCTACAAAGAATTTTCATTTGTACATGTATAACTTATTAATTTAAGCCAATTGTTCCGATTTGTATGCTGAAATATGTCAGTTCAGATAGTTACATGAGCATTGATAGCAGAAAAGTATAGTTCTCTTTATACATTTATGCTTAAAAAAAGATATCAAATAGTAAATGTGAAGGTAGAATATGAAAGCACGGAAATTGAAAGAAATGGAAAATTGACTCTAAAAAACTCATAGTTTGGCATTGATAGCGAAGTTGCAGCAAAAAAGTTGAATTAATACTTTCAGATTGCAACTTGTTAGAGAAATGCAACATCAGCAAAAAGCATGCGGAAAGACGGGCAAAGACAAAAGGACAGAGAAAGAGATGAAGATGGAGATTGAGATGGAAATGGAAATGGAGATGGAGATGAAGGCGACACTCGACTGTTGGTTTACCTGTTGTTCAACTGGCGATTGACGCGAGTGCAATGCAAATAAAAAGGCAACGACAAACTTTTAAATGCCAGCTGACAAGTGCAGTGACAATAAGCGATAGCAGTAACTAAACAGCTAGACGATTAGATACCCTGTAAGCAAGAAATGTGCCTAAACTTACATAGATACACATGGTTAGATAATGTATAGAGATCACCCTGGAGAACTTTCTCCTATCCCTATTTGTTGTGCATTCTTTACTTTCATGTACTTACTTAACTCAAGTTTCTCACTCACTTTTATCCATACCTCAATTAAAGCAATTTACGGGGCATCTCTGTGAAAAATAGAAACAAACAGGAAGCAAGAAAGTAGGCAACATTTTCATTGCCGCTGCAATTCACTTCCGAGTCGCTTAGATACGAGTAGAAGTCAAAACAAGCGGAACAGTGGAGTGCACTCGACAGTAATATACCCTGGGCCTAGGCCTCGTCACGCTAAAGATTTAATGCCCATACTAATCATAAATTATATTCCTATCCCAAGCAGTCTTCGTTCGAAATTTGGTGGTCCTAGCTCTTACTATCTCTGATATCCTTTCGCTTATACGGACAGACAGACAGATAAGAGTATATCAACTCGGCTGTTGATGCTGATCAACAATATATATATTGTATGGAGTCGGAGATGCATCCTTCTGGCCATCACATACTTTGCACAAACTTAAAATAACCTGAGTTCTTTTTAAAGTGCTCTTTAAAGTAAAAGTTGTCCAGGTGAAGAACAGAAGAAAAGGGGAAGAGGGAGAACGTGCAGCTAAACCGGAAAACGGAAATCGAGCAATTGGCAGGGGGACTTTATTAAATGAAATAGCAACAAGGTGGCAACAACTGCTCGAAAACTTATTATTAATGAAAACTGTTGCCAGAAGTTGCCAGTTGCCACGGCAAGTTTTCAATTTACTATTGACAGATGCGCCAGAATCGTGTCTAACTGTTATTGAGAAGTTTAATAAGGTGCAGTTGGTTTAATCAGCAAATTTTCTTTCAGCAAACTGCAATATCAAAATAAAAGCAGTAGAAAACTATTTATATGAGAGTAATAATAAAAAATACGAGGTGTTTAAATAAAACTGTATCAGAATACTCGTTTTTTTAGGATGCTCGTTTTCTCTACGAAAATCGTAAGCAATATAAACTTAGACTCTTATGACTTATGTAATTACTAGGGGGCTCCGCCCCCAGCTCGCTTCGCTCGCAAAGTTGAAAGGATGGTTTGTAGTTAACCTGTTCAACAAATTCATATTATATAAAATAATTTGTAAAAAACGGAAATATTTAACTTCCGCTGTCCGCAATTTTTATGTTTTTTCCTTGCAATTGAAGTCAGATTTAGTGATTTGACGGGAAAAAGTCAAAATTTAGCAATAAGAGTTAGTCACGTTTTTTCATTGTACATATAAAGTTTATTTATCATATACTAATAAATTTGACATTAATTTGTATACATTTTACGTCAAATTTTCTTTCCAATAGTTATCAAATACCTTATTTAGACATTGAAAAAACGGACTTTAATCTGTGAGTTTTGCTAGACTATCTCAACAACAACAGAGTTTTTGATTCTAAAGGTTAATTTGCATCCGATTGTTTCTATGACAGCTATATGATATAGTAATCCGACTTTGACCAAATGTAGTCAAGATTTAAGTGACAGTCTTAAACATATAATCTGTAAGTTTGGGTGAAATATCTTAAGAAACAAATAAGTTTTTCATACTAAGCAATTTCCTGGCCTTTGACCGCGAATTTGATTTTTTTACAGGTCAAATTTCGCAAAAAAAAAATCGTCTTATTTTTATTTATTTGATTATTATCATAATTCGGGACTATATAAGAAATTTCACAAAAGCTTTAATCGAAAATTCATTATTTATCGTTCATTATTGATGTTCATAATTAAGGGGTCATCTGAAAAAGAGGAAAAAAATTTGAAAATCAGTTTGAGAAATTAAAAAAACAAGACAAAAGTAAACTCTCATGCGTCTGGTTTTGGGTTGAAACTTTAGGCAATGAAAAAGTTAGTTTGATAGATTAGCGAATTTCAACATGCTACCTCGAAAATAGCAATTAAAAATTCGACATTGAAACTTATTTAAAATCCAGGATCACATATTCAAAATCGAGTTACGTTAGTCTGCTTTTAAGCTAACGTGCCAAATCAAAAGCCAGACTAAATATGTATGTATATATACGCTAATTAAATGGACTATTTTGGGGGAAGATTTACCACATTGTTAGTGACATTTTCTAGGACTCGTGGCAAATTGTCTGATTGCATTTGTCACTCAAGCGAATTGAAATAGTTGTCGCAGTTGCTAATTAATTTATTTTTGTACTATCTCTCTCTCTCTCTCTGTCTATAGTATGTCTCTGTTTTAACACATTTCGCATGCATTGATGTTTCCTGCAAAGTTCCAAAAGAAAATCAAGACTATTTTTCCGCTCTTTCACAATTGTATCAGTAATTCAAAATCGCTTGCATGTTTTTTTTTTTTTTGGTCAGCTCTTTCGTGTCTCTCCTCTCTGTCCCTCACTCTCCCTGTTTAGCGTTGCCCGTCTCGTTCTAACCCCTATGCACAACCTCACACACTCAATGATTGACAGCCACGAGAGAGAGACGAAATCGGAGGCGTTGGAACTGCAATTGAATGAAAGTCTTTGACTCTTCCGTTGGTTTTCTCATTTTTCTGCCAATTTTTTTTTTTTTTTTTTTTTGTTTAGGGAAGCAAGGGGGACAGGCAATCGACAGCTGGTCGCGTTAAAGTTCTCTTGAATGTGCTCGAGTGACAATCGTCAATTTCGAGTTCACATTCTCATTTAAGATTCGTTGACTGATGGACAACTACTAACTTGGCTTCCTATTTCTTCCACTTTTCTCCTTTTCCCTTCTTCTTCTCTACTTTTTTGTTGAAACTTGTAGACAAAGCGCAACTCGCCGCACATCTTCAAGTTTGATGAGCATCAGAATTATCTGCAGCAGCACCAGCGCAAGGATTCAGCCAGCTCGGAGGTGGCTGCTCTCCTGTGCATCTCGGGTCGCACCAGTCGCATCTCGAGTGTCGGCAGTCAAGGATCTGCGGTTAGTCGCCTCTCCGCCGTCTCCTGCGTATCGCGTTCCCCCTCGCCGCACCGCATGCTCCTCGAGACGTCCTTCTGTGGCCCGAAACCCGTCGAGCCCGGCACCGATGGGGTCATAAGCGGAGCTGCCAGCAATGCCTCAACGGCGCCGAGTTCCGCCCAGAGCTTGGGAGAGGCGACACTGGCCGTGGAGCAGTTGCTGTTGGCACGCACCAAGCACGATCCCACCCAGGTGGTGCTGGCCGAGGGCATCCAAATGCAAATGCAGCCACCACCGTCAACGTCAACAGCCCCAGCTGGCAGGAAGTTGAAACCCAGCCAGACTCTAGCCAATGGCGATAGCAAACCCTCGACCAGTGGCACTCAGTCCAAGCCGAGTGGTTCCTCTGGCGCCCATGTGATGGGCGCCCAGCGACGCAGCAACAAGAGTCCCGGCCAGATGGTGATCGGCAAAACGCCAAGCGGCACGGAATATATACGCATCAATCTGCGTCCCGATCACATGTACAGCGACAAGGGAATCGCAGCCAACGAGCGCGTTGTGGAGGCGCCCAATCAACTGACGCCCGTCTACTCCAAGAGCTCGCAGTCGAAGCCGCCGCCCGCATCGCTGAGTCTTCAGAGCGGCGGCCTGGATGAGAATCGTCTGACGCCAACCGCAAGTCCAAAGCCTTCCCGACATGCTCTCAGATTGACCAGTCGCTCTCCCTCCCCCGCTGCTGCCGGTGGAGGTCCCGTCTCCCGGAAGAGTTCGTTTAGTTCGCTCTTCCGACTCGGCAAGGACTCGCCGGATTCACCAAGGGAAACGTCGAGGTCGCGCAGCAAGAGCAAAGAACGTCCCTCGACGGCGATGGCCATGACGACAACGTCGACGACGACGATTTCCGGCTCACAGAATGTGACGCCGAGCAAACAAAAGTCGGTGCTGGCCATCTTTAAGCCGGGCAAAAGGGGCAGCAGTGCCGGCACCGATGGCACCAAAAGCTCCAAGAGCTCCTCACCCATCGATTGTGCCGCCGAACCGCCGCCACCGCCACCACCAGCTCCTGGTTCTGCCCCAGGCGGTGGACGGAGTCGGACACCAGCCGGCTCACGTCCCAATAGCCGGCTGAGATACTATGATGAGCCCGTCGAGGGTGTCATACACATCCCGCTGCACACTCCGCCGGAAGAGCGCGAGGCGCGTACGCTGCTCCAGGGCATCCAACAGCTGGTGGCACCGTCACCACCACCGATGTATCATGGCATTGCCAAGACTCCAGCTCATGCTTCAGCTGGTGCTTCAGTTCCTGCTCCAGCCGGAGCAGGTGCACCCATCACCGCCAGCCAATTGGCAGCTGCAGCCGCTGCACTGCGGCCGGTGGGTCCGCGCAAGGCGGTACCAGCCCCAGGAGCCGTTGCTCCTCCACCGCGTGCCGTCTCCGATTTGGATGCGATACAATCGCTGCCCGCCCAGGAGGAACTGGACAGAGAGAGGCAACCGCGCAATTGGAGTTTGGAGGCGCAACGTCACAGCGCGTCACAGGAGTCCCAAGAGCCACTGCATTCGATCAGTTCCGTGGTGAATGCCAGGGCGGCGAATCTCGCCCAGGTCACGGAGCAAGTGGAGCTGGTGCGGGAGAACGGCTTAGCCGAGATGCAGCGTCTGCCCTCCGTGGACAGCACCCAGAGTGCGTGCGAGCCGCGCTTGGTTCAAACGGTGGCCACCGTCAATGCCCCCATTGAGGATCCGGTGGCCAAGGAGCGAAGGCGCCTGTTGTTTGCCACACGGCTGGGTTCTGGCAGCGAGGAGCAGCTCTTCTCCACCCAGTTCAGCATCTCGAAGACGGAGAGTCAATCGAGTCAGCTCTCCGAGCAGGTGCAACTACCCGACTCCGGTTCAACGGCCTCCGATTGTACCATCGACGGATTGCAGCGTCAGGGCACCGTAATCCGGCGTACAGATGTGCCGGACAAGGCAGCCGCTCCCTCCAGCTCCGAGGAGGATCAAGCGCCGGCTGGCGTCATCGTTAGCACCGCTGTCGTCATGCGCTCCAAGCACAAGTCCTGCTCCAATTCCGAGGAGGAGACGCCAACCACTGCCCAAGCCCCACAACCGGCCGCCGATGTGCGGCACTCGCGCTACCTCGAGAACTTCGATGTGCGCAAAAAGTATCACGAGAATGTCACGGCACGGGAGGTGAATAGTCCGTCACAGATATCCGGACACGGGACTGTGCCCCGCAAGCCGAAGCGTCAAAGTGTCTCGGAAGCAAAACGTAAGTATCAAGGCATCTCAAGGTATGGATCCATATCTATGTATATTAAATCAGTAATTATTCCATTATTTGGGAATCAGTTACTTACTTTTAAATCAAACTGTAATCGTGTATTTACTATTCATATTTCGAAAATAGCCAATAGTAAACATTTTCAAATGAAAATGGCTTTATTCTTTTTCAAAATATTTCCCCTGGATGATCAATAAATTTTGTCTTTCTCTTAAACCAGGGATTAAAACCGAATCGAATATCGGTCTTAGTTACGGTTTCGGTTATGTTCGCATACGTTTGCGGTTATCGGTTACGTAAAATCTTTGTATGAAAAACCGAAATTAACCCTTGTTAATGAAACGATTACTAAACGGTTATTTTGGTTTACAGATTTTCGTTTCAATGGTTTCGGTCAAATTAAATTTTTGTTTTTCACTTACTGTTTCAGTTACGATTTCAAATTTCAATTGGTTTTTACCGGTTAAAAGTTACGGTTCCGGTTAGGGCTTTAATCTATCGAAACATTCTTGTTGAGAGTAATAACATAGCTGAACATATCGATTTATGTTAGGATTTAAGTCATGTTAATGTTATGTTAAGCTTTGTACCAATTGAGAAGAACGTTATCGAAATCAAGCGTCAGATTTTAGCTATTGACATTAGTTTTGACAATTCCGAAACATATGTAACTTCAAACTGAGAATCATTCTCATTTTATGTTGGGAATCGAAAACTAAGAGTTTTTTCTTCATTTTC
Source organism: Drosophila quinaria (assembly GCA_035047525.1). Taxonomy (NCBI): domain Eukaryota; kingdom Metazoa; phylum Arthropoda; class Insecta; order Diptera; family Drosophilidae; genus Drosophila; species Drosophila quinaria. The sequence goes on along the minus strand of JAWNPO010000455.1, from coordinate 11,718,517 downwards.
CAAACTTCCGCTTCCACAGCAACTGCCAGCAGTACCACGCCCACAAGTCGTGTAACGCCCACTTCGCCCACAGTCGCAACGTTTGTTGAACCGGAATCGGAAACAAAGCCGGAACCGGAACCGGAACCGACAGAGGAACCCTTAGAAGTGGAGGCCTTATCGCCATTACCAGATCGTTCCGAGCGACATTCGACGGATGAGCACGAGCCGATTGAGTCGTCGGAGAGTGAAAGGGATTCAGATATGGCGGGCAGCTCGTCGATGGCGACAGCGGTACCGATGGGTGCCGAGGCTAAGCGCCATCACTTTCCACGCAACGTGTGCCTCATTGAGGAGCACGAGAGCACCGGTTTGGTCTCCCAAGAGTCCTTCGACGATGAGCTGCCCTACATACCCACAACACTGCCGGAGGAACGGGCTCAGGGCATACCCCTGATACCGATGAAGGAGCGCGCCAATATGGAGCTCAAGACATGTCCGGTGGATCGGCCGCGTTCCACAACGCCGCTGAATCCATCGCATCTGGAGGAGTACTGCACTGGGATAATGACGCCCCAGGAGTCGCCGCATGCGGGTCACGAGTTGGACGCCAGCTTGGGCGGCTTGGCGCCTGTGCGTGGCGAAAAGTTGCGCATCAGTTTGCCCCGCAAGGACTCGACGATCAAGGACAAGGTGCAGAGCACCAAATCACCGCGACGCATCTCCAATGCCAGCGGTAAATCGTGGTTCGAATTCGCCGAGGAGGGATTGCGGGCCAACAATCTGGAACGCAAGGATTCCAATAAGCAACTGCTGCCAGCGACTGGGCCAACAGTTGCAACCCCAACTACAGTTGCGGTAGCTGTTCCGCCTCCTCCCACACCTTCGAGTCTGGAGGAGCCCAAGCCGAAGGCGTCCACGCAACGCAAACTCTCCGGCCATTGGATCGACTTTGAGAACATACCGGAGAAGCGTAAGCCCGCCAAGCGGATCACGACGTTGCCCAAGGAGACAATAACCACAACCACGACGGCCATAACGAGCGCTGCCTCGGCATCCTCAGCGTCCGCCTGTGGCAGTCTGACACATCGCACATCCACTGGACATCCCCATGCCCATCACAGTCATGCCCATGGACATGGACAAGGACAAGGACTTCACCATCATCATCATCAGCAGCAGCCACCGCCTCCTCGTCAGGATGCATCCGGCGATAAGTTGCACTACAACTACGTCAAGCCCGAGGATTGTCAGTGCGAGTGCCACGAGGCGGAGCGCGGCGACTCCTCAGTCGCCACAGCAGTCACTGGTGACAGGGATAAGGATACCAGCACTGGCACTGGCACGGGAACCGGAACCGGAACCGGAACGGGCAGCGATTCCCTGGCCTCTGTCGATGTCGAGTTGCTGCAGCAGGGCGAGGACATGTTGCCGCTGCTCGAACCCGAAACGCAACCGGAGACCAGGTAAAGAAAACGCTTCAGGTGTCTTTGCAGTTCTTCCTTCTCCTAAACACTCTCTTTGCATCTCTTCCCATCCCTAACAGAGCTTACACGGAGGAACCGTTGCCGCCACCGTCGCGACACAGCAGTAAAAATCAGGGCTCCAGAGTAAGTCCCAATCTCACGAATCCATTTATTTACTTTTATCCCATCTCTGCCTCTCTCTCTCTCCCTATTCTATTTATCTTTCATTTTCTAAAACGTATGACTATTTTCTTATCTTTCTCTTGTTATCGTTATCGATTTCTATTGTCTTATTTGTCTTTCTCCTTCTCCCCATTTTGTCACTCTCTTTCCCTATCTTTATCGATTATCATGAATCCCTGTCTTTTTTTCTTCCCATCACTATTTTATATTTCTATAGCCAACAACTCTTTCCCTAACTTTCTTTCATTCCCTTTTCATCCAATTCCTCTCACTTTTTCTTTCCCTCTCTTTATAGATCTAACTGTCTCTTCCTATCCCTCTGGTCTTTCCATCTGTCTTTCTTTCCGTATCTGCTCAATTTCTTCCTTTCTTTTTACCTATGATTATTTACCTCTTTTGCACTATATTAATTTCTTTACCTTTCCCTCTCTTTCCTTCCGTATCTTTCTTTCTATATCAACTTTTTTCTTATCACTTTATTCCAAAATGTTTTTCTTTGTTTCCTAGTTCTCTCTTTCCTTTTACTTCTCTCCCTTATCTCTCTGCTCTCATTTCCTTTCTCTTTTTTCTCAAACAACTTCACTCTCTATTCCATCGTCCTACTTTTCTTATTATTTAATTTGTCCATGGATCCTTCTCTTTAAATTTTCCTTCCTCTTCTTTTCTCTTTTGTCTTCTCTTCTTTTTTTCTTCATTTCTATTCTCATCACTCTTTTTGTCGTATCTCTTTACTTCCTGTATCTTCTTGTCTCTTCTCAAACTTTTCCCCATCTTTTCTTCACTCTATCTGCTCTGCATTTTTCTCCCCTTTCTCTAACTTTTCCCATCTCTTATCTGATTGTTTGTTCCAGTTGGATGAGTTTCCACGTCGCGATGCCGCACAGAGTTCCAGAAATCGCAAATTCCCCGATAGAAAGTAAGCAAAGTGAGCAGAGCGATCTGAACAAAATGCATTTGATATTTTCTGTGACCCAACTATTGCATCTTCAGGGTAGCTAATCAAATTCTCTCTCTCTCTCTCTGCCTCTGTTTCTCTCATTATAAGTCGATCAGGCAGTTAATTCCGATCGACATCCTTAATAAATGTACCTCAAGCAGTGCGGTTGTTATACGAAAATTTTGAGAAAAGATAAATAAATAAAAAAAAAAAATTAAGAACAATCGAACTTCAGATGAAGCGAGTATTCGTATTTCCATTCGAATCTATTAGCTAATTTTACGATTATGGAAAAAATACAATATAGGTGTATATCTAGGGTAACTTTTTGATAGCAGGAATTAACTCATATTTAAAACAACCATTTTTTCTCTAAAAAAAAAAAAAAAAAGAAAACCCTTGAATTCAATGGTGAACCCAAGTGCAACTACTTTTCGAGGCGAGCAACAGATAAACATAAGCTGGGCAATTTAATGTGATCTCTTAAATGTTATGATCTATATAGCATGATTCATTATGTTGTCTCTGTAACTACATTTAAAAATCTGTTGTAACTGTAAAACTAACTGTAACTCTAATTCTAACTCTAACTATAACTGTAATTGTTCAGATCTTAACTCGTAAGTCATTGTGTATGTATGTATTTGTCGTAGTAATTGTTATCGTGTCTATATCGCTCAGTATCATACAAATTATTCAGAATATTCTTCTGTTATAGCTCAACATTTCAAGCGGTGGGTGTGGCATTATCCCAAAATTAAAAAAAAGAACAACATTATAAAATACATACATATAATACTAATACTTAATACTTAATTACAAGTCTGAAGACTGAAAACTGGTAAACTTGCTAGCATCTTGTATCTGTATAACCCGCCCACCAATGAAAACTTAGCCTATTGCCTCTAGACCATGAAAGCTGGTAACCCTGGTCGGTAGTGTTGTAGCCGAGCCTTAGTTGACACTCGTATGCTTTGCGTATTCGTGTTTAGTAACAAATTTCGAATTACATAATTATAAATAGCCACAAAAACTGCCAGCATTATATTATTTGATACCCTTGCAGTGGGTATTCTGGTTGTCAAAGAAGATACTATATGAAACATATAACAACTATGTCCTTCGATCAGTCAGTTTAGCTAATACTAAATATCTGAACTGAGTTATTGGTAAAATAATCTTGATAAAATTTGATACAATTACTTCTTTCAGTTACACATAAAACATATTGATTATAGCTGCCATAGAAATGAACCTTAAAAAAAAATAGATACGAGAAGATACAATCGATTTCGAAATCACTTTTATAAAGTATGTTTTTCTTCTCATTTTTATTTTCTCAACCATTTTAAATTGAAGCTCAGATCAGCATATTTGGAAATCATTCAGAACAATCAAGACTCTACCAATTTATATCCAACTGCAAGCGTATTTAAACTTCGGCCAGTCGAAGTATAACTTTTTCTTCTATACATTATTTCATTTTTATGGGGTCCCATCTAGTTAATTGAAACAAGTTTTCCTTGAGCACATTCGAAGCGGCAGGTAGAAAATGTTAGCCCCAAATGTTTATGCGTCGACGCATATCACGAATTCAACAAAAAGAAGTGTGCGCGATATCTTGCTGAGTATGATGGTAGTTAATGTCATAGCTTGATCATCGTAGACTTAAGAAGATTTAAAAACAAATAGAAAAGGATAATGATGAAAAATGATAAAAATTAAAGATAAACAAAACTTTAGCTAGTGTTTAAATACCAAAATTGATTGATATTAGCGCAACGGACATTCATGTAATGGAAAATAACTAAAAGAAAAACTATGAAAGTTATAAATAAAAAATATTAGGTAAATTATACAAAACAAAACACACATAAATAATTAATAATAAAAGAACATTTAAAATGTGCTTAATACGCAATAACAGGCTAACAAACTTACGAGTTTCGGCACTGAATTAATAATAAATACATTATTTGTATTAATCTTATGATAAAATTATGAGCGAATGTGGATGTGTGAGTGTATGTGAGAGTGTGTGCATGGGTTAGGTTTTTTTTTTTTAAGTAGATCCTGCCCTGCAAAGACCTAAACGGACAAGCACAAAATGCACTTGAACTAAAAATTGTATTTAAAAAAAATAATAATAGTATTAAATATTATAATTATCTAACTATGAAAAACGTTACAGATTGTACAATAATTTAAAAAATCCGAGGTCATTTTCGAGTTACATATTTGTTGCAATTTCACAAAAATTGAAAATAATGTAAGCTTTTAGGAGCATTTAAAAATGAATTTGTACTTCTAGCCCGCTACGAAAAGAATTTCAGTAAAATTGAATCGAACAAGGAATTAAGAACTGGAACTGATCAAAAAATATTATATATGGTATATCATTAACGATTTATACATACATACACATATATGAATATTTTCCTTTCGATTTTCGACTCTTCTTTTTTCGGCATATACCGTTATAAATGCTTCAAATATTTCTATATACTTACAGTATAAATAAATAAAAATGCAAAAAGTATGTACATATATACATACATATATGTATTTAATTTTTTTTGTGAGCTATATTATATTACCTACACGAAACTAACGAGAGAACTTAAAAAAACGCTGATGAAAACACAATGAAACAAAACGAAGAGCAAAAAAAACCGTTGTTGAAAATGCATTTAAAAATACATGAAAAAAGTTAAAATTTATTAAGCAAAAACAAAAAAATGACTTCAATTGTTAAAAAATTAAAACATTCATATATACAACAAAAAACAAAATCAAATCAAAGAGCAAAACGTATATGCACTGTCATTATTTAAAAAATTCATAACTATGTACGTGAACAAAAAAGATCAGTTGAAAAATAAAACAGAACGAAAACCCTAAAGAAAAAAAAATATATTAATTGAAATTATTCATTAAAGTGACAAAACATACATATTTAAACAAATAACACAGTTGGTTTATTTCCTCTGGGCGGGCGAAAGAAACAACTAAGAGTGCTTTGCTCGACTGGGAGATACCCTGCACCTGCACTTTATTTAGCTAGCGCTGAAAACAAAATCTTACACAGACGAATAGGAGAAAAAATCATGAATACATAAGTCGTATATCTGTTGCATATGTGTTATTCCGGAGCTATGAAATCCCTTGTCGTCGAGCATTGAGTATAGGGTATAAGAAAAAGAAACTTGGTAAGTTACCGTCAGTACAATTGATAAGTCTGATTGTTTTTTATCTATAGACCTGCATTTGTTGTGGTCTTACAATTCAACTGTTTGCCATTGAATTTAACAGTCATATTGTTGTCACAATTTGGTCATTACGTTGTCAATTTGTCATGATTACAATACGTAAAACCGGGCTAAATAGATAATTTCATAAGTAGAACACTTAGCAGCACATATCAGCTGCAGTTAGAAAATCAGCAGACCTTGAAATACACAAAAAAAAAAAACAAAAACAGTAAAAGCCAAATAAAGTGCATTAACGGTTGCCACAATTGGAGTTTTTGCGCCAAAACTGGCACTTTTTCAGATATTTTTAAGTAGCAAGCGTAAGTGCGTTCAACATTGCAACGTTGCACTGTTATCGTTGATTTGTGCGGCGTGTAAACATTTCAACAGCAACAACTGACCCGCACACCAGCGCGCAGGCGCGCTCTCTTGTTCACCCCAGCCACGCTCTCTCGCTCTTACTACCTCTTGACATCTTTCTCTTTGAACCGCAACGCGCTGCTCTTACTCTCAGCAGAACGTACGTTCTCATTTACTTTTGACTGTTATTTACCTTAAAGTGCAGAGTCAGTTAAACAGCAGTCGGAGATGTGCAAACTTGCATACATATCTTGCATTTCATACATATATGTATATATGTATGTATATTCTGTTATTTATGTAAAGTGAAGTAAATGACATACATATAAGAGCTGCTCAATAGTACGATCAAATATGTCGTACCATATCGTAATATATCGAAGATCGTAAATGTGTTGAAAATCGAATTTATTCACTGCAACTTTAGTAATTTAACCCTGTATGCCGCATAATGCTTCTTGAAGATTCTACCAATTTTGTTCCAATTGTTTCTAGATATATTTTAACAAATAATTAAATAAATATTTTTACACGTTCTGCGGGTAGTTCAAGGGTATGTATGTTATATATACAAACATGAATTTACAAACACATTTAATAAATGATTAAAGTTATTCTTATATTGATTGTCGATATCGTTAACTTAAGAACATAAACTTCCCCCGCAATACATTTGTACGTACGTACACACGTTTTATCGCTCTCTCTGCCGCTCTTTATAAAACGGACACACACACAGTGTTGCCAACTTTTGTTTGAAAAAAGATGTTTTTCACGGGAAGTACGATGCAAAATAGCTAAAAAATTAATTTAAAAAAACCATAAAAAAGCTAGTTTTAAAATTCATTACTTCCTGTATTTTTTCCGAGAGGGGAAAAGTGAGCGTACAAAATCAGTTGCTCAGAACGAAACTGAATAATTTGAGCAGCAGCTGTTATTCATTAGATATGAATAATTTCATCAATTATGTCCTCATTCTCCTGATTCTTATTATCATATAATAATCCCGATCCTATCGTGCTGTTATTATTTTGCCAATTCACGTAGTGCATTTTTTTTTTGTATAAGTTTGCCCTATATTTGGGTAAAAAAATCTGTCCGCTGCCCGCTGTTTGCAAATTTTTCTAGCAAATGGACTTTGAAAAAAAAAACCAGATTTGACGGGTAAAAGCGAATGTTTCACCACTGCTGCACACACAGTGTAATTCGGTGACGTCACGTGTGAGAGAGCAAATAAAATTCGTCTCTTTGTGTTTGCCATGCTCAGCAGCTGAAGGCATGTCAACGGTAGCGTTCATCTAAAATCCAATTCAAATACAATTTAGCAGTTGCAGCGAAAAGACGTGCAGCGCTCTTGATAAGAAAGAAAAGCGAAAAGAGAATTTTGTTGTGACAAGCGAAAAGTAGTTGAACGGTTTGTTGATTGCACTTTTGAATAACAAACACCCAACGGCGAATCAAAACAAACGGCAAAGAACAAAACGAGTTTATTTTGGAAACGTCGAGAACAACGAAAGACAATTTGTTTTGTTTTGATTTGATTTTTTTTAAGTGATTTTTCTAGTGTGTTGTGTGTGTTAATAACAACAACGAATTGACTAACAAAATGGCTTTCATGATGCCGGTTATGAAGAACAACTATGATATCTATAAGGACACGCGTTCCCGCTCTCGCAAAACATCCGAATGCTCGATTGCGAGCAGCAGCAATGGGACGACAGCGCTGGCCAGTGCTTTAGGGACACCTGCAACTGCGCCGGCAACTGCAACTGGATCTACGGGGCAGCAGCGACGCCGCAAAGTAAGCGAATGCAAGTCGGAGAGTTTTGCGACGTCGCCGACACAAGGTCAACTTCTTGGCGCCCATCGCATGCAGATGCAGCGCTGCCACAGCTCGCGCGGCTTTACGCGCAACACGTCGCGCAGCTCGCACGGCTCCATGATGCAAATGAACCAAATGATGTCGCCCACACGCTCCAGTCCGCCAAGTCGCACGCAGACGACCGCATCGGCGCTGGAGCGTCAGGCGGCCGCACAATCGGCCGCTCAGTCGGCAGCAGCGGCGGCGTCGGCATCGGCGACGACAGCGACGATACAGCAGCATCGCGCGGAGCAGAGCAACAACGATTATACCAAGTTCCATACGCGTCTGGTCGAAAAGTTGCGCAAGTCCTTTCGCAAGGACAATGGCAAGCGCTCATGAGAAGAACGCGTTAGGCACAGCAACAACAATTACAACAACAATAATAATAATAACATTAGCGCAAATAGCAGCAGCAGCAACAACAACAACAACACTGATTTTGACGCCAGCATACAACAACAGCTGCAGTTACCATCGCAGTCGCAGCGTCGCGGCGTCGTCAGCCGCTTGGGACGACGCTTCAAGCGCTGCTGCCAGGCGTTTGGCGCAGCCGCTGTCGCTGCCGCTGGCGCAACTGCGCCAGAGCTGAACTTCAACGATGCCGACTGCAGCGGCGGCAGCGCTGAGCAGCTAACGTCAAGCAGTCCCTATGTCATGCGCCGCTGTCGACGTCGCTGCAGCAGCGGCAGCAGTCTCAATCGGCTGAAGCTGCGTCTGCGTCGCAGCACCTCGTCGCCAGGCTAAGCGGCGACAGCGCAGCGGCTTTTGGGAACAGAACGATGACAGCAAAGGAATTCGCGAATTTAAATTCGAATTTCGAGTATGCGGGAATTGCTTGGAAGCCAGCCAACTGTTGGCAGGTATATAGAAGCGATCCACATGGCAGCGACCGCGACGCCAGCTGACCTAATTTTAAATCTGGGTCGCAGCAGCGAGCAGAGCAGAGCAGTGACAGCGACGCGCAGACAGACGGGAGAGCTGAGAGCAGAGCGGCATGTAACGACATAAAGTGGACATTTTTGTAAGAGTGTTGAATGAGTTGGCAGCTGTTTGCTAATTGTTTTTCCTTTTATTTTCCTTGTTTTGTAATTTTTGGTATTTTTAATTTTTTATGTTTATGCTTTAGATCAGCGGTAGGCACGCAATGGCTCCGGGAGCAAGCGGCTGCTAACGAATTCAGATTTCGTGCCCACCGCTGCTTTAGATACATATATTTAATTTTTTTTATTTAAGATAACTTTTCCCTTTATGTACATACAGTGAAACACTAATGTCTTCATACACCCCAACTTTGTCAAATTTTTGTATAATAAAAAACATTTGATGCAGGTTTCTTAAGTAATCTCATATATGCACTTCAATTTCTTTTTAGTGATGCAAAAATATCTTTAACCCATTAAGTACGCTTGGAACATTTTGATTTTTTTTTAAAGTCTAAAAAAAAAAATTTTTGGTGCAAAAAAATTCTTCAAACAATTATGTGTTAAGTGACTGCAAAAAAATGTTTTCAAAAACTATTTTTGATTTTCTCAAAATTGCTTAAAAGCCACTTTTTGTATGAAGTAGTAATTTTTACTAAGTTTCGAAAAATCATAAAAATGCTAGCGAAGAGATTTTTAAAAATTTTTTTTTCTTGAAGAATTTTTCTGCATCAAAATATTTTGGGTTTGTGGCTAAGGAAAAAAGTTGAAAAATAGACTTACAAAAATTCAAAATTTTCGATGGGAACCTAATGGGTTAACGAAATTTTTGTTTAATTTAAACGGAATTGAAATAAATAGAAGATTAATTTAATAATTCTGCATCAAATCTTTTTTATTGTATTATTTATTTATATTATTTAAATTAGACAAAGTTAGGGTGTATGAAGACATTAGTGGACCACTGTATGTTAGTTCACTATATTTACATATACAAACAAATATTTATACAAGTACACATTTATTGTACTTTTTACATATATGTATACTGAAAGGCTTCCACATATACATACATACAAACACACTCACATTGAGAAACCATAGAAAAAAAACTTAGCTTGACGGTTTCGTTCGAGAAAAAGCAAAAACGACAACAACAACAATTGAGACAAATTTGCAACTGCCAATTGCATTGTACAACAACAAAAGAAAATAAAAATAAAAACAGCAGAAAATACACAAAATAATAGTAGCAAAAGACACTAAAAATAAACACAAGAATTTCAACACACAAGAAAGAAAAACAAAACCCGAAGAAAATTGTAAATTTAAGGGCAATTTATAGACAATATATAATATATTGTATATCATATAAATAAATATATATACATGTTATATGGCATTGCGAACAAAAGCGAGCTGACAAAAAAAAAAACAGACTTCAAAATTATAACATTTTATAAAATGTATTGTAATATTAAATTTAAAATACATTTGTACCTATTATTATTATTGTAATTATAACTCTTTTTTTGTCATTTGTACTTGATATATGTATATACTAAAATTTGTTAGTGATTAGTTTTTAATTTTATAACAACAATAATAACAAGCATACACAAAAACAAAGCACACACAAACCAAATAAACTACAAAAGAAAAGCTATTAAAATATGATTATTGTAACAAATGTATAATTTTCTTGGAACACGCAAAGGGCGCAACACAAAACAAACGGAGGAAGCGAGATGGGGAGAGACAGAAGAGCAAGATAGCGAGCTAATGCATTGTCTGCATTGAATGCCAAATGCGCAGAAACTGCGTTGTGCGCCCTCCTACCCCCTGACGGGGTTTCCCCTCCACCCAGTGGTTTGGGTGGTGGCATTTCATTGGCATGCGGAAAAACAAAAAAAAAAACAAACGGCACAAAAAATCAATAGCAATGTCAACAGAACTACAAATAACAAACCAAATATACATATAGTCTAGTTTGCTTCCCCTTGAGATGGACGCAATACCCTGTAAACTATGTTTCCCCAGACGGGACATACAGAAGCATTCTCTAATCTTAGCAGAAATTTACTTTTACATTAATTAAATAATAATTGAATAATGGTGTGGTGGATAAGGAAGTCTTCAATTACACTAGCTTACAGCCACTTTGTGAATTAAATCTAAGTGTGATTTTTCCATGGACTTTGGCCCACTAAACACGAAAATCGCACTTACGATTTTTTTTAATGGATGCGTTTTCAAAATAGTTATATTTTTAAATTTTCGAAGAAAAACTTTCTTGTTTTTTGAGGTATCTCAGCCAAACTGACAGAATCAGCATCAGGGATGGTCCTATGCATCCTGACCAAATTTGGTTGAAATCGGTTTACTATATTATATTGGTATCTATATGACGATTTTTGGTCTTTCACCGAGAAACGCATAACTTTGCCATTTATCCACGGATTTTCATAAATAATAGCTTTTTTTTACTACAAATTTTAGTTTTACTTTGCGGTTTTTATTTTTTCCAAACTCACATTTTCGTTAAAATTTTTAAAAGTGATTTTCATTTGAATAAATATTTTTTATCTCAATTTTCAAATATTATAAGTATATACATTTGACAAGTATATACATTTGACAAGTGCTCGCGAGTTCTATCTACTTGGTTGCCTTGGTAAAATTGATCAGTACCTCCAACTTTTACACAAATTTTTGTTTTCGTATGTCATTGTTACTGATAGTGATTGACCCAAAAGGTCCTCGCAAAAAAGCTTTGATAATGACACAATTTATATATTCAAACATTTTGTATTTTTATTGAATCAGAGCTTTGCTTTGTAGTTATTTAAAATACATGGATTTAGTCTGGTTGAGTCTATTAGTGCAATAAGGGTACAGCTCAAAAAGGTACTTAGATTTACATATTATTCATTTATTATATTTATATACATATATATGTATATATGTACATATTCATGTCAAGGTTGTTGGCCCAATTTAACTGTGATTTTATTGATTAAATTAATAATGCTGAAAAGCTGTCAAAGTGTAGTTGTCGAATAATTGAATAATGGTGAAATTCTCAGAATTATTTGTAATCAGCTAAAATATTCTGAAAATGTATACGATATGTGTACATATACATATGTAAATATACAGCTTCATAAAAAAACTTAAATGGATTTGCAAAACCCTAATCTACGCGTTTGTGTTGAATAACTAAAACAATTTCCGCGTCCCATTTCAGATTTGAATCGACTGTCGCATTTCAATTGCAGATTGAACAGACAGCCGCAGTTCAGTTTCAATTAAGTGTGCCAAAAAAAAATATATATACATATATAAATAATCAAAAAGTGAAAAAAGAAAAACTGAAAAAATTGTCATAAAATGAGTAGCAATGTTAAAAATAGCATTGCAAGCAAAAAACGATGTGAGAATGGAACTTTGAGCAGTGCTATACCCTATATCAGCGGTGGGCACCCATGGGCTCTCGGAGCTATGAGGCAGCTCACATCATTTGTTGGCGCCGTCAAGTCGTACACAGGCAGCTCGAGTCGAGGCATTTTATGGCCGTCATAAAAAGCATTAAAAATGCACACAGGCAGCTCGACTCGAGTCGACGCAACAACAATGCACTCACAGCTCGCCAGTAAGCTAGCAACAACAACGCACACAAGCAGCTCGAGTCGAGACGACGCATAGGGCCTATATAATATTTTACCCAGAGTGCAACAACTTTGACTGCACTTGTAGTTCTTCTTGCTCTGTTTGTGTTCAATTCAATTAGTCACAACAAGAATCGGACAACAATAGTCGATGAAAAACACTATACAGATGCTTATATAAGTAGCTTGTTATCTATGGATTCTTATCGACCGTCCTGGACTATTGTGCTTGTTTCTGTTGAACCGGATATGGCCAGTTTTGGCATGGCATATTTCAATTTCACATGGCAATAAACTTGTGCTACGCAGTTGGTCATCAATGAGATACGGAAGATAGATATATGTCAAATTTTCTTTGATTTACAAGCTGGTTTTTTTTTTGCACTTAACTCTATAAATTGAATGATTGATTAAAAGCGTTGTGCATGCATAACTACAACATCGAACAATCAATTGAAACGTTGCATGTTTTGTCATTAGAATATGACTCAAATATCATTTAATCAATTTGCAAAAAGAAAAAACCAACTAAAAAGAAACCAACAGATTTGGCGACAAAAATTCAGATTTGGCGTGAAAAAATCCAGGTTTAGGGTGCAAAATGTTAAATTTGTCGAGAAAATTACAGATTTGGAAATTTGGTTCATTAGAAAAAGGGTTAGATTTGGCGATAGTTTGGTTGAGATATCATAAGCAACAACAAAATTAATTGACAAAAGTCATGGTAATATGTTTAAATTTTATTTATTTAAATTTTAAGTTATAAGTATACTGATCGAAAGATATAAACTTGACTAACAAATTTGCCTAATAAGACTTTTGAAAATTCACCTGGTTCGTGAAATAAACAGGTGTAAGTGAGAGGGGCAAAATTGAAACGATTGGAGTAAAAGTTTTCTTCTCTTACTTTTTCGAAAATTTGCTAGTTTAGCACAAAATCGCTAGAACCCGCTAAATTTGATAGAAGCAATAGATATGTTCTTATTCGTCACAAAATTGGATGTCAGAAATTTTAAAGCTTGAAAATGTTTTCGTCACTAGACTTTTACCTCGTGAAGAGGTTTTCTTTTATAAGCTCAACACATACGCATACATATGTACATGTTCTGATAAATTTGTATGATTGTAACAAGTAACTTTTCATGCTCCATCAAACACTGCCAAATCGAATGCATCTAATGCAATCTGCAATCCATTCGATACAATAACATGTTATATCATAAATGTATGTGTTTGTGTGTATGTATATGTGTATGTGTGTGTGTTTGACAATCTATTGCAGCTGTTTGCACAATGGCGTCTTTAGATGTGCCAATTGAAGGCGAATTCATTTCTCCTCCCTCTCTCACATACTTTCGTTTACTTTTTCCATTCTTATGCCCAATTCTTGAATTGCGCTTTTTCTTTATTTTCTGTTAAGGCCCAGTATTTAAAAAGTAGAAAGGGCTTAGAAGGTTTTGTAACAGTGAAGAGTAACAGGAAGAAGAAGGTATCTCCAACCCTTTAAACAAGTATTTCGACTTGATCATTTCGGTATCGGTATTGATACAACAACCTCTGATACAGCAATATAAGTTTTAAAATTTAAAAAACAAAATGATTTCGTTTCACAAAAAAAATATATAAAACATATTAAAGATATGCAAATTTAAAAACTATGTAATATTCAAAAAATTAAAAAAATTTTATCATTTTCATAAATTAGAAATAAAAAATCAAATTTAGTTGCTAAAAACGAGGATTACACGCTAACAACGGTTTCTTAACGGTTGAAATAAATTCGGGATTTCGGTAAGGTTACTGTTTTGATTTACGGTTACTAATTTCAATCGGTTAATACCGGTTAACGGTTACGGTTATGGTTATTGTTTTAATTTCTGGTATATACATACACATGTATATATGTATGTATATGATCTATCGTTTTGTCAACTGATTTGGATTTATTAAAACGAAATCTAAGTCGAATCAAAATTTGTTTTAGGAATACCCCTATTAGGCCAACGGAAGAAGAAGAGAGCACAAATGCAACAACGTACAGAGCTTGTATATTGCTTGTCGTATTTGTAGCAACATACATAAGTACAGGGTCTCTCACAGTCGGGCTCGCTTAACTTTAACCTTTTTTTACTATTTGTCATCTCACTCATTCTCATTCAACGAACACAATAACAAATTGGGTTGGCCTTGACACGGGTTAAGAATTGTTGTTGTTGTTATTGCTCTGTCTTTTTTTTGTTATTGTTACATTTCAGTTGTTTCGATTCTATTTGCTAATTTACGACTCGACTGTTGTTTGTTGTTACTTTTGATGCTTATGCGAGGCAACAACAACAACAACAAAACTGGCAACAGGTTTTCATTGGAAGCGCACACACAAAAACAACATCATCAACAACAACAACAACAACAAATGACCTCTTGCTACCCCCGCTTGCACCACCAAAGTCTTTACAATCAAGAGTTAACCGCATGAGAGTGTTGCGCGTGCTTCATTCAATTCTCCTCCAATTACGAATTGATGAACAATTTCTCGATTTATCCCGTTCGATTTGGCCAGCATGATGAATAACAATATGACGCTAAAGGAAATATCTTTGTCACACACACACACACACACACACACACACACACACACACACACACACACACACACACACACACACACACACACACACACACACACACACACACACACAAACAAACGATTCTGGACTTCGACTTGTACGTTGACAGCTACGTCGACTTCGACGTCCACGGCGACGCTGGCGCCACTCTATGCAAATATGCATAAGCCGGCCACGCGGCCACTGACATCTGCTGAGACATCAACAGCTGACCCCCTTCCCACCCCCACCCATACCAACAGTCCCACCTACATCACAACTTTTGCACTTGAATATCGTTAAATGTCGTTAAGAGCAAACTCATGCTCTCTTGCGCTCTCTCACGTTACACTCTCTTCAGTTCCACCCAGCAAACAATTTCTATCCCGAGAGAGTCGCAGGTGACTCGCCTAGAAGTTTCAGGCGACCTCGCCTTCTCATCGCTTTTTGATCTACTTTTGTTAGAAATAGAGGTCTGCATGAATGCAATCAAAATGACAAATGAAGCGTTTGCACTCAAAATGAATGAGTGAAAAGGAATTCGAACTCGAATTACTTCGGCTGTGTGAATAGCTCGTGTGAGACTTCGTAGGACAACATTCAAACGAGAAGGCCAGAATGTGAATGACAGTAAAGTCGAATTCGGTTTGAGTTAACCAGAATTAACCAGAACGTTTTGCAATAACATGATGAAGTATAAGAAATAAAAAAGAAAGTAATTTTTTTTTATATTTTTTAATAATATATAATATTGAAAATAGAAGTATACAAAATTAAGTATAAATTTATAATATATAAAAATTAAAAGAAAAATAAAAACAATTAAATATTTGGCAAACTTCTTTAGACCAGAGTCTTCAATTATTTTAAAAGAACGGCAATTCTTTACTGTCCATTCAGTAATTAGAGCGATACCCTCCTGTTTTGTCTCTTGATTAACTTCTACTTGTGGAGCATCGCCAAGGATTCGGGAGCTCTTTGTATAGCATTTAGCAAGATTGGAAGTGCTTCCAGAAAACTTATAGACGGTGAAGCACTTTTTGCACGCTACAACGTTAGCAACTTCTTCGCCATTTTTGGTTATTATTTTGGAAAAACAATCCCAGACTTTGCTGCGCCCCCTCTTATCGACTAAACTGAACTCTCCATTGATAATTCTTTCTTTAGTTACTACATTTGCGGCAGACGATGCATCCTATATTTAAAACAAAAATATCAGTATTATTTAAATGTGTCTGAAAAAGAGTGAACACACGAAACATATACACACATATATCACGAAATAAATAGTAAGATATCAACAAACAAACAATCACTGTGGACGGACCAATTCAAATATTACTACAAGACAAAGTCCACCAATTTTATTATTAGACGCTCTTAAATACTCACAGGCTCGTTGGCGGGTTGATCTTGAGCGTTAATATTTCCATTCATGGTAAATAAAGCTTAAGAAAAATAACACAGCTGAGAGAAAAAAGGACTGCAGAGAGAAAATTCGAGTAATTCGAACTTGTTTGACAGTGCCAATGTCATCCATCGTTTTTGCACCTTCGTTCATTCGAACTCATCTCGTATGATTGCCGAACGTTTGGAACAAAATTTTACTCAAATACGTACTCGCTCAAACATAGTATGCTTTGCATTCAACTCATTCAAAACCATTCAATTGCATTCAATTGGACTCACAATTTGAGTACAACCATGCAGACCTCTAGTTAGAAAGTGAGCCACTTCAGCGACACTTCGGACAGACTCCGCGACTCTTCTTAGGAGAGTGACTCACTTTATAACAAAAAAAAAAAAAACAAAAAAAAGGGGGGACCCTTCGAGGATTTTTTTGTTTTATTGCCCAAAATGTTTGCTGGGCACTTACATATAAATGTATGCTTTGTATGTGTAATTAAGAAAGGCGTTTTTAATTGAATTTTTGATGATGTATTTTTGTGTACGTGAGTGCGTTTGTGTTGTGTGAGAGCGATTATTTAATTGCAAGCTGCAATTAAAGACAAATTATTATTGTTGGACTTGGCTTTTCTTTTCTGTGTACACTCACGACAACTATGAAATTTGAAATTTCACTTGAGAGAGACACACGTCAATTTCAAAGTACAGTTGCCACTATTGATTGCTTTATTTGTGTCGTTAGTTTTGTTTACAGATTGTGGCTAAAGATCAAGGTGAAGAGGCAGAGAATAAAACTGTCTGTTGCCAAAAAATAAAAAAACAAAACAAAGCAACAGAAACAGAGATGAAAAACAAAATCTCGCATGCGAGCATATAAGAGTGTATAAGAGTGTGGGCATGTGTTGTGTGTGTGTGTTATATGTTTACTAAACACCGTTTAACATTCCTGCGCTTTTAATTTGCATTGACGTCACAAATGCTAAAATAGAAAAAAAAAACCATTCGTTAAGTGGTTCCGTAGGAGGGCGAATCCAGTTATCAAAACTTTTGGTTTGAGAGGATTTTATATTGTTGCAGGATTATCTGATTCAATGCAATGCGCATTAGGCGAGGCGGAAACGACAAGCACATAATTTTTGTGCGTTTTCTTATGCTCCTTTTTTGTTTTTCATATTATACTAATTGTGTATTTAAAATAAATGTTATATTCAGATGTGCTACAGAAATTACAAGTGAAATCGAATACAATTCCACTCGAAAAATTTCTCAGTGCCACACTTCGAGTGATTTTTTTTTTTTTTAGCATGTTCACCAACCTTTTCGAACTAGGCTGCTAGTGTTTGCCCCCTCTCAGATTAAAAATCCAATGGGTTTGTTTAGCAACTTTTTTAAGTTTATCATTGCAGAATAACAGGTTTTTATTTTATTTCTTTTTAAATTAATATAATTTAATTTATTTATATGATAATTCGTATTATATAACACAGAACATGTTGCCGCAGTTTGCCTTAATAAGAACCCAGCATTACAATAACTGAATTGAAGTATACAAAAAATAGTGGGTGTACGAATAAATGTTGCGCTGAGTGTACAATGCTCGGGAATCTTCCAGGAATAAGCAAAATAACGTGCAATGACAACTAACTCGATAAGCGCACTTAAGTACGGCACGAGCAAACAGGAGGAGTAAAAAGGATATGCAGGCAGGCGAGCGTGCACTTTGCGCAAAATAGAACATTTGAGTGGGAGGCAAAGCACGCACAGTGGGGCAACAGCACATTTGCAATGTGCGTCTTGTTGTTTTGGTGTTTACTCTTTGGTAAAGTACGCACAGTGGGGCAGAAGCACATTTGGCTTTTTTTTATATTATTTATTGTCAGGCTAAAAAGCACGCACAGTGGTAGATTTATTTAATTAATTTTAGATTTAGAATTTATATACAGAATTAAATTTATATACATAAGAATAAATAATTATAATTGCTAATAGAAATGAGGATATTGAAATTTACGATTTTTAAGTAATCAACTATTTAGTATACCTATACATAATATTTGAGTAACAGTCTATTATAACTAACTAACTAATTTAAAATCTTATTTTCTGATTTTGCTATAGTTTTGATGGTTGTTGGTAGACGTTGGGATCAACAATAATGAGGAGTTGTTCTCATTGTGCAGTAATCACAGCAAGGAACGCTGTTGAAAGCAGCATTAAAATTAAATCGTGCAATGGAAAATTTCCAAAAATCGGCATGCGATTGAAAACAGAGAGCTTGGCTCTGGCCTAGGGACAGTGACGTAGTAAAGTGGGGTGGGGTGGTGAATGAAGAGCGTCAAGTAAGAGAGAGAGAGAGAATGCGACTGGTTACGAGTGTAAGCTTAAGAGGGGGTTGTTGCTTCATGACATGCTCATCGATTAAACAACATGAACACGCCTTATTATCCTGACCTAGTCAAAGTTGTTCGTACGCGCAACTCTCTCTCTCTCTCTCTCTCTCTCTTTCTTTCTCTCTGTCGCGTTTTCTTATTCTCTCTTTGAGTTTGGTTCCTCTCACTCAGAAGGTGCGAGAAGCGTTAACATGCCAAAACTCACGTCAGCCACAGCGACAGACAATGTCGAAGTTTCGCTCGTCTGCGGCGACAAAGATGATAAGTCCCTCATTACCCCCCGCCCTGGTGGAGGGAATGTCCTGCTGCACATCCAGCTAAGTCCTCTTCGCGCTTTGCCTGTGTCAAGGACATTCAACTGCGCTCGCACGTTTCACGGATTATTACGAGCTTATTGATTTTGTATTTCAACGGATTTCCCTATTTTTCTTGACATCTTTCTTCTTTTTTATTTATTTTTTTTTCATTTATTTCGAGTAGTAGTGCTTTTCAACTTGTACATAGCATATTTTGCTTAAATAACTTCAAGGACATTTGCTCAAAAGCAGTTTGCCCTGCAAATATTTTGAAAAAATCTCTGGAATTTTTTATAGAAATACGAGTATGTCATGACTAACGACAGGCTTATCTTCTTCTTTAACCCATTTCAGGCTAATGGGTATTTAAATACCCAAAAAAGTGTTGACACTTAAAAAATTCTAGCACGGGGAATGTGAGAGATATCGGGGAAAAATTTATTTCATAGTAAAGAGAAATAACAAATATATAAGTATAAAAATTGAACAGTTTAGTTATCCTCGGTATACCTGTAGTATTTTACAGGTGAATATTTAGGTTTTTTCCATAGAAAATGTTGACGAAAAAAGCTGAAAAATGTATGGAAATCGGAAAAATAAAATTTGAAGATAAAAATTTTTTTTCTGTTTCTTTCAACTTCTATGGTCTTCTAGGCTCACGTTTCAAAATTTCGTCAAAATCGTACCAGCCTATCTATGGGCAGCCTTTAATGGGTTAAAGACCTTCCGCATTGTTTCCAATCAAACTTCACAGTCATAAACATTCTTTAAATTTTTCCTATATAATTTACATGAATAAGTTTGTAACAAAACTTAATTGGTTTATTAATTTACTTGAAACTAGTGATGGGAGCGGGCCTCATTATTGCAGGCCCGACCTGAGCCCGAAATTCCCGATGGAACAAAGGCCCAAGCCCGCCCGATATTTTTGTCGGGAAGCCCGAACCCACCCGGCCAGGCACGTCCCAAAAAATGAAACAAAAAAAAAACACAAATTTTATATTATTTCAAATTTTTATTTAAAAATAAAATCTTATCCAAATTGGAAATTAAAAATTCACAGAAATAACGGAATTTTTGTGTAGTGTGACCGAATTCAGGTAGCAAAGAATCCAATAGATTTTGGCGTATTCCGGGCTTTAAAGTTAGGCCCGAGCCATATCCGACAATTTTGTAAAAGACCCATGGGTCCCAAGGCCCGTGCCCATCTCTACTTGAAACTAATGCATAATTTATAGGCACGCAAATGTCGATGACATTAAGTTTATGTAGTCCATAATTGTAAAGTCCTTCACAGCTGTGATTTTTCCGACAGTTTCCCTAAATAAAACTGAATTCGGTTGTGTCGAGCGATATAAAAGAAGAAATCAATGTGGAACTGAAAGCAGTCTGATATAAGCTGTAGTTCCCCAATGATTTCAAGTAAGTATTTGAGATTCTTTAGACACTGAAAACATAAAATACTTAAGTGTGGCAAACCTTCTGGATTTTTTTTTCATAGATTGTTTGAACTCTATGAAAACGTTGGGCGCCAAATCTAGTTTAAATCTAATTTTGGCTTGAACTGACAGAAAAACAATCTGTTTCCTTTTTTTGGAATGAATATATTTCGTTACATTATATTTAATGGACTCTATCACGGCCACAATGAACACAACAGTTAATAAACAAATCGCGAAGAAGTCGTTCTGCTTTCGGGGCATTTGGGCCACGCTCGTTCCGTTGCTGCTGATTGTGCTATCAGTTGTGTTAGTTCTATGGCTACTGCGCAAATTTATTCAGGGTCCAGTCTACCGCAAGAGGAACAGGATCGATGGCAAAGTGGTGATCGTAACCGGCTGCAATACGGGCATTGGCAAGGAGACGGTGCTGGAGTTGGCCCGAAGAGGGGCCAAGATCTATATGGCGTGTCGGGATCCCGCCCGTTGTGAGGCGGCTCGCATTGAGATCATTGATCGCACCCAGAACCAACAGTTGTTCAATCGCAGCCTGGACCTGGGATCCCTGGAGTCGGTGCGCAACTTTGTGGCCAGGTTCAAGGCGGAGGAGACACGCCTCGATCTGCTGATCAACAATGCGGGCATCATGGCCTGTCCACGATCTTTGACCGCCGATGGCTATGAGCAGCAGTTTGGCGTCAATCATCTGGGTCACTTTCTGCTGACGAATCTTCTGCTGGATCGACTGAAGCAGTCCTCGCCCAGCCGCATTGTGGTGGTCAGTTCGATTGCTCATCTCTTTGGTCGCATCAATCGCGAGGATCTGATGGGCGAGCGCAACTATCGAAAATTGATGGGCGCCTACACTCAATCCAAGTTGGCTAATGTGCTCTTCACACGCAAATTGGCCAAGTTACTTCAGGGAACTGGCGTTACGGTCAACTGTTGTCATCCGGGTTTGGTTCGCACCGAGCTGAATCGACACTTTGTGGCTTCGAAATGGATTCTCCGCCTGCTTAGCATCATCTCGTTTTATTTGATGAAGACACCTCGAGCTGGCGCCCAAACACAGCTGCGTCTCGCCCTCGATCCGGCCCTGGAGAACTCCTCGGGTGGCTATTACTCGGATAGCCTACGTTTCCCGCTGATGCCCTGGGCACGTGACATGGACACCGCCAATTGGCTGTGGCGAGAGAGCGAGAAACTTGTCGGTCTGCCGCCAATAAAACTGCAGTTCGCACATGACGATGAGTCCATTAAGACTGTCGTTATAAGTGAATAGCTCTGTCAGCTGGTGGCATCAGACAATTAAAATAGGCTTCATGGACCAAGAGCTTAAGGCCACTCACATTCTTGGTATTTCCTCAAGTTCAGTTCAACTTAATTACTGACATTTCAAGGATTCCTAAGTAAATGAAACTATACATAAGACTAAACCAACTTTTAATTTTCTCTTTGATAAATTTTACTATACTTTCTTCGTGTCATGCTAAAAGGTATATTTGAGTACTCAAATTTTCCTAAAAAAATAATTAAAAAATCTTCTCTTAGATATTATTTTATAAATCAAATCAATGCAAGATGCTTATTTTAATTTACATTAATAAGTACATTCCCCTTTCTAATCTTACTTCATTACTAAGTTAAACGCTAGCCACATCAAGCTCACTGAATTTTTAAATTCTATTGATGCAACAAGTTGTTTCTGTCCGTATTTGACCATTAAAAAAAATAAAAAAAAAACGTTAACCTGTTTGTTTTATTAAATCTATTTTACTCTTGTTGACCGTTTCAAATTTGAATATCTGCATTACAAAGACAGAAAATTAACTTTTTCTTTTCTATTTGTTAACTTTAAAAGTCCTTTTTGAAAGTTGCGTTACTTGAAGAACTTCTCTTTGGAATGCCTTTGAGTACGTCGTTTTCTTTAAGAAGCCTTCCAAAAAACAAAAACCACTGCACAGCTTAATTTAAAACTAGTGAAACAAACTCGTCTGTCGGAGACCCTGTACTATGGAAAAGCAAAAACTGCTTAAAATAAAATAATATAAATCGCTACAAATTTTAATATAGTTATGAACTAAATGAACTTTTCGCCCAACAAGGGTGGCTCCAAACAAACGATAAAAAATTTATAAGACAGAATATTCCCAATCTATGAGTTCGGTTGAGATACTAAAAAAAAATGTATACTAAATCTATATTTTCGCTTAATCGTTTTGGCAGCTATATGATATAGTGGTCCGATGTCAACCGATGTCAAATTTGATCAGGATGTTTGGGACCATCCCATATCTTTATTTTGTTGGCTTGGTTCGGATATCTCAAAAAACAAGAAAGTTTCTCATACTTAGACTTGATTTTCGACTGATCGTTCCTATAACAGCTATATGGCATAGTGGTTTAATCCATAATCTAAAACAAATTCGATCTGCTTGCAATATAGACGAATCTACATACCAATTATGGAGTTTTTAGCTCTTATACTTATTCTCTGAGATCTAGGCGCTCTTACAATCGCTCAATCGACTCTGCTGTTGATGCTGATCAAGAATATATATACTTAACGAGAACTGCCACGCCTCCTGCTGCCTGTTACACACGTTTTTTTTTTTGTGACAAAGTTCATAGAACCCTGTACTTTTTTTAAGTACAGTACAGTAAAAAAAGTACAGGGTCTAAAAAGAAACAGAAATTTGAAGCAGAAGAGTTTCTAATTCCCGAATCAACTGAGTTTCGTGGGCCAAAACTTTGTTAAAGTGGTTTAAAGTGATTCCAGTCATGGCTAAGCGGAAGAGTGACAATAACTTGGCCAGGCAGTAGGGAAAGGGGTTGGGGCGGCAACAACAATCAAAACAAACCGAAAAACCTGAAGCAACTGAATAAAGCGAAATGCAAGTTAAATTATCCAACAACGGCGAAGTAGACGGCGACGGCGACGTCGACGCTAGCAGCGAAGCGAGAAAAAAACGCTTAACAGTGAAAGTTGAAAGCATAATTCCAGAGAAAAAAAAGAAATTCAAGACAGCAGTAACAACAACAAAAACAAGAAATAATACGTTTATTTGTTCTTCGCGACGAATACTTGATGCCCTTGCAGAGTCCGAAAAATGTTTTTATATTAGTTACAAAATTCAGAAAAACTGTTTTTAAATGCATTTTTTAGTTTAATGTAAAGCAAAGTCAAGTTAAATCAAAATGAAAATATGCGAACAAAAAAAAAAGATTTTCATACATATAGTATAGGTATGTACTAGAGGTCTACATGGCTGCATTCAAAACGTTAAATGAGTCATTCATGCCCAACTGAATTGAATGAGTTAGACTGCGTTTTCCAATGAATTGAATGAGTAAATTGAAAACGAAAATTTCACATTTAAAAAAAGCAGAGTGAATTGAATGACGAAATAACTGAAAAAATCGAGTGAGGGCTTAGTGGCTTAATTTTTTTTCTTTTTATTAAATGTAAAAATGTAGTCACGAAAACATGTCTATGCCCCAAATCTTCTGATATCCCATTTTGTGACGCACAATATTAATTATTACAAAAAAAAAAAAAGTATTCTGAGTACTCTGAAAATTTTTTCTTCATTCATTTCATTCGTTCCTCATTCACTCGATGCAGTTCAATTGAGTACTCAAATTAATATCAAACATGAGTATTCATGGGTATTATGAGATACACTCAGAGAACTGAATGAAACTCACGAGTACTCAGAGACTCTCAAGTTTGAATGCAGCCGTGCAGATCTCTGCTATGTAAATTAAGTCAGGTAATTATTATGACAAAAAAAAAAAATAAACGAAATGTATGGTAAAAAAATATGCAAAATTGCTTAATTTTTATAGAGTGTCAAAGTTATAATACCTTCTGTAAGCGCATAAAAAGGGGAATGACAGACTTTGCAGCCGTTGCGGCTTCTACACATAGTACAGGTGCCTCTGTGCGTGTGTGTGTGTATGTGTGAACGTATCTGTAAAATGTATGTCATACATGGCAAGCGCACGGCGACTGCGACTGCGATGTTGACGCCGACGCCAACAGCGACGCTGACTGCGACGCATGCACATGCATAAAGTTATGTTAATAACAGACGCCAAACAAGTAAATACAAAAGAAAAAGAGTGAACAAAATTCGTTTTCAGGTTATTTTTGACGTGTTAGCGTCTCAGGTGGAGCATTTGGGAGCCATAGTCAGTTTCAGTTGGTAAAGATCGCGCGAGAAGCTTGGACGGCAACGGTTAACATTTCAGCAGTTAACAATAAGAGCCAGACCAACAACAACAAAAGTAGTAAAAGCCTCCAAACACAAACACATACATACATACTCACACGGGCTGCTGCAGATCGAGAGAGATAGCCTGCATAACGATTCGTCAAGTGCTCAACTAAACGAAAGTCGTTCTTGTTGTTGTTGTTGTTGTTGTCGGATAACGTGTGAAATTAGCGCGTGAGGAAGTGTAACCGAAAAAAGAAAGAAACAGAAAAATTATTTTGGGTCATCCTCACAGTTGGCAAGTAAGACAATCTAGTCAACAAGTCAACTTTTTTTTAAATATTTGTTTGGAAAGTGTTTTTTACAAAAACTAATGCAAGTACATATGTATGTATTTATATTGGAAAGTGAACAAATTACATTGTTATCGATAAACATGTTTGTGTTAATGATAATTTTTGTCGAGTGAAGTTATTATGATAGTATTCCCAATCTATAATCATAAGAAAAAATGAGTTAAAATTCAATGTCACAAAATGCATTGAATAATGTTGGGTAATGATAACTCAAAATATTATTAAATGATTCATATATTTTATTAAAATGTACCATCTGCATGGTCGATATTTTTGTCGATAACAAATCCTCGAGTTTATTGACCCGATTGTCACCACATAACTGAGTTATTTCAAGCTATTTCTATCAAGCAATCAATTAACAAATCACTTATCGAAATAATATTACTTGTTTGACTATCGATAACCCCATTATTTGCTGGCATGTATCTGACGCTTTATCAAGATCATTAAATCGATTATCATAACAGTATTATTTACTATTAACATTTTAAATTAATGTAAGTGTTTATCGATCCATCCGATAAATCGAGATTATCGATAAATTGATTATTAATACATTTGATTAAAGTTTATTTATCGATCACTTCTACATTTATCGATTATTCGAAATGCTTCTTATCGTTCACAGGCTCAACACTCCCATCATTCCCTATTTCCTTTATTCTGGGTTCAACTAAAGCTCACACATACACACTCACACACACACACACACACACACCATCGCTGTTAATTAACTATGTCGGAGGCTGTCACGCCCACGACGAGAGTTTTCGACCCAACCGCCGAAGCAGCCGAGAAGGCGCTCTGCTTTCGTGGCTTTTGGGCGTGGGTGGTGCTGATCCTGCTGATTGGATTATTCGCATTCGCTGTGATGTGGCTGCTCCGCAAGATCATTCAGGGTCCAGTCTACCGCAAGAGGAACAGGATCGATGGCAAAGTGGTGATCGTAACCGGCTGCAATACGGGCATTGGCAAGGAGACGGTGCTGGAGTTGGCCCGAAGAGGGGCCAAGATCTATATGGCGTGTCGGGATCCCGCCCGTTGTGAGGCGGCTCGCATTGAGATCATTGATCGCACCCAGAACCAACAGTTGTTCAATCGCAGCCTGGACCTGGGATCCCTGGAGTCGGTGCGCAACTTTGTGGCCAGGTTCAAGGCGGAGGAGACACGCCTCGATCTGCTGATCAACAATGCGGGCATCATGGCCTGTCCACGATCTTTGACCGCCGATGGCTATGAGCAGCAGTTTGGCGTCAATCATCTGGGTCACTTTCTGCTGACGAATCTTCTGCTGGATCGACTGAAGCAGTCCTCGCCCAGCCGCATTGTGGTGGTCAGTTCAGCGGCCCATCTCTTTGGTCGCATCAATCGCGAGGATCTGATGAGCGAGCGCAAGTACAGTAAATTCTTTGGTGCCTACAGTCAGTCCAAATTGTCGAACATACTCTTTACACGCAAATTATCCACGTTGCTCAAGGATTCGGGCGTTACGGTCAACTGTTGTCATCCGGGCGTGGTGCGCACGGAACTCAATCGCCACTTTGCCGGACCCAACTGGCTGAGGAGTACACTGAAAGTCGTCTCTCTCTATCTCTTCAAGACTCCACGGGCCGGCGCACAGACGTCATTGCGCCTGGCCCTTGATCCCTCGCTGGAGGGATGCTCCGGTGACTATTACTCCGACTGCATGCGTTTTCCGCTGATGCCCTGGGCTCGGGACATGGACACCGCCAATTGGCTGTGGCGAGAGAGCGAGAAACTTGTCGGTCTGCCGCCAATTGAACCGCCGACCAATGGCCAAAATGCCCAAAGTGGACCAAATGGTATTGGAGCTCGTCCAGCCAATGGAGATGCAGTTACTCTTACAGTGGACACTGCTGCAATCGATCGCACGTCCAGCTAACAGACTTTGCCAAACCAGTTAATGGTATCAGCCCAGTTAATAAAGCGCATCTTCTCAAACAAATCGAAAAACGGAAGCACATTTTCGGAACACTGGGAAATGAATCTTAAACATTATTTTTAGAATGTTTTTGGAACCTTGCGCTCAGCTTTATTTTTTATTATAGCAATTTAATTAAATTCATATTAACTTGAACTTTGTTTTTTTTTTTTTATTTTAAGTTGAGAACTCAATTGAATTAAATAGTTAAATGAATAATAAAAATAAAGCCCATTCATTAATGTATCGAAATTGTTATTTTTTAGAGTGCTTTTAGACTTTGCGCTTAGCTTGATTTATTTATTATATTTATTTAAATTATTAGATGGACAACTCAATAAAAATAAAAAGTTAAATGAAAAATTGTCCTATACTTTATTATGTTTTATTATAATGCATATTTAATTCAACTAATTTTAAGTTGATAACTAAACTAAACTTATTTAAAAAAATAAGCATGGTAATTGTATATTTCTAGAACTGGAGCTAATTTTTAATTGAACTATTTTTATTTTTTTAAATTTTAATTTTAAGAGATTGCAATGAAAATTCAAAGTAATAGGATAATCTAAAACAAAATCAAATTCATTGAAATTGCCTCAGCTCTTCTTGTTTATCGTCTTTCTCTTATTCATCTTTCCGTTTGTCGCCCATCGTTCGTTCACATTGGCAACAACAAAAACAGCAGCAATTGTATGTAAAACGAAATTAAAATCAGAAGCAAAAGCAAAAGCGTCGAGAGTGCAATTAAACCCATGCAAGCCCCATGGGGTCGTTTTGGGCCGTCAATTTGTATACCCTGCTCGCGGGTATACTAAGTTTCTGAAAAAAATGTGGCAGTCGAAATGAGGCTTGGTGGATTCCATTAGGTGCACATTTTCAACATTTGTAACTAAATAAATTGCTAAGTAAATAAAGTTCACACTTTAGTTCTTTAAATATAGATTTTTATTAGCATTAATCGTTTTAATATTTATGAAATGACAAATGTAAAACAGATGTAGCTTCTTAAATACCCAAATTGCCTTGTACAGGGTATCTCGTAGTCGAGTACTCGTGATTACAACTTTCTTACTTGATTTTTTTGGAATTATCGTATCACATATGTATGTATGTATGGCTTTATGGGTAGATATTATCGTAGTGTTGTTTCTGTTGCTCCTGGTTTCTGGCCAGCAATTAGCCGCTTTTATTTTCATGATGTTGTTGTAAATATATTGTATATATGTATGTTTATATGTAAGTACATATGTAATTATTGGAGCGAGACAATTAACCCTGCGGTTCGGGTGGTTAGCGACAGCCTAGGGAATTGACTAAGAAGCTGGTAATGAGGACTAGTCTCACTTAGAACACCGAAACATGTAAATTTCTAACGAATTTTTGCTCTACATGTCCGCTTAATGTACCGAGCGGTACGCCGCACAGTGGGGCCATTGCTGATTTTACTTTGCAAAAATCGTAACTTTTGAACCAAATGAGATAATCGAATAATTTTAATGGCATATGATAGATAACTCTTCAACCTATGAAATTAACATTTAAAAAAGACCAAATTTGGTTCAAATCGGACCACTATATCATATAGCTGCCATAGGAGCAATCGGTCGAACTATGGAATAATGCCGCGTGTTTTTATTGTGAGGTTGCATTAGTTTTTTTGATTTCAGGTACAGCGGTGCAAGTTGGTGCAGACAAAACTATATACGTTATTTAGAGAAATAATTACTGAAACGTTCTAAAGTTAGTGTACCTTTTGAATATCTCATGCTTGGGAGCTATTGGGTACCAAAGTGAAAAAAAAAATTCCAAATCTATTGTTTTTCAGAGCTGCATGCTGGAAAAAAGTGCAAAGTTTTTTTTTTGGGAAATCGTTCGACAAAAGGAATATAAGCATTCGATAGAGAATTTTTCAAAGATTAGAAATCCAAAAAGATCAAGTAAAAATTGTGGGTGGTACAACCTTTTAAGGTTGACCCATTTAAACAAAATCCTTTAAAAAAAACACTAGATTCTGATTTTTTTAGTTGCGTATAAATTATAGATGAATTGTTTTATTCTGTATACTTACATATTACAAGGCCATTTCTTCCACTTGAAAATATAATGTAAAAAAATATTAGAATCACATTATTTGTATATAATTATGTTTTATAAAACAATACTTACACAAATTTGTTTAATTTTACAAGCGCCACGTCTTATGATTTTCGCACTTCACCGAAAAACTGATATAAAACGCGCCGAGTAAAACGTGCACAAGCAAGCTGTCAAGACAGATAAAATACCGAACATAAATCCCTCTTCGTGTATTTTCGCAATTATTTCGTTTTTCGTTTACTCGCCTAGCGTCCTCTGCATTACCTAAAGCTAACGACACAGCTAGCGATGGGTGATGCATCGCGGAGTTAGGATTTCTTATAATTTGCCTAGCGCCCTCTGCATTACTTGAATCTAACTCTCGTACTAGCTGCCAGTGATGCGTACCGGAGCTAGAACTAGCTGGTACCTCACCACCAGACGAACCACAGGGAATACTTGGAAACTATTTTACTCATCGTTTTATTTCTCTATGCATATCTTAATGGCTCTACTTTAATATTTGCATTTAGCAAGTTTTTACTTATTATTCTGACATCTTTAATTTTTTTAATTAAGAGAATAGACCGACTAGATTAAATTTCAAATAGTACAATATAAAAATATTAGATCGTCAAGTAGTTTATTTTTATCTTTTTACTTTACCAAAGGGTTAAACAGAATATATTCTATATATATATATATGTATATGTATTTTATAACAAAAACCGAACATGCTGTCAACAACTATACGAAAAATTGCATGGAAAATTCCACTCGGAATGACTGAATTTTTGAAGCGCCCTTTCATCAAACACTCAGCACAAAACAAACCTAGCCCAACAATGCAATGTAGTGAATTGAGTTGCTAGAAATATACACTGACAATCTGAATTATAGGCACAGCATTCAATTTTACACTTTTACAACTGTATCTTAATCCATTATTAGGTGATTTTTAACATTCGATACTGATCACTTATCAAAGAACAAGATAGAAATGTTTAAATTCCAATGCTAAACTTAGTATCTTTAGCAAAAGTCTTAAATTTATAAATAATTTTTAATTAATAGTTGTATTAATAGTTTTAATCTAGGAGTCATTTTCATGAAGGTGTGGAAATAATTTATTACAGTGCAATTTATTGTTTTTTTTATTTATTGGAATGAAATAAATTCCATTAATTTTAATAATAAAATAAAATGTCAACATGCATAGCTTAAAATATGTGAAAATAATTTAGTTGGTCAGTGTAAATATTTTATTGATAAAAGGGAAGCATATGAGAAACAGATACACACACATAAACACACACACAGATACACACACTCATACAAACATTTTAATGCAATTATAATTGCGTACACGTTGCCAAGGGCGTCGGCAGACGGGGCCGTTGCCCCCCCTACCCCCCTACATTCATAGTTTTACACTATTTAGCTTCTGAAATCCACCCATAGTTGTTATTTAAACTTGAAAAAAAATTTTTGGCCCCCCCCTCATTGAAAAGCTTCCGACGCCCTTGCACGCTGCAATACATATTCTTCAGCGTGACTTTTTTTTGCTCGCCATCATCAAATTATAGAGCACTTATGTATGTATCTTATCCTCAGTTAATTTACATACATAACTGAAATTATATACTCAAGCAACAAAAAATGCTAAAAATTCAAACTTTTAAGTAGTGGACGAAGATTTGAGTATTCTTGGTGACTGCAGCACGTGCCGTCAAAACCGCAAAATCAACAAAGGGCGGACAAAAACATGAACAACAACAACATAATGTAAATGCAAATATTCAATGAAAGTCTGGCAACACCCAGCTAATTATGGCAAGCCTAGCAAACAAACTTAATAGCTAACGGACCACTCACACACACACACACACTCAAACACAAACGAGTAAGTAAATCAACATACATATGTACAGTGGGTCACAATTATTTTAACTATTAACTATTGAAAATATTTTTTTGAAACAATTAAACACTAGTTTGGAAATCTGCCATTAAATTATACTTACATATATCGACATTTAAATTAAAAAATAGTGGCTCAAATAATCTGGGAGCCACTGTACGCATACAAATTTACACATGCATTACTCAAAAAAAAAATCGCGCATGAAAAAAACTTTCCACTGGCAAATTTGGTTGAGAAAAGAACCAAGTTTTTTTCCCCTCCTCCCTGGACGACATGTTGCAATTCGATATGAAAAGTGACATTTGGTCACGTATTGACGCACAGACAGAGACAGAGACAGCCAAAGAAATGAAGGTAAATAAAGAATTTGATGCTATGCAACTTAATATGATGTCAATATTAAAATACATTGAGAATATTCCAGAAATAGCTCTTAACTTAATAATTATTTCACAATGGAAGTAGGCGTATGATTAATACACTTATCTCTGCGGACAACAGTCCGCGCTAGTGACGAAAGCAGCACGAAGGAATAATTTGTTATGACTGTCCGATCAGGTCGAGATATATACCAGTCGAAAGGTATAGTTTTGACTTACAAAACTGAGAGAGGCAAAATTGAAACGATTAAAAAAATGGGGCCATCGGAGCCGTTTTGTACAATATTTCAATTTTTTACAATTCTTATTAAAAAAACGCGTTGAATAAAAATCCGACCACTGCTTGAAAAGATAATAAATTTTGAAATTTTTAGTAGCCTTCCGAAAATGAGATGAAAAGTCAGTCTGTTTGGATCAGATCGTTGATATAGCTTAAAAGTTTGAATAAGGACTTGTTCCCGATCAAAAATCTAGAAACTTTTGCTCTACGACTTTTTCGAATAATTGCTAGTAATCGCGAAAAAACTCTCTAAAGTTGAAAGTATCCAGTTAAAGTATACAGGGATGCCACAGAAATTGCTTTCGCTTGAATTTCACTTAAATTTCATACAAATTTAAGTGAAATTCAAGCGAAAGCAATTTGTATGGCACCCCCGATAATTAAAAATTAAATTATAAAAATTACTATTAATGAGGTTAAAAATGTAGAGCAATGTGCCGAGTGACAAACATTTATTTTTATAATTAATGTGTAAAATTTAATATTATTCGTCACAAAATTGGATATCAGAAATTTTGGGGCATGAAAATGTTTTCGTCACTAGACTTTTACCTCGTAAAAAGTTTTTTTTTATAAGAAAAGTTAGTCACAATCGACGTACAACTATTAGAATCCACAATGCAGTACACACAATCTTTAGTTCTCTCTCCCTTTCCCACGTTTTCCTCTTCAATGCAGTGCACTTTATGATGCAATTGGCAAACGTCAGATAACCAAGTCGGTCATTAATATAATATGTATACATACATATGTACATACCTAAGAGCCCTACCGCAATACGACGGAATAGAGCATACAGTTGCTCATGTAATTGAATTGATCAAATTAGAAATTCACTTGCAGTTAGTGAAGTAAATGTACATATTGAAAAATTACCAAATTCGTTTATTTTATGTTGTTAAAATTTCGATTTCTTTTTATCTCAAATGTTTTTTGTTTTTAGAAAAAAAAAAACAGGGATCGTAACTCTTATAAGTTTTATGACAAAAGTTATGAAATAAGAGTTATTTTTAAATTTTTATTTAAAAGTTGACAAATAAGAGTTATTTTCAATTTTTATGATAAAAATTATAAATAAGAGTTAATTTCAATTTTTAAAATAAAAATCAAAAATAAAAGTTATTTTCAACTTTTATCATATAAATCAAATATAAAAGTTAAACTGAAATATCTTTCGATCGGGAGCGCCCATTTAATTAAACGGCCTATATATTTTATCTACACTTCTTTGCCTATCTATCATGGCCCATAAAATGATCATACCTTTATTCATGAAATGGCCCACCCGATCAAAAGATATTTCAATTCAACTTTTATTTTTGATTTATATGATAAAAGTTGAAAATAACTTTTATTTTTCAAATTTTAGGTAAGAATTAAAAAAATTACTCTTATTTAAAATTTTAATCGTAAAAATTGAAAATAAGACTTAAAAATATTTTTAAAAACAAAAATTGGAAGTAAAAGTTTATCCGGTTGCTGGATAGACCTTCGAAAAATAGCATAGTGGTATTTTTCATTTGCATTTGGAAACGTGACTGCAACGTTTACTTAATCAATCTGAAATCGATTCCAGTGAGGGAAATCCCTCCTTCCCACTCTAATCGTATTACCCCAAATCATCTGTACTTATGTATGTATGTACGTACAGTGTGCCACAAAAGTCTTGATTGGCTGGCATTAAAATATTTTAGCCAATATATATGTTCGTTAGTGTACGTACATTTCTTTGAAGAACTGTAGGTTTTCGTTTGTTCTTATTTTGTTATAACGGCACCATCTTAGTTCGCATTCTTTCTCGAAAAGTTGGTTTTGTTAAGTGCGCAGTTTATTAAGTATACGTCAATAAATTAAAAGATTTCCACCACTTTTGTTTTTGTACCACGTCATTGGCGCTGTCTCCCATAAATATTTCAACTGTCTACAACTGTGAGTACAACGTGCAATTCTGGATGACGTTTGATGATCTTCACTTGCTGATTAAGTCTCAATTTAACCCTTAGCTAAGCACAAAAAAAGCTATTAAGATCATGATAAAGGAGACTAGTAGACACCCAGTAATTTTATTATAAATACATTTTTAAGAGCTTTAAATGATTTATTTATATACATATTTTTTTGTTTCTCTATAGCACAATTTTGTTATGAACTAAACTATATTTATATTCAACTGTAACTTTTTCTAAACTGTAGAAATTTTGCACAATTCAAAATTTATGATTAACCCATTTAGGTATACGAGTATCGTAAATTTTTTCACACTTTAGAAATTTTCACTTAGAGAATAAAAGTTTATCGTACCCTGACTTTATATTTACATGGTATGCGAGTAACTGAATTTTTTTTCGCACACACTACAAATTTTTACTTAGTTAATAAATGTAAAAATTGTTATTCTACAAGTTTATCGTACCCTTTAAAGTATGTATATTTACAGGGTATGTGGGTAACACTTAAGAAATTTGATCTTGAATATTAAGTGAAGATTGTATTTGAAAGCGTACAATTTTGTGAGCTACCCCTTGAAGCATGTACATATATTTACAGGGTATACGTGCAACTGGAACTTTTCCACGGCGGGAATCGCGTTCAGCTGTGGAAAAGTGCTAACGTTATTAGAAATATTTCCAAGATCACGTGATCAGCAGGAAAAAGACAAAATTGCTTATTGTTGACAAGTTTTGACATATACCAATATATATGTGCATATACACAAAAATGTATGTACATACATATGCATCTACTATATATATATATATAGATTCACAACAACAATGCCTTGTAAGTGGTTCAAGGTCGAAAAGCAAAAATGCCGCTTGTTAATTAATGTAAAACAGACTGAGGAGCTGAGTAAATAAATGGAAAATGCATCGAATTGTTACCATTTGGCTTTAACACACCACAACAAAGTAATGTAACCAGGGATTAAAACCGAAACGAATATCGGTTTCAGTTACGGTTTCGGTTATATTCGCATTTAGGTTTTCGGTTATCGGTTACCCGAAATCTTTAAATAAAGGTTTCGTAACGGTGAACCGGTTTTAGTATGTTTCGATTTTGAAATACCGGTATGGTTTTGGTTACAAAAAAAAAAAATTGTTTGCAAAAATAAAATTACAGTTGAACTTCCCTAACTCGAACTTCTCTAACTCGAATATTTCTGTAACTCGAACTAAATGAGTGGCAGTAAAATTAATAATTTTAGGAAAAAGAACTCTATAACTCGAATATCTCCCTAACTCGAACCTTGTCTTTGGATAGTGGTGATTCGAGTTAGGGAAGTTCGACTGTACATATATTAATAATATAATAATTTAATGTTTCAATCACACATTTATTTCACATAATCTTCAGTTTGATGTTGTGAAGTTACATTTTAACAATTTTAACATTTCATTTAACAAATTTATTTAATTTGCGTTTATTCAGTGCTATAAAAATCCGATCATAAATATCACAAATAAAAATTCAAAATTAAATATCAGAAATCAACAAAACCAAATTCAAAATAATTTTTTTTTTTAGTGTATGAAATACCGCAATGAACCCCTCAAATCAAACGGTTATTTCGGTTTACAGAGTAACGATTTTAAGGTTTCGGTCAAATAAAAATTTTTTTTCGGTTAAGGTTTTAATTTTCAATCGATTTTTACCGGTACAAGGTTACGGTTTCGGTTAGGGCTTTAATCCCTGATTATAACTTACTTAGTTTAAGTCTGAAACAAAAAAATAAACACTGAAATTCATATAAATATGCATACTTACATACTTGTGTATGTGTATATTAATTGAACTGCCTTACTTATAAATAGCTGCAAGTGTATATAATTAATACGTTTTATAAGTGCACACGAAATTGGCTCAAAAGACAATATAATTACATTACATTATCCGCCCAAATTGCTTGGCAATGTGACAATATTGTGCAGAACGCAAATAATAACCATCAAATACACAAATCGTTAATATATAAATACAATATATATGTTTGCGCTGCTTTGCGCATAAACAATCATACAAATAAAGCTAGCAATAATATGTTTCAAAATTTGGCGCGCAACTTGCTCAACAGCTGCTCAACTGTTGCACAGACAAGAACGCACGCCAGTATGCAGCGCTGCCACCTTTTCTAGCCAACTACGTTAATAAATCTTGCACTTTATTGTAGTCCACTTAAATCGAAATTCAACTTAATATTAAAGGTTGTTTAATTGTAAATTGCATGTTAGACCGTAAATAGGTAACTTTTATTTCATTTTAATGCTCAGAGTAACGTAAGGTAGAAAAAATGAGTGACGTAACCACTATTACGTGACGTATGCGTTAAATGAGTAATGCAGCCAACTTCACGTTGTAGTGAAAAATACCAAAGCTAAGCAGCATTTATGACCAGTGTGACCATTATTAGACGATGTTGCCACAATCGACGAAAATTGTGATATTGAAGTGAAAGAATTAAACTTGGTGGCAAGAAAGTCGCGAAAGAGTGTTGACTATTGTAAGAAAAAAGTATAATTGAAACGCGCCAAATGTAATTTACCAACTAGCGATTTGTTTACAAACATTTTGCAGTGCAGGCGTTCACAATTTCAACCGGAAATCAAACGAGAAGCGTAACTAACACACGCACACAATTAAATATACGAAGCTACAAAATTGTGCTGGACGAAGAGAGGGAGGAGAGGCGCTGACGCTGACGCTAACGCCACGCCGCGTAAAACACAAGAACAACAACAACAAACACAAGAAGAATAGAAATACTTTTGATTAACAATATTAATATAGTATTATATATAGCGACATGAATTCCAAGCGCATCAAATACACGGCAAGTGCAACAACAACAACAACAACAACAGCCAACAAGGAGGAGGAAATTGTGCCCGTTATCATTCAACAGCACGAGGAGGAGGAGGAGGAAGAGGAGGAGGAGGAGGAGCCGACACAATATACATATGCGTATACCACCGAAGATGATGATACGGAAACGGCCGTGGTGACGCTCAGCGATCGGGATCACGAGGCATTGGCCAATGCCCAGGAGGTGATTATCGATGAGAACGGGCATGCGGTGACCTTGCAACAATTGGTGGAGAACAGCACCGTCGAGGAGGTGGAGACCATCGAACAGGGCGATGGCACACACACCATACTCCACATAGTGCCCAACAACATGCCCGATGACGAAACGGAAGATGACGATGAGGAGGACGCCCTCGAACAGGACGACGATGAAATTGTGGGCGTTGATCACGAGCACGAGGAGGGCGAAGAGGGTGATGAGGAGGACGATGAGCTTGGCTCGATTGTATTTGAGGGCACCATCGATCACAGTCCCGATTCGGACTCGCAGTCGCGCAACAAGACCTTTTATTGCCCCAACTGTGGCAATTGTTATAGTGCCGCCGGTTCCTTGAAGCTCCATATGCGCGCCTGTCTCCGGCAGCGCAACGAGGTCTCTGCCGAGGATCGCAAGTGCAAGGTGTGCAGCAAAATCTTCAATTCGGTTGCCTATCTCAAGGAGCACATGATGCGTCATACTGGCGAGCAGCCATATCGTTGCACGCGCTGCTATCGCAAGTTTGTGGATGAATCCAAGTACAATACGCACATGGATTCGCACAAGCATCAGGATAAACTGGAGGCGGAGGCGGAGGCACTTGCCGCCCAGCATGGCGGCAAAAAGGTTGTGGTCAAGGAATTCACCTGCTCGTTTTGTAGCCAGAACTTTACGGTCGTCTTCGATGTGGGCCAGGTGAAGCGTCGCTATGCGTGCGACACCTGTCGCGACAAGTACTCGAATGCGGAGGCACTGCGTCAGCACAAGCAGCAGGTGGAGGAGAAGCGCGAATTTTGCTGCCATCGCTGCGGACGCAAATTTGTGTTCGAGGGCTTCCTGCAGCGTCATCTGCCCACGTGCGATGGCAGCATTAAGCGTCGCCGGGACATGAAGTAGAGCTGGCAGCAACGTGATGCCCATTGGCGACGATCTCCCAAAAAGAAATCCAAACAAACAAACAAAATTCACAAAGAGCTGAAGGAGGAGCAGGAGGAGCACGAACAACAACAACAACAACAGCAGCTGTTTAGGTTGCCGCCAATGCGTTACGTTGTTATAAAGCAGGAGGAGGAGGAGGAACAGCAACAACAGCAGCCCTAGAGGCTGGCCAAAAAAAAATTATCTTTACATATATAATACACACACACGCCGTTTTAGATAAAAACCTCCAGAAGGCAATTGTAATTATGACTACTCTACACTTTAAATTTACATCAAATTTCATTTGCTCTCTTCAATTTTACACAGGCACACATGCACACACACTCTCTTTTCTCTCTCATACACACAACCAACAATTGTAATTAAAACTCTACACCAAAATCTACAAGAAATTTTGATTGGCGCTCTTAGATTCTACAACTGATCTAAACACACACAGACACACTTTTCTCACTCACACATACACGTTACATACATACACACACATCTACACACTTGCATAGATGTCGACAAAGATAAAGCAGAAAGCAGAGCAGCAAATGATAATTCAAGCAACCATTTTTTTTTTTAAATGCATACATATGTAATAATAATTATAAGAATTTGTTATGAAAGGGTATCGAAGCATATTCGTTTCGTTTATCATTCAGGGCTTCTCAATTATGAACTATTCAGTAAAGGCTGCAGTCAAGCAAACTCGCCTGTGAGAGACCCTGTACTTATTATGTAAATAAGCAACATTTTTGGGAAAAACAAAAAACTATTTAATAATATTAATAACGCAATCCAACAGGCCTAATTAAATTATACACTTTACACACATACAGTGTTCTCTTCTTTTTTTTTTGTTCTTTGGCCCGAGTTTATTATTCGATCGTAATGAAATTTTCTGGACATATCGGGACCAAAATTTGTATCGTGTGTGCCAAAATACAAGGCAATAGATTTTTAATATTGCTCTTGTAATTGTCACTAAATTTGGTTGATCATGATTATGTATACTTTATGGGGTCTGCCACACCTCCTTCTAACTGTTAAGCTTATTTTATAAATTTTCACACACTTGGTTTACCCTCAGTACGGGACTTTGAAACGGCGCGGTCTTTAATGTGTATAGTTTGTACTTTTTAATTTCGATGTATACTTACATTTCATTTGCATAGTGCATACAAATCTTATATGATAATAGCCGCTAATGTCTAAACCCCTAAGATAAAATGCTATCAAAATGCATTCATTGATGTTGAATTCAATAAAAACAGAAAAAAACCTACAAATGAAAATTATGATTTTGTTCAAGATATGGAATAATTTTCAATATAAACTCGTTTTAAAACTTTATAATGTCCCTTTCAGTAGTTGTTTCTCATCTGCATGTCTTTTAGGTGTAACTGCTTAACCGTGTTGCCAACTTTTCTTTGAAATAGAAAGCTTTCTTTGACGGAAGGAACGATGCAAAAACGCTGAAAAATTAATAATACAAAAGCTAGTTTTGCAATTCATTAATTCCTGTATTTTCTCCCGAGAGCGGAAGAGTGAGAGCACAAAATCAGTTGCTCAGAGAGAAACTGAACAATTTGAGCTGCAGCAGCACTTTTATTCATTAGTTATGAATAATTCCACCAATGTTGTCCTCACTCTCCTGATTTTCATTATCATATAATAATCCAGTTCCTATCATCCGTAGGAATTTATTGGGAGGCTTATAGCCGCACAATTTATAATTCATAATAAAATATATTATTTTCATTTCAAGTAGGAAACAATTAAAACAAATTACCTTACCTACTGTAAAGAATCAGTGGCAACCATAGCCAGCATTGCAAAAGTATTGTTGCCCCCAGAATCCTTATAGGAATTGACTTCAATCCAAAATTTTGTGGTGCTGTCATTATTTTGCCATTTCAGGAAGTGAATTTTTTTTTAATTGGCTTGAAATTTGCCTTACAACAACAATTTGATAAAAAACCTTTCATATAAAAAAAGCCAGAATTCTTGCTGCCCGCTGTTTGCAAATTTTTCTAGCAAATGGCCTTTGAAAACAGACAGATTTGACGGGAAAAAAGCGAATCTGGCACCTCTGCTGCTTAATATTGCACAGTGCTGCCATTTTGCACCAACAAATACTTGTGATCCACAAACAGTTTCCACATTTGCTGTTTAAAAGGACTTTATAAGGCTTTAAGCAGCTTTACCAACTTGTTGAACAAGCGCTATTGAGATCATAGGAAATGTAACAGTCGAGCAAATTCGACTTATAAAATTAGTTTAAATAAAAATCCAAACTAATTCAGTGTTCTAAATCTTTTGCTTTTGACAGTCTCAATAGGGTCTAGTTACAATAAGTTTTTTTGATAGCAAGATGAATTTCAGCTGAAATGCAAGTCAAATTTAATTTCAAATGAAGTATGAAGCAAAAAATGCACATAAATCGTGAATACCCCGGATATGAGAGATGGAAATTGGGCAACATTGCAAAAACAAAGAAATATTGACAATAGATAATTGGTTTTGTTTTTCGATTTTATCTCATTTTAACCAATGAACTTGGCATGTTATTGACTTCAATGAGCGCTTAGACAATTTTAATAAAAACAAAAAAGTTTCACTAATTAGCTGAAGCAGAAGCAGAAGCAAATCGATCTGCATTTGCTTCCAGGCTCTCTATTTTGTTTACGACCAGAGCTTCAGATGCGCGCGCTTAGCGGTTGATTTCCAGTCGGTGTGGGCATAGAACTCCTTGAAAATGGGAGTAACTAGTGTGTCCTCGGGCAAAGTCTTAAATACGGGCTCACCGTACCAGGTGCCCACCTAAAATAAATATATTATCAATAACAGCAATTCGGATTGTGATTCGATTGCCAGTGTATGTATTTACCTCCCAGCCGGGCACGTTCTTCATGAGCTCAGCCTCTTCGTCACGATTGCGTCGCAGCTGACGCAAAAATTCACGATCACGCTCCGCAATCAGCACCGGGAAGATGACATTCTGCGCCGAGCGCATCTCAATTTCGTCGCGTTTCACCTTTTTGGCTGTCAAATAGTAGATGCCCAGTCCACCGATGGTAACTGCCAGATAGGTGCCAATCATTGAGAAGCCTACAATTTGTTTAATAATTATCAATTATGCAAAACCTTAAATATTTACATATATATTTAATACCTGTAAAATAACTCTTGGGGGGCACACGAGCAAAGGGAATTTTCTTGTAGCCACCGGGCGGTGGCAGATCCTGTTTAGGGGGCACATGCGACAGGGCCGTCGCCATCTTGGCTGCTGCAATGATGCACAGAAATGCATAGTGTTAAAATGCGTTGGCTGCCAACATTTTCAAGACTTACGCTTTGATTATTGGTTGTGAAAATTAAGAAATTTGCCAGTCAAAAATTCACGACGCCTTTTGCATAACACGCTGAGCAATGTGACCACAGTTAGCAACTAGTAAAATACTAAAAATACTACCTCACTTTAAATAATATATTGAAGCTTATTTGAAAATGTATTGCAAAGCCAACTACCCGCATTGGAATTAACTACCAACAGTTAAGAAACGTAAAATCTATTTGAAAATGTCAAAAATTCAAACACTAAAAATACTAAAATACTGAGTCAGTTGTGAAACTGAACGCATTTTAAATATCTGGCAACCCTTGCATGGACAGCTGACAACGTCAGCCATCAAAAATTTTTTTGACAAAATCTTGACCAATTCTTTCGTTAACTGAATTTTAATTTATTTAGTTATTAATTGGTCACTTATTAACAAATGATGGCATCATTAAATTTGCGTTCATTTTTTACAAAGCATAATAGCTACTTGAAGGACTCGGTTTCTTCCAGTAAGTCACTAAGAGGTTTTAAAAAAACAGACGAGTCGGCTCAAATGACCACAGAACCTTTAGAGGTATCTCAAATCGAGGATATCGTAAATGTGGCCGAGGTAAGCCATCAATGCAAAATGTATATTTAAATATTCTCTTAAGGCGGCAAATGTAGTTACACGTCTTTTTGTCAGCTGTTTTGTGCGGGGTTTTGTTAGGAAATTCTTTGGTATTTTTATCGTTATCGATATTTTGAATTTAATGGTTTCTCAAAGAATTTACAAAAGATATATTGAAATAATTATAGCAAAATGATCGAGCATATTAACTTAACTGATCAGCACTCTCAGAGAATTGTTGATTTAAGTATTGGGTATTTTAGCGCTATGTGAGAGCAATATGAAACTATCGATAATGTCAACAACAATAATCGGTAGTGTGCAACTGAAAGCCAACCAATCATTCGAATTCGAAATATTATTTTAACATTCAGTTGCCGCGCAGCTGCCGTAAAAGAAGGGAGAGTAGGAAATTTTTTTCGCTCGCCAAACAAACGCCACAAGAAAAGAACATTTCCAAATTCTTCATTGGGGGAAAGCAATTTTTTTCTGTGTGTGTACGTGTTAGTGTTCAATATTAGCGACAGAATTTGAGTTTCTCCTCAAAATCCACCAGCCACAAATTAACATAAATCATGTCGATCTGCCGCATTTCTGCACGTAAAATTGCCGAGGCACAGGTGAGTTATTTTTTTTATGACCGCCCCCGCCTTCTGTATTTATAACTGTTTAATTGCCGCTCAAAGTGTTATCATTAATGTTGTCGCAAAGGATTATCTTCTCCTGCTCAAAAGCGTGGCTTGCCAACACGCACACACATACAGTCTCGTTCTTTAAGTACGTGTTAATGTGTATATGCATATACGTTTGTGAGTTTGTGTGCGTTGGTGTTAGTGTTGGAGGCAACGTCACGCCAAAAAAAAAAAAAAATACTCAGCCATGTGCTTGCGATTAAAAAACTACTCAACGCAAATAAATGTTTTATTTCAACGCCCCACAACTATCTATATGGGCCCCCAAAATTGCTGATAAGTGAAATATTCTCGAGCTTGTAAAATCCTGTCAAGCAAATTCATTTTCTATGTCTTTGCATCTGTGTCAATTTGCACTATGTGCTAATTTTCCGGCAGTAGCTTGTGTGTGATTACATAATCGAGCACAAAATTTTCACTTGGCTAAAATGGCGAAGCGAATTTTGCCTTTATAAATAAAATTTCACAT
This sequence comes from Drosophila quinaria, assembly GCA_035047525.1. NCBI lineage: Eukaryota > Metazoa > Arthropoda > Insecta > Diptera > Drosophilidae > Drosophila > Drosophila quinaria. The sequence goes on along the minus strand of JAWNPO010000455.1, from coordinate 11,675,467 downwards.
ATTCACATAAGAACGCAGACGCAATCGCGTCTTGCGCAGCAGCGCAGTTTGAGTTTAATGAACTTGTTCATCTCTGGCTGGCCACAGCGGCTGCATCTCTGTGCCATTTATTTTAATCCGTGCATCTTCTTAGCTTTTGTTAAATTTCCATAAACGCGTTTAAATTTGGCTTAATAACCACGCGGCGTCTGTGGCCTTATTCTTGTAATGTTACAACAACAATAACAACCAAAGCAGCACTACTCTTGACGCTCTCTCTCTCTCTGAGCGAGCGATGAAGAGCGAGGGGAACCGAGAGAACAAATTTCTCTCCAGACAGGTAAAACAGCAACAGTGCTGTCATTCTAACTTTTTTATTGATGGACAATTTAAAGAAAAAGTTTTAACAATAAGTCTATGTTGGAAAAAGTTTTGATTTTGTTTTCAAAATTGCTAACATTATATCTACGAAAAACAATATATATGGTAGAAAATATATTAGGGGTAAAAAAAAACCAGAATAGTACAAACAAAACATTCTTGCTAATAATAAAAAACAAAAAAAAACACATTTTTAAATTGTTTTCAACTAAAAGCTTACTTAAAAACTAGTAAAAAAATATATTTTTTTCATATTTTGCTTTTTATGGCTATTTTTGATTAATAAAGTAAATAGCTATTTTACCTATTTTTTGAAATTCGGGCAACACTGCAGAGCAGTTCTTGAGCTCTGCTGTGGTTGTTGTTTTGGTTTCTATAGCTCTCTCAGCGCACTTCGCGTCGTTTCGTTTACACAGCGCGCGTCACGTGTTGTTGTTGTATTGCTGCTGATGCTCTTTACAGAGAAGCAGCGGCGCTGGCGCTGCTGCCAAAAGTGTTTTTGCATCTTTTATTATTGTTGTTGTTGTGCTTAGAGCGCATAGCCAAGAAAATTGTCCGTCGAATGACCTTAAAGCAAGCAGCGCCCGTTGCCGCCCACTGGCAACACAGCAAAACAAAAGCAAAATTTAAAAGAAAACGCCACGTATGTATGCACATATATGCATACATACATACAAATGTTTGTATGTGTGTGGTATTATGTAATTTGGCAAAATCAGTTCACAAGACCTTGGTAAACTTATAATTGAAAAATCAATAAATCCCCATACACACAAACACATAAAAATAACGGATAACAGGACGAGCCTCCTTTTGAGCGGCATTGTTTGTTGTGGGGTTACTTTTGTTGTTGCTGTTGCCAGAGCATCGCATAACAGATAGAGAGAGAGAAAGAGAGAGTTTTAGTGCAAAGAGCAAATACAAAAACTCTCTCTCTCAAAAGAGAGAGATATTGAGAATGAGTGTGAGTAAATGTGATGCAAACATTTTCCAATGCGTAATACTATAGTTAAATAATCTATTTTGCCTTTGCCGAAATGTTATGCATACGCTTATGTTCTTGTTCTTTTTCTGGTTGTTGTTGCTCTTGCTGGTACATTTGGCGTGATGCCAAAATGCGCAAGAACATCGAACGTCCTTCACTGATTGCTGGTTTTGTTGTAACGATTCTCTTTTGACTTGCTAAAAATATCGTAAGAGACAATTTGATAAAAGGGCTCGATATTTTTGAATTGCATCCTCTTCCGGTTCTGAGTGCAAAAAATAAATAAATATACATACGATACACAAATAATAACAACAATAATAGCAAGACATTCAAGGCCTTTTTAACGTTCAACCAACTTAATAACAAACACGCGAAATTTTTTATCGCCCAGTCGCTAATACGTCACGACGATACGTGACCAACACTTACGTAAAAGTGGTTCGTATTCAAACGGGAACGAAGCGTGTCTGCCCTTTTGGCAACTGAACGCATGTGTGTTTGTGTGTGTGTGTGTTTTGCGTGTGCATGCATTGGTTTTGTATGTGTATGTGGGAGTGCAAGGGAGCAGTTAAGCTTTTGCGCTGTAACAGCTGTTCAGACGATTGCATAAGAAAAATGTTGATCCTCTGTTAATCCCTGCAAATTGTTATCGAACATAAATTCGATTTCATAATATCGAAATACTGCTATATAAGCATTATAAGGCAGTTACTAAATACAATTTATATACTTATAATTGAAGAGGTATTTAATTTATGGTGCTAACCATCGTTTCTAATCTGCTTTTAAATGCTTGTGGCAATCTTAAGTGGCACCTGCAATTCTTTTTGGAAAGGCACTCACTTGTGATTATTCTTAAAGCTAGTTGAAATTCCACAATTTTATGCTCGGTTGGAAGCCAGATAACAACAATATAAATGGCGTCATGGTAATGAAAACTGTAGTCAACGAATGAGATAAATTTTTTGATAAGGCAAAACAAACCCGCTGCAAGATTTTAATGGTCATGTGATGCAATCAAACAAAAAGGTGAGAATCCATACGCGAATCTACTCTATATGTCAATATGAAAAACAGTGCGTTTAGTAATTGTTTGAACTAGCGATTTACTTTAACCCAGCGGTGGGCCCGAAATCTGAATTCGGGAGCACTACAACAACATTAACAACCCTATCGACTCAGCTTGCTGAAGAGTCTTGTGTGCATTGTTGTTGTTGTTATTTTGCTCACGAGTCTTTTGTGCGACTTCCTGGCGCCGAATAGGCAGAAATAAAGTTGGGAGCAGCCGTTAGCTCCCGGAGCCCATGAGTGCCCTTTATCCCATTTTATGCCGCAATACAAAAAGTAGTGTGATTTTCGTCAAAAACCCTTTTTCTAGGCTAATTTGGACCTTCTAAAATCGAATATGAGGTTAAAACTAAACTAAACTAATCTAAAACTAAAATTTTTTTTTTTAATTAAATCTCAATAATTTTTTTTTTTTTCAAATATGGGATGATCAGAGAGAACCTTTTCTAGATAATCTAGTTTTCTTTATTTTCCATTTGGAATTAAATACATTGGTTCACATAAAAAATCTCTCTGAAAAATAAAAATTTTGCTGTTCGACTACATTTTTAAAAATTAAAAAAAAAATATATATATATATATATATATATATATATATATATATATATATATATATATATATATATATATATATATATATATATATATATATATATATATATATATATATATATATATATATAAAGTTAATTTATTGCGAAAATGAATTCTTAATCAACTGTAAAATACACTTGTTACATTTTGTCGCAAAGCGTTCCCATCTAACGGAGCTTAACTGATAAGCATGACAAATTTGTGTGGGGGCACATGATCGAGATCGAAATCGGAATACACGCAACGCAACACGACACATACGGACGACGTGCGCTGATAACGAAACAAGAAAAGGAAATACAAAAAAGCCACTGGAAATTAAATATTATAAATATTAAAAAATTCAGCCCCAGGCCAATAATCCGTCTTAAAAAGTGTTGAGTGTTAATTTAATTAGGGGTATCGATAACATCGATATATGACACGCAGTTCAAATATTTGCATACTTTTTGCCTTGCTAATGAAGACATAGTAACAACAACTAAATGAAAAAAAAAAAATAGAATAAAAATAAAAACTAGAATGCATAACAGAAGTTGCAAACAAATAAATACAAAGCAAACTAATTAGCTCTCAGTTTTTGATGTGTTGTAACATTGTGAGCAAAAAGTTTGAATGACTGATGAGCTAAAGAAAATGCGATCCCACACTCTGATCGAACGAATCGGATTGATGATGATTAGAGTTCCCGATCAAGAGATACAACGGTTGTTAACATTGAGCAAACACAGTTGACAGAAACACTTGACACTGTTTCATTGAACCGTGTAAATCCCCTTGTGTTTTACCCCTTTTCGGGACTGACTCAGAATACAGCGAATACATTTAAAAAAAAAAAAATAAGCGAGACGAACTCTCATCAGAGTTTCTGATTAGCGTACATGTAAATACGAGCAGAAACCCCAGAAAAACCATCTGAAAAATTGTGGGATTACGTCATGCCAACGTTCCCCGCATATTATTTACTTTTGGACCCCGCGTCTGTTTTATTCCAACGATAAAGGAACGGCAAACAGTGACAGTCGCATAAAAATCTAATTAATCTGATTAGACTCCAAACTGTACCGAGATTAGTCCCCTCTACATTTTGTACATGTGTATAGTAACTCACATATGTTTTGGCACAAAAAAAAATGTATGTTTTTTACTTTTAATAAAAAGAGTTAAACCTAATGGTGATCTTGTTTATATTTTTAAATTTGTCGTAATAACTATGTAAAAAAATAATATGCTAAATTTTTAATTTGTCAAAACAATTACTTGACTAACTGTACGTTAATGACAAAAACTACAATGTGACAAAAAATATATATACCATATACTAGAAATGCAAAACGGAGAATCAAACAAACTTATCCAATGAAATTATCCATTAAACGTCGTATTTCACAATTACATCTAACAATAATAAAAAGATAAAAAAAAAAAAATTAAAGACGGACAATTGAAATAGTCACGCAAGTGATGATTAAGTCAGAGAGTGAGAGAGGAATAGAAAGAACGTTCTCTGTATTAAAGCGAACCTTGATTAGACAATTATAAAGCGTTCCTACGAATTAATGTATCCCCCTTCTCCCAAAAGAAGACAATTGATGATCATGATGAATCAAGAGAATTGTTCTAAAGACCGATAAGTAAATACTCGAAGATTAACAGAGAGAGAGAGAGAGAGACTTGAAATGTAACATGCAATTCTCAGCAGTGTTGCCAACTTTAAAACTGGAAAAATTAATAAAAAAAAGCCATGAAAAAAGCTAGTTTTTCAATTTATTTATTCTCTCTCTTTCCTGAGAGGGAAAGAGTTACTAAGAGAGAAACTGAACAATTTGAGCCGCAGCAGCTCTGTTATTCATTAAGGCCTGTCTCCAACACCGCGAAATTTTTATCTTAGGAATTTGCTATTTATTTCGTGTGTGTGGGACATAAATAAAACAGCTGTGCTTTTTAAACAGCGCCAATTTTAAAAGTTCAACTAATGTAAAAAAAATTTTAAAAATAAACTCTGACGATGAAGTGATTGTGTTGGTGGCGGAATATATTGTTGCAAAAACAGTTTCATCTCACTTTTTGGTTTTGCGCACAGTTTTTTTTCCATTTTTTCAATCGACACTTGCGAAATAATTGTCGACAATATATTCCTGAGCTGTGCATCAGCTGTTCTCTCAGTCCACACACGCTGTCAATAGGCCTATTATCGATATTTATTTGTGGATTTCGTTCAAGTTGCTGGATACTCAAGCAACGAAATCATAAACGAAAAGTTTCGGCCACAGTTTTTTTATATGAAGTTTGGCCGAAATTTTTATTTTCCGCGGTGCTGGATACTATGCTTTAAGCATGGTATCCAGCACCGCGGAAAATAAAAATTTCGGCCAAACTTCATATAAAAAAAAATGTGGCCGAAACTTTTCGTTTATGATTTCGTTGCTTGAGTATCCAGCAACTTTAACGAAATCCACAAATAAATATCGATAATTGGTCTATCGACAGCGTGTGTGGACTGAGAGAACAGCTGATGCACGGCTCAGGAATATATTGTCGACAATTATTTCGCTAGTGTCGATTGAAAAAATGAAGAAAAAAACTGTCGCAAAACCAAAAAGTGAGATGAAACGGTTTTTGCAACAAAATATTCCGCCACCAACACAATCACTTCATCGTCAGAGTTCATTTTTATTATTTTTTTTACATTAGTTGAACTTTCAAAATTGGCGCTGTTTACAAAACACAGCTGTTTTATTTATGTCCCACATACACGAAATAAATAACAAATTCCTACCATAAAAATTTCGCGGTGCTGGAGACAGGCCTTTAGATGTGAATAATTTGATCAATGTTGCCCTCATTGTCCTAATTTTCGTTATCATATAATAAGCCAGATTCTATCATTCGTAGGAATTGATTGGGAGGTTTATATGTGTAGCAGCACGTGTAGACTCTTGTGTAGAATAAAATATATTATTTTCATTTGAAGTAGCAAACAATTAAAACAAATTACCTTATAAAAAGTACACTGTTAAGTATCAATGGCAACCTGAGCCAGGTCTGCAAAAGCATTAATGCCCCTAGAATCCTGATAGGAATTGACTTCAATCCAAAATTTTGTAATGCTGTCATTATTTGGCCAATTCACAAAGTGAATTTTTTATTGGCTTTTAATTTGCTCTATATTTGGGCATTTACAAAACAATTAAAAAACAAAGCATTTCAACAAAAAAAAGCCAGAATTCCAGCTGCCCGAGGTTTGCAAATTTTTCTAGCAAATGTCTTTTGAAAACAGCCAGATTTGACGGGAAAAAAGCGAATCTGGCACCACTGATTTACCGTCTGTCGTTCACCTTGATGCCAAAACTCAAAACTCAGATTAATTCGAGGTGAGCTTAGGAACTCTTCTGACTGTTGTATGTAAGCAAGTGAAGGTTGCTTGACGATTGTAAAATAAAAACGTGCAATTTATGGAATTGTTATTTACTTATTCCATTTAACTGTCAGTCAGTCGCAATCGACTTTTTTTAATCACATATTTATCTATCTATCTGACTGAGAGAGTGTGTGTGTGTGTGTGTTTATATAATGTCATTCACTGAATATCGAACCCGTTCGTAAAACATGTGCTAATCTTTTAGCTTGTTCTAGACATTTAAGCTAACACGCGACTGCAATTTCCTCGATCAACAGCATATAAAATATAAATTATATGTTTCCATATACTACATACAACACATCACATATTCATATAATGCTCTATGGACTGGTGATAATAGGCGATAAGTTGGACGCGCGTGAGACCATTGTGGGGACCTTCAAATTTCAATGGGACTGCTTGCTTATCAGCTGTCCTCTCTCTCTCTCTCTCGCTCACTGAAAGGCGGGCACGGCGCCCGTGAAACTAATCTGATTATGTTCATGACTTTTTGAAAGGGAACAAAAAAAAACATACAACAAAAATTCCGAGAAGATAATACAGTTGAACTTCCATAACTCGAATTTCTCTCAAGCTAAATGAGTGGCAGTAAAATTAATAAACTTAAGAAAAAGAACCCCATAACGCGAATATATCCATAACTCGAATCTTTTCTTTGGATAATGGTGATTCGAGTTAGGGAAGTTTGACTGCACATTCATACACAAATTTTTAAGCGTATTTATTTTTAAATACGTGTGATAAGATAATGAGCAGAAAGCCAGCAGCAGGCAAGCAGTTGCTTAAATACTTTGTTCATTGTTATGCAAGCAGTTTTTATTGTCAACTTTCATGCTCCCCACTCTGTTTCCATCATCCTCACTCTGTTTCCATCCTTCCACTCTCCCCAATTTCGAACGCAAGTCGACAACTTAATTAGCATCAAAGAACTGCTTGAGGCATCGTTGTCGACGTCAATATCGAGCCTTGTGGTTTTGTTAGCATCGATAGCCACCTGACAAAATGCTGCTTGATACTTGATTGTTTTGCCGCAATAGCTCCGATTGCATTACATCCCTCTACCGACCGACCGTTAAATTATTTGTCATAACGATGATCTGCAATTACCATGTCGATATCGTGTTACGCATGTTTATTGACTCTCGATAGTCTGGCGTAACAATTGACATATTGTTTATTACTATACATATTAAAATATGTCATTATTATCGTTGCAGTCTGGCGTCATCTGCACAGCTGACTTTGATTTATTGGCCAAACAATAAATGAGCATAACCTTAAACAGTTTTATTCTTCTTTTTTTTTTTGGTTGTGCATCGTTGTAAGTGGCGTAGCAATCAGCTGTTTGTTGACAACCATTCCATCTTCTTCCAATCGGTAATTGATGCGCGTACGCGCATATTATTATTCCACTTTATCAATGAAACCGCATTTTTGGGGCCGGTCAAGTAAACCGGTTCGTCAGCGTGTGCGAAATCAATATGCATACATGTATACATATGTACATATATGCGCAAGAGGATCATAAAACATACAAAACACTGAAAAAACTGGAATGCAATTCTATTTTCACAAAAGGCTGTCGGTTGGCGGCGCCACAAGTTCACATGGTTAATTGAATTTGCCTGACCCACTAGCAGCAAAAAAAAACAAAACAAAATAAAAACAAGACTGTTCTCAATGGAACTGATCGACTTGCAAACACCCTGTATATTCAAAGTACGCATAAACACTATTTTCAGTTATGAATCGGCTCATAAAATAAATACACGAATTACAAAAAATCGTGCATATGTATGTACATGCCAGCTTCTGACAGTATGCAGGGTATGGACAACAACGAAAGCTGCCCGAACTGTCAATCAAAAGCAAATTGCTCTTTACGCCTGAGCTTTGATTCCGTTTTCATTTCCATTTCGTTCGGTTTTGTCTGGCAGCTAAATGCCACGCGTAGCAACAGCAACAATACAAAGAGTCTCGGAATTTTCCCCGTCGACTTAAGCGCGTCTTATTATGAGCCGACAGCGATTGTTCCGACCTGAACATAAAAGTAAAATAGCAAAAAATAAAAAAAAAACTAGTCTCAACCGGATTTTGTAGCTGCTGCTGCTTCTTCTTCCAGGCAACGGTCAAATTTGTGTAGAACTTTGCTTATGGCGCGTTGACGTGTTTCTCATTCTCATTCTTTTTTTTTTCGTGGGCTTCTTTATTTTATTACTTCTGTTTTTGCGTATGCTTTCGTTGAGAAAATTATGCAACAACAAGTGCAGTACACTGGGGCAATGTCTGATCAGCGCTGAGTCACGGCGATTTAAATGGGATGGGTGAGGTGATGCGATGTGAGAGGAAGCTTCAATTGCAATTGGCTTATCAGCAAATGTGGTGTGTGTGTCTCTTTTGCTCTCTTTTGTGTGCATGTGTGCGTGTCTACATATGTCTCGCGCCTTATCTATAGCTTATGAATTGAGCGTAATTTTACGCTTAATTGCGACTTGAAGAGCAGCTCAATGACAGCCGATTGACAAAGCTCAGCTGATCGTTATCGATAAAATATATTTATGATTTTATCAGCGTTGCACAAATAGCTTTTCTTCCGTTAAATCTGGATTTTTTCTTTTAAAGTTCAGTTGCTGAAAAAATTAAATACAGTAATCAGTGAATTTAAAAAAAAAAAATTTGAAGAATTACTTTGTATTTTGACTCGACACATTTTTAAAAATTATTAATGACAGCTGATTGATTGAAGTTAGGGACTTAAGGTGCATTTACACTAGTTGACAACCTTGTCAATTTCATCTAAGTAGGCTTTGCCTTTTACTAGGTCAACGCACTTTTGCTTAGAGTTGACCACCGTTTACACTAGAGTTGACTAAGTTGACATCAAAATTTTCAGCCTACTGAGATGAAATTGACCAGCTTGTCAACTAGAATAAATGCACCTTAATATTACTCAGAAAACATAACACTTGCACATTTTAATCTAAAAATACCAGGGACCGTAAAAATATCACCATTTTTTCAATCTTTCCACTAAAAACTGCTTTGTTTTTTTTAGTTGTCAAAATATGTCAACACTGATTAATTATTCGCTCTCTGTGTTTTTGTTTCTAAATAGAAAGTGCCGCTCATTGGTAACTATGTGCGTCAATTATCTTCTGATAGCGCCAGCCTGCGCGATGTGCTATCTGCCAAGATACCGCAGGAGCAGGAGCGTGTCAAGGCCTTTAGGAAGGAATTTGGCTCAACGAAAATGGGCGAAACAACCATCGATATGATGTACGGCGGCATGCGCGGCATCAGGGCCCTGGTAACAGAGACATCTGTGCTGGACGCCGATGAGGGTATCCGTTTCCGTGGCCTATCCATTCCCGAATGCCAGAAGGTACTGCCAGCCGCCAAAGGTGGCAACGAGCCGCTGCCCGAGGGTCTCTTCTGGCTGCTGATGACCGGTGAGGTGCCCAGCCAGTCGCAGGTCCAGCAATTGTCCAACGAATGGGCCGATCGTGCTGCACTGCCACAGCATGTGGTGAATATGCTGAATAATATGCCAACCACATTGCATCCAATGTCGCAACTGGCTGCCGCCGTCACAGCTCTTAATCATGACAGCAAATTTGCCAAGGCATACTCCGAGGGTGCCCACAAGTCCAAGTACTGGGAATATGTGTATGAGGATAGCATGGACTTGATTGCCAAACTGCCAGTGGTCGCTGCCACCATCTATTGCAATACGTATCGTGGCGGCAAGGGATCCCGTGCCATTGACTCCAATCTCGATTGGTCCGCCAACTTTGTGAAGATGCTCGGCTATGACAGTCCCGAATTCACCGAGCTGATGCGTCTCTATCTGACCATTCACAGTGATCACGAGGGTGGCAATGTCTCTGCCCACACCGTTCATCTCGTTGGATCCGCTCTCAGTGATCCCTATCTGTCATTTGCTGCCGGCATGAATGGTCTGGCTGGTCCACTGCACGGTCTGGCCAACCAGGAGGTGCTCGTCTGGCTGCGCAAGCTGCAGCGTGAGGCTGGCAACAATCCATCGGAGGAGCAACTGAAGGAGTACATCTGGAAGACGCTCAAATCCGGACAGGTGCGAAAACATTTGAATAACCAATTTTATGTTGATTTTCCTTTGCTAATTTGAATATATTGTGTGTGTTCAGGTTGTTCCTGGTTATGGACACGCTGTGCTGCGTAAGACCGATCCTCGTTATACCTGCCAACGTGAGTTTGCCCTCAAGCATCTGCCCAATGATGAGCTGTTCCAGCTGGTATCAAAGATCTACAAGGTGGTGCCACCAATCCTAACTGAAACCGGCAAGGTCAAGAACCCCTGGCCCAATGTTGATGCCCACTCCGGTGTCCTGCTGCAATACTATGGCATGAAGGAGATGAACTACTATACCGTATTGTTTGGCGTTTCCCGTGCTCTTGGTGTCCTCGCTTCCCTTGTCTGGGATCGTGCCCTTGGCCTGCCCATCGAGCGTCCCAAATCCTTCTCCACCGACATGCTCATCAACATGACCAAGAAGAAGTAAGCTAATCGTTTTGGACATATAGACGGATTGGATGGATAGATGGATGGATGGATTGGCTGCATTTCTCAATGCAGGGGCAAAAACAACAACAAATAGTAAAGTAAATGTGAAGAACAGCAAAACAATGAAGCGAAAATTTGTAGAGAGTGGCATCTAATATGGACGAGAGAGAAAAACAAAAATCAGGAATTAAAGCAAAGATGTAGAGGAAGGATGGAAAATGACGACAACGTTGATATTTTGAGAGAGTTAATGAAGGAAGGAATGAAGAGAAAGAGAGCGAGAGCGAAAGCGAGAGAGAACAACCAAATACGAAATCACAAGCAAGAAAGCAACAAAACTGCAACAGCAAAACAATAAGTTGAAAATAAGACAACAAATTTACATACATATGTTTAGTAGTATAGCTAAATTATGAACGATGACAAAGAGAAAAAGGAACAGCAATAGCAATAGCAAAAACAAAACAAAAACAAAAACAAAATAACGAAAATAAATCACTTAATTATTTGTATAAGCGCTATTTATACCAGATTAAGTTATATAATGGGAATAAACTGTTTGCAACAGACACAGTACACTACCCCCAATCCTCCTCTAATTTTTCCAACATATTTTTTTCTTTTCCCCATTTCCTGAAATTTCCTTCTTAAAATCTTATTTAATTTGTTACTTAACTACATTTTAAGCCAATATTAAGTTTGAGGCGTTTGATACATTGACTCAACTTACCAAATTACCCGACCACTCAAAACTTCCCCGCCTAAAATCTAAAAAATAACTTGATAACATTTTACTTTTAATTTACCCTATAACTATATAGTTTTTTCTTTTACTTTTACTTTAAAGTTTAAACAATGGAAACATATTGTTATCTTATGTAATTTATTGCAAACCAGTAAATATAATAACGAAAAATACCAATACATACAAACAAGTGGAAAGAAAAACCTCTTAAAAAAAGTAATAAAAAAACAGAACAATAATATACAATAATGATTTTTGTGTTCTACACTTTACAATATTTTAAAAATGGCGCCATAAATGCAGAGCAAAGTCGATTGGCACAACACTTAAGCTTTCTTGGTCACACCGATAGTTGAAGTTATCGGTTGACCACCTCATTTACTGAGCAACGATAGTAATACCGTTTTACCGGCAGCAAATGAAAATCATGTCGATATTCTTATATCCTGGAAAAGGGGATATTTAAAATATTATATAGGTGTGGCGACAAGGTGATACTACTGGATATGTATATATAATTGTATTTCTCTAAGAAATTTTAACCAAACTGCGAAATGAACGATTTAGTTCATGATTGACTGAATAAGTTAATTCGTTCTAGTGATGTGAAAAAACAGCGATGCATCGATGTTTTGCAAAACATCGGTTGCTGCACTTTCAATATGCTATTTTCGCCGCTCTGACAATGAGTTAATAGTAATTTGAGCAGTTTGCAATGCCTTAATGAGTAAATTTATTAAAATTGCTCAGAGATACAATATTCAGAAGAAGACTTACATATGTCTTTTCAAAGTTCTCATCTAAAAGCCTTCTGGTAGTTTGGGTTTATACTTTTAAGATAAAAACTGTTTGAAACTTTAAAACTGCTATGAAAGCATAAGTTTTTAAGCGAAAATTAGCTTTAATAAACTAAGAAATTCTAATTTTCTTCTACAAAAGGATTGGTTTTTAAACATTAGACATACGTCGATGCATCGATGTTTTCACCCGATGTATCAACCAACATCGATGTTTCAGCTCAAATTTACCTCACTAATTCGTTCATCTTAGTGACTCGTTCATTTGAACTTTTTCAGAACAAAACGACACAAGTTACATCATTTATAGATAAATTGTAGGCAAAATAAACGGGATTTGTGCAGTGCCAAGCGACAAAACAAACAATCAGCTGTAGTTAATAGAAATGTGCATGGAAGTTGACAATTGGAACGCGATTTCATAGGAAAACAAAGTAACCCGAAGGCAACATCAACGTGAACTTGCGGGCTGCGTGTTTTCGATCGCGTTCGCCGGAAACATAAACATACGATGAGCGAAAGCACTAATCAGGTTAGTTGCTGGCCAGGTTTACCAGCTAAGATCGCAATTTGATGGAACCCAACAAATGGGAAGCGCAACACGGGGCCTGCAAAAAGTTATCAGTATATATTTTTCGTTGATTACGATTGCAAACATGCATACACACACATACAACAGACACTCACGCTGTCTTACGGATACACAAACATAAATAAACTGCGCCGTTGCAGCAGCATCTGTATGCGAGTGTGTGTGTGTGAACAGAAAGAACATCAATTGGAATTTAGCTTTGACTTGTTGTTGTTCCTTTGGTATATTTATATTATTGTTTGGTTTTTCCTTTGATGTCATATTTCGTTACATTTTTGCCTTTCTTTTCAGTTTTGTGGCACTGATTTTTGAGTATTTCGCCCAAAAACAACAACAAATAGAAACAAATAAAAAAAAAATTGTGAAAATCAGATCCAAAAACAAAAAAATAGTAACCAGAAGCTGATATCGATACCGATAACCGAAACGAGAATAAGTTAATACTAAACTCAACGTGCACTTCTTACGTTATCATTTTTAAGTAATCCTTTTTTCTTCTTTTTAAATTATTTTGCTGAGTGTGGTGCCCGTGGCCAGGGGGTGAGGGTTTCCTCCATAGGCTACATACCTTTTGTTTTGTATCAAAATTCTCTCTCATTTATCAAATTGAAACGCAACCATAACAAATGGCGGCCTATCTGAATCGCACCATTTCACTGGTGACTGGCCAAACGGGCCCCAACGATAACGACAAAAACTCAACGGGCACGGATTCCGTTGACGATTCCCGTCACAATCTATCGCTCCAAACGTCCGCGTCATCGACATCGGCCAACTTTAACACCATGTCCGATAATCGCATGTATCAAACAAATGATAAATCACCGCTTCAGATATTTGTACGGGCCAAAAAGAAGATTAACGATATTTATGGTGAAATCGAGGAATATGTTCTCGAAACAACAACCTTCATCAATGGTAAGTTCAAGCAACTCGACTTAACTTTTGTTTTATATGCTTGATAACTCAATGCATCAATGTGTTTAATAATCGATTGTTACTTCGTAGCTCTACATGCGGATGCGGAAATTGTGGACAAGGCGGAGCGGGAACTATTTGAGAGTTATGTGTTTAAGGTGGCCGCCATACGTGAGGTACTGCAGCGGGATCACATGAAGGTCGCCTTCTTTGGCCGCACCTCCAATGGAAAGAGTTCGGTCATCAATGCCATGTTGCGGGAGAAGATTCTGCCCAGCGGCATTGGTCATACCACAAACTGTTTCTGCCAGGTCGAAGGCAGCGATGGCGGCGAAGCTTATCTTATGAAGGAGGGCTCCGATGAGAAGCTCAACGTGGTGGTAAGTCTCGACCAGGGCTGCCACAATTGGTACATTTATACAGAAACGGGTACAGATGCGTTGCTAGAATTGATATTCGTCGAAGGATTAGGCTTAATACATTTCAACATATTAACATATATAAAAAAAAATATTAGTATATAGAAGCGAATAGTAATTTATTTTTGAGAAGGTAACGTGTGGGTAAGTCTTACCAGGGCTGCCATAGTTGGTCAATTTATACACGAAATGGTAAATTTTATATTTTTTCAGTTATTTTTCTTTTGTATAATTAGTTAATTAGAGTTTGTTTCGAATCTCGATTTAATTTTCATATTTTTTTTGCATGCAGTCATTTGACAATTAAAATTTCAAATTCGATTGAATTCGCCCATTTCAAATTAATTATTTTCACAGCACATTCCTGCATTCGCACTCATTTCGATAAGGAACTGTCATTTTAAAACTCAATGTCACTCAAACTCAAACGAATTCAATTCAAAGTGTGCCTGGCACTCACTCAATTCGACATCGTGCGAATTAATCCATTTGAAGTCAAATTCTAAGTGAATTCATGAAGACCTCTAGTAATAATTAATATAATAGAATCTTTTGAGTATATAAAAAAAAAATAGTGTCGATTAGCGAAAATTTATAATTGTTTCCCCAAGTCTGGAATAAAATATTTTAATAAAGTGGCAACCATGGTCTCAATTCATCTCATCTCAATTGCAAGCTTTTCTAATTGTTTATGCCTAATCTTTGCAGAACATTAAACAGCTGGCGAATGCTTTGTGCCAGGAGAAGCTCTGCGAGAGCAGTTTGGTTCGCATCTTTTGGCCCCGTGAACGTTGTAGTCTATTGCGAGATGATGTTGTCTTTGTTGACTCACCGGGCGTTGATGTCTCCGCCAATCTGGATGATTGGATTGACAATCATTGCCTCAATGCCGATGTCTTTGTCCTCGTCTTGAATGCTGAGTCAACTATGACGCGTGCCGAGAAGCAATTCTTTCACACCGTTTCCCAGAAGCTATCGAAACCCAATATCTTTATACTAAACAATCGCTGGGATGCGTCGGCAAATGAGCCCGAGTTCCAGGAATCGGTAAGATCTATCTTACATCCATTTCTCTGCTTTTCTTTTACATCTCTTTATCTCTCCTAATATCGTAAGCCAATTTGTAAATGTTGTTGTTGTTTTATATATATATTTCATAAATTATGTTTTATTTACCCTACCTAAAACAAATAACAACTATAAAATGTATTGTATACAACGCCAGGAGCTGGCTAAGGTAATGTCATCCATACCCAGATCCCGACAAGCTCTCTCTTAAATGCGCTTTGTTGCCTGTGTTTTGTTTTGATTTGCCTGTCGCAAGCCAAAGCTTTAAGAAGCTACAATTGAGCATGCATATGTCTTGATCGATAACGATAGCAATAACGATAAGAGCTGTCCGTAAAACGTTTACGAAAATTTAAAATTTTTAGAATCGATAAACATCACTACTTCAAGTTTAAACCGTTGAAGAATTTTTTTAAAAGCATCTTTAAAATATTTTGTAACAAACAAAACCGAGCTGTTCTGAATTCCACTTTAATTACTGTTATCGATACCAACTCTCGCAATCTAAAGCTAATGTATCTTCTTCCTGCTATATTCAACCTGAAATTCTTAAAATGTATTGTCGAAACGTTCTCGAAACCGAGTTCGAAAAGTAAAAACAAACCTTTCTCGATCGGAATCGGGAACAGCAAATAGTAAAACGTTCGTTTTCGTTTCGTTTTTACTTTTTAGAAAACGTTCGGAATTCGGAACAGGCCTAAATATTTGTTCTTTTTTAATTTCTATAGATTTGTCCAAATTATGATACCCTTTTCAGGGGTACAAAAACAAAGACATATGCACGTGAGAGAAGCTTTCATGTACAGACGAAAATAAAGTTGTTCAAATTGAACTAATCGGAAGTAACTTGTAATCCCGCAGGTTAAATCGCAGCACACAGAGCGTTGCATCGATTTCTTAACCAAGGAGCTGAAGGTGAGCAACGAGAAGGAGGCCGCGGAGCGTGTGTTTTTCGTATCGGCCCGGGAGACGCTCCAGGCGCGCATTGAGGAGTCGAAGGGTAATCCGCCACATTTGGGCGCCATTGCTGAGGGCTTTCAGATCCGCTACTTTGAGTTCCAGGACTTTGAGCGGAAATTCGAGGAGTGCATCTCACAGAGCGCTGTCAAGACGAAATTCCAGCAGCACAGCTCTCGGGGCAAAAGCGTATCCGGTGATATGCGCTCCATGTTGGACAATATCTATGAGCGCATCACAATCTTTCGTAATCTGAAACAGGATCAAAAGAATTTGTTAACGGAACGCATTCAAGGCACGGAAACTCAAATGATGCAAGTGACACGTGAAATGAAAATGAAAATCCACAATATGGTCGAGGAGGTGGAGGAGAAGGTATCAAAGGCATTGAATGAGGAAATCTGGCGTCTTGGCGTTCTCATCGATGAGTTTAACATGCCGTTCCATCCGGAGCGACTTGTGCTTAACATTTACAAGAAGGAGCTCAACGCTCATGTTGAAAGCGGCCTGGGCAGCAATCTTCGGGCACGCCTCTCCATGGCATTGGCTATGAATGTGGAGGCGGCACAAACCGAGATGACCGATCGCATGCATGCGCTGGTGCCGAACGAGCAATTGCTCATTAATAGCACAAAGATGGTGGTGCGCACACAACCCTTTGAGATGCTCTACTCGCTAAACTGTCAGAATCTGTGCGCCGATTTTCAGGAGGATCTCGAGTTTAAATTCAGTTGGGGCATTGCCGCCATGATACAACGATTCACGGGCAAAGTGCGAGAGAGGAGCAAAAAACAGACACCCGCCTTGGTCAATCGTCAGAGCAGTATTGGGGTGAGTATCAAATCAAAGACCTGCTTAAATGTGATGTTGTCATTACTAAATACACTGTGGGGGGAACAGTAGTAAGTTGCACCCAAATGGTACTTTACACTAGTGATGTAAAAGTCAGCTGTGCTACAGAAATCTCTTTCACTTGAATTTCACGTCAATTTCATTTCTCCGTGACACGGTCGCAACTCATCTGAAAATTTTTGAGCGATACGAAATCATCGTTCCATCCACATGAGAATAATGTCACATTTTTTTTTCCGAATTTTAGAATTTAGAGTTGTCGAGTAACTTTTATTGTTTGTCGCGCCAATAACTTTTCAATTTTTTTAAGCTATACAATATCAATTATTATATAATAATTAAATAAATAAATTAATAATAATAATATAAATTAAATAATAATAATTAAAAAGAGAATAAAATAAAAACCTATTATTCTGATAAACTTAAAAAATTTGCTTAACAAACCCTATCAGCCTAATTAGAAAAAATTGGTGAAAATGCTAAAAAAAAAAAAAAAATCACTCGATCTTCTGTGGCACTAAGAAATTGTTCAAGCGGAATTGCTTTTCTCTGAATTCTCATTCACTTGTGATTTCTGTAGCTCACCTGATAATCATTATTTATGATTTTTATTTTAAAATGTTATGCATTTATGTATCTTTGTGTTTATTTGATTCAAAAATATCAAGTAGCTAGCGACATTTTGTTCCATAATATATATGGGCTATTCCTGGGTTGCGGACGTTACATTTGTAAGCAAATTTTTATGTTTAAACTGTTGCAGCTCGCTTTCGGATCGGTGAATTTTAATGTAATTTTCTGGAAAATGCATTTCATTGAGAGTGCTATCGAACCTATTTTAAGGTAAAAGCCTAACTATTTTTGTAAAAAAATTAGGCTTGCTGAAAGTTTGGTTGCGGACGTTACAAAAAATGGAAGTCGATTTGAGATTAACGTGCATTTGCGCGTATATTAGCGAATTTTGAATTATAAACAAAAAATATCCAAATACAACAAATTAACTAGAATGTATGACCAAATCAATCCAGCATAAAAAATACAGATAAGTAGTCTCGTTAATTGAAAATCTAAATTTTTGTCAGTTGCGGACGTTACGTTGCGGACGTTACACTTTTTACACTCACACTTTCTTTCAAATTCTTAATATATATTAAATATCTATTCGATACAGTTTTTATCTTAAATAAAAGAAAATGAAACAAAGTTTATGATGTGCTAAGCGCAAAACACTCAGACGACTGTTTTACCAACTTTTTTGGCCATTGAAAATACCCTTTTTTTTACAAGAAATATTGAAATTAATAGGCAAAAAGAGGAATTAATTGATAATGCTCGGCGATGAAAAACCAATCCACCGTAAAACCTTTCTTATTTTGTAATTTGAAGCCCAAAAATGTATTCTATTAAAACCAAAAACAACTTTTATTAAAAAACATGCCGTTTTTCACAAAATTAAGTTTTCGCCCTTGGTTTAAAAATTTCCGGAATAGCCCATATGTTGTTTCTGTTGCTCTTTTTTTAAATTATACATACATAAAGGTATGTATGGGAATTATGGCATAATTATATGATTGCGGTTGACGTTTCTGTGGAAGTGCCCAAATGTAGTTTTCAAACTCAAATCCCAATCCTAAGTGAAGCCTATATTGAAATCTTATTAATTATTTCCCCTAATGTTTACAGCACACTGTGGTTACGCCTGTGAGCACGCCCGTGGAGGCGACACCCGTTTGTCTGCTGCCCGCGCCGGGAGTGGGCGGCATTACGCCGGAACAGCTGTCGATTATATCCAGATTTGCCATGTCCTCGATTGGTTCACAGGGCACCGTTGGCGGACTCGTTGTCGCTGGCATCGTAAGTAATTTAAAACGATCGATTCTCGATCTCGATCTCGATCCTGTGGCAGACTCGATTCATTAGCTGCCCAAGCAGGTTGTGTTATATCGCTATGTCCTGAATACCGAACACTTGCAGATGCTGAAAACCATCGGCTGGCGTGTCCTGGTTGGCGTCGGTGCCCTCTACGGCTGCATCTATCTGTATGAACGCCTCTCCTGGACCAATTCGGCCAAGGAGCGCACATTCAAGGGACAATATGTGCGGCATGCCACAAAGAAGCTCAAAATGATTGTGGATCTAACATCGGCCAATTGCAGCCACCAAGTGCAGCAGTAAGTGAAAACTCCCTACAGAGTATATAAATTATACACGGTGGCGGTCAAAGAAAGCCGGACAACATTAAAGAGCGAGTTTTGCAGTTTTTGTGTGTTTATTTATTAGACCATAGAAAAAACTTGCGAGGTCTAGGAACCGTTTGAATGATACAAAACTTTCCTAATACATTATGTACCCATTAAAGATTTCGAATTTTTGTAGAAGTCTTTTTAAACTTTTTCCTCGGGCTCAAACAAAAAAGTGTTTGGATGCAAAAATGTTCTAAGCTTGAAAAATTTTTCAAAATTTCATACGGCATCTTTCATTTGATTTAATCTTTAAAGTAAAACTTATGGCCAAAAGTCGGTCTAATCGCATATATCACATAGCTGTCATAGAAACGATTAATAAAAAATTGAATTTAAAATTTAGAGTTGTTAATATAATTTGAGGGAAAATCGATTATATACAGGAGTGCCACAGAAATTGCTTTAGCTTGAATTTCGTCTAAAGTTCGTTTTCATTTAATTTCTGCAAATCAATGATGACCTATATTTAATTTTATAGTTGATTTATAATTGTTTAATTTTTGCAGAGAGCTGTCGAGCACATTTGCCCGTCTGTGCCGCACGGTTGACACCGCCACCACCGACATGAATGAGGAGCTGAAGACGCTCGAAGCGCAGCTCAATGTGCTGGAGGCGAATCAGAAGCAATTGAAGTTGCTGCGCAACAAGGCTAACTATATACAGAATGAGCTGGATATCTTCGAGCACAACTATATAGCGCCGCAGTAGAGCAAAAAGAAGAAGTAGAAGAAGAAAAATAACTAGAGTTGTATCAAGAATTCAATGAGATCAAGCTTTAAACACAGAGACATTAACACAGGAGACGACCCTCAAGACGACAACAACTAGAACAGCAACAACAACAACTCGCACTCCTCCTCCTTTTTCCCATCTACGTTACAAATAAGAACAATTATGCAAATTGTAATTACAATTATTATGTTTGATTTTTTTTGTTGTTAGATATTTGCTAAATTTTTTTCAAGCATGTTTAAATTTTTTTGCTCTTTGCTTTTCAAATTTGCAGCTAAAAGCATATAAAAGAAGGCTATTTGTTGTTGTTGCTTTTACAGCATTCTTAACTCTATTACTATTATTTTTATTATATATATTTTTTTTTAAATTTTTGTTTTTGCAACTAAAAAAGAAATTGATAATAATTATATGCTAGATTAAACGTAATAGTCGCATTGTTTATTATTCTGTACAATGATAAACTGCAATATTTTTATGATTTCAGGCTCTGCAAAATGTTGATTTATCACTATAATTATTAAAAATTATTTGTTGGCCTGTAAAAAAATAGAACGACAACAAATAAACAACTACAACAACTTGTTAAATAAATTGATCTAAACAATTCAGTTAACATTTTCTTACTTTCATTTAAATGAACTTTTGACTGCAGTGTGTGAGAGAGAAAGTGTGAAAGAGGGAGAGCGCATGACATTTGAATCATTAAATTTTATCAGCTTGATTCCGCAATATTTTACTTATAAAATTAAATGTTATAGCATTGTAGCATTATTTATAGCCTAGATTGTCAGATGGATTTGAAAGCTATTATTTAAAGGAGCTGGGAATTATAACAAATATGAGACATTTAAAAGCTTAAACGTCAAAACTAGGTCACATTTCCTATAGTATTTCAGCAAAAGATTTGATAGTTAAATCAAGGACAATTTCCAGAGTTCATCCAGATGTAATTAAATGTTAAATGAATATTTTTAGCTTAATAGGAATTTTTAAGGGAATTTATTATGGAAGCACTAGGATTGTTCGACACATACTTAAAATTTTTTTTAGAATTAGAAATAACATCAAAAAGAAATAGAAACTGTTTGAAATTCAAATTTTGGTCGGAGTTTATTTTCTTCAGTTCTTAATATGTATAAATTGGTTGAAAACCCTATAAAATTAGCTTATTGTAGATAGTTCATTTATAATAAATTATATTATAATTACTAATCTTTCATTTAATTTTTATAACATTTAAGAACGAAAGTATACGTATTTATACACAATGGAATATAAGTTTATCTGTTAGCTACTGTTTAACTTCTCTATAACGAAACTGAAGTGAATTGAAAAATAATTCATTAGTTCATAAGGATTTTAGGATTTAGAGTCGGTAAAATTTTTGTAGCATGGTTGGTGATGCAAATTTTTAAAAAGATGAAACTTCAACGGATGCAATTCAATTCAACATTAAATTTTTAATTTAAATATGAATCTTCTTTTTTAAATTCGTTTCGGTTTGATTTTGCTTAAAGTATTATACAAAACCTTACAGTAGACAAGTTTCTTAATAGCTGAATATTAATAGAATTAATAAAACTGCTCATTATAGAGAAGTTGATCTGAGTATAGTAGAATCCAGCAACTTGAAGACATTAAATGGCTGAGAAGAAAACACTGCAATTACATGTTGTCTTTTATTTTAATGAATTTATCTTGATCGGGTAACAAATTTGTTTCGTTTTGTGCAACACAATCGATTTATAAAACAATTATAAACAAATGTTGTAAATAATATTGCAATGCACGCAAATAAAATAGAAAAAATGCAAAATGTAAAGAACAAAATATATAAAGCGACAACTAAAGTTGGAAACAGAAATACAAGATTACTATTTGCTGGCTTTTGAGCATCATCAAATGAATACGATTCCATGTGCAGAAGATTGAAGCTGCGATTAAATTTAAGATAGTTGATAGTTGTTAATCAATTTTGGTAAACTGTATGACTCTGGCTGCGATGTGTGCTTGGTGTGTGTTGCTTGCTTATATGATTGATTGACTGATTAATTAGATGTTTTGGTCGGTTGTTGATTGGTTAATTTGTTTACAAGAAATAAGGCGTCGTATTCTGTTTTGGTATAACACGCTCCGAGTCGGGAACGGCCAGGAATATCTTTGGCTGAGGCTCCTGCGCCGTATCAAAGCTGAGAATTGCCGCCACATTGCCACAGCGATAACAATAGTTGGGCGCTGACCACACGGTAACCAGTTTGCCCTCGAACATGTATTTGATGCCTTCGTTGACCAGCTGATGTGCTCGACATATTAAGTTCAGATTATTAATGGTCATAAAGTCTTTGGTCACATTATGACCAAATAACCAGCCGGCACCACGCGGACTCTGGCCCCTAAAATGAAAAGTATTTAATTAATATTTGTCACACGTAGATATTGTCATATGTATCACTTGCCAGTATTCCATGTCCTCCGGGTCGGACCAGACTAGATCACAGAAGGCGCCCTTGTAGGGTATCTCACCATTGCGTTCAATAGTCCGTATTTGATCAAGGGTAATAATCTCAGGGCTTAAACCACCGTGTACGCAGAGCACTTCCTCGTCGATGATCTGTAACGATACACAATACACGGTTATCGATAATTTCATTAATCGCATCTGTGCAACATGTGTTTATCTAAAATTAAGATTCTAAATATTTGAAACAGTTTTAAATATATACAACTACTTATGCATTTGCATACATATATTGTACATATATGTGGGGCGTGTGTTTGTTACGTACCGCAGCAATTGTGAGCAGATCGAAGACTTTGCAGCAATATTTCCATCCATTGGCATTGCCATACTTACTGAAGCACTCATCGAAGAAACCGTAGACCTTTGTTATCTGGCGAGTTTCGTGGTTGCCCCGCAGCAACGTTATACGGTTGGGATATCGCGCCTTAAGCGTCAACAGCCTGGTGAATGTTTCCAGGCTATAATAGCCCCGATCAACAAAGTCGCCCATGAATATATAATTCGTGTCTGGCACCTGGCCGCCGGTTCGAAACAGCTGCTCCAGATCATAGAACTGCATTGATATTAATGAGAATATTTATATAAATAAGCACATTTAACATTTTGGACAATTAATGCATTCACCTGGCCGTGTATGTCGCCACAGACCGTGACGGGCGTGCTCACTGGCTGTATGTTTGTCTCCTCCAATAGTATGTCACAGACCATATCACAGAGTTTCTTCAATTCATTTTCGGGCAAATACTTGCACTCCTTCACAGTCTCAATCCATTTGTCAACATCACCCATTATTGCGCTCCTGTTGTTTTTTTTTTGTGTTTTTTTTTAGTGCAGAGCGGGGGCAAATTAGTGATGTAAAAAAAGAGCATCGATGTTTTTTCAGTGATGTTTCTCGATGTTTTTGTATATGTCGATTTATCGATGTTGCATGGCGATGCATCGATGTTTTGCAAAACATCGGTTGCCGCACTTTTCATACGCTTTTTTCGCCGCTCTAACAGTGATTTTATAGTTATTTAAGCGGTGTTTGCAATGCCTAAGTGAGCAAATTCATTAAACTTTGTCAAAAATACTATAGCTACAAGAAGGCTTACATATATGTATGTTAAAAGTTCTCATCAAAAAGCCTTCTTGTAGTTTGTGTTAATACTTCTAAGATAAAAAGCTGCTTGAAACTTTAAAGCTGATTGAAATCATACGTTTTTGAGAGAAAATTATCTTCTTTAAACTAAGAAATTCAATTTTTCTTCCACAAATGATATGGGCTTAAAACATTAGACATAAAGTTTCGACCCGATGTATCAACCAACATCGATGTTTCATTTTGAAAACATCGATGAGCATCGACATCGATTAACGATTGAACTAAAAAGCCCAGCTCTAGCAAATGGGAAGTAGAGTTGTTGTTATCGAATCGTTTAGAATAACTTTGCATCTTGTGGCAGCCTTGTTCTTTTTAAGTCTTTGTGAAATGGGATCCTTTTCTTTTGAAATTTGATCTTAATTTAAAGTAAGAATTTTGAAATTTCGAATGTTGATTTAGAATTACATGGAGAACTTCACCCTCCGAAAAATTCATAAACGGCAATTTAAACGGCTCGATAAGTCGATTTATGGCACTGAACAGTCAACGATTGTGGCGGTCGGCTGATAGTAGTGTATATTAAAATGTTCTAATAAATCCCCGATAACATAAAAATACTAACCGCGAATCATAATCAAACAGTATATTTACTATCGATAGTACTCGTATAATTGCTTAACATTATGTTAACCGACAGATATTTAGCAGATTCTCATTTGATTTCGAAATTGAGTTAAAAAAAATTTTAAAAGCAGTTGCCACTTAAAAATATTCGATTGAGCCAAAAACAAACAAAAAATAGGCCAAATTGACTAAAAAAGAGCCAGTCTTGTCCCAAAAACGCCAATTCTGGCAATCGTGGTTATTGTTGAAATTTATTTATTTGATTTCGAAATTGATGTTAAAAATAAATTTTAAGAGCAGTGTTATTGTTGAAATTTATTTGTTTCGTGAAATACTAACATACCTATGATTCAGTAAATTTGTTTTTATACTATTTATTTTTTTTTTGTTTTCTTTAAAGTTTTGGTTTTGTTTTTGTCGTGTGTTGCTTCTGTTGCTTTAAGCGCGAAATTAGGTGCAACTGGCTTTTAAATGAAATAATTAGCTGCGCTGGAGCCAGGCTCTCTCTATATGTACATATGTATGTATATATAAATACATATCTATGAGAAACTGCTGCTTGGTTTACTCCTGATATCCTGGCTTTGTTTTTTAGCCCATGGAAATAATCACGCTCTTAAATTTTATTGCTGTGGCGCGAGCGGCGGCTGCTTGTTGAATTTTTCGCTGTGTGCTTTGTGTCAGCGGGGCAAAAACATGCTGGCATGTTGTTGTCTAGGGAATGTATGGAAAGAGTTGAAGGAGGGTGAGGTGGGTGGTGGGCAGGGGAGGGGAGGGCGGGCGCTTCTGTAAGCTTGGAGTATGCTCGGGTATTGTTTGGAGAGTCTCATTAGTGACGCGAGCGCGGTTTTTCGTTGGTTCGGGAAACGCACGTTGTTTGTTTTGTTTTATTTTTTTTATCCTCTTTTTTTTGGCGGGAATGCCTCTGAGCGTTCTGCCTGCCATGAAATTGGATTTAACTGGTGGCAGGGTAACAAAAGGGTTTAGTTGCTCCTCTCTTTTCTTATGCTGGTGGCCCTCCTCTTGTCCGCGTCCCTTTCCCTGCAGTTCTTAACTGTCATTACCATTTTGCACTGAGCGCACGCATTAAAGCTGTCAAGACGAAAGCAAGCCAAATCTTCGTTTTGCATTGAACGCTACTCACAATTGGACTTTAACTTAATCTTTGTGCGTGAGTGTGTGTGTGTGGTTGTACGTATATGTACATTATGTCAAGTAATTGTTTTGCTGACAAAGTTGACATTTAATATAATTTTCTTATTTTAACAACAATTTTTTAGTTTTCAAAAGTTAAAAAAATGTATTCATTCATTAGGCCAGCGGTGGGCACGAAATCTGAATTCGTTAGAGACCGCTGGCTCCCGGAGCCATTGCGTGCCCACCGCTGCATTAGGCTATTGTATTTTTAAAAATAACTGACAAAATATGTACAGTCATAAGCATAAATATTTTGACAAAACTAAAGTTAAATCTACTCATAATTTGAACTTACTTCATGTACCTTTTGGCATCAATGGAAAGGTCATTTCCTTAAGTACCCATTGAAAAACTTGAATTTTGTAAAAGAGTACATTTTTCTCGGTCTTAAACAAAAAATTTTTTGATGCAAAAAGTTTCTCCAAACAATTTTATGGTGACTGCAACTTTTTTTTGAAAAATCTCTTTGCTAGTATTTTCTACGATTTTTTGAAAATGGCTAAAAATTACTTTTTAAACCCCTTTTTTTTCTTTTCATACAAAAAGTGTTTTTTCTTGTTTTGTTTTTCGTTATTTTCAATAAGTCATAAAAAATACTAGCAAAGATATTTTTCCAAAAAAAAAAAAAAAATTTCACCATAAAATTGGTTGAAGAATTTTTTTGCATAAAAATATTTTTTGTTTGAGAACGTTAAAAAAAGTTTTTTATTATACAAAAATTTGAAGACATTAGTGGACCACTGTATGTTCAATATATGTACATACATACACACATACATATGTACATATGTATGTATGTACATGCCACTCGCATTGCGTGCTGCATCATTAGTACCGTTATTTTTATGCTCTTCTTCCGCTGTCAACGAGCAACGTCTTTTCGCCACTTTCATGCGTCTTCTTTACTGTCTGCTTCGCTTCCGCATACATAGTTACTGCTGTTGTTGTTGTTGTTGCCTCTCACAATGTTGACAATTAAGTTAAACTTGTTTTCCTACTTCGTTTCGTTTCGACAATTTCGCTTTTTCTTTCTCTCCCTCTCAAACTATATTGCTTTTCACCTCTTCTCTCTTGTTCTTTATGTGCGTGCGTTTCGCTATGTCCTGGCAACTTTCAGCTTCCTTCTCTCTCTCTCTCCCCTTTGACGCGCTTTGCTGATTATCAATGCTCTCGTCGTCTGCGGCTGCCATTGCCACTGAAGCTGACGCTGATGTGGTTGATAATTATGTGTCCATGTCCACCCACTGGCTTCAACTCCCAATTGCACGTTTTTTTTCTTACACATTTTGTTTGCTTTTTTTTTTTCGTTTTCTTTTCTTTTCTCTTCTCTTATGTTTTTTTTTTTTTTTTGCATTGTCTTCGTCGTCACCGTTGGCCGCGTCTGCCATTTGGCCGGCTTTCTTTTTATTGTTGACGTTTTGTTAACTTGTTTTTTCCTGTGCGACTTCTCCTCCATCACCATCTCCGGTTTCTTCCCTCTTCCCTCTTCTTTCTCTTTTCCTCTTCATATTCAGTCATGAGCTGCCATTCCCATAGTTCTTAACGTCAGTTTCTGGCGGCGGCCTCGGTGACGACTCCTTGACTTTTGTTGTTGTCGCTTTTATTGTCGTCGAAAATTAAATAAAATTAATTACCGCCAGTGCTTATATATGTATGTATGTATGTACTATACATACACACACAGACAAACAAGCAGAGCAAAAGGCAATGTTTTGACTTTGTGTACCGTTTTTCAGTTGTAAGCCTTGATTCACGCGCGTGTGCGTCGGCGGCGACAGCAACAAACAATTACCGTAGGTTGTCACTGTGGCATCCATAAGCAGACTCAGTTTCTCTCTCTTAATTGAAAGGAATGTCAAGAGCACGAGTTATGGATACCATTCGCAACAGATCCCGATCCATACATAAGCGTTAAAAGCAGTGTTGTCAACTCTTCGGGTCATAAAAAAGCTAAACTAGCCTTTGAAAAAAGCTAGAAATAGCCAAAAAAAATTTGTTGGTAGGTATTAAAAAAAAGCGCTAGAATAGTGAAACGATATTTTCATTGATTTAATCCAGTATTTTTGAAAAACATCTAAAGTTAAAATTAAATGTTAATGAGTTGAACAGATAAAATACCTTTTGTGTAAAATTGAGTTTAATTTTTTGAACGGCCATTCTATTTTGAAGTTTAGTTTTGACATTGTCCAATGGCTAAGCGCAATTG
The DNA here is from genome assembly GCA_035047525.1 of Drosophila quinaria. Classification (NCBI taxonomy): domain Eukaryota; kingdom Metazoa; phylum Arthropoda; class Insecta; order Diptera; family Drosophilidae; genus Drosophila; species Drosophila quinaria. Next base: position 11,647,529 of record JAWNPO010000455.1, on the reverse strand, counting down.
ATGCTAGTGCCGAAAATCTTTCATTTTCTGCTGCATCCACGTAGTTGGACACTTTGGCCCAAAAGCTTGAGATATCCTTTAAATTGGACCACTTAATAAGGTGAACGTTCGAGTATTGAAACAGAATCTATTGGATATTGGTTGATTCCACCTTGAAGTGCTCGAGGATGTGCACAATGGAAAATAAGTAGCTATAATTCCCGATAACCGATATTTGACAATTTATCCAGCATTTGCCAATTATAACCTGCTAGATCTAGCGAGGAAATAGCTAAATTGGCAGCACTGGTTAAAAGTCCACATTAAATGGTGTCCACTCGTTAGGAGTCTGCGTTATATTTAAATAAATACCAACAATATGGTTTTATCTGTAACTAAATATGGGCGACCTCAGTTTATTGTTGCACCATGATCCATTAAGATCCACAGTCAAGCTGGATTCATTTACAATTGAACAAATTCACATTTTTCCATTTTGTGGGATCGAATGCTCTATGATCTGCTATGTGTTTTTACATTGCGCTCCACTGTTCGCGAGAGAGCGAAGCGCGTTAACCGCCATCCTCATCAGCATTATCAACAGTTGCCAGACGCGCTCTCTCTCTCTCTCCGCCGCTCCTGCTCGCAAGCCCCTAGGAAAAAAAAAACAACCTGTGGGTAAAAACAACACAAAAGAGAAAGAACGTGAAGAAGCAGTCGCATAGTGGCATAATGTCGCCAGTTGCTTCAAATTACGAGTGTGTGTAAAGTGCGGCAAATGCTGACGGCTTCACGGCTCCTGTTGACTAACATCAACAGCCAGCTGAGGCAGCCCTCCTCGCTCTGCCTGCTTCTAACACTCGCTCTTCCTATACTCTTATTAGTTACCGCATCGCCATAATCTTCGTTCACTCTCACACATACAGTCTTGTTGTTTGGCCATTTTGTATTGTGAGCGCAAATATACCTACCAACAACAAGAGCAATGGGAGCGAGGAAGATAGCAAACATGGTTCCTCTCAGTGTATCATTTAATGCGTTTGCTTTATTTTATTTACATTTATTTATTGTGCGCTTTTAACTTTGCGCCCACAGCGAATTTCCAAAAATAGAGTTTGCTGTTGTTTTGCTCATTCTCATTACAACTACATATTACAACAACAAATAGTTGTTGTTGTTGTTGTTGCTGCTGTGGCCTTTTGACTTTTTAGTGTTTTGGCATTTGACTTTTTGATTGCTTTGTGTTGTTGCGACTACGAAAAGAAACTCAACTGGAGGGAGAAGTGCGGGTAGCTAACGCAGATGTGCGAGATAATGGGGACGCGAAAGGGGATGGTCAAATGGTTGTACATACATAGTTTGTTACTGCGATAAAAACGAAAATAAAAGAAAAGCAGATAAAATTAAATAGTGGCCAAAACAGACAAGCGCAACTGAAATGGGCGTAAACGGAGGGCGGTGGGCGTTGGGCGGTACGCTCAGCTGAGCCGAGCTATGGGCAGGTGCCCCTTGGGCGATGGGCGTGGCAGCACGTACAAAAACTAATCGTTCAATTAAGTTGGTGAATGTTCGGCGAAAACAGTGACCTAGTGCGGTAAAAAGGGGGATAGGCAAAGGGAGGGCGAGGATTTCTATGGCAGTGGCGAGAAGCTTCCTCAGTTTCCTCAAAATGTCCAGAACAAGCAGTGAGTATAAAAAGTTAATGAAATAGTGAAAACAAAACACACACACACACATGCTCAACACATATGTGTTTGTAAAGTAAACTAACGCATAACAAGGAAAATACCCTGTAATTGGGCAAATTCACATTAAGTAGTTTTGTTCAGGAATCACAAAAAAATGATATGGATGATTGTGAAATTTTAATTATGCTATTGCTGTATGGAGGAGTATCCTGGAAACCGTATAAATTTTATTTTCAAATAATCCTTAAATGTTTTGCAAATACTGAAAGAATGATTATTTGTTGAATTTAATAAATTTAAAGTACAGTTTTTCTCTACTGAAAACATTGAATACACCGATTTAGCATTTCGCTTTGGAAAGTCAAATTTAATTAGAAAAAAGTTAAAGTCGATTACAGCTGATGTAGCTTAAAGTGTAGGGTATATAAGCGTGGTACCAACTAAGGAGCAATAGTCCTAGAGCCAAATGACAGACAAACCTCTATCATATACACACACACACACACACACACATGCACACGCACTTATACACTACAGCCGCAATGAACGTAATGGGGCGTGGAGAGCGAAAAGTGCGGAGTCGGATAGCAGCATTAGATGGTGTCAGCAGAGCGAGAGAGAGAGAGAGAGAGAGTGGAGGGTGAGGGTGAGAGAGAGCGGTAAGGATGGGAAAGAGCGAAGCAAATGTTGTTGCTGCTGTTGTTTAATTTCTTTTGAGCACAAAACAATTATCAATTAATGTAGCGTTATTTGTGTATGTGTGTATGATTGTTTGTGTGTGTGTGTGTGTGTGTGTGTGTGTGTGTGTGTGTGTGTGTGTGTGCTGAGCAAATGAAATTGTTTAACTTATATTGTTATAAGGATGAGGTGGTGTAGGAGCTGAGGGGCAGATGGAGAGGGGATATAGTTAGGTTTTAGGTGGTTATTTGGCACTTTTGTCGTGTCGTATTTATACCCGTTACATAAAAAATAAGTAAAAGGGGATATTGCATTCTTTGCAATGTATGTAACAGGGAGAAGGGAGCATCTCCAACCCTACAAAGTATATATATTATTGATCAACATCAACAGCCGAACCGATATAGCCATGTCCGTCTGTCCGTTAGAGACTATATAAGCTAGAGCTAATAAATTTGGCACACAGACTTCTATAAACCCCACGCAGATCAAGTTTTCTTCAAATCACGAATTTTTGTAATAAATAACGTTAGCTACTATTATTACCTATCATCCACCTAAATCGTAGGAAGTTTGGACAAATAGAAAGGTGGTATCGGCTGATTAAAGCTTTTAAGCAATGCAAGTGCCTAAAATCATGCAATACATTTTTTTTAATTTATTAGAGTAAGAAACGGGTATCCTTTAGTCGGCAGTTGGACTATAGCCTTTCCCACTTGTTTTAGAATACAGTTTATTTATACGCACTGAACAATGTAAATATTTGTGATGTTATAAGTTAAGGTAAAAGGCAAGTCGACGACATTTATAGTTCTAGTAGTTATGAATGATTCGCCAGGAAGAATGAACTACAAAATTATGCAAAGTTATCTCTGCACTAAGCGAAATAATCAAATTATCAAATTATAACAAATAAGTAAAAGGGAATATTGTATTCGTTGCAATGCATGTAACAGGGAGAAGGGAGCATCTCCGACCCTACAAGTATACAGTTGCGCTCATGAAAATAGGAGTGCAGATGACCTGCACCTTTAAGATCGATTAATCCTATTATAGAGTCCATTATGGGACAAAAACTTTTTATAATTGTTAAATCTATTTATTTTCTCATAACTTACCATTTTTTTTTTTTAAATTTAGCCATTTTTTTTTTAAATTTTTTATTTAATAAAAAAATATTGCTAAACTGTGCTTTTCACTAAAATAGGAGTGTTAACAAAAAACATTCAAAAATCGAACATAACTCATTAATTAACTTCATAATAGTAAATAACATTTTGGTTATGCCCTAACACTTGGTTATATGCCCTTTATTGGCTATTACAGCCTCGCACCTAAGCCCACGGAGCCACCCAAGTCCTGCCAACGCTTGAACGGAACTTTCGCCCTTTTCTCTTCAACAACTTGGCAACCCTGCGACTTAGAAGTCGTGAATCAATTTGAGACATTTCATCTGATGTCCCACTATAAGTTTCAAATGGGATTTGGGTCCGGGGACTGAGCTGGCCATGGCATTGGGTCGATCCTTTCCTGGCAATCCCGGTTTTTGGCCGGTTTGCTGGTGGATTTGGATCGCTATCCTGCTGGAATGTCCAGTTTAAGGACATATTCCAACTGGCATATGGCGGCATAACATTCCTCAATATATTGACGTACAGATTTTGGTCCATACTCCCATCGATCATATGTGTTAAGGCCATACCGCTATGCGAAAACAATTCCCACACCAACTTTAAACTGACTAATATCAAAATGGAGTAATATCCTTTGGGCAGATGAGTCCAAATGATCTTCTTTTGATAGAATAGACTCTTGGCAGTGCGTCAGTTGACTCCCAATACGGGGTATCTTCCAAATCATACTGTCAAGACTTTTAAGTACGGTGGCCAGTTCAAATATAATGTGGACCTGGTTTTCGCATAGCGGTATGGCCTTAACACATATGATCGATGGGAGTATGGACCAAAATCTGTACGTCAATATATTGAGGAATGTTATGCCGCCATATGCCAGTTGGAATATGTCCTTAAACTGGACATTCCAGCAGGATAGCGATCCAAATCCACCAGCAAACCGGCCAAAAACCGGGATTGCCAGGAAAGGATCGACCCAATGCCATGGCCAGCTCAGTCCCCGGACCCAAATCCCATTTGAAACTTATAGTGGGACATCAGATGAAATGTCTCAAATTGATTCACGACTTCTAAGTCGCAGGGTTGCCAAGTTGTTGAAGAGAAAAGGGCGAAAGTTCCGTTCAAGCGTTGGCAGGACTTGGGTGGCTCCGTGGGCTTAGGTGCGAGGCTGTAATAGCCAATAAAGGGCATATAACCAAGTGTTAGGGCATAACCAAAATGTTATTTACTATTATGAAGTTAATTAATGAGTTATGTTCGATTTTTGAATGATTTTTGTTAACACTCCTATTTTAGTGAAAAGCACAGTTTAGCAATATTTTTTTATTAAATAAAAAATTTAAAAAAAAATGGCTAAATTTAAAAAAAAAAAATGGTAAGTTATGAGAAAATAAATAGATTTAACAATTATAAAAAGTTTTTGTCCCATAATGGACTCTATAATAGGATTAATCGATCTTAAAGGTGCAGGTCATCTGCACTCCTATTTTCATGAGCGCAACTGTATATATTATTGATCAGCATCAACAGCCGAGTCGATTTAGCCATGTCCGTCTGTCCGTCAGAGACTGTAAGAGCTAGAGCTAAAATTTGGCACACAGACTTCTATAAGCTCCACGCAGATCTTGTTTGTTTTAAATTTTTGACACGCCCCTTTCCGCCTCCATAAATCGCAAAAAACCACCACACGCACAGTTTTTAAGATATTAGGCATTTTTTACTAATTACCTATCATCCTACTAAATTACCTATCATCCTACTAAATCGAACAAATAGAAAGGTAGTAATGGCTAATTCAAGTTATTAAAGAATATAAGTGCCTAAAAGCATGCAATAAAACATATTTCAAAACCCATTAAAATAAGTAACGGGTATCCTATAGTCGGGAGCTCTAAGGTACGTTTCATGTTTATAACGCCACCCATATTTTTGGTTTATTTCTATAACTGTACATTTTTCGCGACTACGATGTACTAATGAAATATCTGTTTGGATGCAACCATAATGCACACGAAGTTTGGACTTTGTTCAGATAACGGTACTTTTGCTTTTGCGAGAAATCCATTTTTAGCCTGTTTCACATTTATAACGCCACTTGCTTTAAATGAGTTTTGTGAGTGCAAGTGGAAGGTTCTTTATTATTTGGTTGATGCTTTGGACAAATATAAGAATAAATAAGCTATGCTGCGTGGAAAAAGTTTAACAGAACTTGAAAAGGGAAAAATAATCGCTTACAAAGAAGAAAAATGCAGTGGAAGGAAGATATCGCGTAATCTGGGCAGGAGCCACAGGATAATCCAAAATTTTTTAAGGGATCCTGAAACTTAAGAAACCCATAAGCGCAGAGGAGGGCCATCAATACTTTCCGGCCAAGATAAGAGGAAAATTATTAACAAGGCCAGCAATCCAACACGGAGTTTGGGTGACCTACAGGATGTTATTGACAAAAATGTTAGTCGCACCACCGTTTGAAGGACATTAAAATGTTCCAAAATTGTTAAAAATGAAATGATGAGATGTGTTCCAGCATTAAAAGCTGAACAAAAAATGGCTCGTATGGGATACGGTATGGGATACGGTTACGGTTACAAATCGCTTGCAAACTTCATTTGGCTTACATATGACCAATTGGTGTTCATGTTTCTGCGCCCGTATCCCATACGAGCCATTTTTTGTTCAGCTTTTAATGCTGGAACACATCTCATCATTTCATTTTTAACAATTTTGGAACATTTTAATGTCCTTCAAACGGTGGTGCGACTAACATTTTTGTCAATAACATCCTGTAGGTCACCCAAACTCCGTGTTGGATTGCTGGCCTTGTTAATAATTTTCCTCTTATCTTGGCCGGAAAGTATTGATGGCCCTCCTCTGCGCTTATAGGTTTCTTAAGTTTCAGGATCCCTTAAAAAATTTTGGATTATCCTGTGGCTCCTGCCCAGATTACGCGATATCTTCCTTCCACTGCATTTTTCTTCTTTGTAAGCGATTATTTTTCCCTTTTCAAGTTCTGTTAAACTTTTTCCACGCAGCATAGCTTATTTATTCTTATATTTGTCCAAAGCATCAACCAAATAATAAAGAACCTTCCACTTGCACTCACAAAACTCATTTAAAGCAAGTGGCGTTATAAATGTGAAACAGGCTAAAAATGGATTTCTCGCAAAAGCAAAAGTACCGTTATCTGAACAAAGTCCAAACTTCGTGTGCATTATGGTTGCATCCAAACAGATATTTCATTAGTACATCGTAGTCGCGAAAAATGTACAGTTATAGAAATAAACCAAAAATATGGGTGGCGTTATAAACATGAAACGTACCTTACTATAACCTTTCCCACTTGTTTTTTACTAAGATTTAAAAGTACTAAGTATGTATGTAATTTGTACTTTTATCAAGAACTTAAGAATGAACTTAATTTTAGTATGACCTTTTTCTCCAAGTGTAAGTGTATTGGTTACGATTCACATTTGGATCGCTTTATCAACGTCATAAACTATAACTAAAGTCTAACGTCTAACCGAGAGCACTTTGAGTTGTGGACTATACTTTGGGGCAGGCACTTGGCAAACTTGTTGACTTGCCGCTGCCGCTGTCGTTGCATGCTGCAAGTGTTGCAAGTTTCGCTGTTGACCGAACATCCGTTTGAAAGCAAGTACACATCCATATGTATGCATGTATGTACATATACATGCATATTGAAACTGGCCAAGGGTAAGAAGTGGCATGAAGTGGGTGTGGCAATTGTGTGTTTGACCAGTCGATAGATCAACTTTGATTGACCCTCACTCTCCATCTCTTTCTCTCTCTCTCTCTCTCTCTCTCTCTCTCTCTCTCTCACTGTCTCTCCTCCACACTTTGCTTTTCTTTTCATCCATTTTTGGTGTTGTATGTATGTGGCAACATTTTACATATTCACGAGTTATTAAAAGTTATTTCTAGGAATGAATCCATCAACGGAACTAAACAGTTCCGAAAAGGAACATCCGCTATAATGATTGATTTGAACATGATTAAGTTTCAATAATAAGCATTAGATTTAAAAAAAAAAAATTTTTACTTGTTTCTTATTATTATTGATTTTGATTTCAGCTCTATTTATCTTCATTGTAGGACACATTTAAAAAATTACTTAATATTACGTATACGTCACTGCAAACCCGCTACAAATAAGAGTTAATCACCTATCAATAAATCTATCGCCTCTCAAAAATATGTTAACTTCATGGTTATTTTCTTATGAAATTTAGGATTGCATAATTGGTTTTTAAATTTTCTTTTCAAAAAATATAATTTATTTCGTTTGCTTTCATATAAATACCATACATAAATATTGTCATCTTTTGTAATTGCTATTATATTTTGTATCAAATATTTTATTTCAACTAATAATTGTGTGAAATTCATTTCAATGTTTTGGGTATTAGATAGATTAAAACAATTTTATCCCAATATTGTCTTCATAAATATTTAATTTCTGATATGCAATTTAATTTATATCATGGAATACAACATTGCGTTTTTATCAAGCTCAATTTAATTTTACAGTCCTGTCAGTTGCATGGCATTGCAATCCTCCTTATTTCAAATTTTTTTCTTTCTTTTTCTATATACATAAGTACATAATGCGTACTCACTTTTGACTCCCCTTTAGATTTAATCCGTTGAGTTTTTTATCCTTTAGTTTGACATTAACTATTAGTGTCGCAATTATTAGGAAGGCTTCTCTCACTGTTTCTGTTTGAATTGGATTGAAATTCAGTTTTTTTCAATGAATTCAATTTGCAATTGCATTTTAATTTCGTTTTATTGTCGTTCAACTAAATGTAAAATGTGTATGTGTGGACGACCCTGGCCGGAGGTCAGAGTCGTTTTACGAATTTTGTTGCAGTTGTTAATACCCTGTAAAAATGGAATAGCCTTTTTGAAAGGTTCCGAAAATCAAAGTATTTTTTTCATTTGTAGAATAATTCTACAAACTTATTCTTAGAGATGCTACAAAAATTCTATGGTCAAAATTTATTTAATGGGTTATCATAAAAGTTATTCAACCATTATAGACAACTAGTTCATAAACTTTATTACACGATATCTGTTAATCTATGATATTTAGTTTTTATTTATATCATTTTAAATATAAATTTGAGTTGATTTTTTTTTGTTCAGAATTTTGCAGTTGCCAACCACGTTCAGCAATTGTTAATGTTTTTTCATCTCTGCAGTTTATGGATGTTTGTTTTATTTTGAGGCATTTTGTATGCTTATTTATGCGAATGATTATTTTGTTATTGTTGTTTTTAGGTCCTGTTGTGGCCATGCTCCATTTTGGGGGCGGTAAAAAGTCCTTTTTTAATATACGCATGTATTTGTAGTGAATATGTACATGAATAAACAAGTTTACTCATGTAACTGAAAATCATACTGAAAGGCATATTTCTAGTTCATCTAAAGAATGAGCAACAACTTACAATTATCTGTTTTCTATGTTTGTCTTACACACCAGGGCACACACAGACACATCTACATTTAGTGTAGATTAGTAAAATTGAGTTAAATTGAACTGGTTACTAAATCTACAAGTTGTGTATTTGGGTCGCAATGTGGCAAATACTTTTTAAATAATCGTATATTTTAATATATCTAAGTTTTATTTGCCTTCCCAGCAAACAATTGGGCGATTGTACACTCGCCCATCGCCGAAAAGAGTCTTCTGCGAGTCGCGCAGGAGATTAATAGAAGATGAATCTTAATCGAAAATATATCGATTGCTTATCGATACCAAAAACACCAAAATGAGTTCCACGCCTAAGTCAATTTAATTTAAGTTTTTTGTAGCTCGCCAAAGTGTTGATCCCGTAGCTCATTAGTTAGAGTTGCCGACCCGAACATTAAAGTTTAAGGTTCGATTCCCCTGATGTGCTTAAACTGTTGTTACATAATCTGCTTTTAAAAATTCGTGGACCAAGACAGAGCTAAAAAAAAAAAATAAATAAAAAAAGAAAATAAATAAAAAAAAAAAACTTTTTTTTGTTAGAAAGAGAGCCACTCTTCTAGGAGTCTTTTGGAAGACTCGCAATAGAGTCTTTCCGAAGTGTCGCGGAAGTGGCTCACTCTCTAACAAAAGGAGATCAAAAAGCGATGAAAAGGCGATGTCGCCTCAAACTTCTAGGCGACTCGCCTGAGACTCTCTGGCGATTAAAAATGTTTGCTGGGTATGTATGTCTGTGTTTTTATACCAGTTGAAATTTAACTGAGCGTGTGTCGTGTTTTCTATCGTGACACGAAAATTTCAAAATCCTTTCATATTCATTCGTTGATTCTTTAGCATATTCAATGCATTATTTTAAAGTAATATATTTCCGGTTTCTACTTAAAAATAATTGTCTTATAGTGAATAATATAAGAAATCCGTAAAAATTAAAAACAAATTTTACTTGCTTTTATTTATTAGATGAAATCTAATCTGATGTAAAATTAAATTTAAAAAAATGTTATCCTTACAGGATTCGGCGCAATTACGTGCTTCAATAAATTTCAAAACTAAGTCATCCACATTATGGTATACCATGAAATTTAGAAATTCACAAATTTAATGTTTTTCACTTTTCTAGCTTTTTTATTTATACGATGTTTATTAATTCTTTTAAAATTAAAAGTTGTGGAGGCCATGTGCCTACATTTTTCAGTTTTCGCAGTTCACTAATTTACACTTCTCGCGCTTAAAAACATGCAGTTTTTATAGAAAATATGAGATAATTTATATATAGAAATGTCCTATTTGAAGCACAGAATTTTATTTTCGTAGTGGTATAGATTTCAAACCACATAGATTTCATAGGGTTGTCGAGTAACTTTAATTGTTTGTCGCGCCAATGACTTTTAAATTTTTTTAGGCTAGACAAAATCCATTATATAAATAAATAAAATTATTTAAATTAAAAAGATGATTAACTTAAAAAGTTGCTAAACAAACCCTTGGGAAACTTAATAGAGAAGGGGCCAACCCTAGCAACCTAGTTCAAAAAGTTTGGTGAACATGCTAAAAAAAATAAATCACTCGAAATTCTGTGGCACTGAGAAATTTTCGGAGTGGAATTGCTTTTCTCTGTGATTTCACTTGTTATTTCTGTGGCCCACCTGATTATAAATATTTGAATTTTTTGTTATCTGTTCGTTTTTCTTTTTTGTGTTAGACTCGATGTCATCTGTAGTTCTTGTGGGAATACATCGCAACATATGAAACCACATATGTAAATATTCGAAAAAACAATTTATCTTCAAGCGCAATTATCTGCACTTTAAAATGTATATTGCTCAATGGATCGTTCTTTATTTTAACAGATAAATACATGCATTTCATTTGTCTTATGTTTGTTTGAGTGTGTTTACCAATGCATGCAAAGTGTGGGCGTGTAAGCATAACCTCACTGAGCCTGTGCTAATGCTGTCCGCATTATAGGTAGTGAGAGAGAGAGAAAGAGGGAAGATAGAGGGAGAGAGATGGAGATGGAGAAAGATATGGATAGAGGTTTTGAGTGCGTGCACAAAGCAATAGATAAAAACAGATGGAGAAAGAGAGAGAGAGAGAGAGAGAGAGAGAGAGAGAGAGAGACAGAGACAGAAAGAGAGAGACAGAGACAGAGAAAGAGTGTATGGTGGCAAACTAACACCTTGTGTCTCTTATAAACACTAGCAAGAGCACACGCACACACACTCACATACACACACACACACACAAGCACATGAACAGAGCCACTAAAAGTCTAAAGTAAAACTTAGCAAAATGTTAATTAAATTCCAACAACGAATCAAGTAATTTACAACGACTAAGTCAAAAACCCCAAAGCACCGGCTGTTTCAGCCCCACTCCATTTCATGGCCTCTTACCTACACACACACACACACACACACACACAGACACCTAGACATGCACACATACATATATAAACACTCTTGTGCCATGACAGTAAAATACGGGAAATGCTTAAGGCTAACTGTATTTTCGTGTAAGGCGGATGCCTCTAATTCAACTCTATCCGACTTAAGAGCGAAGGGTAAAAGGGGAGGGAGCGAATCCTGACCGTCTACCTCCCACTCGCTCAGCCTCAGCCTGTCGCTCCTTTTCATTCTCTCCTCTGGCTCTGGCTCTGTCTCTGTTTCTCTTTCTCTTTCTGTTTCTGACCCTGTCCCTGTGTTGCAATGTGCGTCCCTATTGTCTGGCTTCACTGATTGTCCTGTTTGTCCCCTAAAGCCAGCCGACAAAACAAACGCTAAAGAATATGGCGCACAGACAGTGAGACAGACGAACGGGGAGAGAGAAAGAGGGAGAGAAGAAATGGGGAAGGAGAAAGGTAAAAGTTCTATCATAGAACAAAGTGGAAACAACAGCAAAATAGGATGATCATTTTAGAGAGTTAGGATCACCTGAATAAAGGAAGATGAAGCGATAAACAGAGAAAGAGAGAAGAAGAGATATAGAATAGGGAGAGAAACTAGGAGGGAACAGGAAAATAGAGAAGGAGATAAGAAAGATTTATTTGGAAGAGATATGTATAGAAGATATTTGCAAGGAGAAATAGAGAATAAACGAGAGGGCAAAGAGGGCAAGTGAGGAAGAGAGGTAGAGAGAGAGAGAGATAGTTGAGGGGTGAAAATACAGGGACAATCATTATGAATAGACAAAAACGAAAAAAAAACGGAAAGAGAATGATAAATAGAGAGGTGAGTTAGAGAGTTCATTAGAATAAACCACCTAAAATATAAAAATAAATTTCGTATATTATTATCAGTGAGTTTGGTTGAGATATCTTAAGAAACAAAAAAGTTTTTCATACTAAAGGTCAATTTGCTTCCGATTGTTCCTATGGCAGCTATATAATATAGTCATCCGACTTTGACCAAATTTGCTCAGAATATAAAAGACAGTCTCAAACATATAATTTGTGAGTTTGGGTGAGATATCTTGAGAAACAATAAGGTTTTTTTTACTAAGCATTTCGATGAAATTATCTCATCTATGTTGTGTGCCAATTTCAGCTTTCTATCTCTTACCGTTTGGGCTGCACGTTGATGCTCAGTGAGTCAGGACAAAGAGTTTTATATATATAGATATATGATTCTAAGAAATGAATCCAATTATATGTATTTGTTATGTAAAAAAGATAGACAGAGACAAAGAAAGCTCAAATTTGCGAAGGAAACGAAAAAGACACACATTATGTGTACATATGTATGTATGTATTTGTCTTGAAAAGAAATAGTAAAAAACGATTGCTATGAAAAAAGTGCAATTATTTTGAAAAAAGAAGCTAAGAACAAATATTTTGTCAAAGCTATTAACCCAAAAGGACCTGATGTACAAGAAAAACTGTATGAAATAGCAAAGAAATCAAGGAAAATAAAGACAAGCTACCTAAAATTAACCAAAAGAAATTAAAGTTAACGAACTATTCGAACTAACGCAAAAAGGAAGAGACTAAAAAAATAAATGAAAAAATCAGAGGGAACGCGGAAAAGCAAAAACTATTTATAAAAACTGCAAAAAAAATAAAAAAGTAGCACAATTCCAGCAAATGGAGAAGAACGGATGATATGCAAATAAGCGAGACAGAGATAGCAATAGTAAAAGCATAAATTGAGATAAAAAAGCGGGAAAGAAAATGTTAAAGTGAAAAAGCAAAAAAACAAAAACAATTGACATAGCTGTCAACTAAGAATGTAAACTAAAAATGTGCGAAAATAACAATTGTGTAACTATTAGGAGTAACAAGAGAATGTGGAATGCACAGACAGAGAGGTAAAAAACAAAGCAGTCGAGCAGTTGGAGAGAGAAAAAGAGAGGGAGTGAGAGATGAATGTAAATTTTACATAGCATAAAGGGAGTTTTCTTTATTAAACTCAGTTCAGATGACAATGCACTATGGGGTATTTTACCGAAAATTTAAAACAAATAAATTGGGGAGTATATGGTGGCACGCCCACTTTTCCAAAAAAAATTCTAAGGGTTTGTATAAAACTATACAAAACAACGCACTAAAATATCTTCTTTAGTTTACGAGTTATTAATTAATGACACTTTTTCGGTAAAATTCCCCATAGTGCAATGTTGCCTGGCCAACTGTGTGTGTGTGTGTCTGTGTGTGTATAAGTATGAGTGTTTCTATAAGTGTGTGTGTGTCGCATTATTTGCTAGTACGTGCGAAATGAGTGCATAAAGTCGCCTCAAGTGATGTGCTCTTCGTTTTGGCGGTGAAAAACACAGCCAATGTTCATTGGTATGAGCTACGAGTATAGCTGCCTCTTTTCGCCTCCTCCCACAGGTCTGTCCACTCCGGCTTTCTCCTATTTTAGGCTTCCTCTGCTAGATTTGAGGTTTTGAGAGCAAAACTTCAAAAAACAAAAAAAAACGATTTTCGCGTCGAGCTGTCCGAGTGCCTTCCATCTTTGTTTTCTTTACACTGTACCAAAAGTATATTCAATTATTACAAAAAAAAAGTTGAAATGAAACGAAAAGAAATGTAAACATGTAAACATTATATATCCCATATCTTAGAATAAGCTAATCAATTTCATTAAAATCACTTAATGCTAACTTTTAGTGATAATTACATAAAGTAACAAAATTATGTCGTACGAAATATATTTAATAATAAATTCAGCAAAATAATTTGTTACAGAATATTTAATTAAATGTTTTAGAACAAGTTTAAATAGAAGCATTTACAAAAAATTATTCAACATTTTTTAGAATGATTTCCCCCTTTTTTAACAACTGCGGTAAAATGTTAAAAAAATAAAAAAAATTAAAAAAGAAATTTTAGTATTTGAAATATTATTGTGTATGAAATAAACACTAACATGTGTTGTTGTTGTTTGCTTTTGCTAGAATCACTTATATTTTTTGTGGTATAAATACATATGTATATAAGTCAGTTAGTGTTAGGCTATGTAAACGATTGGGTATAATATAGTCGAGCACTCTCGACTAATGATATCTAACTTGTGTTTTCTTGTTTTTTTTTATAAATTTTTTTTTTATCTTTATTTTTTATTGGGTCGCTAATGACGCAACAGCGGCAGCGTGGGATTTGCCTGAGGTTGGTGGGCGGTGGTCAGTGGACGGTGGGCGGGGCCCACAAATGTTGACTAGCCCTAAAGGGAAAATTTAAAAAAATTGTGCTATCCGCGCTGCGTTGACGTCGCCGCCTGTCGAGAGTCGCGAAGTGTTCTATCTGAATGCTCGAGGGTCAGTAAAGAAACCTGATGGGTAGATGGGCGGATGGCGAGAGGAAAGGCGGGGGAGTCCAGTAGGGATAACGTAATTGCTGTGCCACTGTATAGTATGTGTGTGTGTGTGTGTGTGTGCGGCCAAGTTAACAACACAATTTGGCCGCAAATAAAATACAAGTTAGTTAATCCCACAACGTGTTGAATTTAATCAGGGGCCAATTTTTCACTTGCCACCCGCATGTGCCCACATTTAAAATTTTTTTTTTTTTTTTTTTTTTTGGCACACCTCTCTACAGAATGATTTCTACCATCTACCAATTGCTGCCAGGCTTGCCACGGCCAGTTAATGTTGTTGTTTTTGTGCCTTGTCTGACCACCCGTTGAGTTTGTTGTTGAGTTTTTTTTTTCTTTTGTTGTTGCTGCTGTCGGATTTGGCGCTGCGTTCAGATTTGTAGTCAATAATTGCATTGATGATGATGAGCTTGGTGGGTCTTAATTGTGCTTTAAACAGAGCTTAATTGGTGATTCTCAAAGGAGAGTACAATGGCCATGGGACGGGGATAAAGGGAGTGAGAACACGGAGAGTGAGATTTGGTTTTAGATGACGACAAGCCGCAGCTTTGGCAGGCGATGGCCTCAAAATGGGGTCACAAGTTGTGTGGGAAGAGCCGAGTAAATGGAGAGTATTTAATATCAACAAAAGGGATGTGAAGTGGAAAGCGTGAGAGAGTAAGCGAGTGTAAGAGAAAAAAAGAGTGAGAGACGAATGAAAAAATTAAGCCATAGTTGAAAGGTCAAATTAGTGTAAGAAGCTAAATGCGATAAGTTAAAATTAATGAAATGAACGTTGAGTGGGCAAAAGCAACGGAATTACCAAAAAAAAAATAAGCAAAGGTAATGAAAAAAAACTTAAAAACTACCAAGACTACAAAAATCATTCTAAATTTAAAGTTTAGAATTCCTTAATTTAGCATTTTTTGCAATAAAATTTCTTGGGATAAATTGTATTTCATAAAGTATTATGTTGTTGATATTAAACAGAAGTTTGCGGGTTTTAACATAAAATACAAATAAGAAAATTATTTTGTTTTCTTAAAAGCTTAACAAAAATTACATGTTTTTAGCAGTGTTGCAAACCCTTTGGGTCATGAAAACGCTAAACTAGCCTTTGAATAAAGCTAGAAATAGCCAGAAAATTATGTTGTTGGCTAAAAAAAAAAAAACACTAGAGTAGTGGAACGATATTTCTATTGATTTAATCCAGTGTTTTTGGTTCGCCCCAACAATCCCAAAAGGTCAGTTGGGCTGACAGATGAAAATGTGGCAATACGAGTATATAAACATAATGCAGCTCTTGATCACAGGTTTTCACAGGAAAAATGATACAACAAATTTTTAAAAATATCTTCGTTAGTATTTTTTATTATGTTGATGTTTTTTGTCATTTAAATGAAAAAAATACTACAAAGTAATTAAGTGTGTCATCGTAAAGCATAAAAATACATGAAGTTACCAGATGTTTTTAAAAAGCTAAAATTAGGCCAATTTCGCTTGGAAAATAGCTACAATTTCCGATAGCTGCTATTTGACACTTATCGCACATTTGCCAACTGCAACCCACTAGATCTAGCGGGAAAATAGCTAAATTGGCAAGACTGGTTTTTAGATAATTCAAAAACTTACTTACATACATATAAATACACACACACACACACACACACACACACACACAAATAGTAATGTATATACACTTACAAATGCAAACAATAACATGGGACAGACAAATATTTTGTGTAACGTTGTCGACGGCATCAGTGATTTGGTATGACCACAGATTCAGCATTACTCGCAGTTTCCCAATTTCCCAATTTCCACATCATTTTCATTCCACACACACACACACACACACACACACACTGCAAACATTTGCGATTTCGATTGTGGCAACGGCGGCTTCGATTGCTCCTCTGGCTGCCTGTCCAACACTTTATTCCCCTCCTTTCCTTCTCTCCCCTTTACCATTTGTACGTCTCGTTCGTCCGACCGTTCGTCCTTTTGTCCTGGTCATGTTGTTTACGGTTTTACAATTCCGCTGATTGCCAATGGTTCAAGCGGCGGCTTAGTCTGTTTGCCAGCTAAATACACACACATACACTTACACACATACACACAGGCACACACACACACACACACACACATACATCTAGAAACTGCTTGTGTGTGTGTGTGTAAGTGGCACGCACTTATAAGGTGGGATAGGGAGATAAGGTGGGATTGGGGATTGTCTCCTGGCAACGGCGGCAGGTTATGCGAGAGAAATTAGTACAGTAATCATCTGTTAAGACTGACAATTAGATAATGCGGCCCTGGATTAGGCAGCTTGTCTTGTTGCTTCTCTCATTTAAAGTTTCGTGTTCTTGCCCCTGCGGAATGTCTGCTTCTCTTTTTAGCTTTTCTACACAACTCAAGGGCGTACTTTGGTTGAGAATTAGGCGTGGTGAGGGGCAGCTAATTTTTTCTTTTTTTTTTTATTAACTTTAGCTTAAAACTCCCACATTGTTCTCAAACAAATAAAAATGTTACTCAACTGACAAAAAATAGTTTTTATTTATTATTAAAAAACAAGTGGGAAAGGCTATAGTCGAGCGCCCGACTCTAGGATACCCGTTACTTATTTTAATGAATTTTTAAATATTTTTTATTGCATGCTTTTAGGCACTTATATTTTTTAAAAACTTTAATTAGCCATTACCACCTTTCTGTTTGTCCGCTCTTGTTACGATTTAGTAGAATGATAGGTAATAATAGTAGTTAACGATAATTAGTAAAAAAATTATAATATCTTGAAAACTGTGCGTGTGGTGGTTTTTTGCGATTTACAGAGGCGGAAAAAGGCGTGGCAAAAATTTGAAACAAACTTGACCTGCGTGGGGTCTATAGAAGCCTGTGTGCCAAACTTGGTTGCTCTAGCTCTTATTGTCTCTGAGATCTAGGCGCTCAACGGACGGATAGACGGACAGACGGACAGACGGACAGACAGACGGACAGACAGACAGACGGACAGACGGACATGGCTATATCGACTCGGCTGTTGATGCTGATCAAGAAGACGGTCGGAGATGCTTCCTTCTCCCTGTTACATACATTGCAACGAATACAATATCCCCTTTTACTTATTTTTATAAGTAACGGGTATAATAACAAAAATATTCAAAAATTGTGGTTTATGCTTATACTGCAGTCACTTGCCTTAGACTTTAAAAAGCTTAATTAAATTTTAAATACAGTTGAAATATAGTTAATGAATAACAGATATATTCATTAGTTTTCGGCGAAAGTAAAACTTTTCAAATTCGGTTGTGCCGTTTTCGAGTAATAATAAGGAATGAAAGCGAAAAAAATGAATACAAAATTTCATTAATTTAAATAATCTGTAATGTTTTTCTCTTGTCATCTGTATGTACATATACGAGTATGTATTTATAAGGTGGATTCAGTTTTAATCAGACTAGCCGCTAGTCCAACTAGCTAAAAAAAAGTTTCTTGTGGCTATTATTATTATAAAATTCTCCCCTGATTTTTCTATTTTTTTTGCTGAATGTATAACTAGAAGAAGTAAGTTTTAGTTAACTTGAGGTCTAGTATGTCTATAAGACAACCAACAAACATACTATGTAGACCTCAAGTTAACGAAAATTTACTTTTACAAATTAGAAAGGTCACTAAAAACAAACATTTTTTGAATGTATAATTTTTTTATGTTTTTGAGCTTGTCTTTTAGCTTACGATTAATATTTTTAATACATTATTTAAATCGTTCCCCTTGGCATAAAATACTAATGTAGGATCTGGGGAGGGGAGAGACCTACCCCCCTTCTGCCTATATCTGCGTACTTCCTTGACTTCTCTGCATTTGCTTATTCTGGTTGGTGTTTTGACAGCGTTTATTGTCAGCGCCTAATGAGCCATGGAACTTAATAAGCAAGCACTTGTAATGACTTCTTTCTGTCCTCTTCCTAAGTCTGAGAGCGTGAGTAAAGTGTGTGTGTGTGTTGTGTGTGTGTTAAGTGTGTGTGCCGTGCATGGAAATCAGCAACGAAAAATGTTCAGACGATGGCTCAGAGCCATAAAGTCTGATTCGTTGCGCCTGACTGGGATTGAGGGGCAAATGGTGAATGAAAGGACGGGAAAAAAACGGACCATGCTTAAACATGGGAGGCAGGGAAGATGGGGGCAAATAAAGGGGGACAGGAAACCGGGCAGGACTCGGTCGTAAAGCGCGCATAGTAAATTGAATTTTGTAGCCTTTTGCGGCAGCGGCTCCTTCGCATTTTGATGTACGAGGCAACGTAATGTAGGTGTATAGTACTTGGAGCAATCTAAACATTTCGAGCCCACTACCCATTCTCGCAGTATCTCCCTGCTGCTGCCTTCCCGCTGCCTCCCTCGACTGCCCAAGCTCAAGTGACGCACTAGAGAGTAACAGCTGCTGTAACGCACATTTTGTTGATACCCTGTGACGGGGGTATACTCGGCTTGTGAACATGTATGTAACTGACTGACAGACTGACTGACCATTATGCATATATATTTTGAATCAGTATCAGCGTCAAATTGAAGGTATAACTCACAGAGATGGTTAGAGATAGAAGCATCAAATTTGGTATGCAGATAACATTTTTTCAAATTTTTGACATACATATGTATATCAGACGCATATAGAGGCTTGATCAGTATCAAGATTAAAGTCGAATAAACAGATCTCTGAGATCGTAAGGGCTAGAAGCACCGAATTTGGTATGCAGACTCTTTATTCGAGTAAGTCCAAAAGCTTATTCTTTAAAATTGTTGACACCATAAAGCATGTATATTGTTTGTTAAATTCAAAAGTAGAGCAGGAAGAGCATATCACAGAGATCGTAAGAGCTAGAAACACCAAACTTAGTATGTAGATTTCACATACGATAAAGTTTATTTTAAATTTTACATTGGAAAAAAAAAAAATATTGAAGTCCATGTCAGCCCTGAATTTCATCACGAACGGTCAGTAATCGCGAAGTAATTTAAGAATCAATATCCAAGAAAAGTGAGTGGAAACATTTTTAAGGGTCTCCGTGGGGGTTAAGAGTTAGAGGGTATCTTGTAGTAAAGCACTCTCGACTCAAGCCATCTTATTTTTTTTAAGGTTAGAGAATAGAACATCCTTTACGCTCTTTGGGCATATTATGCTCACAGATAAAGAAGAAGAGGAAGATGAAAAAGAAGTTGGAGAAAAAGAAGTGGAATAAGTAGGAAAAAAGAGTGCCAAATGTCTAGAGATGCATATGGACAAGTGTGTGTAGCAAGCATGTCGAGACGATTTGCTCATAAAGATATTCCGCTTAAATTGCATTTGCGCGCAATTTTTTCACCTTTCCCCCTTATTTTTCTTGCGTTTTTGAGGTTAAGTTATTGTGAGGTTAGTTTATGTTGCGTGTGCTGCATAAAACTCAAATCAGTTGGGCAACACATCTGTGTGTGTGTATGCTTTGGGTTTAGAGATGGGCACGGGCCGGGCCGGGTTTCGTGTCTCGTGGGCCTCTTCAAAAAATCACCGGGCTTCGTGCATGAAAATCGAAAACGGGCTTTTTTCGTACGGGCCCGTGCCTAATCAAAAAGCCCGAAGCCAGGTAGACTCGAAAAGTAAATTTTTAATATCGATTAATAAAAATATTTATTTATTATTTACATTTTTATTTATTTTTTAAAATAAGTAACTGCTAATATCATTTACGCATCTCTATTATCGATATGGTTCTTATCCATATATGTTTATCATGCTGAATCTTGGAATTTTGGAAAAATGCGAATGAGCTCAAGTTGTTGCAGATGTTGGCAAGGAAAGTTTTGGCCGTTCCTGTGAGCTCAGCTACTAGTGAGCGTATTTTCTCCACATCTGGAAATATTTTAAATAATAAACGTACCAGGTTCACAAGCTCTAATTTTGATACAGTTTGTCAAGTAATTCTTTGCAAACCCTTAAAAATGTAATATTTTTACTTTAAATAAGAAAATAATAGCTTATTATATATATTTGGAAAATGTAATATTTTTACTTTAAATAAGAAAATAATAGCTTATTATATATATTTGGAAAGGTCATTTAATTTTCGTTCGAATGATGCAAAAATTTCCTTAACCCATTGAGTACCCATGGAATATTTTGAATTTTTGCAAAAGTCAACTTTTTCAACTTTTTTCCTCGATTTTTCACAATAAACATTTTGATGCAAAAAAATTCTTGGAACAATTCTAATAGTAATTGAAAAAAAAATTTTCAAAAATATTTTTGCTAGTATTTTTTAGAATTTTTTGAAAACTGCAAAAAAGGCACTTTTTGCATGAAAATGAGGAAAAATGGGTTAAAATCGTAATTTTTAGGATCTTATAAAACTTTTAAAAAAGATTAGAGAAAATATTTTTGAAATTTTTTTTTGCAATGACTCTTAGAATTGTTCCAAGAATTTTTTTGCATCAAAATGTTTTTTGTGAAAAATCGAGGAAAAAAGTTGAAAAAGTAGACTTTTGCAAAAATTCAAAATATTCCATGGGTACTCAATGGGTTAAGGAAATGTTTGCATCATTCGAACGAAAATTAAATGACCTTTCCAAATATATATAATAAGCTATTATTTTCTTATTTAAAGTTTTTTTTACATTTTTAAGGGTTTGCAAAGAATTACTTGACAAACTGTAAGTTAATCTTTTTACATAAAAATATGTAACTTTTGAATGAAAAAAAAAACACATTTTTTGACTTTAAAAAATTATGAATAAAAAAAATAAATTTAAAAAAAATTGTATATAGTTGTTTCGGGCCGGGCCGGGCCTCTTGAAAATTTGACCGGGCCTGGCCTGGACCGGGCCGGAAAGATTTATTTCGGGCCCAGGCCGGGCCGGGCCTTGAGAAGGAGGCCCGTGCCCATCTCTATTTGGGTAGTGTAAAAGCAGTCACATTAGCAAACAGTTCAGCTATAGAGGTTGTGAGGTTAAGTTGAATAATAACTGAGAAAATGTAAGTAAGACATAAAAAAAGTCACGTTTTAGTGAGTAAATAATGTTAAAAATTAAGCTAAAGTTAGTTGGTAGAGTTGAGGTTATGTAGATAGGTAAAAACTAATAATATTTTGAAAATAATGTAATTTTAAGTTAAATTTTTGTAAAAGGTTTGTAATATAGAGCACAGCAAATTAGTAGAAAATAAAGTATTAATAAGGTACAAGATAGTTGTTATATGGTTGAGGTTATGCTTCAAGTAGACCGGCATTGCTTACATATAGGTTATGTGCTAAAAAGTTAAGTTTTGGGAGAAACCGGGAAAAGCCGGAAATAAACTTAAGTGTTATGAGTTAACAAGGAATTACCCTACAACAGACTTTTTTTTTAAAACTCTTTCCAAAGATAAGGTTTTTCTAAATGAAAATTATTTTTGGAACATCACTTCATGTACACTTACTACAGACAACACTAATAGTACCAACAGCAGAGAACTACCAGCATAAAAAACATACCACACTGATCAGTATTCATCATAAATTAAAAAATTATTAATTAAAAATTATATTTTAAAAAATTATAATTTAAAAAAACTTGAGCTACTTGAATTTCGTTAAGATTGTTGCACAATTCCTAAGCATATGCTTTTGGATTAAAACAGCTGTTTTAACAGCTGGTAACTTAACATTAGAGCGCAATGTTAATATTTCTGGTATGCAACATTACAGTTTGATGTATTCCCAATAAGAATGTTAAACAAGTTTGTTAATTTAAATACTTTTAAGAAATGAGTTAATATCAGATAAAGTGTCCATTTTATCTATGAGCATTGAGAGCTGAGAGTCGAGAACTTTTGACTGCAAGTGCGCACAAAATTGTAATGATGACTGTAAAGCCCGCTACAATTGGTAATAAAGCAGTTGCCACGTTTGTCTTGGCTGTGACTCTGTGTGTGGTGTGTGCACCAATTTGTTGCATACTTGATGGTGCCTACTGTTGGTGCTGCTGATGCCACTGCTGCTGATGTTTCTGCTTCTGCTTCTGCTTCTGTTGTCTGACACCCAATCGACAGCATACGCTCGACAAATTTCAATAACAAGGCCTCGTCTCCCCGTCCCTTCCTTCTGTCCCCCTATTATAATGGTCGCCAGCTGGCAGAGAAAGTCAACGATGCGGTTGCCACACGCTGCATGCCCCCTACTTCAGCCCCTCTCTCCAAACAGTCACACCAAGTGAAATTTGCGTGGCTTGTGATATTTGTTGTTCTTGTTGTTGTTTGCCTGCCTTGCTGTCTTTTTTATACCCTTGTATCAGAGAGTATCATGAAAAGTGGCGTGGCAGACACCAAAATGTATATAGTATTTATTCATCATCAGGTTCGTTTGTCTTTCTGTTTTCCGGCTTCCATGCAAACTATTCTCTTTGATCGAAAATCATCTTTTAGCATGAAAAACATTTTTGTTTCTTACGATATTTTCATCAGCAGATTCAGGATGATATTAAGCCTTTTGGTGCTTTGAAAATGAAAATCTATATATGAATCAATATCGCAGAATATGCATTCGATGCCGTCTGATTTATTGAAATCAGACAATTTCAGTTGAAATCGGTTGTTTATCCTGACCAAATTTGGCCGAAATTTGACCACTATATCCTGTAGTTCTCATAGAAGCACTCGCTCAAATATATCAATCTTTTGTATTTATTGTTTTTTTGGGCTTATTGCACTTCTATATCATATACATAGCCTAGTGTCATGGTAATGATCAAATCTAAAATTAGAAGTTTTTATGAAAAACTGAATGAACTAAAAATCTGCTAGGGTATTAAATCTTCGGTGTGTCACACATAAAGTTTCTTGTGATTTTTTTCTTGTCGTTGGCTTTTTTGGGGCAACATGTGTAGTGCGTGTGGAGAAGGGGAAGATGGTTGCCACCTGTTAGTCAGGTGAAAATCAGTTGGCGGCGAAAAATGCCGCTGATATTTGACTGGAAATGTATATGATAGCTATCATTGTTGTGGCTGTTTGCATTTCACAATTACAAATAGTAATTGAGCAGTTTATAGCATACTTTTAGGCGGGCAAGATGGATTGAGGAAGAGAGAAAGAGAGCAAGAGAGTGAGAGAGATAGAGAGACATTGCATTGAGCGACATTAGACCTAATGGCGTCTTCTTGTTGTTGAGCTCCCTTTCCTCGCCTATCTCTTATCTCCTCTCTCCCCTATCTCCTCTCTCCTCTCTATTCTCTCCTCTCTCTTCTCTCCTCTCTCCCCTTCCTTTCCACACGTCTGTCGCTGCGTTTGTTGCCTTGTTATTGCTACGCGTCCATATGTCGCCAGCCATTTGGACGCTTGGCCATAAAACTGCATTGGCGTCGTCAACGGATACAGTGTCTTTCGGTCAAGTGCAATGGCAATGCCAATCGAAATGCGAATGATAATGGTTATGGATATCGACAATGGTTCGGGGCAGTATCGATTTGGGAGGGGAACGGCAGTGGCTGGGGGAGACTGTTTCTGAATCGCTGTCGCCACTTTGGACATTAACCATGGAAAACGAATATTTGCCAGAGTATGTTGCCAACCGATTCGAATCGAATGCACGCAGCATGTTGCATGCTGCAATTCACCTCTTCTCTTTCCTTTCCCTTTCCCTTTCCCCTTTCCCCCATCCGACTTTTGCCTGCCGTCTGCAACTTCAGATCGCCGCCTGCAACGTTTTGCATGCATTGTCGTAATAAAATCAGTTGACTTTATGAATGCATTTCTCGCTTGCCACAACGGCAATTGCTTGCCGGCAAATACGTGCCATCGTAACCGATATTTTTGCCCTCCCCTTTCCATCTCATTCCTCTCCATGCACCCTCTTTTCCATAATAGTCAGCCAAAACAAATCAGATTGAATATCAAAGTGGTGGCAGTTGCATGCAAAAAGTACTTAACAATTTCCACAAAGCAAAAATCTTTAAATCATTTTTTTGAAAAAAAAAAAGAAATATCCTCTTTCGAATATCAAGAAAATTGATTATTTAAGGATAAGGCTTATAACTTGAAGCTTTTTAAATAAATACATAATATGCGCATTTTCTATATTCAAAATTAGTGGTAAGTCCACTTTAAAATGGCCTATTATGCCTATTGGAAACTTTTTCGAAAAGAAAATAAAAACACAAAATATTTGAATAAAATTGAAAGCAGCTCAGGCCAATTTTCAAAAGAGAAAAAAAAGATAACTGTCGAAAAATTTAACCAATGAAATCTGAGAGAATATTTTATCGAAAAAATGTGAAAACATGGAAATCACAATTAAAAGTTCTCTAAAACTAACAAGAAGATCTAGATTAAGAGTAAATTATAAAGAAAACCGATTAGGAAGACAGGAGAAGAACTCAATGAATATAATAAGTAAAATCTTTGTCAAGTTTTAAAGCACTTTTTTAGTTGATTAAAATGTTTAAATTTA
The DNA here is from genome assembly GCA_035047525.1 of Drosophila quinaria. Classification (NCBI taxonomy): domain Eukaryota; kingdom Metazoa; phylum Arthropoda; class Insecta; order Diptera; family Drosophilidae; genus Drosophila; species Drosophila quinaria. The sequence goes on along the minus strand of JAWNPO010000455.1, from coordinate 11,622,323 downwards.
ATTCATTTTTTTTTGTATTCCTTTTATAGTTACTACCTTCCATCGCGTTGTTTGAGCTATGCGGCGTATGCTTAATGGAATATTGCGTATACGCTTCGTAAAAATCTCAAGCAATGCATAATCCGAATGGTGCTTAGACAATCGGAGGCCAGATTGAGAGTACTTGATGGCATATATAAAAGCGTGGCTAAGATGCCCCGCCAAAAGGCCCATAAAGCAGCGCATATACACGTTGAGTACTATCCACAATCGTATGAGTGTACTCATAGTGGGTGGAGAAGGGAGTACTAGTTCAATGGTGTGACTTTCATTAAACTCAAAAAAATAAATAAAAAAAAAAAACAAATTGTGAACGTCAAGAGAAATGCCAGCAAGAAAAGTTAACAATAACAACAACAAGATGGCTGAAGGAGAAGGAGAGGGAAACCAGGGGTGATATGCGGCAATAATCAGTGGCAGTTTTCATTTGAGCCAGCAAACCAGAACCCAAAAGAATCTCGAGACTGAGTCTGAGCTTGAGCCTCGTCTGCCATTTGCCATCTTCATTTCCATCATCATCTGCGCCTCTCGCATCATAATCAACATGAAAATCAAATTTGAATTTATGAAGCAGCAGCCGGGAAGAGGAAGTGCGAAGAGGATGAGGCAGAAACAGAGCCAGATAATAAAGGGAGAGAGAGAGGGAGAGAGGGAGTTGGCAACTGAGAGCCATCATCAACTTAGTTTTCCTCATTTGTGTGTGTGTATGTGCTCTTTCTATATGTGTGTGTGTGTGTGTGTGCGTGTGTGTATGTGTGTTCTGTCTGTCTGTTGTTTGTGCGTCTCTTCTTGGTCTGGAACTCGCATGGCTCAAGGTTTATCAACATTTATTTTTTTTTGCCTGTTGCTTTGTTTTTTTTTTTATTGTGCATTGCATTTATGCTGCCACGCCCCATTCCCTGTCTACCCTCCCCTCCCATGCATTCTCCTCTTACTCTTACTCTCCATTTATACACATATCTCATATATTCATTTGTTGCAATTACATTCCATCTTTCTTTTCGTCCATTCTTTGCATTTTTATTTTGATTTTTATTTTCGTTTCTGGTTTTCCATTCTCATTGTTGAAATCATTTAGCATAGTTTTTTGGGCGCGTCTGTTGATTGCATGTGTGTGTGTGTCTGTGTGTGTGTGAAGGTCTGCAGTTAAAGATAAGGCAATAACATATTGGATACATGAATTTCATTACAAAAGCCTTGAAGCTGGCAGCGGAAAGAGGCAGAGAATTCCATATGAAGAATATTTAATTGAAAGCTGAAATAAGTAAAAATACAAAGAGAATAAATTTACTTTAGAGTGCATCGATTTTTTTCACAAAAATTGGTAACCCATTTTCCTAATATTCTAAAATGTTTTCACCAAGAAACCATAGTTCTCAAATAAATTCCTGCACCGCTTTTTGAGTTGAAAAATTTATAAAAATATGTTTTATATTTTCTGCAAATAAAACTACAGGTTCAAGGACGATAGACATTTTTATCGTTTTGGGACAAAATTATATTAAATTCTGACTAATTCTGCAGACATTGGCGATGCACTGAAGATAATGAAATCTTAAAATTGGTTATAACACACTCCACACTTCTATTTTTACAGCAGAGGCGGAAGCGATCCTGGCTGCAAAAGAAAAAAAAAAAATTCCACAATAAGCTAAATCAGCGACATACTGTCCGCAAACCAAAGCAAATTAAAAATATTGTGGATCCCAAAACATGCAGGAATAAAAGGAAATGAACTGGCGGATAAGCTACCACAGTAGCACCATTAATTCTGCATACCACCTTCAACAAGGAAGACATCAACAACCACGTCATCACAAGAAGCGGACTAGCTTCAATAAATCCTTGGAACGAATACTGGCGCCACCAAAAGACAATAAATGCACACCGCACGCCAACAAATATACCAAAATCGGTGAACAGAAAACATGCAATAATATTTACTAAGTAGATTCAGGACACACACAGCTTACGCACGAACACATATATTAAAAAAAATACTACAATAGAAGTACCACTTTACAAATCATTGTCAATTCATCCCCAACCAATGCATGCTCTTGAAAATTCCCACTCCCTCCCAACTCCTCACAGAGGCCAACATTGCAAGCATCAACAATTTTGTTAAACTTTTTTCTAAATTAAATATAAGAATAAAACATATGTACATAAAGCTAGCGTTAAGGCATCCGCTGCTCCGGCTATAAACCACATTGTAATTTAGAATTAATTCTAAGCAACAATAAAAATATATAATATTCATAGCATACTTTTAAGCAACGGTGGGCACGAAATCTGAATTCGTAAGCAGCGGCTGGCTCCCGGAGCCATGGCGTGCCCATCGCTGCTTTAAAGGGTTATTCTTAACTTGATTGATTGAGTAGTAATTTTACTAAATTTTTAGTTTCCGATTGAACTGATTGATTGATTTCTTTCGATAATGAAAAAAGGGTTTCTCTGTCTTCATTTGGTCAGAGGTCAGGCTGTTGAAATGACAGCTGAAATGGGACGTAGTTCATTCCCAAAACCTCCATGACCATTCAACTGACTTCCAGCTGAGGATTTTATTTTAGATTTAAACTAGTTTTCTTTATAGCTGCTTCATATAGAATTCATTACACTCGTTTACCAAGGGACAATTGAATTTTACGCTCTGTTTTGCAACTTGACAATCGATTTGAAGCTCTCTTTTGAACCAAGCGATCCGTCAATTCTAATTAGTCACTTTTAATTGATAAGAATCCTCTTTATCTATATATAAATCTCTTTGGCCTAACTGTCTGACTGACTCACTGACATACGTTAAAGGATAGAAAGCTGAAATTTTCACACTACATAGATGAGATAATTTCATTGTGCAATAAGACGTCAAAGGTCAGGAAATTGCTTAGTACAAAAAACGTTTTTGTTTCTTAAGATATCTCAACCAAACTCGCAGATTTTAAGCTTGATACTGTCTCTTACATACTGACCAAATTCGGTCAAAGTCGGATTACTATATCATATAGCTGCCATAGGAACAATCGGATTGTTCCAAGAACAATTGGCAAGCGAATCGAGCAGTATTATATAAATTTGTTAAGCCGAACAACTGAAGACCTTCTTTTGAATTTTGCGAGTGAAACGAGCAGGGGCAGAGCCCCCTAGTTTCCCATATATCTTTATTTATTTTTAGCCGCAATAATTATAATTTCAAAAATAAAAATAATGGTCGATTTTTATCAGAAAATTTAGCATATCCCTTTATGTTTAATTACAATTCAATTCAAGCGTTTTTTATTATTTATTATGAAAACGGAATGTTTTTGTTTAAATAATAATCTAAAAATGTATTTCTCTTCAAAGAACTTTTAAAAACATAAATAATTAACAGTCTGTGTATTTATTCCTGTGCATGCAATGTCCAGTTATAAGTCGTTTCAATATTTTAATTTGTGGTCTTTAGTTTCGAATCTTGAGTCTTGAGTCTTTACTTTTAAAAATCTTCATCATTTGCTCTAATAAATGTCAGATGCGTCATCAATGTAGCATTATAAAGAACTACCTAGATTCTCTCTTAATATACTCCCTTTCTCCATTTGCCTGCCCCTGCTTAATACCATAGATTTAACATACAATGGTCTTTTGTAATCTCTTTAACTTTGTCATTGCGGGCACGTTAAACAAATAATACGTATACGTTTACTTATTGCGTATACGTAATATCTGTCTGCTTAGACCACGTTGCAACCAGTAAGTTGACAAGAGCAGGACCAAATAGGGAAGGGGAAAGGGGAATGGGAAAAATCGGGAGCCAGATAAGTATCAACTAAGCAGTTGGAATCTGCTGTTATAGCCAAAGCAGTTCCCACAACAAGAGGTCCTTCTGCAGCTTCTGTACTTTCATCGTCTCTAGTTGTTGTCTCTTTCATTGCCTCGATTATGTTGGTGTGCGTATGTGTGTGTGAGTGTGTATTTGTTGTGACCTTGTCTCTGCTGTTTTCCCTGTAGCTTCGTTTGTTCTGTTTATCTTGCATTGCATTTGGCTTCACCACCTCCCCGTTGTCGCCTGTCCTTCGTCTCAATTCAACATCAACTCACAGGCTCTGGGCCAGGACATTTGCTGGCTTTGTCAGAGCAACTACTCTAAGACGCAGCTCCTTTAGCAGCTTTGATTTTTCATGCTGCTCCCTTTGCTGCTTATTTACAGCACACACTCACACACACATACACACATACACAACTTTCAGTCCTGTCATTGTTGTGTGTGCGGCCCTTTGTTATTATTTATTTGCCAACTTGAAGGCTAAAGGAACCAAACCCTTGCCTCCTCTATAGCTCCCACTTCAAGGTCAACGATCCTTGCCCCTTTGCTGTTCCCTTGCCTCGTTGCCTGCCACATTTATTGGATCGTAAATTTTTTTATTATCAGTTTAAATTTAATTTATCTCAAAGATGCTTCAGCTACAGTCAATAAGGAGAGAGGGGAGAGGGGAGAGCAACGTCAAGGCTCTACGAGGCGCAAATAAATACATCAAAATCAAAGTGCGGCACAGCAAAAAAATGGGGGGCGGGAAATAAAGTTAGCTTATCACGCCAACAATTTGATACACTTCAATGTAGATTTTTTTTTAAAAGTAATACTTATAATATAAAAGTAAGGCTGGTTTATCCAAAGTCTAAATTAGATGTTTGAGAACTATTAAAAAGATACTTAAACGTCAAATGTATGAAAATTAATGGCAGCTAATACACTATAAGGCCTATTCCGAATTTCACTTTCGACAAGATTTGTCGGAATTGAATTTCTTTAACGTGCTCTAATACCACTTGATATCACTTTGAGTTGGTGAGTTTAGGTCCGATAAAGGGAAAAACGATTATTTTCAAACGCTTAGTCTAAATTTAACGTAAATAAATGCATATGACTAAATGTAGTAAAGTAAAAAGAACAGGCTCGTATATCTAAAATACAATTTAGAAGTACATTGAAACACGGCACTTAGTGATTTTTAAAATAGCTTTAATTTAATAAAACTAAAATATGCTAAAAATTGAAATGTAAAAGCGTTTATTCCTAAGACAGCAAAAAATTAATAGTAGTCAGATTTTTAGAATATCTGATTAGAATGCTTAAAATGGTGAATGAAACATAGAAATTGCTCATACTAAGCTTTGATTTTTTATATTAATCTCTAAAAACAATAAGGATTTCATACTAGTTTTTGATTTTGATCCGATTGTTCATATTTCCAAACATTTATCGCTGAAAGAATTGTGTGCATAGAAAAATAAATATATTGGTTTCTCTTTGATATCGAATATACATATATATATATATATATATATATTTTATAATTAGCTACTAGTGTTTTAGTGCGGTACACATTTTGTGACAAATTGAGAATACCCTCTGCAAGGATATGAAAAACACAAAAGGATTCGAAACCTAAGGGAATGATGTGTGCGTAGTTGTCAAACAGAGTGTAAAAGGCGTGAACAACAAAAGGGGTAGTTCGGTTTCAAAAGGGGTTGGGCTTCAAGGGGGCGGCGAGGACTTGTCTGTTGTTAGTTTCAGTTGCCATTTGTTGCTCTTGTTGTTGTTGTTAAGCGTAACTTTTGAACTGGTTTTATTGTTATTAAGATTCGGTTTTGGCCTTCAATTTGAATTCGTGCTGTGCTCTTTTTATGGCCCCACTGGCACCTGAGTGTGCGTGTGTGTGTCTGTGTGTGTGTGTGTGTGTGTGTGACTCTTTGGAGACCCATTAACAAAGGGTCTTTGGTCACGCCCCACGCATACTTATTAGACTCTAATCAGTTGTGACCATCGATGGCAACTGGTGGTCCACAAACGATGTCTGGCGTTTTTCCTGTTGGCGTGTTCCATCAAACAATTTCGTCAGAAAAATTAAATGAGATTTTGTCTGAATTTCTCGAACAATTGGTTTTAAAATCAGTCAAGCAGCCAAAAAAAATTTCCTTGTTCGAGAAATTTGATAAATTCCATTCACTAGAATGTTAATTGTACTACAACATATATATACTAATTGAAAATGTAATTTAATTCTTGTTCATTGATTATTTTCCAAAAAATATTTAAAATATGTTCAAGGAAATGTAAGCTTTAGAAATACCAACAATTGTTTTAATTTTTGAGTTTTAGAGATCTTACACTTTTTTTTGTCTTTCTTTAGAATAACGCTCAGTGTTTCTTCCGATCTTTGTTTTTTCTTTTCCTCCATTTATGTATATCCCTTATTTTGCAGATTTTTTGTATAAATATAGAAAAGATATTTCCATTTCTCTATATTCAACATTGCTTTTTTAAGGGCATTTCTTTAAGTCAATAAAAATGAGCGAAATTGTGGCGATATCGTTTTGTTGACCAATGCAACACTCGTACAATATCTTTGCGCCTATTTACTTGACCACACTCTTTAGTGGGTCATGCTGATTGGAAACGTGCTCACTCCCAACTCTGCCACTTCCACACCTCTTTCGCTCTTTGTATTGAAATGACAGCCAAAAAAAAAAAAAAAAAAAGAAGAGAAATGGAAAGGAAAGCATGAAGAAGTGAAATTCTTTTGAGCGTTTATCGCTTATCGCTTTGGCTGTGGCTGTGGCTGTGGCTGTGACTGTGGTCTTATCAAAAGGTTCATCTAATGGGGCATCATCCATTCGGGAGATTTTTCAACGAAAGCTCAGCAGAAGCACAACAATTACAAAGCCTGTGCTGCGAGTGTCGTACAAGGGGAAAAGTTACCAGGAAGGTAGGAGGGAATGTAACACAGAGGGTTGGAGGGGTTATGCTTTCTGGTTGGCCGTTCAACTGTACAACTGCAGTAGTTTCCGCACTTGAATTGATTTGGATGTAGCAACAACAACAACAACAACACAGGGGGTTCCATTCGGAGTTCCCGGAGCATTGAATTCTATTCTACAGTCAAACAATCGTTGTTTGTTGTTCGCTTGTTGCCTCCTTGTTCTACTCGTTATTGTTGTTGTTCTTGTTGTTGCTGTTGTTCTTGTTATTGTCATTGTGCAATTGAAAGTCAAGGCACTATATTGTTGTAGTTTTTTGGTGTTGTTTTGCACACATCGCCAGTCAAAGCTCTCGCCGCCAACTGCTTAACAAGCAAAATAATGCAAGCGACACAACAACAACAAGACGAGAGATACACATAGAGAAAAGGAGAGAGAGAGAAATAGAGAGAGAGAGAATGGGACAGAAACTTTAGTTCATGAGTTTGTTGTGACTATAAACCTGCAATAACAGCAAGCTAATAGAGTCTAGTTGAGGGCGCTCGCCTGGAAGAGTCTTTGGCCAGCTCTAAAGTGTCCCCAGCATCCTTCAGAATCCGAAATACCTCAAAATTCTGAATTTGGTTAACCTACAATATCATATTTAGATGCCAACCCAATAAGATGTCTTTGCTAATTTATTGACATTTCAGAAACCAGTTGCATGGTTTAATGCTTTCAAATTTTCAAGTATTCCTGAAGAGATTTCATAAAAACAAAATATATATTAAACTAATTGACATTAATCTTTAAATTGAATAAAGAGTCAAAAAGTTAATTTTTTAGAAAATATGTCAATTAATTATAACATTGTTGAAACATGAAAAAAAAGTATGGCAGCCAATATTTCTGTCCAAAATAAGTTTTTCAAATATTAAATCTCAAACATTTGAGGAATATGAAAATTTCATTTGTTTTCACAATTTGTATAGATTTTTGGAACTCGCCTCTCTAAAACATAAATTATTGTATTATTAATGTAAATTTTCATTTTTCACACATTGCAAATATTAGCGTAACCATTATTCTTCTTATTAATATTAATATAATTTATTGCAATCATTTACAATTTAAATGTGTTAAGCTTATAAAAACTAAAGAAAACTTTTTGTTAAAGTTTTTCAAAGTATCCAAAGGCTGGTTTTGTTTTTTTAATTTGAGTCGTCTACCGTTTTAACAAAATTTTTTCAAACATAATTTTTTCCACTTTTAGGAAAAGAATATCACCGATCTCACCCACTAGCATATACTATGACTACAGGGTATTGAAACACTTGACTGTTCATTGTTATTTACAAAATTGGCAAAAAATTTCAGCGATTTCATTGTAAATGGGATTGAAGCTGCATGAAAAGAAGAGAGAGAGAGAGACTATAAAGAGCGTTGCCTAGCATTGTGGGCCAAGGGAAGAGAATACCCAATAGAACCTGATGGCATGTGATGAACAAAATACACACAAAATGCAGGGGTAAACTAAAGCCCAAAGTCTACTAAGGCTTCAGGGCGAGAAACCTGAAATTTTTGAAGAAATTGTCTATCGTTTTTTCAGGGGTAAATTTTGCTGCAAGAAAAAAGTCCCTGCAGCCAACTTAACGTTTTTAACGCCTGGCAATTAATATCGAAATCACTTTTTATGCGGTTTAAACCATACTTTTCTGTAATTCTGTATTGTTAATAGAATTCATAATAAATGTAATATATTAAAAATCTTGTTGCGACGGTTATCGATAAATACAAAGGGCTGGCAATACTATTATTGGCAATCGAAGACATTGCAGCCCTTCGTTTGTGTATTTCGTCATTGTACAGAGTGTCAAAATAAGGTAAGTTTTTAGCTATAAATATGTAAGTAAATGTTTATTTCAATTGAGTTTGTAACCTAATAGATAGCGTGCCGCAATTGCCCGATGATGAAGAACATAGCTGTTGCAAGCAAGTCCAGGAGAGCATCACACGTAAGTAAATGAAACATAAATATAACCAATTAGTCACCAAATTTGGTTTAAATATTGTATTTTTTTAGAATCAACTTGTAGGCGGCTCTTTAAAATGGGAAGTAAGAAGATTTGCAAAGCGCCCATCAATTAGGTAAGAATTAATCCGTTTAATGCTCTTCCAACAAAAAATTAATTGATTCTAAGTTTCAGATTGACCCCTTCAAGCGAATGATGTGGCCAGGAGGAATATTTAAAGCTGTTTTCAAGATTTTTTATAAGTAATACAATAGTAGAATTTAGATTAAAATAAAATACATTAAAATAAAATAATAAACAACATTTTTGTGTACATAATTTTTTGCCGCTAATTCGGCACAATTTTCCAATGGCAAGGAAAATTCAGAGCAAAAATTCCCACCCCTGAAAAAGCTATACATTTCGATACGCTTTCAGGGGTGGCGACCTGAAACCTTAGCGGAAGCTTCCGCCAAATTTTCCGTCAGCGTATAGCGTATAGTCAGCGAATTAGAACTTTACATAAAGTGGCTGCACGGCTCCCCTGAACGTTCAGCTGGTATTCTTTATGTTTTTCGCTATAAAAGAGCCACTGGGTAGTGGTTCAGTTGCCAGGCAAAGCAGAGGCCAAGGAAAGCGAGAAAAGCGGTGTTTAAATTTATATAACGGAGCTTAGTCTGCACTCTTATTTCAATCTCGTGGCTGAACCTCAACCTTAACCTCATCATCGACAATGGCAACGCCAACGTCTTTTTCATTTTCATTTTCATTGTCATTTTTTTTGGATCATTTTTTCATTGTCAACCGACATCGGAAGTCAGAGGTGTCTGTTCGATAGCCAAACTAACATAAAGCACAAAAGCAACCGGTGGAGATTATTACATTAATACTACGTTTCATAAAAAGCACCAATAGAATAGAAGAGAAAAGCGAATTTAACGAGAATCGAGGTTCAACATGGTGACAACACTAACTTTTTAACGTCATTCCATTACAATTTGGCTTTATAAGCGAGTTCGTGTTTCTGTTGTTGAGGTTAGCATTGATAAGGTAGCGTGAAATGAAGAAAACTGAGAAAAGAAAAATCACAGAGAGACACAGAAATGAAAAAGAAGCTGCTGTTTGACCGTCAGCAGTCAATGAGACAAGCATACAAGATTTAGATATACATACATATTGTATGTCCATAGAACATTCTATTCATTACTTTAATGGTAAACAACTTTCAAGACATATGAGTATCAAAGGAAAAATTATGTCCAGATTGTACAATGGAAGCAACATCAACATTTTTACATTCCCATTTTTACTATGTTAAGCCTGACATGTTATGTTATTCAAATTTACAAAAATGTTAGGTATTTTCAAAAAGTCTTAGTTATTCATTTATTTATTTCAAAAAGTCGCAATTTATGCCACTGTGCTTCCGTTATTTTATTAATATTAACTGATTAATATCTGGACAAGGGATGGAAAGCTAATGGCTCACCGAGTTTTTTACCATAAGCTTTTTTGTTATTAAATTAAATGACTTGTTGAATACTTAAGAGGTTTTTGTTATTGCATTTGTTTATAAGGCTCTGTTTATAATCGTTTTCGTTGTCACTTAGCTAAGAATTATTTTTTGTTTTTAGTTTTGAATGGGTTGCGAGTTCTTGAACCGATTAGAGACTGATTACGTCTTAAATATTAGCAAATATTTGAGCTTACGTACTAGAATTGACAGGCTAATGCAGTAAAATGTAATGTATATATATATATATATAAATTTTTTTATGAATGTATTTAATGTAGTAAAAAAGGAGAAAATGCAAAGTATGGATGGGCATTGATATTTATATATTGTGTTTTCTTTTTTAACTAAAGAGAATTGAATTTAAAATAGGCCTATAACGATTATATTTAAGTAATAAATTAAATATAATTTTTCAGCTCAATTTCACCACACATTTTTTGACAGTTTTAAAAGAAAATTACAACTTTAAAATGTTACAGAACTTATTAAAGTATTTGCGAGAGTTCCTCAACATAATGAGGGGTTTCAATAATAAATAGATTTTAATATAGTTTATTATCTGAATCTGCACATGGATGTAATTATTGTGCATACATATATGCATAATCTCCAAATCATGTGCCTAATTTGGTTTTGGCTTATATTAAGAGACAGATTAATCAAGGACGAAGGACTGCGATTGCGAACTTAGTTCGTATTCGAGTACTGAGTGCCATTTGTAGTGAATGCTTATGAATAAATACAGATACCAATACAGTGAGACAGACATTTAGGTAACCAAATATCTATATATCTGTCGTGAATATATACATTTGTATGGATATGTGTCAAATACAGACTTACATACATATATTGTATTGGTTGATTGTTTATGCCATCGATGGCAATCACAATCAGGCCCCTTTTTGGATGATGGTCCGCAGCAGCTGCTGTTGGCTTGCAGCTGGAAATGGGGTTGTGAAAGGGAAGGTTGGGGATGCAATCGCTTATCGAGAATTCAGCATATGCAACATAATACAAATATCGTTTAATTAACGGGGTAATATAACTGTATGCTCAGGTAGAAAGGGAAAGAGAGAGAGAAAGTGAGGGGAGTGGAGAGAGACAGCTGGATATTGTAAATGACGGTGGCAGTTGCGAGGACAATGGGAGCTTAACATTTATTATGCGGCAATTAAGTGATGTGCTACGCGGCGTATGCGTAATGCAATAATAAACAAAAACTATGCGAACAATTTTTAGTGAAATGTGTAACGCCAAAAAGCGTTCAAGCATAGTATTCACGAATACAATTCACATGCATTCAATTCATTTCGATTCATTTCAATTTGATTCAATTCTCGCTTCAATTCGATATAATTAAAGCCCGAAGCGTCGCTCAAATATCCTGTCTGTCTGTTTATTCAGAGAGTATCGATGAAAATGCCTTTAACATTGTGCAATTGTTTACAAATTTTAATCCTTTAATGCCACAGCAGCAGCATGAGCAGCAACAGGAGTTGCATGCAACAATGGCATCAACAGTGCTCAAAAGTTCAACACGCAAATGTGACAATACATGTGTGTGTCTATCTCATTCTCATTCTCTCTCTCTTTCTGCCTCTCTCTCTGTCTCTATTTGTTTGTACATCCTGTGCATTTGGCCATGGCATTCGTAAGCTTCCCTTAACCGATTAACATTGCTGCTTACATGCACCGCTCACGTGTGACCAAAAACTTCATTTCCCACTTTTTCCCTTCCCCTCTCAGCACAACAAGCTCAACATTTCTCTTGACAGGCGAACAAAGACAACATCAAAAGCCATATAAAAAAATTCAGATGTTAATATTATTCTTTAATGTTTTTATCAAAAGTATCCGGCTTTTTCAAGTAGCTGAGAATGTTAAGAGATTGATTTGTTAACATTTCCATTTGCTTTTTGATGGATATTTTTGCAGATATTTGAATGTGTATTAAAAAAAGTCTACTATTATTAATAGATTATAGATGACATGCCCATGTAATTTGCCAAATACTGAAATAATCAACACTTGGCGTTTGTTAAATATTTAAATATGTATCCCCTCATTAAACAGCAAATGTTTACATGGTCATTTTAACAGTTGCTGCTAACATCGGCACCTTAACAGTTTACCTGTTAAATATTTCTGTTTAGCATCTTTAACATAGTGCTTTGAACATTGTGCTATTAACATTCGTTTACATTTCTTTCAAATGTAACGCATTCTGTTAATAACATCAGTTTAACAGTGCGTGGTAAGAGTGCGACTTAAATATGCGTGTTAAGCAAAATTAAAGTGCGAATTTGTCTAGATATCACTAATTGGCAATTATTGTTGATCTGAATTGTTGAGCGAAACATAAAACTTGGCCACTTGTAAGCTGTAAGCACTGTAACCCAATCCCTTATCAAGTTGGCTAAAGCATCAATTGAGTCTTTGGTGTGCCGCAAATTTCATTTCGTTTTGGCCATTTTTTTTTACATTTTGTTTTATTTTAGATTGTTTTTTTTTTTGTGTTTTTTTATTTAAGGCTGAAGTTAGACGATGGCATAAGTTCGCCCACAACCGAAACAACTTTGTTGCTTAGGTTTATTTTCTGCTCTTTTCTCCTGGGGTTAGATTTTTGGTCTTTTGTTGTTGTTGTTGCCGTTGCTTGTAAGTCGATGAAAATGCTGGTGAAGCCAAAGTCTAGACTCTACACTAAGGTGGCATTTATTGCTCCGCAAATAAGTCAAAGCGGGCGTGTAAATAAAAAAAATACAGCGTACAAATAAATTGAAGCCACGAGTATACAACAACAACAACAACAACATTAAAAAAATTGTTGAGCGCGAGTAAAAAACAAGTTGAAAAACTTTCTTGATCGTTGTACGCCTGGGAAAATTTGAGCTCAGTGAGTTTTCCCTATTTATACCCGTTACTTAAAAAATAAGTAAAAGGGGACATTGTATTTGTTGCAATGTATGTAGCAGAGAGAAGGAAGCATCTCCGACCCTATAAATATTGTTGATCAGCATCGACAGCCGAGTCGATTTAGCCATGTCCGTCTGTCCGTCCGTCGCCTAGATCTCAGAGACTATAAGAGCTAGAGCAACCAAAGTTGGCACACAACCTTCTATAAGCCCCACTCAGGTCAAGTTTGTTTTAAATTTTGCCACTCTCCTTTCTGCCTCCGTAAATCGCAAACAAACCCCACCACACACAGTTTTCAAGATATTAGGAATTTTATACTTATTGACATTAACTATTATTACCTAGCATCCTACTTAATCGTAACAAGAGCGGACAAATAGAAAGGTGGTAATGGCTAATTAAAGTTTTTAAAGAATATAAGTGCCAAAAAGCATGCAATAAAGAATATTTTAAAATTCATTAAAATAAGTAACGGGTATTCTATAGTCGGGAGCTCGACCATAGCCTTTTCTACTTGTTTTTTCTTGCTGTTCTCTCTGGTTTTATTACCTGGTTTACTGTAAAAAACTTGCTGCATACTTGCAGGCGCCGCATGTTTGTGAGCATTCTTCATTCTTCATTTCTCTTTTCTCTATGAGCAACTCACTAATTAGCCAGCGTGTTGAATGTGGCCAATGAAGGGTGGAGTAAGGTGTCTAACACAATTTCTTAAGATTCAATCTCTTTCTCTCCACTCTTTTTTTTTTAGCATGAATTCACACTAAACATGTTGCCTGCTTTTTGGGAGGCACTGTCACGCCTTTCGCTTGAGGCACTGCCATTAATATAGCTTAGTGCACAAAGCCAATGGTCCAGACATGTCGCATCGATGAGCAGACGGTGCGTCCATTGCCATGCCACGCCCATTGCCACAGAATTCACTGGACGCAGACTAAACGGCAAGATACCCTGGAATTACAGTGAACAACTGAAAGTGGAAAGTCAGATTATGAATATCATTGAAATTGTTTAGGAAGACTGGTCGCCTGATTGAAAAGATACTCTCTAATTTTGGGTAAGGAGACGAAATTTATTATTTCAAAACGTGTAAAATATTTTAACACATTTTTTTTAATCTTTAAACATTTTATTGATCGATAAAAAACAATTTTAAAAAATGTAAAAAATATGTAAATTTGAAATCGAAAATTATAAAATGAAGATCTTTTTAATCATTATTAATTTAAAAGAAAAAAAGATGATTACACCTTAGCAACTTAATTAAATTTTATGCTTGACCAAACCGATATTAACCGTTGAAATAATTTAGTTTTTCGGGCTTTGGTGTAATAAAAAAGTTATGTTTCGGGTACGGTTTCAGTTACAGTTACCAATTTCAATCGATTAATACCGGTTAACGTTTACGGTTATGTTTTTAAGCTGGGATTTTAATCATAAAAAAAGCTGTTTTAATACAATAATTGTATAAATATTTTTTTTGCGAAAGCTAGTAAGACAATTTGGATATGCATCATACATAAATTTGATTTTGTTCAAAATCCTTTATACCCTATATAAATATCGCAGCATGCAGGATGAAGTGCAGCAAAGTTGCAAAATGTTGCAAAGAGAACAATATTCACGCAAAGGCATTCAAGCAATCGCATAGGTAACAAGAATACACGGAAAAACTCAACTGCGAAAAAAAGAATAAAGTGGGACCAACCAATAGATACCCTGTCCACAATTTGATTGGGTTTTCCACAATTCTTGCAACTTTTGTGAAACTTTTATTCTATTTAGTTTATATTAATTTAATTTATTATTTTTTAATTTTAGTTTTAGTTTAATTGTGAAAATTAATCTAATTTTAATAAATAAATAACTAAAATTCACACTGCTAGAAAGGCATGATCCGCCAAATGCCCACAACGCTCTTTTTTGTTTCACTTTTGGCTTACGAATATTAACTTTGTTTATTAACGAACGGTTATAAAATATTCAGAGCGTTAAGATTAAACACAAAGATGCGTATGGGCTGGGGTATCCTGTACCTTGTTAACTGCAGTTGTAATAGACAGTGAACAAACGGGGTACTATAAAAGAATTTGTGGCCCAACTTTATGATATTGCAGCCATTTTTGTGGGAGCCCTGTAAAATACAGAGAGAACACCAGCAATTACAGCAACAATCGCAATGCAAAAAAAAAAAAAAAAAAAAAAAATAGCACAAAAAATTCCTTTTCCCACACAGGGGGTAATGAAATGGAGGAAACAGAGGGTTACGTGTTACGGTTTCGGGTTACGTTTCATTTCGATGCAGTAAACAAATTCAAAAAATGACTGAGCAAACGCTTTGATTTATGAAGTTATTGACTATGTGTGTGTGTGTGTGTGTGAGTGTGAGTGCATTCATATCCACAAGCCCAACCCACTAAGTTGCCCCCCAGAGTGGCATTTGTTGTACATAGTCGGCAAACTCCCGCTTCGCCTTAATTCAATAAAATACAGCTGACTGAGTGCTTGAATCATGACCCGGCGATTTCAAATGTTTGCGCTCTCTAGCATTGAAAAAGAAGGTGGCAAAGGGGACAAGGCAGAGGGAATGGGTAGGGAATGTTAAGGGAGCGAATGGAAAAGTAGTTGAAATCTCAAAACTCGGCAGTTGTTGAACACGATCCATGGGGAAATCTCTTTTGTTTTTTGTTTTCATTTTTTTTCTCTCCGTTTTGTTTTGCAAACGCACGCTTGACAACAATGCAACGGGAAATGGAAAATGGAGGATGGGAAATGGGAAAATTGGCGTGGGAGTGGAGGGGATGGGGAGGGGGTCGGGAAGGGAAGGGAAGGGAAGGGGTGAGCATAGGGCACGAAACGATTTTGATTCAATAAACGACAATGGTTTAGTCAGGCCAAAGATAAGTTATATCTGCCAGCAGCGAACTAATAAACCAAAGTGTTTTCAGCTTGAACTCACACACACACACACACACACGCACACACGTATCAAAGTGGTAACTTGAAGAACTCTAAAATTGACTTTAAGATTATTTGGATAGCAACCCAGGTACGAACTAATATTATCGAACAGAATAAGATACATACAAGGGACGAAGCAAATGAAAAAAGAAAGAAAAACAACTACATCTCAGAGACTATAATTGCTAGAATAACCAATTTAGAATAATTGGCTTGTTGAACTTTCTTAAGCTGTATAAAGCTGTTATATTTATAACAAATAACTTTTGAATCACCTCAAAGCTATTTATCAATCATAACAAAGTTTATTGCTACTTTAAGCATTATGGTATTTGAAGCATTTGACTGTTTTTAGTTTCACCCCAAAAAGTATTGAAGTATTTTTTTTTTTTAAATAATAATGTTTGATTGATATGCAAAAGAAGTTTGTTGGAAATTGTAAAATGATCCAATTATATTTATAATAATCGCTGAGCTTTTAGGCCAAAACTTCTTAGAGGCGTCTATGCAAATAACTTTCCCACACCCCGAAAATGCCACAGTACCAATTTGTCTATGCAGCTGTATTTTTCAAAGCTCTCCCATTTGAAATTTGCATAAACACAACTGCAAGTCGTCTACTTAGAGTTTGCTAGCTAGTTAGCTATATTTTTAACTAAGCTTTTTTATTTATATGTTTTTTTTTTTTTAATTGTTTTGTGCGGTTTTGTTGCCTTTTGTCGGCAATTGGATGGAAAAGTTGCGCTGTAGCAACAATTGGCTGAACTTAATATTGAGATACACACACAGCCATACGTAGCATATAAATGAACCTATACTTATACACATTTGTATATATGTATATAAAGTGGATGGCACTCAGTCACGCAATGTGTTAATGTGCGTCTCAAAAGTATGCAATCAAATTATAAAATTGCAAAAATGCTCGGCATATGAAATGCAGACAGAGAAGGAGTGAGAGAGTGGGGGTGGGTGTGAAGAGGAGGGAAAACTGCAGATGGCAAACTAAGTTAAAAGCGCTGCAGTGGCAACTGGCCAGATTTCAGATAACTTACTTCACATGCCACAGCAGCAGCACACATGTTCATAGCACACAGTTACACACATATACCCTTACAGTCACACACACACACACACACGCACACACACACACACACACACACGCACACACACACACGCACACAACACAAACACATATTTGAAAGCATTTCCACACCCCACTCACTTAACAAGTTGCATGCGGTGGACTTAAGTTGAAGTTAAAGTTAATGCCATGAATTTTAAATTGAATTTAATGCGTATGCGCATGTGAGCAGACAGACGACGCTCACTGTGTGTGTCTGTGTGTGTATGCCTTAAAGAGGTGTGCTGTAGAGGGGGCAGCAGAGGCTGCGAGGGTAAATAAGAATTATTCTCTGGCGAGCGAGCGCAAAATTTACGCAAAAAGTTCAACGGCGCACAAAAGTATGCTACGGTTTTTGGCCACTTATTTATTATTGGCTTGGCAAACACACACACACACACACACACACACACACACACACACACACACACACACACACACACACACACACACACACACACACACACACACACACCTATGTATATGTATTGGCACAACGCACATTTTGTACATTTGTGTCCCTGCTGTGCGGTCTGACCTTAAGCTGGGAAGCTGGGTGCTCTCTGGACAGGATTTGGGACAAGTTGAACTAATAGCAGCGGGCGGCCAACGCGATGTTGTTGCTCGTGTTGTTCGCGTTGTTGCTGTTGTTGTTGTTGTTGTTGCTCATGCTGCTTAAATAATTTAGCAATTTGTATGCATGGAAAGCGCTGCGGGTGGAGGATAATGCCCAAGTCGGAATAAGCGCATCATGGAAATACATAAAATCGCATCAATTCGGCAGGCCAATACCAATACCAATACCAACACCAATACCAATACCAATGCCAATTCCAATACAACAACGAAAAACGTTTATCAGCCAGCTCGCTTGCCCACTCTGACAGAGAGAGAGAGAGAGACAGAGATAGTGATAGAGAGACAGACGGATGGGCAAAAGCGCATTGAAAGCAGTGGCAAATGAGCATTCAAGGAATGCAATCGTGCACACGCAGCAGGGCAGGAGCAAGGACCTCACTCACTCTCACTCTCACTCTCTCTCTATAACTGGAATACCTGCTAGATGCGTATCAAGCTAACACCAACACACACAGAACCAGAATGCATCACTATGGGCAATTTGAGCAGTTTGTGAGGCCGAAACTCATTTTCTGAATGTCGCCAATTTGAACTGTTTTTGTGTGAGGATTGTTCTTCAACGTATAGATGGCGCCACTTCGAAGAAACCGCCTGATAAACACAGGATTATCATTGCAAAGCACGCTGTTTTTAAGTTTTGTAAGTTTTGTTCACAATTTGAAAGTGTCAAATAGAGAAAAAATAATCAACATTCGGATTTTTTTTTAAATGAGTTCGAATCAGTGTGGTATGTATTATGTGTTTGTGAGTGTCAAATGTAGAAATTAATTGTGATGTCCCCTTTTTAATGTAAAAGTGTGAGCAGCCTAACAAAGAAACAGACGAAGTCTCCTTTTTAAAAAGGTATTTAAAGTGAGTCCAGAGAAAAATATAAGATCAAAACTTGTTATTTGCAATAGAAATCATAAACTTTCTTGTTACAGATAAAAACAATAAAAACTGGGTGGAGGGTGTGGGGGTGGTGACACGCCCACTTTTACATTAACATTTTTCTCCTGTTTTCTGTGAGTACTATTAAAATATTGACATTTTGAAAAAATATGACATTTTGAAATAAATAAAAATAATAAGTTCCAAAAAAATCTAAGTACTAGAAAGCCAAACTCTGCAAATAAATAAATAAATAAACATGTTTGATTCAATTTTTAAGGTTAGCTGCGGTAATATGTCTTTTAAATAAATTAAAAAATAAATATATACTTAAATCGCAAAAATGACTATAGTACATTACTGATTATGCTACAATATAAATATATAGCATATATATCGAATTTTTATACAAAAAATGTGATCATTTAGCCCATAGTGCATGGGCAACGGAAGCCCAAAAATGTTATCATTTGGCACATTTGTATTTTATGTGTGAGTGTGTGTGCATTGGTGTGTGTGTGAACTGGTATTCGTGTGTGTGCTGATGTGAGTATATTTCTGGATTTGCCTTGTGTTCCCTAGCATTATACCCTCCAGATGTCTCTGCCCCTCGTGCCTGATGTGCTGGTCACAGGTAATTTTCGGGCCCAGGGCTACGTCAACAGTTTAAACACCTTGATTTCAATTTTTCTTCACAAAGAGAAAGCCTCTAAAACTAAATTGAATTGCACTCAACATTAATTTGACAGATACCTTTCTGAGTGGTCATTGATCAGCTTTGACAAGCTTTTGAAAAAAGTGTAGCTGAAAAAAGTGTTGGATAAAAATTATGTTTTTTAAATAAATACAATTTTGATACAGAATTGAATTATAGGCAAATCATGGACAAGTTTTGACAAAGTTTTGACATTTAATTGTTCAAATAAACTAAACTACAGTTAAGCACTTTTCAGTGTCCTCTGTTCCATCGTTGTGAAATTTTTACAGCTCTTTTATTGAATTGAGCGTTTTTCTTAAACAGAAAAATAAAATGAGGTGACCATCGTGGGTAAGTCTGACCAGTTTGGTAGCCCTCGCACAAAGGCAACGTGGCGCAGAAAACACGCAAAAGACGACGACGCGAAATGCGAATACATTTTGTTAGAAGAAAGTCACGTATTCATATTAAAAATAACCGAAAAGTGTTTGTAAGTGGCGGGAGAACGTGCAGCAAAATATATTTGAGGCTTCGGTAACAAACACAAAAGCACACATACAAACACACACACACACACATAGACATGACCATTTTCTATTTCCTATGCCACATACAAACACACACACACACACATACACTTATATATAACACATGCCTTATGCCTCTTTCGGTCTGGCAAAGTTGGCAAGTGTTGGTCTAAGCCAGTTGAGCATCAGCCGCTACATGTTTCACGCTCACCTCGCCACAAAAGAGAAAAAAAAACATGTAAATAGTACAGTCGAGATTACCCGACAATGAGATACCCGCTAAAGGTATCGCGAATCCAGTCAATTGAAACGCTCTAAATAAATAAAAAAAATAAATATGAAAAGATTTACGCAATATACTCTTTATAGTTTATTTTAAATTATTTTAATTGGTTTTTACAAACTTTAATTGCCAATCTCATATTCTTAAATTATTATTCAATTTAATTTTTAAACTCATCAGCAGATTTTCATGAAATTACACACACTTGAAGCAGAAAATTATCCTTCTTGATCTGTCAAACAACTGTTTGCACTACACTATCGAACTATCGAATTTTTATTTTTTGTGAGCCGCCAATATTATGCAATCTTTAAAGAATTGTGTAAATTTTAGACTTATTTAAATTTATTTCTAATAGATATTATTAAACTATGAATTTGTTTTGAATTAATCTGAACAAAATGTTCGCCAAATGTCATTGAATTATTTATTAATACGAATTTTTTTTCAGCCATGGAAACTATCTCATAGCTTGCTATCTCACATTTCTTATGGAAGCTAAATTATGTCTGTCTCTGTGACAGGCATATGTTAACTCGACTGTATAATCAATAATACAAATAATCTGTCTGTTGCACAAATTGCCACAAAATCATAATACTCCTCTACACTTTGAGTGTCGACTATAAAGAGGTGAGCACAAACGGCAGCCATCATCATCAACATCAGTATTACTATGATCATCATCATCATCAGCATTAACTCAACATCAGAGCAACATGATGATGAGCAAAGCGCGGTCGTCATTGGGAATTGCCGTCAACGATGGCGCGCTGTCAAAGTGAAAATGTCCCATTGAAAAGGACGTTTTGCGTGCTGGCGTCGAGGGCGACGAAAGCGTCGAAAGCGACGAATCGACGACAACGACGCATAACGTTTTTGGCCCGTTTGATTTTTGGCAACGTTGACGTTGCCGCAGCTGTCAAAGCGTCAAACATTTTGCGCCCGTTTTCTAACTGACAAATGCGCACCTTCTGCTTCTTTCAGCTCCTTTGCCAGTGACATGCGCTTGTAATATATGTTTGTATGTACACTTAGAAAAATAATTGCCATCCATAAATTAAGTATGTCCATACTCAAATTTGTACCTTTTCGTTGTAAAATTCGTAAGATTGTTGTGCTCTATTATTCTTGAATTAAGTATAGAATTATCTTAAATTTAAAGTTCCGACAGACCATTCCTATAATAAAAGTATGAAAGTCAGATATGATATGAAAGTCAGATCGGATTATTAAAGACCTTGGTTGAAATATCTCAAGAAACATTTGGGTTCTTCATACTTAACATTTGTTATTAAAACTAAAGATTCTTTGGACTTAATCTAGTATATTTTAAAATTGAAATAAAATTGTGTAAAAGAATGTTTTGAGCTAAAACAAGTTTTGCAATGATTTGAATTTTTACAGAACGACATTTATACCAAAGCTTACTTAAAGTATTCCAGAAAAAATCTTACATTAAACTCAGTTGAATATCCCATGTTAAAATTTAGAAATCATTATTATTTTTTGGAGTGTATTTATTTGTAAAGGTGGATTGAGTAGAAGCCTATTGAGGGAGGGGGATTTTAAGCCCCTCAGTCATTGGGTAACTGACTTTTGCATTTATTTATTTATTTATGGTGGCCATGTGCGTGCCTGGTCGTTTTTTCTGTTAGGTCCTTGCTTATCCTTGCCAAACATCTTGTTCGCATGTAACTTTAATAAGCCCAACAATCACACTAAACTCAATTCGACATAGAAAATTACCAAAAAAAAAAAATAGACATAGTGATAGAGCGATAGAGAGAGAGAGAGAGAGAGAGAGAGAGAGAGAGTGAAAAAGCAAGACAAAAACAACTTAATAATTATGCAGAAACTTGTTTCGCCAGTTTCACATTTTTGACACATTTCACTGTCATTTGTCTTTGTTACGATTTGTTTACTTTCCATTGCCGCCGAGACGAAACGAAACGAAACGAGACGAGGTTACGACTACTGCCAACATGAATAGAAAGTTAGGCACAGTGGGACTTGGAGGGGGAAACGCCCCAAAACGCATGTCATTCAATGCAATTTGAGTTGTTCTCGCCATACTCATTGTCCTTTTGGTCGTTCTGTTTTTCTGTTTTTTCTCTCGTCTGACTGCAGCGTTGTAAATTATGCAAACTTCTCTGCATATTCATTAAAAAAAAACCCCAACAATCAAAAAATGGGGGGTAAAAAAAAATAAAAATATATATATATATATATATAAAAAAAACAACAATAACTATAAGCGTTGAACTGAAATGACAGTCTATGTCAGCGTTCCTCTCTTTGTCTCTCCCTTTCTATCTCCTGCTATCTCACTATTTTACTCTTGCTCTTAGATTAGTTAGTTAGTTAGTGGTCGGTATCAGGGTCAAAGTGGGTCATGTTTTATGGGAATTACGAGTGCTTGCAATGAAAAGCTTTTAAAAATGGAGGGGCAACTAAAATTGAGTGGATGATAGGATGAAGAAGAAGTGAATGAGGGAGAGAGAAACAGAGATAGTAAGGGTAAGATAAATATAGAGATAGAACGATATGCTATAGCTTTTGTAAAGATCAGATTTCTTGTAAAAAATAATTAAGTCGAGGATTCGTATTCGGATCGGATTAGTCATTATTTATATATCACTCCATAGATGACAATTGACAAATACAAATAATATTATAACTTATATAGCAAGCTATTGATATTAATTAAGATATAAAATACTGAATTTTGGTAATTTGTTTCCAACAATGCAATATAATTCAGATTTACTAATGAACACATTTCTAAAGTTCTACAGAGAATTGAATTGGAATAAAAATTCAATTAAAATTATTTTGTTTTTACTAAAAACTTTTTAATATGCAGGTTGTTAAAAGCCTTAAGGAGCTCGAAAAACAATTAAAATTCTACAATTGTTATGCTATGCAATGATTTTATTACAACTTTAAAGAGGTATGAAAACAATTTGAATGCCTTGTAAAGTCAGTAATATTTAAAGAATGTGTGCACATTTGAGTGTATACGTTAATAAAAGAAATGTGGGTTGTTGGTGAGAAGTGAGAGTTGTGAGGTGTGAGGTGGAAAAGATTATGCTTAAACGAGCCAATGGGAAATTAGAAACACTCGGTAAAAGGGGTTTACTTAGTATTTAACTTGTACTTGAGGCTGTTGTTTTTTTTTTTTTTTTTTTTTTTTTTGGGGTGGCTTTGAGCAGCTGCTGTCGCTTCTGTTCCTTAGTTCATGCTTAATGGCCACCTTCTTGATGGCGTTACGTGTCACAGCTACAACCGATTGTCTTATTTCAGTTACGACCTCCTCTGGTTCCCTCTCGTTTCTCTTCCCTTCCCCTTCGTGTATTCACCCCTTCTATAGTCACGTGCTTAGCGTGCCGAAAAAGTGCGTCAACAGCAGCTTAATTATTTTTATTCAGTTTTTGCTACAGTTACTGCCTGTCTCTCTTTCTCGCTAAGCATTTCTCTTTTTCTATCTTGTTCTCTCAACATTTTCATTCATTTTGTTTGTTCGTTACGCTTCCTGTTTATTGTATGTTTGTTTGTTTGCCTTTCTCTTTCTCTCTCTCGCTTTTTGTTTTCTCGGTTACCGAAAGGCTCAGAAGTATAATAGCTTTGTGGTTAAATATGTCACAGTCAGTGAGACCCTGTGAAGTACATAACCCGACTTGAACTCTTTTCTTAAAATAATAAAAATTGTTTCATGATTTTTTTCAATTTACTGTCTATTATTTTATTTGCTTGGTTTTTAAATAGTGTAAGATATAACAACAAAAAAAACGGATCGATTTTTAAATAATTTTATAGGCATAAAAAAACCACATAAAAACATGTGGGAAAAATACTTTTTTTTTATGAAATTGAAGCAGGGCTCAGGGTAAGAAATTCCTGAAACCGAAACGAACATTTTGAAAACTTTCAATATACAATAATATATTTTTAAAACTTGTTTGTTTGATTAAATACACGGGATACTGAGTATTTTTCTGTCGAGTACGCTCTACTGTAGCGTTTTCACTTGTTCTTTCTCAGTCTGGTTGTTGGCTTAAGCGCACTTGCAAG
Source organism: Drosophila quinaria (assembly GCA_035047525.1). NCBI lineage: Eukaryota > Metazoa > Arthropoda > Insecta > Diptera > Drosophilidae > Drosophila > Drosophila quinaria. Next base: position 11,597,949 of record JAWNPO010000455.1, on the reverse strand, counting down.
TATATGTTTTGGGATTACGACTATCCCAGGCATCAGGCATCAGGCACCTCAGCCCTTATCGCTACTCCTACCCCCATTCCCCGCCCTCGTCCCAGCTGCTCTTTCTCCTACTACTGCTTTATGTTTATGACGGCAGTGAACTGTGCATGCAATTGGATAGGTGCAGAGTTGGAGGCAGCTTCCAAATATGATGCCTTAAACTGAAGAAGTGGAGAAGAGAGACAGCAGCATTACTGGACCTGCTCTGGACATTTGGACATTTCGAACGCGTATCACTCACTTGAAGCCACTGTAGCTGTAACTGTTCAGGGAGTTGTCGTTCTTCTCATTGTTGTTGTTTGCTTCTTTATGCTCTTTTTTACTGGCCTCCGCATGCCCTATACATAAATCTGACATTTAAAGTGGGTGAGTGGGGGATAGAGAGAAGAGAGAGAGAGAGAGAGAGAGTGATATGGGAAAGCAGGAGACAATGTGGAACTTCTCCTCAAAATTTAAATGCCACTGGACTGTATCCCCATTATGAAGTACAGCACAGCTGAATAACTCAACTGCTCAGTTGGGGGTTAAGAGGTGTCTGCATACTCGTACCATCAAAGGTTGTAAGGTCACAGAATTTTTATGTACATTTTTCCCAGTAACAATCTAAGCTTATATAAAGCAATGTTTATTCACATAGATTTATTAACTAATGAAATAATATTGCTAGAAACGGTTTGGTTAAATAGCGCACTATGGTAAAAAAAACCAAATATTTTGGCATAAACTCTAAATATAAAGATAGAGACTTGACTTTTGGCATGAACTTTAGCTATTCTAATTTAGAATTTAGAATTTTTTTCTGATTTAGACCACGCCTTCAACTCCCCGTATATATTTATAATTTTTTTTTGCTATTTAATTGGACCTTGTCTTCATCCCCTCTTTCTCCCCGACTTAGAAAAAAGTGCAATTTTTTTTGTAAACTTAAGTGTAAAGTAATATATTTTTAACTTTGCACGTTAGCTAATTAGACTAAAGTAAAATTTACAATTTTGTTTGTCTATTAATTTGACCATGTTTTCACTTCGCTCCCCATCGGAATCTGAGAAAAATCAGATTTTTCCGCCAAAATTCACACGTACAACATGAGATTTTTCACAAAAAGGAACAAGGAAAAGGATACTGAACAAAAAAAAATTTGAATTCATGCCAAAATATCCGACTTTTTTACCACAGTGAAAATATTTATATTTAAATATATTTCGAGTACTATACGCTAGCGTTTGAAAATGAAAACCCATTTCAACCTAATTCTATGAGAAACCTATTACTAAAAGGAAAAAAGGAACCTCTGTTACCAAACTATTTATTTGTTTGCTCATAGAAGAGACTTCAATCATGTTTAATGGCTGTAATTATGTTATTTGACAATTGAAAGTTAACGTTTTGACTCTTGAGGCAAAAAAAAAATTACTTTCTGAACAGCTGAAGTTTTCTGGGTATTTGATTTAAATGAATTTCCCTAAATTAAGTAACAAATAAAATTAGCTACACAAAGAGAAGAGATAAGGTCAAAAACAAAGCAAAGATAGAGAGAGCGAGAGAGAAAAGAGAGATCACGCTCAATTTGGTTGAATTATTGGCTAAACCGCAGCACTTATTTCCATTTGTTTGGATGGCACACAAATCTCTTGGCCATCAACTGCATACAAATAGCAGGTGTTTGACTGAGGAAAGCAGAAATAAAATAAAAAAGAATATACAGAGAAGCAGTAAGAAAAAGAAAGCGAAGTAGAAGCTGACAAACAAATGTGAGAAAAAGATGAAAAAATTTCAGACCAGCAACACAATTTGGAGTTGGACCAGAAAAGAGAACGAAAATAATGATAGGGAGCAGGGAGAAAGATGGCAACAGCATTGAAATATGAAATGTAATAGTGACAGAAACAAGCTGAAACTAGTCGACGGTGCTACAGTCGAGCTTACTCGACTGTCGGAGACCACGTACTTACTATGCAAAAGCAAACCCTGCTAAAAATAATATAAGTCGCTACAAGTATTTAATATATTTTAACCAAAAATAAAACAAAATAACACAAATATCGAATTGATGTAAACATACAACATTTATAAAAATGTAATTAAAATTTTCATTAATCATAAATCAAAAAAAACATCTGTCCAACGTGAGATTCGAGCCGCGGACCAATGTTCTAAAAAGTCTGCTAATAAGAAATAATTTTTAAAAAATTTGTTTATGGTGGGAGTTGAACCCGCGACTCCCGATCGTTGCAAAATTGACGGGAATTTAGCACCATAGGCCACCAAAGCCAATGGGCGTACGTGGCCAAAATACAAATATGTTAAGACTTCAGCGACTTTATATTTCGCAGTTAGGAACTCTGCCAACACCCTTTTAAAATTGAATAGCATTTAAAAAAAAGTATGCCGATCATATACTAACAAATTAATTGAATATAAAATATATTAACAAAAAAAAAAATTTGTCTGTCCTAGAGTTCGAACCCGAGACCCGAACTCAGAGTTCCGACGCTCTGCACATCGCGCCACTGCCTGCCTTGGTAAGCGATGGTCTTACGATAGATTTCATTCTTACTAGAGTGTAAGCCAGATGCAATTGTTATCTAGTTTTGATTGTTGTTGTTGTTATTGTTGCTGATAAGATAAGGCAAATAAAGGAGATTTTAATTGCTTGATATCTTGGCTGTTTATTATCCGATCGCGATGAAATTTTCAGCAAATGTGGATAATAATGGTTTCTTCGTCTATGCCTTATTAGGAATGTCTATCTTTTAAATTGTCGCTATAATTAAGATATATCTAATTTGTGGGCGTTTAAGGGGGCGTGGCCAAAATCTAAAACAAACTCGATCTGCGTGCAATAAAGACGAACCTAAATACCAAGTTTGGTATCTCTAGCTCTTATAGTCTCTGAGATCTAGGCGTCAATACAGACGGACAGACGGACAGACGGACATGGCTATATCGACTCGGCTATTGATGCTGATCAAGAATATATATACTTTATGGGGTCGGCCACGCCTCCTTCTGCCTGTTACGCACATTTTTTTTGTGACAAAGTTAATAGACCACTGTACTTTTTTAAAGTACGTGGTCTAAAAAAAGAAAGGAGAGGAAAAAAAGATGCTCTAGCATTTGACAAGCGGCAGCAACTAACTAAAGGGACAACAACAAGCGACGAACTTGCGGATTGAGTAATGTGGCGAAGTGCGAGGCAGATAGACAGAGAGAAAGGGAGACAGACAAAGAGAGAGAGATAGAGAGAGAGACAGAGAGAGAGAGAGAGAGAGAGAGAGAGAGAGAGAGAGAGAGAGAGAGATATTGCTGGCAAGTGCATCGTGCGACAATTGCAGAAAAGTCGCTTGCGTTGATTGTTTGCACTTTAGACACTAAAACTGTGACACACACGCGAATAATAGAAGAACAACAAAACTAACAACAACAAGATATGAAGAAAAAATATATGAAAAAAAGAATACTGGGAAAATGTTTAGGAAAAACTCTGATGGTTGCTGACGTCGACGCATCGTGGAATTGTCTCTCCGCGTATGTGTGAACGTGTGTTTGTGAGTGTGTGAATGAAATGGAGGAGGGAGGTTTAAATTTGAGATATGGAAGAAGCCGTAGCGAATCGCTTGGCTGCAAGTGAACGCAACGGGATATGGGGAAGTAGTGGGGAGGGAATGGGAGGTGCCAGAGAAAAAATAAGGGAAAACAAAGGGAAGCAGACAGCAGCAGCCACAGTTAGAACGCCAAATCAAAAATGGCAGCAACAGCAGCGTAAAATATAGTTGGTAAATAATAGAAAAAAAAATCATAAAATGACATAAAAACAACAACAACAACGGTAACAACAGGGCTGGGCAACTATTTTGATAAGACAAATGAGATCTGTACTTAAAAAGTATTTATAAAAAATTTAATAAATAATTGTAATTGTAATCAGCATTATCATTATAATTGACATTAGCATTAGTATTAGAATTTGGAATTTGCTTTAGAACTAGAATTAGTATTAGAATGAGCATTAGCATTATCATTATAATTGGTATTAGCATTAGCATTAACAACTTATTTTTACTAGCATTATAATTATTATATTAGCATTATTATTAAATTTTTTTCTTTATTTTAAATGAAAATTTCAGTAATTAAATGCATCTACATATTTTAAATCAGCGAGAGTTGTCCTTGGCAACTACTTCAATATTATAACTTTAACAGTGAAAATGAGTGAAGGAGGAGTAGATAGGAATGATGGCTTGCCAGCCCTGGCAATGCCTAACAACTGCTGAAAATAGTACACATACGCACTGAGGTTCTTCGTATGTTTTACGACAATGGCTCGGATACAATTTGGCAGAGCGAGGAATAATAAAAGTGGGAAGTAAAGAAACAAAAAAAAAAAGTAAAATTGCAAAAAATGAAGAGAAGATGAAGAAAAAAGAAGCGACTGACGCTGTCAGCCGAAGGCGACAACAACAATATCAACGACGGCGACACTGAATAGTGCAAATTAAGTTGTTGTACTGTGAGGGAAGTGGGAAGGGAATGAGGGATAGGAATAGGGATAGGGATTGACTGAGGAGGATTTGCTGATGGGACAGCCTGTCATCGCTGCAACTTGCAGCCGGCACGGAGTGCGGAAATGGTATGGCCTCCCATGGTGTCTACTTGATGAGTAATGTAAAGGAATACGAGAGCATTCAGTTGAGACGGAAAGGGATAGAGAGACAGAGACAGAGAGTAAAATGTATTGTAGCGGCAAAGAGAGCGGCAAAGAGAATCGGAGTATAAAGCATGAATTGGCCGAACAATTCGCTTCCGGCTCAAGGACTTTGATTGAAGCTGGTGCTGGCGGGGTGGCGCCATTGGGAGAATGCAATAATAAAAGTTGAGTAATAGGATAAATGCCAATGGAGGACACAATGGGGACTTGTATGTGTAACTGCCTTCTTATATTTATAAGCTTGCAAGATACGACTTTATTTTTTTAAACGTACGCATGTATAATCATATTTGGAAACCGATAAATAAATTAGTTGGCAATTGAACTTTGGCCTGCAGTTAACACAATCCACTTAGCAATTGGTTCTCTGTTGACATCAACTCAAAGTCAACTTTTATGACTGTCTTTTTTTTCAGCTTCCTCTATCCATCAATCACTTAGCGGCTTCAACTTTGTCAGCTTCCTTCCCTGCTCTATATCCCACTTTTTTCTTGAAGAACCACATGAAAACTAAATAGTTGGAACGCAAAAAAAAGAAAAGAAAAAGCGCTCAAACTTTGGCGCACACAATTTGGCTCGTTAAACGAAAGAGCGCATCAAATGCGCAAAGCGGTGATAATGCCACGCCCATATGACAAAATCTAACAAGACCTCAGTAAGAAGTCCGCCCGTAGCCCTCAGCCCGTAAAAGAGCCCAGTTCGTAGCGTAACACGTGCCTAATGCGATGTCTTGACTTTTGTCTATGGCTTTAAATACCCTGTAATATAGCGATGTTAAAGGTATGTTAAAGTCTTGGCAACTTATGTTAACAATGTTTCTTAAGCTGCAATCTTAAGGCAATTTCGCTATGAAAAATAATTGGAATTAAAAAAAATGTTATAATGATACCTCTTGTTTAAGAACTATTATATTTACCAATACTTAAACAGTTCTTTACGATTTGCTTAAATATTGAAAAATGTTAAGTATTTTTTAAATATGAAGTTTGATAATTAGAAACTTGCTTTATGCAAATAAAATTATAAAAATCGACAAATTAATGGTTTTCAAATTATTTGTTTTACTCATTACGGGGTATTTTATAGTCGAGTATGCCGCATTGTTTCAGTCGTAACTTGATTTAGTTACGGTTTTTTGTAGTCTACTTACGAGGGCGGTCCGACAAGTACTTGGCCTCTCCACTGAGAGCGCCAATATCGCAAGAGACATTTACTATTCCGTAGTTGACTCTCTTTTGTCGAAATTTCAGCCGATTCGTGAATAAGGTTTTTGCTAACTCAGGACACAAGTCGCCACAGCAAATTTGGTGCACCGTCCACCTTATTCTCCCGACTTGGCCCCGTGCCGCGAAGAAATTTGAGTCGAATGATAAGGTTATCGCTGACACTGGGTTAAAAAAGTTGGAGCATCGGCGGGTAAAGTGTATCGAATTAAAAGGAGACTCTGTAGAAAAAATAAATCGTCGCATTTCCAAAAATTTGCCTTTTCATACCCGTTACTTATAAAAACTAAGTAAAAGGGGATATTGGATTCGTTGCAATGTATGTAACAGGGAGAAGGGAGCATCTCTGACCCTATAAAGTATATACTAGTATATGCTTAAGCAGCATCAACAGCCGAATCGATACAGCCATGTCAGTCTGTCCGTCCGTCGGTCCGTCTGCGTGCGCGCCTAGATCTTAGAGACTATTGTATGCAAAGTTAATAAGTCTTTTCCGCAATGTTAGTTGCTGTGTAAGATCTCAATGGTATTGCACACAGGCCAATCCCTAAGTAAAACACTCTCGAGTTGTAATTATGAACTGACATCGTTTATTGAATTGTATGCGTTTTTAAATGTTTCCTTATGTACTAATAGACAGAGTTAGATATAGTATTCATATATTCCTGACTTCTTCCTACTTATTGTATTGTCTTATGTAATTATTAGATAGAGTCGACAGTTGTCTTACATTATGTTTGGTTCTCTTTTACTCATTGTCTAGTCTGATCTTATCTTATGTATTAGTTATTTGACCCCTCTAGGATCCACATTCTAATCTGCTCTACATTTCTTTACTCCTTGTGCTCTATGTTCTTATCTGCTCCCACATATGTATATGCAGGCTAGCTTATGTTAATTTGATCTTCAGTATTGCTGAGAACTAAGATTTCGACCCGTGTGGTAATCTTGTGTCGTCGTGACCCTTTTGTTGCACATGTCGTGGTGGATTCCGAGGGGCGCTCAAAAAGTATGTTCATTTATGAACACTATAAGAGCTAGTGCAACCGAATTCGGTACGCCGACTTCTATAAACCCCACGCGGCAGAAGTTTTTTTTCTTCAAATTTTTGCCACGCCCCTTTCCGACTCCGTAAATTACAAAAAACACCACACGCACAGTTTTCAAGATATTAGGAATTTTTTACTAATTAACGTTAACTACTATATATTATTACCCATCATCCTGCCTTATCATAACAAGAGCTGACAAGTATTCAAGTTTTTAAAGAACATATAAGTGCCGAAAAGCGTGCAATAAAAAATATTTCAAAATTCTTTAAAATAAGTTACGGGTATCCTATAGTCGGGAACTCGACTATTGCCTTTCCCACTTGTTTTCTTTTGTAGGCTTAGTACTTATCGGACCGCCCTCGTAGCTACAAGAAGAGTTGACAAACTTGCTTTAAAGCCATGCACGCACAGCGACAAGGCGAACAAAAGAGAGAAGACTAAGAAAAGAAGATAGAAAGATGCCGATAAAGAGTGAGGAAGAGACGTAATAAGGCATTTACTGCAAAGCAACTGCGCTGCATATCGCGGTATTTAGAAGAAACTATAGCCGACTTTTGTGCGCTCGAGCATAAAACTTAATAAATTTGCAAAGCATAAATAATTATACAAGCGTGTGTGTGAATATACATAGATGTATGTATATACATGTATTTGGAATGTATGAATGAATGTATGTATGTATGTACATACATATGTATGTAGGTATGTATTTCTGTACCTGTGGTGAACGTGTTTTGAGGCAGGAAATTAGCAGCGACACACAGATGTTGCAGCACCCAGTGAAAAGTTGCAAGTTACCAAGACGCGAATATTCGCATCGTTGAGTGGCTAAAAAGTTGTGCATGCAGCGTGCAGCATGCCTCAGGCACACGCTCTGGCTGTGGCTCAGGTGTTTCGCCTGTCTGCCACAGCTGACCGCAACACTAGCGCGCCAGACACAACTGTACCTGTACCGCAACATCAAATTACAATGCTACCCTGTGCAGTGCTGCCAGATTCGCGTTTTTCCCGTCAAATCTGGCTTTTTTCAAAGTTCATTTGCTAGAAAAATTTGCTTTCTGGCTTTAGATTTATTTTGTAAATGCTCAAATATAAGGCAAATTAAAAGCCAATATAAAAAAATGCACTTCTTCAAATGGCAAAATAATGTCAGCAATACAAAATTTTGCATTGAAATTAATACCTATAAGGATTCTGGGGGCAACAATACTTTTGCAGACCTGGGTAAGGCTGTCATTGATACTCAACAGTGTACTTTATATATGGTAATTGGATCAATAGTTATATGATAGTGAAAATCAGGAGAATGAGGACAACATTGATGAAATTATTCACATCTAATAAATAACAGAACTGCTGCTGCTGAAATTGTTCAGTTTCTTTCTGAGCAACTGATTTTGTACGCTCATCCTTTTCGGAGAAGGTATAGGAATTAATTAATTGAAAAACTACCTTTTTTATGGCTTTTTCTTATTAATTCTTTAGGTTTTTGCATCGTTTCTCCCGTCAGAAACAGCTTTTTTTTCAAAAGTTGGCAACACTGACCCTGTGTCCCCCATAGCCTCTTCCCAACCTCGAGCTCAGAATCAGCTTTAGCTTTAGCTTCAGCTTCAGCTTCAACTGCAACTTCACACCCTCAGTCAGTTGCAAGTTGCAACCCATCATAGACATAGACATAGTCATAGACATAGACATAGTGATAGCCATGGCTAAGTGCAGCTGGAGGTTGTTGTTACGGATATGATATTGTTGTCTCATGGTCGCATGGTCTCTTGGTCTCTGGGCGTCTCTGTTGGACTCTTGGCTTAGCGGTAATTTCATACGCCGTGAAAAGCAGTCGCATTTGCACATTCTTTCAGCTGCCTAAGTAGCGGTATCTATCAGTAACACGCAACTCAACAATGTCTCTCATCTTAGTGCGTAATAAAAAACGAACGCCGTGCTTGCACCTTGCACAGTAGTGCAATATCTAACAATCAATTATTGAATACAAATTTTGCAAAAATGTATATAATACTATTAAAAAATAGATAATTAGAAATTATTAAATTCATTTATGTTATGCAACATTGATTACATTTAAATAAAGCTTTTCTAACTGAGAATCGAAAAATAAAAAAGACTCGAGTTAAGGAGATATTTGATTTATAGAATTCTTTTTCTTAAGTTTATTAATTTTACTGCCGCTCATTTAGCTCGAGTTAGAGAGAAATTCGAGTTATAGAAGTTCGAGTTGTGGAAGTTCAACTGTAAGTGCACAAAATACAGTCATAAACTAGATATTTCCCCTTGCTTTAAGAGTCTTGTCTAAATTAATATTACTCTATAATATTTTAGGGAAATAAATCGGTTATTCATTGCTTTATTAACGTTGGTATGCTTAACTAAATTTCGTCAGCTCCCCTATCGCATTTTATGATTATAGTGAAGAGACTGTCAGTGTTTCGGTGGGATGCATGATTTGTGACACTGTGCGTGATCTTAAAGAGGGAGAGAGACGGAGAACGAGGGAGAAAGGGAGAGGGGAGACATGAGACGCCATAAACACTCGCGGGCAGGCAGCAATTTTGACGCGTTTCGTAACTGAAGATGAAAAAGCAGCAGCAGCAGCAACAACAACAACAACAACAACAACAACGGCAGCAACAACAATTACATTTGAGTGCGCCCTAAAGGATATTTTACTGATTTAATATTTGTTGCAAGTTGCAACTTGATATGCGTCGAGTTGCACGTAGCAGCAGCACAGAAGCTTAAGGATCTGCAGTAGGATGGGAAATGCCGTTGCCCAAACCCAAGTTGCCACTTGCCACTTGCCACTTGCCACGTTGCCACATCGCTGCTGCTGTGGATGTTATTGTTGTTGTTGCCTGGATTTTGCTATTTGCGACCGCCTTTTTTGTCACTTAACTCGAAGCGCGCTCAAAGGACGCTAAATATTGCATTACGTATCCTTGCACTTTATGGCCGACAGTTCTTCCCTTCCCCTTTCCGCTTTCCGCTCTCCACTCTGCACTCTCCACTCTCTAAATCTGTGGGATGCAGGTGGGGAGGGGCATTAACTCATCGCTGATGATGCCAGGTGTTGTGGCAACAACAAGACCAACAGCTAAACTCATGCGACTGTTGCAACATGCCACATTTTGATAAGTAGCTTGTGCTGCTTCTCCGGCTGCATCGACTCGAATATCAAGCATACGCCGCGTTGAATTGAATGCCATAAGCACAGTCGGCCGTAAACTTGGCCACATTTCTAATGTGGCAGCTTCAAGGCAAGGCAAGCCAAGGAGGGCGAGGGCAGTTTTGCAGATTTGAAGCCAAGTCGTAAAACATTTTTTATTAGCGAAGCATCATAAACATATGCATGCTCTTGTGGCTGAGTCAGATAGCTAGCGGATGTATGAGAGACAGAAAAAGGGGGGGGGGGGGGGGATGAGAGAGAGATAGATGTTTCCATCTGCTTGTCTTCCTTTTTCACTCTCGCTCTCTCTGTCCTCCCTCAGCACTGACAGCTGTTGCTTGTAGTTTACATTTGTAATTGCTTTCTTCTTCTTCGTTCTGACATTTTTTGATATTTCTTACATTTATTTTTTTATAGTTTAGTAGGGTTTTTTATGACGCTGCAAGTTGCTGTTGCACGTGTATTGACTGTACTGTACGTGTGCCACCAACTGCGACAGCCAATGCTCCTCTTATACAAAAAGGCAGTCTAAACTTTTGAGCCACACTTTGTGCCAATGGCTCTCCTCTTGCCACTCTGCCCTACCTCTCCTCTCCCTCCTCTCTTCTCCCTCCTCCCTCCTCCCTTCTCTCTTCTCCTTATAAGTTGATGTTGGGGCAGCTGTTTTGGACCGATGGATTGCCAAACTTGTGCGTCTCGTTCGATGCTAACGCTTTTGAGTTGTTTACTACCAAAAGCTGATTATCTCTGGCCCCCGAAATGTGCCTCTTTCTCTGTATCTCTCTGTGTCTCTTTCACCAAACTACATTGTCTCTATCTCTTTCTCTCTCTCTCTCTCTTTCTCTCTCTTTCGCTCTTTTTGCCATAGACCTTTTCAATTACGAGTCTCTGCCTTTGAGTGAAATGCACAAAACATTTGAGTTGCATTCCCATTGAAAGCTGTCCAACTTGATGTTGTTGTCTTTTCTAATGCTGGTGCATGCCACACACACACAGCCTGCAGCTTGCAGCTTGCTGGTTGCAGGTTACATACACTACTTAGACTTTTACCTGACATCATAAAGTTGATCATTTGAAAACCCTTACCTCCCTTATCATAAAATATTTGAAAAGCCAAAACCAAAGCCCTTAAAAGCTTCAACTGACCAACAATTTGAACAACAAGTGAACATGGAGGACGTATCTTTGCACATGACAAACTAAGTCGTTTCTGTCTATCTGTCTTTTTATATTCATTTATGTGTGTCTATGTATGTGGGTGTAGCGGTTTGTGTGTGAATGAGTGTGTGTGGGCGAAACATTTGAGTCAGTGCAAAAGTGAAACAAACTCCATTCACTTATTTGCTAACGAAATTTTGTGGACTGCACTCTTAGAACTCAGTCTAAATGTGTGTGTGTGTGTGTGTGTTTTGGTATGCTTTAAGAACTCTTGGTCCAAACTATTTTCCCTTAAGGCATGCAACAGTTAACAATAACAAGCACTGCACAAAGGTCAATAAATTCAAAAAATGTGTAAAAGAGATTGATTGTAAATGTTTTTTTTTTTTTTTTTTTTTTTTTATATTCATAAAGTTAAGACTAAAGAATCAGCTTGTAAACTAACAATAGAGATACAATTGAGAGTCTGCAAGCTGGAACCAATCCTGCGGTACTACCGGGCAGTAATGCTTCACAGGCATTGGCATGGCTTAGTGTGCCGCTTCTGGGGGTGAACCATTCCGATCCCGCTCCATCCTGCGTAACCTCTTTCCAACTGTTTCGGCAAAACAGCACATCGCACTCCAGTTTGTATCGCTTTCCAGCATGTGGCTAATAATGGTGGACACCTCAATTCGCACCCCGAGGATAGCTTCTGCCTGTCTTCTCTCCGTTGCAAATTTAGGGCATACTACTAATACATGCTCAGCAGTCTCTTCAGTGGCACACTCCTGACACAGGGGGGACTCCTCGTGCCCGAATCTGTGAAGATACGATCTGAAGCAGCCGTGTCCACTGAGAAGTTGCGTTAGAAAGAAAGTCAGCTCCCCGTGCTTCCTGCTTATCCACTGCTCTATACGTGGAATTAGCCGAGCCGTCCATCTGCCCTTGTCTGTGGCCTCCCATCGTCGTTGCCACGTTAAGAGGCTTCGCTCACGTTCAGCCGCTTTTATCTCCACGATCTCGGTTGGCATCTGCATAGAGCTTATGCGATTTTGAATATCCCTCCTCTCTTGTGCCAGAATGTGCGAGTGTCCAACATAACGCCCAGGTACCTGATGGCGCGTCGTGATAAAATGGTCGCGTTACTTAGCCTTATTGCAGCAGTTTCCACCAGCTTCCGGCTGCTTATGAGGACCGCCTCCGTTTTATGCTCAGCCAGCTGAAGGCCAACTGACGACAGCCACCGCTGGATAGCGTTTATGGCTGTAGCAGCACGCTCCTCGGCAGTAGCCACATCCTTGGCAACCACAGTTAATGCCACATCATCCGCAAAACCAGTTATGTCAACTCCAGGCGCCAGGACTAGGCGTAGGACTCCATCGTAGACAATGTTCCACAGTGTTGGGCCTATTACCGATCCCTGTGGGACGCCACTAGTGATCTTGTACTTATCCGTCCCTTCCTCAGTATCGAACAACAGCCACCTGTTATCTAAATAGCTCCTGATTATCACCATCAGCCATTGTGGGATGTTGAAATTTCGCAGAGCTTCCAATATGCGCAGCCACGATGCCGAGTTGAAGGCGTTTTTCACGTCAAGAGTGACCACCAGGCAATATTGCTTCGTGCCACCCTTCCAACGCTTGCCCTCAATTGCCTTCTGGGCGATACTTATCACCCGTGAGATGGCATCCGTTGTTGAGCGTGCTTTCCGAAAACCGTATTGGTGGTCGGAAAGGCCACCCGCACGAGATATGGCGTCATGTAGACGAGAGCATATCAATCTCTCGAATATTTTGCCAATATTGTCCAGCAATCAGATCGGTCTATATGCTGAGGGATCATCCGGTGGCTTTCCAGGCTTCGGTATCAGTACCAGGCGTTGCTCCTTCCATGCTGCTGGGAAAACTCCTTCGCTGAGGCATTTATTAAAAAGTGTCATAAACACGTTTGCCTGTAGACTAATTGCCAATTTTAGCACTCTATTCGGAATGCCGTCTGGTCCAGGTGCCGTTTCATTCTTTGTACTCCGCGCAGCTTGCATAATTTCGTCCTCAGTGACGCTGTCGATAGGCTCACCGCTGCGGTCACTGTTCATGATGACATCATCACGCTCTGGCTGGGTTGGGAATAAAGTGTTCACAATGGCAGTCAGTTGTGACCTACTCGTTGGAATTGAGTTTTTAAAAGACTTCGTTTTCTTCATGACTAACTTGTACGCTTGACCCCAGGGATCACGGTCTGCCTCCTCGCATAGCTTCATGAAGCATAGTCTTTTTTGTTCCTTTATGGCTTTCTTTAAGATCCTTCGCTTTTCACTGTAGAGTGTACGTAGATTGACATAGGCATCAGTACCTCGCGCTCTGCTGTATGCGCGTCTTGCTTTGATGCAATCCGCACGAACCTTCGCAATGTGCTCCGACCACCAATATACAGCTTCGTGACGTCTGAATCCCTTAGTGCGCTGCATGCTCGCATCACATGCGAGTTTGATAGCTTGAACTGTCTGCTTGGCCATTTCCTCCGCCGTTCCACTAATGGACATATCGCCAATGGCGAGTCGAAACGCCTCGATGTTGAGTGAAGCAGTTTTGCAGTGCGAGCTCGTTGACGTGCTGGGTTGCCGAGTGTTTCTGCCACCAAAGCTAAAAATTATGGCCTTGTGGTCACTCGCTGTGTATGCGTCGCTGACACACCATGTTGCTGATCTGGCAAGACAGTTTGACATAAAAGTTAGGTCGACGATTGAGCCCATGCCACCTCGGCTGAACGTGTGACTGGAGCCATTATTTAGGAGCTCGACGTCGAGCGACGCAAAGGCATCAAGAAGCACCCTGCCTCTGGCGTTGGTGATCGGTGACCCCCATTCCACAGCCCAGGCATTGAAATCGCCGGCGACCACAGCAGGAGAATGCCCGCGGACATCCTCGACCAGATCATCCATTGCCCTGCTAAATTCTGCCAAAGTCAGGCTTTGCGCCATGTAGCAGCTGTATAACCATCACCCTTTGGTCTGTGCTCTAACGTAGCTAGTACCAGAGTGCAGCGATTGGAGTAGCATTGGACTTTTGCTGCATATCCAGATAGCCGACTTTTTTGCCACATCAGAGGCCCAGGCGTTTGTTGATCCGATGCTGTAGGGTTCGCTTATTATAGCTATGTCAATGTTCAACTCCCGTACGGTCTGCTTAAGTAAGTCCTGTGCGGCAATACAGTGATTTAGGTTGACTTGGAGTGCCCTTAACATTTCGTATTTCTGGTCGCTTCACGGTAGGATGGACATTTGAAGTTGCCCCTTTCTCACGCATAAAACGCATCTGGGCTGATTTGTGCACTCCTTTGCTACGTGTCCTTTTGTGCCACACTTAAAACATGCGCCTTTAAGGTCCTCGGTGCATCTACAATGTGCTGCTATGTGACCGTAGTCCAGGCATTTAAAACATCGTTTTGGTTGGCTAATGCTGCGGATGCGGCAGACCACCCAGCCGATTCTCACTTTCTCAAGATCGAGAATTGATTTGGCTTTGCTTGCCGCGACCAAAAACGTAGCAGTTTGCGTGCCTCCGTAGGATTTTCTGATCCCTTTAATGTCTGCAGGGACCAGCCTGATGTTCTCCTCCTTAGTGCTGAAAGCCTCGCATATATCCTCCTTCGTGGTGAGGTCATCCAGATCGCGTATCTCCAGTTGCGTTTGCTCAGTGAGTCCTTTTACCTCGGCTCTCTCTCCTAGAGCATTTTCCACTGCCTGGGTAATCTCTTGGAGCCCATGTGTGGATGATTTGCTCAGTCGAAGTAATAGGCTACCATTTTCAGTTTTCCTGATGCCCTGCACGTCGTTGCTCATATCCTTAAGACCAGGATGAGACTTCACAGTCTTGAGCAGATCGGCATATGTGCAGTCGCCCACTTCTTTGACGAGAATTGCGTCCGGCTTTGCGCTACGTGGTCTATTGGGGCGGCCCTCGACCTTAGTCCATGCGCCTTCTTTGTTGATGGGAACTTTTGTTGAGGATTGAGTGTCGGCTTCTACATGCGGAGCCATGTTTTTGTCATGGCTCTTGCTCTTCTTGGGTGGGGTTTTGCGCAACTCCCAAGCTGGGTCCCTCTGACGCTTAGGGGTGTCTCCATTTTTGGCTTTTATGCCAGTCGCTTTTTTAACGGCAGCATTACGCATGGATACTGCTGCTCCTACCGTCGGCGTAGTTTGCACTTGAGTGCTTGCCAGATCTGGACTGCAAAGATCCATGGCCAGCTTCTGGAGGCAGCTCAGCTGGATTATTTCCTCCTTCCTTATGGTTGTTATGTACCTCTGACTGTTGAACCAGACAGTCAGGGTTTCAAGAACCACTCCCATACGAGTTAGCGTGCCTTTCAGCGTAGTTGGCAGCAAATCCTCATTTTTTGCAGGCGTTTTTGCCGGGCTCACAAATACCTGCGGAGTTGGTGGAGTACGCTGCAACGCTGAGCGTCGCTCAAACGCACGATGTTCCTCATCTCCCATGTTCAAGAGACCTGTCCAGGAAACCAGCTTTCTCAGACAGTCCCACGGCGGCCAAAAAGTTTCCCTTCGGCTTTTTCCCAGGAGTTATACCGCTCGTTCTCGGTCACCAGAGCCCCGTTTTATGGACACCGCCGCAGCGGAGGGGTTGGCGATGTAAATGTAAATGTAAATGTAAATGTAAATGTAAATGTAAATGTAAATGTAAATGTAAATGTAAATGTAAATGTAAATGTAAATGTAAATGTAAATGTAAATGTAAATGTAAATGTAAATGTAAATGTAAATGTAAATGTAAATGTAAATGTAAATGTAAGGCGACTAGCATATATACACAGGAAGAATGGAAAATTTGCTATGACCATCCGATCGGGTCGAGTTATATACCGATCGAAAGGTATATGACAAATAATACTAAGTTTTACACATGAATTATTAAAAAAAATGTTTGTCACTGGCACTGCGCTAAAAAGTACTATTTATTAGGTATGAAAACTTAGTGCATTGTGCCGAGTGACAATTGTTTTTTTTTGATAATTCATGTGTAAAATTTAATATTATTTGTCGAAATTGGAGATCAGAAATTTTGGGGCATGAAAATGATTTCGACACTAGGCTTTTATCTCGTAAAGCGGTTTTTTTTGATAAGATATCATATCTAATTGAGAACAATTTAAATTACTTACGCTTGTCTTTGAAAGCATTATTATTGAAGTAATATCTGCACTTTATAGTTTAAGCAATTGCAGACAATTGCAGTTGAAATACGCATTAAAATTGTTTTTGTTAAATGAATTCAACGTCAACCACAAACTTGTTGTTAAAGTTTTTATACCCTTTCAACGAGGCTGACAACAAAACAAAACACTTTTGGCGCTTACCAGACGTTGATGCTGCTGATGATGATGATGATGATGATGATGATGATAATGATAATGACTGTGATGTTGCCCAGTTGGAGAATTGACTTGAAGTCGCAGGGAAGTCGGAAAGGGAATAGGGAAAGGGCAACTGAATGGGAGTCTGTGACTGGGACTGTGAAAAGACATTTGAGTGTCACTCGTGCAGTAGTTTTGAATATTTTGTGAATAGTAAATTATGATCATGAGAGTTTGAAATAGCGACGAGCAGAACAATGGAGAATAGGCGTAACTCCTGCCCGCCCTTCCTTCCCTTCTTCGCCCCCTAACGACTTGGCTTTTGCTTCAATCTTTCTGTCTCTTATTCAATTCAAGCAACTCGAATGTTGTTCTTGTTGTTGGCAGTTGGATGGCTGGGCATTTGTGTACTCTTTTCCCTCTATCATTCCCTCCCTGTCTCGGCTTTTTTCCAGTGCGGTAAAAGTGTGAATATTGCCACAAAAATTGTGTGTTGCAATTTTAAAATTGCGCATTTGCAGCTTGACCCACTGCAGCTGTTGCAGCTGCCACATTTGATTGGTGCCGCATCCGAACTAATTGCACCATGAGTGCCACATGCCACAGAGCTGAGGCTGAACACAAATACACACATTCACACACACTCACACACACAACACCTTGGACTGCTTTAAATGCACCTCTTGTGGCAACAAAGCAAGAAAGCAACAAAATGAACTGTCCGACAAGGGAAATCGAGAGGTAGAGAGGGAGAGAGGGGGAGAGAATGCCAATCAACACGAGACGAGATGAGATGAGATGGGACAAGGGACAATGTGAATGTTTTCCATACTAATTACCATATGGTGACATCGACTTGCCCAACAAGATGTATGAAGTAAATCTTTTGTGAAACTCTCGGTAGATTGCATTGATCCCACAAAAGACTCGAAGTCTGTATTCCAAAATTGAATCGGCACTTAATTCGACTGTATAATGTAAACCAGAATGCTTGCAAATATATTGATTGAATTGTTTTTGTATAAATACTAATACCCTATGCAATTGTTCAATCAATTGTGCTGAATTGCGAACATAAGCTATCTTTGAACAAGTGAAAGTTTTTAGCACATATTTCGAATATTTTGTATTAGTTGGTTATGACTAATGATGTGAATCAAAGCAGTGAATCGAGTTTGAAATCAAGATGTAAGGTAGACAGAAAATGATACATCGAGTTTTCCCAAAAAAAGTTTTAAAGAATGAAGGATTTTATTTTGTCCTAATAAGTAATTCTGCTTTCAAATTAAATTCATATCGTTTAAATAATTTAAGCAACTTAACTTTTATTTCCCTTAACTTTTTCGAAAATTCAAAATTGTGAATCCCAAGCAATGACATTAAATTTTTTGAAATTTGTGTTAACCAAATGTTCAGGAAGCGTTTATTGCTTATTTCTAATGTTCTTTGCGTTATGTTTTGAAAATTGGCTACAGAGAGACACACAAGTGCTGGAATGGACAGGATTTAATTTGGAGAGAAAATTAGAAGGTATTTAAAATTAATCGATAGATAAAATATAAAAACAATGTGAATTAAAAAGACAAAGTAATAATTTGCAATTAAGAACTGAATTATTCAGTCTGTTTCTTGCTGTTGCAATACTTAAACTATTATTTTACCAGACATTTCAAATTAATCGAAGAATGAAAAATGAAAACAATATCAAATAAAAAGACAAAGTAAAAATTTCCAACTAAGAACTGCATTTTTCAGTTTATTGAAATTTGTTACAGGGTATATCAATCAGTTGTAGGTTAAAATACTTAAGAAAGTTAAAGTGTGAGTTTTTCAGTTGAAATTACAACTGCAGTTAAATCGTGTTGAGTTTGTTGAAACTATAACAGTTTTGTGATTAATAATCATACAAATTTATACATTTTATTGTGGTTGCTGGCAAACCACTTATCACTTGACTCTGAATTGCGAAAATGCACAATATATATTTTGGGATATTTATATTGTGAGTTTGATTGGATTTTAATTGAACAATAGATAAATTCAGTTTGTCGTCGTCGTCGTTATTGTCTTTCTCTGTTTCATTTTGTTTATTTCTCTAAATGCTTAAAATAAACTTTTTGGGTTTCGATGTGTAAGTTGTGTGTGTGTGTATGTGTATAAGGCTCTTGACCAAGGTGTATTTATTAACAAGGTGACGTCGTCCGATGTGGTGAGGGTCCCAAATTTTTTTCACTTCGCTCTCTCCGCTCTCAGAGAGAGCTGACAGAAAAGCAAATGCTTACTTAAAGTAAATAAAACGAAGTAATTCAAAATAATTTATAATATTCTCTCCGTTCAAGGTGTATTTATTAACAAGGTGACGTCGTCCGATGTGGTGAGGGTCCCAAATTTTTTTTCACTTCGCTCGCTCCGCTCTCAGAGAGAGCTGACAGAAAAGCAAATGCTTACTTAAAGTAAATAAAACGAAGTAATTCAAAATAATTTATAATATTCTCTCCGTTCAAGGTGTATTTATTAAATAAATAAATAATAATAAATACACCTTGAATAAATACATCTTGCTCTTGGCAGTAGAATAGTTTCAGAAAATATTAAATATGTTTAGTTGAGTGTAGACAAAGTGTTTGGAGATACGCTTTAAATTTGCCAATTTATGTTTTGGCCAAGAGTGAACATAGACAGAGAGAAAAATCTGTGCTAAATTTAACTTCAAATAAACTCGATTTAAGTATTTGAGAGGCTTAAAATCCATATCTGGACATCTAGGACTATATTATCGAATATGATAATTTACTTATTTACTTATTTCAAAAACAATTGATACAATCAAAACGTGTCTACACGATTTCGATTTAAGCAGCAATAATCATGCACTTATTTTAAAGGAAGCTTTTAATTTTAGTTACCGAATTGAAGGAGCTTGAATCAGCTTTTCATTGGACATATGTATCTTTAGAGAAACTTAATTTTGGAAATTTCAATCTTGCTCAGAGATCATGTTTGAAATGTGTTCTTTTATGTACGAAATACTTGATTTTTTTTCTCTGTGCACACACACACACATTCACTCACACACACTCCCTCTTAAGCACACTTAAGCATGTGAATTACAGAGCTGCAAAAATACAAAAGTGTGTCTCTTTGTGTGTGTGTGTGTGTGTGTGTGTGTGTCAGTCTCTTAGCCAGCATGCATTTTGGCAGCCTTTATCTTTGATTTTTCAACATTTTGCAATTTTGTTGCCTCAGTAACAGCAGTAGCAACAAAAGTCACAGCAACAACAAAAACATCGTTTTATTTTCGTCTACAATTTGTGGATTTTTGATTTTTGGCTGGCCTTTAATTTAATGACATTTCGCACTACAAAGGCCAAAATGAAATGCAAATTGCAACAAGCAGCAAGCAGCAACAGGAGCAGCAGCAGTAATAGTAGCAACAACCATAACAACAACACTGACAACAACAACAGCAGCAGCAGCAATTGACATGACATGAAATGACCTCGACTCTTGCAAAGGGCTCAGGCTTTTTTGGGCTCATCATTAAGCGACTGGCAACAACAACAACAGCAACAACAGCAACAGCAACAATGGCAACGGCAACAATGGCAACTGCATCAGCAACAAGAGCAACAACAATTGCAAATGCAACACAGAACGGCAGCAGCAACTGCCACAAAAGTTGTCGCTGGCAACGCTGCATGCAAATATCAGTCAAGGGACACTGGCGTTGCATAAATAACGACAGAGCCAACAGCAGCAACAACTGCAACAACAACAACACTGACTGTCGCAACAGCAGCAACAACTGCAACAACAACAACACTGACTGTCGCAACAGCAGCAACAACAACTCGAACGACAACAACAACAACACGCATGCTTTGCATACAAAGCGCAGCAAAAAAAACACAAACACACACACTACACACTCTCAGATATATCAACACCTTTTGCCATTTTGTTAAATACATGCCTTGGCTAGCTCTGTCTCACTTTCTCACTCTCTCTGTGTCGCTCTACCTATCGGAAACTCACGCACAAACAATTGAAAATGTATTAAATTGAATTTTAATATATTGCTGAAACAACAACGAGGTCAAACATCAAACAAACACATACAAACACATACATTCAACACACGGGCAAAAAACTATTTACAGAGAGCTTAAAAAAACAAAAACAATAGCGCATAGGGATAGAGACAGCTATAGAGTGGGAGAGAGAGAGAGACAGCTGAATATAAAGCAGAAATTGTAATTTCACTTTCTTTTATTGCTCTCGTTGTTGTTGTTGTTGTTGCTTCGATCATTTGCATTTCATGCATTGCATTTAAATTTCAAGTTTAAATATTAATAACTAAGCAAAAACGTGCCCTGTGTGCCTGCAGGAGTCTCTTTTTCTCGCTCTCTTTCTTTTTCTCTCTCCGTCTCGACCTATCTCTGTCTGTCACTCTCTTTTTCTTTCTCTCTCTCTGTTTGTTCTCGAAAAGTTTATGCATTTTTAACCTTCAAATAAACACACTTCACGGAGCATTCAGACCAACAACAACAACAACACCAACAACAACACCAACAACAACACCAACAACAACACCAACAACAACGCCAACAACAACACTAATAACAACAACATAAACAACAGCAACATTTACATTTAGTACAGGAACAACAAGTATTCATTGCTGCTCGTACAGTGCCCGTCATAAGTCTAACTGCAGACTTTTGATGTATAAAATTTCTATTAAAGCTTGCATGCAAAAAATAAGACAAAAATTTGATAAATTATATTAAGTAACGCTTTTTGAATAAAATTAAAATTTTTATTCAATTTTCCAATTGCTTTATTTATTTCAAAATTAGCGTATATACGTAAGAGATAAAAAAGTTCTCTTTAAATCTAGATAAATTATTTAACCCTTTAACACGAAAGCGTGCCTCAAGGCACTTATCCGTTAAATCACAATAACTAAAAAAGTAATCCATTTTTTAACATGAATTTATTTTTTAGCTGTTGCTAATAAACACAGCTTGACATTTGCAATAAGCTTTAAAGCACTTGGAAGCTTTTAATGGTGCTTTTATTTTGACTAAGTCACGCCATGCGCTTTTCCGTTTTTTGCGAAATATCTCCGGAGGGTCAATTTCAATCTGCTCTTATATTGCACACACAACAAAATCTATTTGTTTGGTGTTACATAACAATAGATAAATGACAAATCTGAAATGTAAACATATTTTCAACCGAATTTTTTCACTGATAGCCCCAAAAAAGGCTTGAGTCACTTTTCACATTTTGTCCCCTTACAGGTGAGCGAAGCCATGTACACCTTTTCTGAGCTCATTTTTGAATTCAGAGGCCCAAATTCATCTTAGGAAACATAACTTGCATTCTCTTTGTTTATTATTTGCAAAGATAGCCTTAGAGGGTTAAATATTTATAAGTTCCCCTGTTTTCATAGTACTTAATTCAATATTTTCCTCAATTTTGCCATTAAACCTAGAGACAATTTCCTAAAATTTAATTTCTAACACTAAATGTCTGAATACGTTTTGAGCATAATTGGAAACTAAAACTTTTTACTAAGATAATCTTTGGTCAACTCAAATTCTGGCATAAGCATAATCACAAAATGAATGATTAAAACTTAAGTTTCATTATTTTCTACTTTTCTTTTGTTTTTTTTTTTTTTCAATTATTAAATTGTTCAAACAAGAGCTTCATCTTTCTGAAATATTATAAGAATATTTTATATTTCAATATTTATTTTCTTAGATTTTATTTTATATTAAATCAAAACCAATTTTTAGCAAACTATTCACCCTCCTATAATTCTCAAGTAAATTATGTATGATAAGTATTCATTGGGTATTTATTGAAATAACTTAATAACTGATACTTATTCAGCAAATTGCAAGTATTTTTGATTAAGTGATGTTTACACAGTCAATTCAATTCCGTAAAGAATTTAATTAAATGTAAATTATATTTTTGTTGCTGTTGATATTTATAGCACACAGTTGGCATTACTTCAGTGATATTTATGTGCGTGTGTGTGTGTGTGTGTGTGTGTGTGTGTGTGTGTGTGTGTCTGCCAATTATAAGGTCAGAGTTCATGGAGTCTTATGGGGCTGTCAACAGAAGGTCAAGTGTGGCAAGCGAATGTCGAATATCCTTTGACTATTTGCATATCCTGCACTGTGTTTTCATGCCACACCATTTGGCATTTACATGCTGCTCGTCATTGTCCTTATTGTTGTTGTTATTATTGTTGTGGTTGTTGCTATTGTTGTTGGTGTTCGTGCTGTTGGTGTTCATGTTGCTGTTGTAGCTCTTGCTATGTTTTTGACAAGCGTCGCTCACAAATTGCAAAAACGGCGCCTTTTGTTCGCCAACTTTTCTAGTGTTTTCTGTTCTGAGCTCCCTCTCTCTCTCTCTCTCTCTCTCTCGCTCTCTCTCGCTCTCTCTCTTTGAAGTTGTGTGTCACTTTGGCAAGCTCGAATTGATTTGGATGAAAGTTGTAGCCAGTTGTTGCCGTTCTAAATATTCCATTCCATTCTTCGGATTTTTTCCCTATTCACATTCGACTCGTCGCAAAATCATTTGCATAAAATCAAACCGCACTAAAAATAAACTCCACTCAAGAACCTGACGCCCTGGCGCCCAACGTGGGGCACACACATACGAATACAAACGCCCCCACACACACACAGAGGTAGAATGTTTACCCTTCTTTAGTTTTCGTTTCGTTTTTCTTTTTGTTTATTTTTATCCTTTTTTTGTGAGTAGAGTTTTATGTGAAATAGGCGTAAAGTATAGTGAAGTTATGCGAATTACGTGTTGGCCTTTTAGGGCTGCCAACTCGTTGCAAATTGCGCATTATAAAGTTGAACCGAGTTCGTAACGCACTTGTGCGTATATTTTGAAAATCCTTCTGCTTTTGCTTACAGGGTATCATTCAGTCTTTTAGACTTTTAACAATCTATTCTCTTTGCTTAATCCTGCTCACTACTTTTGTGTTTTTTTTTATACCATTTTTTTGCACTTGCCGGTTTTGCAGCCCTGAGGAAACATGCCTCCATTTTCGGTCGTGTCGTGGGTGACCTCTGACCCGCTGCCGTTGTCATTGCCACTGCCGTTGCCGTTGCCATTTCCACTTCTGCAGCCGACTGAGTCTCTGCCAAGTGCCAAGTAGTTTATCGCACATTTTTGCCTGGCAAACTTATAACAACATATGTGTGTGTGTGAACATGCGGCTTACATTATATGTAGGTATGTGCCATGGCCTGCTTTTGACCGTGTCCTAACCGTGTTCGGTACGTGTATCCAGACGTGTCCATTTCCATTGCCCTCACCTCCAACTTCAGCTCCTATTTCTGTTCCTGCGGTTGTCTCTCCCCTTCCCTCTTTGCTGTCAGCATGCGCTCGCTCTGCTTCAGACCTGCCTGTCTCGCCTCCCATTTACCTCTTCTCCTGTCTCGGCTCCTTATTTGGGCCAATGGGGCCGTGGTCGAAAACCATTGCGAATGTTAATCGCTCGCATTAGTATTGGTGTCAGGACGCAGGAGCTTCTCGGGACGCGCCATGGGAGTGCACACCATGACGTCTAGGCTCAACATACAGCTCTGTGTTGTATGCCTCTCTCTCTCTCGCTCTCTCGCTCTCTCGCTCTCTCTCTCTCTCTCTCTCTCTCTCTCTCTCTCTTTATTTTGGTCTGGTCGACTGTCTACACAGGCGCGTCACTTGGCCAACATGAAAATTGTGCGCCAACATTTTTGTCAAACTGCAAAATCAAGCAGACAGCGGCAACAACAACAACAACAACAACTACCATAACAAAAACAACATCGATCCCAACAACAATAATAAGCCGCACAACAATCACAACAGCAACAACAACAACAAACAGCTGCTAAGGTTATTGCGGCTCCAAAGCAGGATATGATGTGTTATGGTTTTGGCTTTGTTGTTGCTCTCTTTATTGTGTAGTTGCAGTTGTTTGTATACCTTGTAAGAATTAGTTAAAGCGGGTATATAAAACTCTTTGTCCTGACTC
Source organism: Drosophila quinaria (assembly GCA_035047525.1). Lineage (NCBI taxonomy): Eukaryota > Metazoa > Arthropoda > Insecta > Diptera > Drosophilidae > Drosophila > Drosophila quinaria. The sequence goes on along the minus strand of JAWNPO010000455.1, from coordinate 11,573,174 downwards.
ACTGACTCACTGATTGAGAATCCACGTGTAGGCCAAACGGCTAAGCGTAGGAAGATAAAATTTTTCGCACAACATAGATGAGATAATTTCATCGTGCAACAGGACGGCGTTTTGCGAAATTCGACCTCTCAGTGGGTCAAATTCGGGGTCAAAGGTCAGCAAATTTCTTAGTATGAAAAACTTTTTTGTTTGTTAAGATATCTGAAAAAAACTAACAGATTATATGTTTGTCTCTTTAATCCTGACCAAATTTAGTCAAAATCGAATTACTATATCATATAGCTGCCATAGGAACAATCGGATGTAAAATAACCTTTAGTATGAACAACTTATTTTTTATGAAATATCCTAACAAAACTTACCGATTAAGTCTTCTTTTCAATTTTGCGAGCCAAGCGAACTGGGGGTAGGCGAGCAAAGCGAGCAGGGGGCGGGGTCCTTTAGTCTATAATATATTCTTGATCCACTTCAATGTTAAGTTGAGTATGCGCATTATTTGTGTTTGGGTTTAATCAAATCAAATCCACAGTCTATAAAGAGCTGAAGTCTCTAAATGTATGTATTATAGAAACCATAAGAATACAAACTCTTTTCTTATAATTACAAAGAACCACTCTTTATTTAACAAGCCTCAATTAACTGTGCACTTTGCACTCAGCCCAAATCCGAATATTTTGTTTATTACCGGCATAATATCTCGTTACGGGTAAAAACTCAACGCGAAAACAACGGAAAGTGTGATTGAGAAATAAACCTTCCGAAAAAACCAACCTTCTTTCAGAAGATAAGAGAGATTCCAGTTTCAGAGTTTTTTTTATTTTTTTAAATTAAAAAAGGTGTAAGTGAATCAGTCAGTACAAAAGTCGCTCAAACGGAGAATTATCATCAATTTGGAATATTTTCATATTTTGAATATTGCAATTCAATTTCATAATGATCGTAAAATAAACACAGAAGTTATTCATGAAATAATGTTTTCAAATAGTGTGGAGTAATTTCAAGCAGGAAAAATATGAATACATGGATGCACGTGCACAGAACTGAGCAAGGCGAACTTTTGACTCAGTGCAGGATGTCTCATAGTCGAGCATGACCGACTAGAGCGCTCTTGTCAGCAAGTCCGTTGAGGAACAGCAGCAGTTGGTCTCAGGTTTCAGGTCTTAGGTTGCCATCTCACGCTGGGGGCGTGGTCCGTGGGCGTATTGCGGTGTGTGGTTAAGAAAACTTCAGGTGCTTAACAATAATTGAATGAAACTTGAGATAAGTGGGCGCTCTCTGTGTGTATGTGTGTGTGTGTGTGTGTGTGTGTGTGTGTGTATGTGGGCCATTGACAAAACCTAGAAAGCACTCACATGAGCAGAAGAGTCAGGGTGCTTAGAGGGGGAAAAGGGCACAGTGAGGCCAACATTTATGATTGGGTCTATTAAACAAAAGTTCTGTGGTTCATTTGGCACAATTATGAAAGGAACCACAGATGCAATAGCAATTATTACGTTAAAGAAACACAAGGGGAAATGGAGTTGAGGGGAAACTACTTTTCTGGGGTCGAAATTAGTTGACATCGGGGATTTGGTAAGAACAATGGCCAGTTGTCGCTCAGTTAGCAGTTGCCGATGATAAAGAGAAACATCATTGACAGCAACAAAAAGCACTCTTTATACTGAATTTCCAATAACTCGTAAATATTTAAATTTGTGGCACGGTCTGGCAACACCGCACGTTTCGAACCTAAAGACAGTGTTTAATTGGATTACGCTGCTCGACACGGGCTGAAACTATTTCTGAAAAGGTCAGCAGAAACAGATTGTTACGGAGTGTTGCCAGATACTTGGGTAAAAGTAGTTGTCCTAACAAGAGTCTGGACACCAAGCTTGTCAGGATCGGACCATAAACGCTTAAGATATACATTTTCTAAAAGAAATAAATTTTTCAACTCAAAATGCGCTGAACAGGAATTCATCTTAGAATTCACCATAGATTGCGCAAATAGGTTAATATTTTTTGTGAAAAAAATCTATGCACTTTAACGTACGTACATACACACATATGTACATATATTCATAATAGAGGTCTGTATGGCTGCACTCAAAACGTCAAATGAGACATTCATGCCCAACTGAATTGAATGAATTCGGCTGCGTCTTCCAATGAATTGAATGAATGAATTGAAACTGAAAACTTCACTTTCCAAAAAGGCAGAAAGAATCGAATGACGAAGTGCCTTAATTTTTGTTTCTTTTCATTAAATCTTGTCACGAAAACATTTATGTGAGGTGGCAGCCCTTAACAGCATTGCAGCATCCCTGGTTGAGGAGAGAGGGCAACGCCGATAGATGTAAGAAGAAGAGAACAGAAGTCACTACTATTCGCTAGAAGTCGTCGTGAGCGTCAGTCGTCAGAAAGTTGAACCAAATCGAATCGAAATCGTTGAATTTAATATTGTTAACTCTTTTCATTTGTTAATCACCGTTCCTTGAACCATTAATAATAAACACTACTTATACATAATCTTACATTTATATGAGTCGAATTTTCTGATATCCAATTTTGTGACGACAATTAATAAAAAAAAGGAAACATCAGATGCAAATTAACCTTTAGTATGAAACTCACAGATTAGCTGCTCTTCACGCCAAATCTTGACTATTCCGCTTATTTCAGCCTTATCCAGCCAAATCTGGCTTTTCCCGAAAAATCACAATTGAGAAAAAGGGAACTTTCCCCAGTGATTCCCTTGCGTTTCCTCGTTTGCGGAATTCTTGAGGAACTCTGCCGGGACTTCTGCAAGGATTCCTTCGGCAATTTAGCCAAAAATTTGACAAGGATTCCTTTACGATTTTTCAACAAAATTCCTTAATAATTTAAAAAAAAATTAATAAAAATTAAAAAAAAAAAATTAAAAAAATAATTTTTTTTATTATGTATGTGAGTTAGGTGTTTAACTCGTAAGTTTATTTCTAAATGCAAATTAATGAAAAGTTACAAGATTAATTTGAGGTGTCTCGTTTTTTTCTTTTCCCACGTGGTTTTTTCAGCTTTTTCTTTTTTCGTGTCGTTTTTCTGCTTCTGCTTTTTGCGACAAGTTTTTCCCAAGTGTTGTCCTCTTTTTTGCTGATCCGAAAACTCCCTCTCTTCTGCTGTTAACTCAAAATGTGCTGCTTAATTAGAATATCGGCTGTTGGCTCTCTGCTGTTGATCTGCTGTTACAGTTCTGCTGCTGCTATTCTGCTGTTGTTGTTCTGCTGCTGCTAATCTGCTGTTGTTGTTCTGCTGCTGCTAATCTGCTGTTGTTGTTCTGCTGCTGTTGCTCTGCTGAAGTTGTTCTGCTGTAAATCTGCTGTGTGTTACCTATCCAATCTTACATTCGGCCATTCCTGATTAGTCATCTGTCCCAGATGACCATGCATCCTCATTATCTATGGTATAACGCCACAGCTTCATGTGATCGCAGCTTGTAGATGTGTTGGTAGGGCCTTCCACATCAGCTGCTTTTCGTACATCATAGCGGCCGTTTCTTTTCACCTTCGTAACTTCATACGGTCCCAAATATTCACTGGCAAGCTTCTTTCCTGCGATGAACTGAGTACGACGTATGGCAACCAAATCCCCAACTCGATAGACGATCTCTGGTCCTCTCTTGGTATCGTATTGCTTCTTATAAGAATCTTGTGCATGCTGAATTTCGTTTCTTGCGTTTTGTCTCATCTGCTGTCGTTCGTTATCAAAATTGTTGTACATTTCCTCTTCCAGAAGCTGCTTTATACGATCAGTGGGTATATTGTTCATCCTCACACCGAACATTAGTTCAAAAGGCGATCTCTTAGTCGATGAATGCACATGTGAATTGACCGCTCTCTGCACATCTGGTACTGCCTTGAACCACTTAGACGTGTCTTCTGCCGAAATCTTTGAGATGATCGAAAGTACTGTGCGATTTACTCTCTTTATCTGGCCATTTCCTCGAGGTACTCCGGTTGTACTCCATATGTGTTCAATTCCGTTCTCCTTAGCATACTCTGCAAACAAATTGGCAGTAAATGCAGATCCTCTATCTGACACCATGCGTACTGGATTTCCAAAAACTTCTGACCAGGTTTTAATCTTCTGCAGCGTCTCCTCACAACTGGTTGTCTTTGTAGGGAAAAGCCATATAAATTTCGAAAAAGCGTCCACCATCGCAAATATATATTTATACTGCTTTGCAGTTGCATCCATAGGCCCCAAATGGTCCATATGTAGCGTATGCAGTGGCGTGTCTCCTTTATCAATGCAAGTCAGGAAGCCTTCCTTCTTGCCCAGCTTTTTGTTGAAAATTATACATTTGACGCAATTATTCACAAGCTGTTGCACCTTCTGCTGCAAATGAGGTATCCAATAATATTGCTGAACAGCGTGTGTAGTTTTTTGAACAGCAAAGTGACCAACGTTGTGAGCTTCGGTTATGATCTCTTTCTCCATTTGCTTTGGAACTACGAGCAAATCGTTTCCGTTCACCTCCTTGTATATAAGGCCACCTTTTATCTTGTATCCTTCAAAGGGACGATTTGAGAGAATCTCCACTATTGCCTTCAACATCTCGTCTTTGGATTGAGCATTTTTGATTCGTGCTGTGATCTCCAAGGACGCCAGCATTACCCGATTGGGATAGCGGCTCAAACAATCGACATGTTTTAGCCTTTCGCCTGGTCGGTGTTCAACTTCAAAATCGAAATCCTGCAAATATATAATCCATTGGGTTACCGCTCTTGGAACATCCGTCTTGTTCAGCGTTTGCTTGAAAGCGGTGCAATCTGTGACCAGCTTAAATGGTGAACCCAACAAATAATGCCTAAATTTCTTCACTGCTAGGTATACGGCCTTGCCTTCCAGAATGTAGCTGTGTTGACGTGACTCAGCTTCTGTTGTTTTCTTGCTCCAAAACTGTACCGGATGGAGTTTGCCTTCTGCCCACTGCAAGAGCACCGCTGCAAATCCGTCTTTTGACGCATCCGTGTGCAATTCGGTCTTAGCACCTCTGCTGTACAGCTTTAAAACTGGCTCCATGGTTAATGCATCCTTTAACAGCTGAAATGCCTTCATCTGAGGTTCAGCCATTTTAAATACAACATCTTTCCGCAGCAAATCCGTCAAAGGTCTTGCAATCTGGGAATAGTTCAGTACAAATTTTCTAAAAAATCCCGTCAATCCCAAGAAAGCTTGGATTGCTCTGATGTTTCTTGGCACCGGAAATCTGCTAACTGCCGCCGTCTTTTCCTGTCCTGGCCAGACACTTCCATTCTCAATATTGTGTCCCAAGAAGTAAATTTTCGTCTGCAGAAAATGACATTTGCGCCACTTGATTCTTAAACCAAACGCTCCAGCTTTTTCGAACACCCGTGTCATCTTCTCTAAACAGCTCTCCGCAGTCTCAGCGTGAATAATTATGTCATCCATATACAAGTCGAGTATATCCTTGTTTATCAGCTCTTGGAACACATAGTTCACATATCGGATGAATACTGCCGGCGAATTACGAAATCCAAACGGAGCTCTATTGAATTCGTACAGTCCTGATTTGGTGATAAACGCTGTGTATTTTTTGCTGCTTTCCTCTATGGGAACATGGAAGAATCCGTTCTCCAGATCCATCACCGTAAAATACTTCGCTGTCTGCAGCTTTTCCAAAACCTCTTCGATAACCGGGATTGGAAAACAATCCTTTAACACCATTGAGTTCAGCTTTCTAAAATCGACGCAGATTCGGCGAGTTCCATCCTTTTTGTTTACCAGCACCAGACGGCTAGCAAAGTTCGACGTCGACTGCCGTATAATGCCAGCTTTCAACCACTCGTCGATCTGCGTTTCCACATCTTCTTCCTCGGCAATCGCGAACCGATTTGGAGCTTGACGAAATGGAGTTATCTCGCCATCTGGAACAAATCGCATCATCACTGGCACCTCCACCACGACATCTGCCAATTTGTAGTTATCTATCAGTGTCGATACGTCCTTTGCAAACTGAGGGGGAACATCGATATCAGCATTTGTATTGACCACGCTATATATACTTATCTGGTTTGACTCCTCACAAGCTTTCTCCCCCTGCGAGGAAGAAAACTTGTATCCTTCGATCGACGACGAAAAATTGAATTTGGAGACGAAGTCGAATCCCAGCAGCGCGTCATATTCAATGTCCTCATCCGCAACAATTACAAACTTGTGTGAGGTTACTTCTTCGTCGACTCCAACATCTGCTTCGAAACATCCAACTGGACATGTGATCTTGTTGCCCAGCCCACGTAACTTCGACGCAAAGCCTTCTAGATTGAGATCAGGTATTTTGTTGAAGATGCACTTCCTCATGATCGACACGTCAGCTCCTGTATCCACCAGACACTGCACCTCCACGTTGTTAATCGTCACCAGCTTCATGCGATTTGCATTCCGCACAACTTGAACATCAACCACAGGACCAGGACAATTCTTTGACATATGTCCCTCTTTGTTGCAACGGAAGCATTTGGTAGCGGCCCTACAATCCTTGCGCAAATGGTCGGCTGATCCACAATTAAAGCAATGACTCTTCTTGTCATTAGATTCAAATGGCTTCTTTTGACTCGGCACAAACGGCTTTGACTTTTTGTCAGTATCACGGTCAAAAATCTCATATTGCTCCTGCAGCTCTCTGAACGACTTGCAACTGTAAAGCGTATATTTGAAGTCGCTTTTTAACTGAAGACCGTCCACGATATAGCGGATTACAGATTGTTCATCAACATAACCGACGGCTGCAATTTTTCTCATTTGTAAGAGATATTCGTGAAACGACTCCTTGCTCTGCTTTTTACGTTCACGTAGCTCTGCGTGCACATCCGCACTGCTGAATTTACGGGTAAACTCGTTTTCCAACAGTGTTCTTAGTTCACAATACTGGTAGACGCGAGTCGACTCCAGAAATAACTTTGCCGTTTTGGTCATCTTGGCACGAGCCTGTACATACATTTGCTTTATGTTTAAGCCGTAAGCCTCAGCGTTCAACTCGAAGTTATCGAACCATTGTTTGACCGGAATGGACTCTCCGTCAAACTCTGGTATAATTTTTGCAAAACTTTGTGCATCAATTTTGCCATCATTTCTGTTTCGCTCCTCAGCTCCAAACTTTATAGCGAGCAGCTGAACAAGTTCTTGCAGCGTTTTTGTATTTTCGGCGATCGAAATGCTTTCATTAGCCATTTGCATCGTCGACCGCGAGTTTCCAGCCGCAGCACTGCCCTCCGGCGGCCCTTCGTCAAGCACAAGCCTGTCGTTGAACTTCAGGCCTTCTTGGCGCGCGGCTGCTGCTCTAGTGTTATATCCTGTCTGCAGTAAATCCTTCTCGTTCCCGTCTGTGTGCGACATTTTGCCGCTTGTAGTAGTCCAACCTCAACTTGCGACTCTGCTGAGTAACTTGGTACAACTTTAACCAACTTGCACTTTTCAGGTTAGGACGAGCCCCCAAATGTGAGTTAGGTGTTTAACTCGTAAGTTTATTTCTAAATGCAAATTAATGAAAAGTTACAAGATTAATTTGAGTTGTCTCGTTTTTTTCTTTTCCCACGTGGTTTTTTCAGCTTTTTCTTTTTTCGTGTCGTTTTTCTGCTTCTGCTTTTTGCGACAAGTTTTTCCCAAGTGTTGTCCTCTTTTTTGCTGATCCGAAAACTCCCTCTCTTCTGCTGTTAACTCAAAATGTGCAGCTTAATTAGAATATCGGCTGTTGGCTCTCTGCTGTTGATCTGCTGTTACAGTTCTGCTGCTGCTATTCTGCTGTTGTTGTTCTGCTGCTGCTAATCTGCTGTTGTTGTTCTGCTGCTGCTAATCTGCTGTTGTTGTTCTGCTGCTGTTGCTCTGCTGAAGTTGTTCTGCTGTAAATCTGCTGTGTGTTACCTATCCAATCTTACATGTATATATGTATTTTAAATTTGAATTTTCTTAATTTTTTTTTTTTACATTTTTTAGTTAAATTTTGTAGTAATTTTTTATTCCCAATGTACGTAGTTTATCTTGCCAAGTAGATTCAGCTCCCACCATTTGCCATCGACCACAGTCTTGAGAGAAATTCCAGACGAAGTTCGTTGCATGCTTCCAAGTACCATATATAACAAAATAAATGCATAAGTATTCTTTTTTTTTTAAATTAATTAATTTTATTATAAAAAATTACAATTTGATTTAGCAGTAGCAGCAGCCGGCAGCGACATTGTCAATTATTTTGTTGCACAAATTTTGTCCCGAGGGTATGTTCTGGAGGGTATGTTGCCCCGAGAATTGATAGTGGGGGAGCTAATTCCCATATCTGCAACAGGAAATAAAAATATCTCCCTAAGAAGACGTATTTTTGGCTATTCATTGTTTCAATGCAAAAGTTGCAGCTAAGCCCACGTGAATTAGAACCCAGCTCTGTATTCATGTGTGGAAGGCATACACAGATACATAGATACAAGTACAGATACAGATGCCCTGTAAATTTAAACACACCACAGTTACCACATTTTCCAGATGAAATTGCAGTTATTTTCGCCATTAAATATCTTTCATGCCCGGAGAATACATTTTGTATTTACGCCTTTGGGTGTAAAATAGGGGAAAACAGGTTTTGGGCCAAGGCTTGTTCAGGGGCGTAGTGCTCCAGAGGGGGAATAGAAGAAGCGCTGTTTGTGGTTTGGCATAGTTAGTCGTAGTGATTTTTAGCCGGAAAAAGAGAGAGAGAGAGAGAGTGCTTCAAGTGGCCATGATGCAACGTCCAAAAATGTATCAATAAACGCAGTAAAATGTTTGCAAAATGCGTGTGTATCGTGATGGATGAGTGTCCGCTTAATAAATACGTGTGTGTGTGTTTCTGTGCTGTAACATGATGTAAAAATCAAATTGCACATACATATATGTATATATAGATTGAGAATAACTCCCAAAAACAGTCAGTGGCTGTAGCAAAGGTTGCGCCAAAACGAGAAACCACAGCATAATTGTTGTGCACTTTATTATGGAGTGCCAAAAGCTGAACCAGTTGCCTTGGTTATGCCACCCTCAACTCCCGACCCAAAGGGGAATCGAGGGGGTGCCAGAGGGGTGGGGAGGGCAATCAGGAGAAAGAGAGCGAGAGAGAGGGAAAGGTCCGTGGCCAAATTGAATGACTGGCATAATATGTGCATGTAGTTGAAAGCATATCTATATATTGTTTTTGCATCTCAACTGAATTTCACATCCCTGGAAACCAAACAAAAACTGTAACAAAATCAACCAAAATCATGCTCGACTCATTACAAAAGTCCTTCTCATGGCCTCCTCAATGATATATTGCCAAAAATGGAGTAGAATTTTGTCCATCATCAATACAACAACATCATTTTGGCTAAAAGTTCGAGGCTAACGTTGCGCTACTAACTTGATATGACAATAAAATAACTGAACAATTTTCAGCATGCTTTATGCAATTATAAATCATTAAGGGCAACTCTGATGGAGTTCTCAACATAACCTCGAAAACCCCAACTACGTTTGTTTCTCTGCCTCTTTGCCCTTGTTTGCAGATTCATTTTAATAGTGTCTAAAAGGCAGCTTAGGTAAAAGTACTTTCATTTTAATTCAGTATATTAAGTTTGAAAAAATAATTTTAAAACATAGTTTCAGCTTAACCTCACTTTAGCTTAAATATGGTTCAACACATTTCCCCAACTTTTAGTTTAAATAGTCTACAATATTCATTTATTCCAATTTGTATGAAAGATAGAATTTACATTTAATTTAGCTTAATCAACTATGTATGGCTAATGTGGTTCAACCATAACCTCTAAAGCTTACTACGAACTTTTGAAAATGTAGTTTACTTTTACAACTACAAAGTCAAAGTCCATTTTCAGGTGATCACCGCTTAAAAATTCCATGTCCTCAACTTTTGTCGAAAATTTGGACTTTCAGTTTTTTTTTTTTGTTGCACAGTTGTTCCACATCACCTGGCTTTTAAAATGAGAAATATCATTAATTACCTAGTTGCATGTCACCTGGCTTTTAAATAGGCCATATCATTAATTAGCTAGTGATATGGATCATTTTAAAGTTCAGGTGATATATGTCTAACAGCAATATTTACTAAAATTATTTTAACTTTTGGTGGCTTGACACCTACTTACACAAGTGCCAAATTAAAGTAAATTTTTCGAAAGAATATTGTAACTATTAAGTGACTTTAATTCTAAATTGGATAGCTCACTTTTTCTGAATTGTGCCATTTGCCCTGATTATTGAAACATTCCACAGTAAAATTCAATTCATATGTCGTCCCCTGAGCTCGAATCTATTTTAAGCTGAAAATGAACGAAAAATTGTGAATCGTCAAGCCTAAGCTCTAGTTTATCTTCACTTCATCAAACTGTTTAATTAAGAAATCCGATGAAGCGATCAGTTTCAAATGGTATGTCAACTGACGCTCGAAGTTCCAACTGAATTTGCGACTAATTTATGCTTGTGTTGCATACAACTCAATCGAGTCGCACCAACTAAACTTGCCACAAATTGTTGATCGCACACGTTTGGCCCCGAAAAGCGAAAATACGAAATACGAGAGAAATCATTGTAGAACAGACGCTGATGACGACGTCGACGGCGACGTCAACGTCAACGTCAACGTCGACCGCAGCCACCAGGTGACAGCCGCTCGGCGGCTTTTCATCACCGCGAAGGAGAGAAGTGCCCGCGAAAAGGGGCGGCGAAAAAAGGGGGCGTGATGCGACGCGACGCGACGACTGTGGCAGAGGTTGTCGCTGTCACTGAGGCCGGTGCTCCAGGGCCATGCAACAACGCAAACAACAACAACGACAACAACAACAATAACGAGGACTTTATTTTCATTTTCCGCGAACCAACAAACAATTTAATTTCACACGCGAGCGCCAGTGTTGTCGTGCGGCATGTGAAATCAGCCATCCGTTACGGCAACACACACACACACACACACACACACACACACACACACACACTCAGATATTTATATGTATGTACGTATATGTGGCTGCCTCTTGCCGCATGCAAATAGCAAATGATGCCTCAAGATTTGTTCAGGTTACGGCAAAAGTTCGGGCCCACCAACTTGGCTCGGTTGCCTGTTAAGTCAATGACTTTTATGTACATTTTGATGGACTTTTAATCCACACACTCAACACACACCCACACACACTCACACACACACACATACGTGCACCATGTGTGTGTGAAAATGTGCTTTTGTGGCCACCATGAGGGTCCCATCATTTGGTCGCCCGCTGTCCTGATTCTCTTGTCTCTCTCTTGTCCAGGGCCAAAACGCTTAATGTGCTTAAGATGAGTTACATTATATGACCAAAAGTGGCCATCTCTTTGTCTCTCTTTCTCTCTCTCTCTCTCTCTCTCTGTCTCTCTCCCTCTCATTGTCTTTCTCTGTCGCACACAATTGTCTTTTAATACTTAGCACCCAACGTTTACAGGAGTATAATAATTTTGTGGCATCTCAAAAACTACAAGAACTAGTGCTACACAGAAAAAAAAATCCGGGCTATTTAGCCCGAATTCAAGCCGAAACGATGTCAGAAGTGGGGTAATCTCGGAGTTTCTTAAATCAAGTACGAAATACTTGATTTTTTCAATCCCCAATTCAAGCCTGAAATTCTTAAATTCAGGCTAAAAAAAAATAATTTTTTTTGTTACATTTAAACTTTTTTTTAACATTTTTTTTTAACCTTTTTTATTAAATTTTTTTTTTAAGTTTTTTTTTTAATTTTTTTTTTATTTTACATTTTTTTTTTTTAATTTTTTTTTTATTTTTCATTTTTTTTAATTTTTTTAAAATTTTTTTTTTATACAAGTTTTTTTTAATAGATTTTTTTTTTAATTATTTTTTACTTTTCTTTCTATTTTTTTCTATTTTTACCCTTTTTTTTTTTAATTGACGGTGGGAATCGAACCCAGGTTTTTTTTCAAACAGGTCGGCGACTCTAACCACTGAGCCACCGAACCAGTTGAAATGAGAGAGGCCGAAAGAGAATATAGTAATTTGGGCTTATTTTCCCATTTTAATCTCGATACAGGCTTGATTATTCAGCTTAAGCCTGGAAACATACTTAAAAAATGCAGGCTTAAATCAAGTATTTTAGGCTTGATTTTAGAACGGCATTTTTTTTTCTGTGTACCAATTTTTTTGTGACAATTGAGACTCTGACTTAAAAATAAAAGCGAGTTACAAGCGTAACTTTATTTTCATTTAAGACTGTAACTTAAAGTTTATATTAGTTAAATTTATAATTTTTGTTTTAGTTTTATCAATATTTAATTTACATTTTGTCGACTGCACTTAGTTGTGCTATATTATAAAAATAAAAATAAATAAATGATATGTTCTCTAAATACGATCTCCATCATTTTACATACAACAACAAATGCAGATGTACAAAATATACATATATTAGCAGAGATCAAATCGTTTTCTTGACACCTCTGAAAGAGTTAGAATCCCGAAGCTGCTTCCGTTTAAGCAATTTAGTTTATTTTTTCTTTAAATGTTTTATTATTATAACATTATTTGTACTTTTTTTATATGGTGATATCCAAAGATATGGGTATCTCGAAGTCGAGCCCGCTTTTATTTGTTGTCTCTCTCTGTCGCTGTGTGTGTTGAAGGAAATTCCATTTGGTAATGTTGGAAAAGTATAAAGTTTAATATTGTGCTTTTGATTTCGTATTTCCCTTGCCCCATTCTTAACGTCCTTTGCGCCTTAACTCCTTTACTTCCTTGCGTCTTGTCTCGTTGTTTCTCGACTTCCGTCTTGACTTCCTTTTTGACCATTAATAGGTGTACTTATAGGTTTAATGGAGTAACACTCGACTGCTCCATTGGTGTCTGCTTGTCTTTATGTAAAGACAGTCATCCAGATGACTGTCTGTGTATGTGTGTGACATTGTTTAAAATTGCATTTACCCTTCACTTCTTTACCCGTTTAGTCTTAGCCGTTTTTGGTCAGTTTAGGGGGGACCGCAGTTGGTCGCTTTGTATTGTTTAGTTATGCAACTGTCGTTCAATGTGTGGTAAATAGTTTGCATTTGACTATTTACCACAAACTGTCACACACTCACACACACACACACACTCCTTAACACCCACGCACTTATACACGTCCAATTCTAGGTAAACTGTTGTGCTTTTGAGATTTAAATTAGTTAAGTAAATGCTACGAGCAGTGCCTATAAAGTTGCTCAGCCTCCAAAATGTGGCATAAGCTGCAGTCTGCTGCAACTAAACTAAGCACAGCAAATTGCCAGATTAACATACTCACACACACAGAGGGACACTCGACACTGAGAACTCAACTCGACTGGACACAGAATTGTAGCAGTTGTCATACATGATGATTAGAAATGCATTAAATTGTTGCAGCTCAACTGCCTGTTAAGTGAAGCATTTCTTGTGGCAAGTGGCCTTTGAAGTGCTGAATTTGAGAGTGTGCATGAATATATAAGTATATACTTAATTTGTTACTGCATGTAGCACTAACATTTCATTTATTTCTTAATCTTTGACAATTATATCTGTGATCCAAGGACCCTTCAAGTGAAAATTCCTAAGTGGCGAGTGGAGTGTAACAATTTATTTTGAAATTTGAAATATTTTATTTATTTCATTTTATATTTTATTATTTCAATTAATTTGCGCTCTTTAAAGTGCACTTTTATTTTTCTTTCAAAAATTTTTTTTATGTAATCGGGATATATATTTCAAATTTCAACCAGATATCCCATCTATATATATATATATAGAATTATATTCAAAAATCAAACCCCCGCGCACTCCTGACCTTTTTTTGCTAAAGTCAACCGAAAGTTCAAAAAGTACTCGAAAATATAGGTGCATAGTGAAAAAAATTAGTTTTTTTTTTAAATTTATGCATTTAGTATGAAAAATAAATAAGTCAAATAAATAAATAAGTTAAATATGAAGACTAAGCTTAATTGAAAGACGGACTGCTCTAAACTTGTCTTTATAAACACTAAAATTTCTCTAATGCCATTTTTTGAAAAAAAACTTCAACTTTGACGGACTCCACAGTTTACATAAATTTTTTTTTTTAATTTAAAATCTGCATATAATACTTCAATCATTTCTCAATTCACAAATATAAATATTTTTCTCAAACGGAACGAGTTTTCGGAACCAGATACTCTGATAGAAAAAAGTTTACCTTTTTAGTGCGCCTTTTGGTATTGCACTTATAATAATATAGTAAATTAACTAGTTGAGCAACTTAATTGTTGTACTCATTCTAATAGGAATTTATTGAAACATATCTTTAAAAATATAATGGACAATTTAATCTGCTTTGGAACTAAATTTTGGAATATTTTTTGAACGTACATAAAAACATATGCGCAAGGCTGCGAAACATTATTATTACACTTATTTGGAACTAATCTATTTAAGTGCTAAATAAAAAGCTAATTTAATTTATGAGAGCTATTCGAAATAAATTTTATTTTCAATTTGAAAAGTTTTGGAACAAATCATATTACGTTCAATCTAATTAGCTCAATCGAATATAATTCAATTTAAATTTGGAACTATTACAAATTGTATTTATTCCATCGGAACCAATGGACTTAAATTCCATTAAAGAAGTTATAAATTGAAACACTTTGAATACAAATGATTTATATAATGAGTAGTTTTATGACCCAAGAGTTTTCAATTTAATTATAAATTGCCAACGAAGAGAAGCCATTGACCAAATCGAGAAATATTTCGTAGTTAGCACTTAATCATAGGGGTTTTTATTACAATATTCAAATTGCTCGAACTGACATAGAATGCATTTAATTCATACTTGCTGTCAGCTACTTGCATTCAATTGACTGGCCATCAATATTAATCGATGAACTATAAAAACATGTATTCTTAAATATTGTATTGTGTATGTGTTTGTAGCATGTACATATGTTAAGCGGTATATGGCACTACCAAAGTCTGTTTAAGCCTGAAATTATGGGCACAATTGAAGCATCAAACAGGATGGGATTCACTCAAGACGCCTGAAGGTATGCAAAATTGTTTGATTATTAGCTGGCGACTGAGTGGCACCAAAACTCAAATAATATTAATTAAATTTGCTCAACTATTTGCCATTAAAACGTTAGGCCGCATGGCAATCAATGTTCCAAGCATACCATCAACAACAACAGTAACAACAACAACAGCAATCAATTAAACAACAACTACAACTAGGCGAAAAAGTTATTTTCATTATGCCGAAGTTTTGATACGCTTGTTGACCGCTGAACGTTTAAAAAAAAACATATTAATTAAAATTTTATTGTAAAAGTTACTTATGCTTGTTGTTGAGATATCTCTAGAAACAATAAAGATTTTTCTGCTAAGGTAAAAGAAATTTTTTTTTAAATTTTGCTTTATTTATTTAATACTTAAATTCGTGCAAGAAAATAGAAAACATTGATGCTAGAGGTTAAAAACTGCTTGTGATGTATCTGATTTTCACATTTTCTGCGTAAAAAATTTAAATTGTTTAGATTTTAAAGTTATTTTTAATGTAATTAATTGTGATATTGTTTGTGTTCTTCCACATACATTGTATGACAAATGTGCTAATGTGCAACTCTGTGCTTAATGTTGATTTTGTACCAATCGTTTCCATGGCAGCTTCATGTGTATGTGACATGATATAGTCAAATATAGAATTGATGGAGTCTTTTCCCTAATCAGTCAAATTGTGGTACCCACTAAAAGGATATCAACAAGAAGCATATGCTTACCTTAGTAAAACTGGCCAGTTGTATCATCATCTCTCTCTGCATCGTCCTTTTCATCTCTTTCAGCATCTCCTTTTCCTTCTCCTTCTCCTTCTCCATATCTTATCGCCATCTCTATCCTTATTCACTTGCTTATGTGATGGCGTGTGCTTGGAAGTGGCTTGTGTGCAATTTCCATCGGGTCGGCGTCTGTTGGCCATGTTTATCAATCTACTATTGCATTGTTCTTGATGCTTGCCCCAGCATGTGGCAAGTGTTTTTGCATTTGCGTCGCATGACAATTTGCGGTTGTTGCTTGACTTGTCCATACGCAATGTGCGGAGGTCATCTTAAATTTGTTTAGTTGTTTATCTCCCTATCCCCATCCCTCTTACTCCCACTGTTCATGGCTTCCATCTCTCTCTTTAGTTGGCCGCTTCGTTTGTTCGATTTACGTGGTGAAAGTTATGTGCATTGCCGACTTTTGACCGTTGCTTTGGCAGTTGCAGCTTCTGCTGCTGCCACACTTGGATATACACATGTATACTAGTATACGTATATGTACATTCATATACATATAAATATCGTATACGCACACATACTTACCCATTCACAGTCAGACAAAAATATATTCGTGTACATATATTGCATGTGCCACAGCTAGCAGATAGATGACCGTCCTGAGAGTCCAGTTTTCAATTTTCAACTGGCCATATTCACTACGCCATGTCTTGAATACGGCTAACCGCATTGTTTACAGAAAGCCCCAAGGACATTAGATATTTATATGCTACTTATTGCTAGTTGTGACATGATATTGATTATAATTTCCAGCAAGATATACGCGAAAATTAGACAATGTTTTTCTGGTTTTTGTAAGTATATGAATATAATTAATTAAAAGTAGAGCTAAAACTACAATTAATATTAAGTCTGTCAAGCGATAGTTTGACGATTCTCGACAACAAAATGCAGCTAAAACATAAAACAGCTTTATTATTTTACACAAAAGTTAAAAAAATAAAGTTTTTTATTTCATTTTATCTAGTAACTTTTTAAGAAATAAGTATTGTATTTTTAGAAATGATCAACTACGTACATTAACAGCCTTCAAACACTCAAAAATTGCTTGCTTAAACTAATGAAGTAATAACAACTAGAACTTCTAAATCTTTCATTCACACATTTTTTTTCACATATTCTTCAGTTTGATGTAGTTTAGTTACATTTTAACAATTTTAATATTTAATTCTACAAATTTATTTTATTTTCGCTTATTTAGTGCCATACAAATTTGATCTTGAATATCACAAACTAAAATTCAAAATTAAAGATAAGAAAATTAAAGCCAAAAATCAAACTTAAAAATGAGAAAAAAAATTGTATGTATGAAAAACCGAAATTAACCCTTATAACTGAAACGGTTACTAAACGGTTATTTTGGTTTATAGAGTTTCGGTTTAAAGGTTTCGGTCAAATGAAACTTTTTTTTCGGTTACGGTTTCAGTTACGGTTTAAAATTTTAATCGGTTCTTATCGGTTATTGTTAGGGGTTTAATCCCTGACTAGAACTATATTAACACTATGCAAATAATAACTATGGTTAGTGCATTTTAATGGCTGGCATGCAAATACTTGTACATTTCCAACGACAACTGCGAAGACAATGTGAAAAAGCTTTTACTACAATACTATACAATCGCCCAGCAAGTTCATATCTCAAGACCAAATCCCTAATGGTATGTGTGTTGTGTGTATGTACTTTGGCATGTCTAGTATGCTATATGTTTGCATATTGTCTACGAATCTGCTATTCGAATCCCATTCTCTGTTTGACTACCAACTAACCAACTGTCTCCTGCACTGTCCTTTGTCCATTGTCCTTGTTTCGATGTCCCGCTGCGTTTGAATATAGAATTTGTTTACATACATTAGGGTGTCCCTTATTTTTGCGAAGACATTATTTTTAAACGCATACTGGCTAGTTCTGTTCATTTGGTCCTAAAGCATTTGGAAATAAAATTTGACATAAATCGGAGTACGATAATCCATGCAAACTTGCATCGAAACATGAAAACACATCGAAAAATGTATAATCAGTGTTAAAACGCGATTTTTACTTCCATTGAAGTGAAAATTTGTTTTCAAGTGCTTTAAGACCAAATAAACACAACATAAAAATTAAAAATAAAAACTTTTAAAATTTTTTGTCTCATATAGTCTTTCAATTTTTCGATGCAAGTCGGCACGGGTTATCATACTCCGATTTAGGTGAAAATTTATTTCCGAGTGCTTTAGGACTAAATGAACAGAACTCGCCAGTATACTATGGTAAAAAAGTCCGATATTTTGGCATAAACTCAAATTGTATTTTGTTCAGTATCTTAAAAATTTTTTTATTTTCCAAATGTAAAAAGTCCAAAGCAACCAAAAATAATTTTTTTAGATTTTTCGGGACTACCCTTAGTGTTTTATGCGCGCTCAAAGTCAGCTGATTGAGCGTTGCCACATGAACTGAAAAAGCGCGGGAAAAATAATTGCAACTTTGAGAGCCAATTGTGTTTGTTTTGGAAGCATATTACAAATTGCTAAATATGGATAAAGTTGATAAAGGTATTTAAAAAACGATAGTAGTAGTGATTTTTAGTATTTGTGTTTCATTGTGCAACTGTCCAATGTGTTGTTTATGTGTATTTTTAGCTAAAAACTAACAAATGTGTTCCTGTTCCGTTAAGCTCTACATTAGTACATCACAAAACAGTACGAGAGTTTTGAGTAAAGGTTATTAACTAAACCATCTAGAATCAGATGTTAATAATCCTGTTTGCTCGATTTTGTTCCTTTTCGTGAAAAATTACATGTTGTAGGTGTGAATTTTGGCTGAAAATTCGTATTTTTCTTAGATTCATATGGGGAGCGAGGTGAAAACGTTGTCAAATTAAAAAACAAACAAAATTGTAAATTCTACTTAAGTCTAATAAGCAAACATTCAAAGTTTAAAATAAATTGCTTTATATTTAAGTTTAAAAAAATGTTTTTTAGTTTTTTTCTTAGTCGGGGAGGAAGGGAGGATGAAGACAAGGTCCAATTGAATAACAAACTAAAATTATATATTTTTGAATAATACAAGTAAGCTTCGTGTAAAATTTCAAGCCTCTAGCTATATATTTAGATATTTTATCAATTTGATTTCACTTTTTCGAACAGTCGTATGGGGAGGGGGAGGTGAAGGCGTGGTCCAAGTTAAAAAAAAAAAATCCAAAATTCTAAATTAGTTTAACTAAAGTACATGCAAAATTTCAAGTGTCTATCTTTATATTTAGAGTTTATGCCAAAATATCGAGTTTTTTTACCATAGTGCAGTATGCGTTTAAAAATATTGACTTTTCAAAAATAGGGAACACCCTAACATGCATACATACATACATATATATTTATATGAATTCGTGTGTGTGTGTGGGTGTGTGTGTGAGTGAGGCTGCAACTTACTGTGATATTCCCACATGGTCTTCATGTTCTTGTTCTTCTTCTACATACATTCTTTTTCCTTGTGCTCTGAGGTCGACTTGGGGTCGTGTCGAACTGGACCGGGGTCTTGGTCCCTGTCCCTCTCCCTGTCCGTGGTCGCTTCACCTTCCGCCATAAAGCATTGACAAAAATGTGCCACCTCCACACATATTTTCTATAAAGGAAATATGAATGTATTGCCACACACAATACACACACACTCACACACATACACACAACACACACGCAAGTAGTCACAAACACTCACATAGTTTGCCTTATTGGCATGCACTTTTGATTTATATTGAATTGAAAAAGCGATGCTTCAAAATTCAGTTCACTGTGTTGAATATTTTCAAGAGGAATGGAAAGAGGCAAAGAACAAATGTATTGCTTTAGACAATTGCATTTGCAAACTAATCAATTATAACGATAATTTAATTAATTTAAACAAACAGCTTACTGATTACATCACTGCGACAGCAGAAACAACAACCACAACAACAACGACAACGAAAAACGTTTAAATCAATACCATAATTTTATTATGACCATTATTATTGTTGCTGTTGTTGTAAATATTTATTATTTTCCTAGATAGCAAATAGTATGGATTTTTTTTAGCTTGTACATCGTTCAAATTGTGAATTTATGTCGTGGTTTTGTCTCTCTCTCCGTATCCCTCTCACATTTTGTTTGATGGCAGTTGTGAAGTGACTTCATTAGAAGGTGGAATTCAAAAATACTATTAATTCAATTGATTATGACGGCTGACAAAATCACAAGAAAAACAGTAGCGTCAAAACTGTCAATCTTCGCTTTTTCTATTGTTTAATTTATAGACTACATTTAAAGCAATAGAATTAAAGTTGATAAGTATATAAGTTTATTCATTTTGAATGCACTCTTTTTAAAAGCCAATTAGCAATTACATAAGGAATTTGCTTTGGCCGAGAGCTTTTTGACCAGTTCTAGACACACACATGGAAATATATTTACATTTGTTAATTGCGCTAATATCTCTGTCTCTGACTATTATGAAGCAGTTTATTCATTCAGTGTTTGTACAATGTTAATATACCCTATTTGGCAGTGTTCAGTAAGTACTCGTAAATTTAAGCACTACTTGTTTTAGAGAGAAAGAGGAGCAAGAGAATTTCGAAAACAAAGCACACATAAAACTGTAGCAATGCTCCAAGCAATTTTCTTATTGCGCTCATAATATTCTCAACAGGTTTCCACTGAGATATAGCTGTTCGAACCTTGTTTGCCCTGTAACCTTTGAGCCAGAATACTTTTCCAGCAAGCAGCAACATCCTTATTGCCTACTTATAAGTGTTTGCATTCCAAAAAAATTAAATTCTTGCCTGCATTGCAAAAGGCAAATATTTGGGAGAGTATGTGTTGATGTGTGTGACTAAACACTATGGAGTTTATTCATAATTTGTTTTCAATTAATTAATAACTTGAAATCGAATCCTATTACTAAAATGCGCAGTTTTTTTTTTAGTTTTCAAACTATTTCAAAGAAACAATAAGTAAAGTACAATGTTTTCGAAGGTTTCGGAAACAAATTTGCTCAGATCTAAGTGATATTGTTCATCTCTCCAGTCAGTCATTATTAACCGTTTCTGATTATTATGGAAAATGAAATTTGTTATACTATATTAATTGAAACCATACCTGTTAAATTTCGATTAGGATTACTAATCAATTAGAATATTTTTGGAAATAATCGTAGTGATTATATAATTCACTGTTGAAAAATTTGTGATTATTTAATGATTACGATTACCAAAAATAAAAAAAAAATCGAAGATTATTACAATTATTCAAAAAAATCAGATATAATCAAAAATAATCAAAAATAATCGTTTTGATTATTTCCGATTTTTTCCTGATTATTTCTGATTATTTTAGCTTTTTTAGATTATTCATGATTTTTTAGTAAAAACCAAATTATTTTGAATTTTCACAATCAAAGTAGCCAAAGCTTTTGATTTTAGTTGCTTTTTGTGCTGTCTAAAAGCATTAAATTTAGAAGAAAGCAGGAAGCAGCTAGAAAAATTCCGTAGCTCACTAGTAAGAGTTGACGACCTGTTATACTCCGAACTTTCAATGTTGAGGTTCGATTCTCCTTATGTGTGAAGACTTTTTTTAAAATCTGCTTTGATGAAATTTTTTGTGTAAAAAGTAATTTATTTTTGTTGGTTTTTTTGAATCATCGAAATATGTAATAATATTTGGTACGTATTGATGGCGGAACAGGAGGAGCGCTCAAGAGGTCTACATTTGTGGCATATACACTCGAAAACAAGATATTCTAGTGGTTGGATTAATATCCGCACAAAAAAAGACTTGCCGACTATGTACATCTGCAATAAGTTCATGCAAGTGATTGTACAAGTACAAGTAATGCCCTTATTGCAGTTTTTCATGGAATATGTAAGGGCTTTATTCAACCAGTACAAAAGCAACTATAATCAAAAGCCTTGGCTACTTGATTGTAAAAATTAAAAATAATTTGATTTTTACTAGAAAATCATGAATAATCTAAAAAAGCTAAAATAATCAGAAATAATCAGGAAAAAATCGGAAATAATCAAAACGATTATTTTTGATTATTTTTGATTATTTCTGATTTTTTTGAATAATTGTAATAATCTTCGATTTTTTTTTTGATTTTCGGTAATCGTAATCATTAAATAATTGGGCAAAACCTAAAATAATCGTAATTTAATCATTAGTTTGACTTTTAAATAAAAATAATCTAATTACTAATGATTATGATTACTAATCATTATTTAACAGGTATGATTGAAACATATTAAAATATATTACTAAACCTAAAAAATGCTAATTTAGCCAATAGTGCAAAGGTAGCACAACAGTTAGTACAGCTAGTCTCGGACATGCGGTCAATAATAAATTGTTTTAGCCAAAAGCCTGCAAGAAGCGTAAACAAGTCGTCGTACTGACGTTATTATATTTGCCCAACAAGCGTTTCGGGTTTTTCTTTTTGTTTCATGTGTGTGTGTGTGTGTGTATCTGTGTGTGTGTGTATGGAAAGGGGTTTTAAAAGTGCACTGGAAAACATTTTACGTTAGTCGCCTACTTAACGCCGTTGCACTATAGGTCAAATAGACCCTTTTTCTGATATTTATTAAAAATTCGAACGCTTATCAAGTTTTATAGATCGCATTTGGAAATAATTTTGAAAAAATGGGCATGGCACTGACAGTTTTTTTTTTACATTTTTTTTTATAAACATTGGAACAGCATTTTTTTTAGGGTTGTTGAAAATATATCAAAATATCAATGTATCGATATTTTTTATAAAAAATGATATATTTATATCGCGTTATTAGATTTGGCGATATATCAAATACACGATATTTTTTTTTGATATTTTGCGAAATTTGTGAGTTGGTCACTCTGATTTCTAAAGCAACTTGCTTCGTAATTTTCATACAATAAGTGCCTTTTAAGCAATTTTCAAAAAATTATAAAAAATATAAGCGATGAGATTTTTGAACATTTTTTTTACAGTCACACCTAAAATTGTTTGAAGAATGTTTTTGCATCCCAACATTTTTTGGAAAAAATCGAGGAAAAAAGTTTTGAAAGTTGACTTTTTTTAAAATTCGAATATTTCAAGGGGTACTTATTGGGTTAAGGAAAGTTATGCGTCAAACGGAATTTAAATGACCTTTCCAAATATATTTTTTAAATTTTAAGACTTGGCTTATAATAGCTGTTATAGTAAAAGAAAGAGTGTACTTATTAATTGGCCAGTAGTGTATATAAAAAAAACATATTATAAAAAATATGTATGGAAATATATACTGAAATGAACTGTATTTTGATGAAATATATTGTTATGTTTGATAAATAAGACTATCTCTTTTTGCTGTGGGGCGTATTACTTTTTTTTTTTTTAAGTAAAAAAAAATATCAAAATATATCAATATATCGATATTTTAAAATGATATATTAAATATCATTTTGATGTTTTTTTAAAACAGAAAATATCATCGATACGATATTTCAAAAATATTCGACAACCCTAATTTTTTTATACTTTTTTAAGTATATTTCATGTTTCTTATTTCATATTTTTAGAAACATATTTAGGCTGTAACTAAAAAAGATATGTTTTATTGTTGTCTGGGTGTCCTAATACGTAACGTACGACAGCATCCACTCCATCGGTTTTTCTGTTATTTTTCCGCTATAGTTCAAGCAGACCGGCATTGCTTAGATATAGGTTATATGCTAAAAAGTTAAATTTTGGGAGCAATGATTAAAAGAAACAAATAAACTTACTGTTATGAGTTAACGAGAAATTACTCTACAACATGTATATTCACTAATTCACTATTCATAATTGGTATTAAACAAGTTAAATTTAAAAAAACTTGAGCCAGTTGAACTTCCCCAAAATATTTGCAGAATTTATGAGCTGCATTTTTAATAGATGTTAAATTAAAATCAGAATACACTGTTAACATTTCTGATATGCAACATTACAGATCGATGTATTCTTAATAAGAATGTAAGAAGCTTTAAATAATTTGAATACTGTTAAAAAATTAGTTTATATCACGAAAAGGGTCATTTGACCTATAGTGCGCTGGAGGCGTTGCAAATATTAAATGCCACAAGGTGTGGAGACTGTGTTAAGGCTCAGCACGAATCATAAATATGCTCCCACAGTCAGTGTGTGTGTGGGTGTAGGTGAGTGTGGCAACGTTTTAACAGATGTTATGCAGGTGGCACATGTGTGTGTGTGTGTGTGCGTATTTATGAATGGAGGCTCCTTTGCCTCGTCCCTGTTTCGCAGCCCCAAAAAGTAGGCCACACTTTTGCAGGCGTTTGCCGTTGTCGAGGCTACATCAGATTGTGTGTGTGTATGTATGTATATGTATATACAATCCCTTTGCCTACCTTTGCTCCTTTTGTCCTAGTGCCGCCCCTGACAATGTGAAGCAGCTTTTCAAGTTTACACAAAACTAACATATGCTGGCATCGTTTGAAAGATGGCCGCGATAATGAAGGATATGCAAGGAGAGCAGACGAGAAGAAGAAGACGCTACCAAGCGATATGCCAATTGACTATATAGCCAGCATCGTGGGAAGGGGGAAGGGGAAGGGGAAAGTGTGGTCCTTCTGCATTGCTTGAGGGCCAACTGTAGCTCAACGTCAACGAAAACATTGTAATCATTATCAACACAAACAAGTGGGAAAGGCTATAGTCGAGCTCCCGACTATAGGATACCTTTGAAATATTTTTTATAGCATGCTTTTCGGCTTTTTATATTCCATAAAAACTAGGGTTGTCGAATATTTTTAAAATATCGTATCGATGATATTTTCTGTTTTAAAAAAACATCAAAATGATATTTAATATATCATTTTAAAATATCGATATATTGATATATTTTGATATTTTTTTTTTTTTACTTAAAAAAAAAAAAAAAAGTAATACGCCCCACAGCAAAAAGAGATAGTCTTATTTATCAAACATAACAATATATTTCATCAAAATACAGTTCATTTCAGTATATATTTCCATACATATTTTTTATAATATGTTTTTTTTATATACACTACTGGCCAATTAATAAGTACACTCTTTCTTTTACTATAACAGCTATTATAAGCCAAGTCTTAAAATTTAAAAAATATATTTGGAAAGGTCATTTAAATTCCGTTTGACGCATAACTTTCCTTAACCCATTAAGTACCCCTTGAAATATTCGAATTTTAAAAAAAGTCAACTTTCAAAACTTTTTTCCTCGATTTTTTCCAAAAAATGTTGGGATGCAAAAACATTCTTTAAACAATTTTAGGTGTGACTGCAAAAAAAATGTTCAAAAATCTCATCGCTTATATTTTTTATAATTTTTTGAAAATTGCTTAAAAGCATACCTGTTAAATAATGATTAGTAATCATAGTCATTAGTAATTAGATTATTTTTATTTAAAAGTCCAACTAATGATTAAATTACGATTATTTTCGGTTTTGCCCCATTATTTAATGATTATGATTACCGAAAATCAAAAAAAAATCAAAGATTATTACAATTATTCAAAAAAATCAGAAATAATCAAAAATAATCAAAAATAATCGTTTTGATTATTTCCGATTTTTTCCTGATTATTTCTGATTATTTTAGCTTTTTTAGATTATTCATGATTTTCTAGTAAAAATCAAATTATTTTCAATGTTCACAATCAAAGTAGCCAAAGCTTCTGATTATAGTTGCTTTTGTACTGGTTGAATAAAGCCCTTACATATTCCATGAAAAACTGCAATAAGGGCATTACTTGTACTTGTACAATCACTTGCATGAACTTACTGCAGATATACATAGTCGGCAAGTCTTTTTTTGTGCGGATATTAATCCAACCACTAGAATATCTTGTTTTCGAGCTTATACGCCAGAAATGTGGACCTCTTGAGCGGAGCTCCTGTCCCGCCATCAATACTTATCAAATATTATTACACGTTTCAATGATTCAAAAAAACCAAAAAAAATAAATCACTTTTTACACATTTTGAAAAAAGTCTTCATACATCAGGAGAATCGAACCTCAATATTGAAAGTTCGGAGTATAACAGGTCGTCAACTCTAACTAGTGAGCTACGGAATTTTTCTTGCTGCTTCCTGCTTTCTTCTAAATTTAATGCTTTTAGACAGCACAAAAAGCAACTATAATCAAAAGCTTTGGTTTTTTACTAAAAAATCATGAATAATCTAAAAAAGCTAAAATAATCAGAAATAATCAGGAAAAAATCGGAAATAATCAAAACGATTATTTTTGATTATTTTTGATTATTTCTGATTTTTTTGAATAATTGTAATAATCTTCGATTTTTTTTTGATTTTTGGTAATCGTAATCATTAAATAATCACAAGTTTTTCGACAGTGAATTATATAATCACTACGATTATTTCCAAAAATAATCTAATTGATTAGTAATCCTAATCGAAATTTAACAGGTATGCTTAAAAGGCACTTATTGTATGAAAATTACGAAGCAAGTTGCTTTAGAAATCAGAGTGACCAACTCACAAATTTCGCAAAATATCAAAAAAAAATATCGTATATTTGATATATCGCCAAATCTAATATCGCGATATAAATATATCATTTTTTATAAAAAATATCGATATATTGATATTTTGATATATTTTCAACAACCCTAATAAAAACTTTAATTAGCCATTACCACCTTTCTATTTGTTCGCTCTTTTGCTACGATTAAGTAGGACGATAGGTAATTAGTAAAAACTTCGATTTACAAAGGCGAAAAAGGGCGTGGCCGAAATTTAAAACAAACTTGACCTGCGTGGGGTTTACAGAAGTCTGTGAGCCAAATTTGGGTGCTCTAGCTCTTTTAGTCTCTGAGATCTAGGCGCTCACACGGACGGGCGGACGGACGGCCAGACGGGTCAGAGATTCTTCCTTTTCCCTGTTACATACATTGCAACGAATACAATATCCCATTATACTTATTTTTATAAGTAATGGATATAACAAATCAGAATGCCTGAAATCACAAGCGGAAAACATTGAAACAAAGCCCCAAAATAGAGATCGAGATAGGGAGAGGAAGAGAGAGAGTGAGAGAGAGTAAAAGAACTTGTGTGAGAGAGAGAGGGAGAGAAACTAAGTAGACTTGCCGATAAGCGCTTGGTAAAGAAAACACGTCAAGCCTTTTTATACCCTGTTAACATAATCAAAAGAGGAGTGTATTAAAATCCATAAAGAAGAATTGTAATAATGCAGGTGACGTCTATATTTGATGTCGACAGCTATAAATCAGAACAATTTATGTTAGTGTTTTACTAAAAAAAAAGAAAAAGATAAGTATATAACAATCCGAAACAAAAATTTGTATGCATAAGCAGTAATGAAAATAAATTTTAAATCTAAACTTTTGAAATAGAAATAAAATATTATAATTAAACATAAAATTATATTGGTTAAGTATCATATAAATTTTAAAATGGATACATAAAATACTTCACATAGCACTAGGGTATTTCTAGTCCATCAGTCGGTTCAAGTTTGCATTACAGCTGTATCTGTATTTGTTGCTGTGGCCGTTGTTATTGTGGCTGTTGCTCTAGCTGCATCGGGTCAAGTCAGGTCCAATCAAGATAATCTCATGTGGAAAGCCAAAAGCAAATAACAGGGAGACTGAGACTCCGGCTGGCTGGATGCCTTGGTAACTGTTAAAAGGCCACATTGCGCAGGAAATGACAGGACAAGGCCGAGCAGCAAAGAAAACGGAACTACGGCAAAGATAAGGCAAGGGAAAAGGCAAGAAAAGTAAGGAAAATGGCAAAGAAAGGGAACAAAGAGATGCGCAGGAGAATGAGGCGGACAACCACCTGTTGTTACTGTTGTGACTGTTGTTTAACGTTGTTGTTCTTGCTGGTTTTCGACTTCCATTTGCCACATTATCAGCAATGCGCTGTAATGTCTGATAAGCCCACATCAAAAGGTGACTTGCCGAAAAGGTAGAAATGAAGCCGAAGAACAAAGCACACAAACAGAAAACTAAGTCAAAGACGAGACAACAAGTCAAGTGATGTTCACACTTCTTAGAGCGAAAGAAACACAGAAAGAGGGAGCAAACTGATAGAGAGAGAGCGAGAGAAAAATGCTATTCTTTAAATTGTTAAGTATTGGCTTTAACTTTAAGTCAGGATGAGAATGTTGTGCCTCAATGGGCTCATCGTGCTCTTTTCGTAATATGGCAGCAGCATGTCGACTTCATCCTCGTCGACGAGAAAACACTGAGGTAAGAAGGAATTGATTTCTGTTCTGTATGTGACTGAGCACCTAAAAGCTGCATTCAAGTACCTGGAGAGTTTACATTACGTAATCACAGGAGTTGACAATGTCTGTATCTGTGTGTATCCGTAAAAACAATTTTATTTTCATCTAGGTTTTTCTGGGGAAAGTTTAAAATAAAAAACAACAAAAAAAAAAAATGCTTATTAGAATGAAATATAAAGCATAAAAATCTAAATGTGAAAGTTAAATGAATATTCTGACTTATTTATAGGGAAATTCTCGTAGCGCTTGGATGTAAGATAACTATGATAATAATAACTTATCCTGAAGAAATTGGCAAGCTCCATAAAATGAGATTTTGGGTCCGTCTCTTTTTCGTTTAAAAATTAAAAAAAAAACCATAATTTTTCCGCTTAAATAATTTGAATAATTAAAGTTCAAAGAAAAGATTCTAAAAGATTCCTAATAAAAAGAAAAAAAATCAAAACAAATATAGTATAACTAAAATTGGAAGAATAAAGAAGACTCCATGAAGGTGACAAAGGAGAGAAATAAATGAAGAAAAGAAAACAGCAGAGACAAGTGATAAGAGTCTTTGAAGAATTAGAAGGATAAAGAAGAGTTTAACAACAAGCAGGAAAGAACAAAAGGGGTAAAAAAAAAAAAAACAAAAAACAAGATGAGTCCCAAAGAAAGGGACAAAAAGAAGTAGAAATTGACAAATAGGGCCAGACAAATAAGATGAACTAAAACAGAAAAAGAAGTACACAAAGCAAAAATATAAGAGATGATATCAGATGGAGAGCAGCCTCCAGATGTTCCCAGTGTCAGCAGAGATTAATCATTCAACAGAGTCCCTAGGCCGTTGACTTATTTGAGCACAATTAAACAACTTGCATCAATTATACGCAATTTGAACTTTACTTCCCTTACTGCATCGCTTTACAATTTATTGTGTTTCTTTCTTTTTTGGTTTATTTTACAATCTCGTTTTTTCTCTGGCTGAGCTGAAACGTTTGAAAAAAAAGTGCGTTAAATCTTTTTTTCGTTTGTGTTTTTGTGTTTTGTTTTTTCTGTACCAGCTGTGTGGCCACTCCAATAATAACAACAGGCTAACAACGCCCACACACTGAAATACACACACACACACACACACACATACACACACACACACACACACACACACACACACAGTCACATCGTAGATCTAAGCACTCTGGCAACGTGGCTAACAACAGCAACGAATTCTGTCAGTGGCCAGTGGCATTGCCGTGTGTCGCGTTCCCCTTGCACCTCGCATCCTGCGCATTTTCCGCTCTAGGCCGAGGTCTGGCTTGGCCCGTCCTTTTGGCCATGCTGCTGTTGTTTCTAATCCCATTTTGGCTTAAGCATTTTTTACGCTGCTTTTCACACACACTCACACTCTCTCTCTCTTTCTATCTCCCTTTCTCATATCTGTTTCCACCACAAATATGACAAGAACAACAACAACTTTGGGGCAATGGCAAAATTTTTTTTTTTTTTTTTTAAAACACGTCGTTGAAAAAGCAACAAGAAAAGCAACTCAGCCGTCGCTTGTTACTTTCTGAGTGTGTGTGTGTGTGTGTGTGTGTGTGTGTGTGTGTGTGTGTGTGTGTGTGTGTAGGTGCGTGTATAGGTAGCTTTGCATATTTGCTTTGGGCAAAAACTGATGCTGCTGCCTCTGCTTAGCTCAGCTCTGCTTGCTTCTGTTTGAGGCACAAAGTGCTCTGTTCACTTCTCCCCTCTGCTTCTCTCTCCACTATTTTTCTCTTCTCTTTTGAGCTCATTTTGGCCTGTGCTTGACCATACCCACAGCAACAGCTGCAATTGCCTTGAAATTCTATCTGAGATACTAATGTAAAGCATGTTTAAGACCGAGTTAGAGATCTACAATAATATTTTTGAAGCAAGTCAAATTATAAATTAATTAGAGGGAAAAGAATCGATTTTAAGCTGAAAATGTTTAAGCTTAAAATTTAAAAAAGAAATTCCCTATTATGATATTAACTTGAGTAGAGAAATTTCAGTTAGAGTAGTTAATTTTAAGGAGAATCTTGCTAAAGATGTAAAAGTTCACTTGATATCAGTTTAAGTAAGAGATATTCTAGCTAAACAAGGCAGCTGACATATAATTTAAAAAAAGTTATACACATATACATATATTAATTATAGTTATAGAAATTGGAATAAGACAAGTTAAATAATATTAATTCCTGTTAGAGAAACATCTGTTCATTAAGTTTTGGTCGATGAGGTGATAAAGCTAATATTAAAAGGGTTGTATGTTTCAGTTAGCGAAATCCCAGTACACTTCCATTTCTAAGTTAAAAGAAGTTTTCGGATTTTTAAGTTCAAGAACTTTGAGATCAGTTTCAGTTCCAGCTGAGACAGTTGAAGAGAATCTACTATACTTTAGCAAACTCAACGCCATTTTTTTGAGATATGTCACTCTTCTAGTAAATGAGAAGATATGATATGCGCATTTATATTGCATCTCGACAGAGCATTTTAAGTTCGTTGTGGCGCATTCAGTTTGTTTTTGGCTGCGTGTATTTCGGTCTCTATATTTTATGGGGCGCTTTCAATTTTCATCTTTTGTTTTTCTAAAGGTCGTCATGTTGCATGCTGCACGTTGCACGCTACATGTTGCACGCTACATGTTGCATGGGGGCATGTGGTCCCCAGTTACGCCTATCCTTGGGCAGAGTGGTCTAATTCGAGTTTAGTTAGCCATTGTGTTGTGTTGTGTGTGTGGGTGACTGAACAGTGGGCGTGGCCCCTTGTTGTATGTCGTTGCAAGGTGGCGAAAAACAGCAGTTCTTTCGCACCGCCCACTTTGTCACCTTTTTGGGGCTAATTGGCGCTCAAAACGAAGACGAAACGTGGGAAAGTGGACGGGACTGTGACTTGTGACAAAGCACTTGCAATTTACACACTCTCACATATACACGCACACACACTCTTGCACACACACACACATACAGTTATATTCATGTCTCGACAATCAATTTGATACCAGACATGAAAGGAAACTCATAAAAAGCAAGTCGGAAAAGTTGAAAGCAGCGAGAAAACTTTTGCGCAAATCTTTGTCAAATTTAATGAGCCTCAAAATCGTAGCACGTAGAACGGCACCAGACTATCAATGTCCTTGCCACGCCTACGCTCTACCGCCACCCGCCCCGACGTGGCCATCAACATTATTTTTGTCTCTTGGAAAAAGCTTAAAAATTGGCAACAGCCTGTGAAATCTTTGAAATGGAAATGAAATTGAAAATGTGACAAGGTGAAAGTTATTGCTGTTGTTGATGTTGTTGTTGTTGACAACAACTGTTGTTGCTGTCGCTGTTACACTTATTTTTGCCTTGTCTACAACGAAATTACAACAAATGCCACGCCCCGCAAAAAGGGCGGAAATGAACGTGGCGCATCATATAAAATGCATGGATTGTTAAAAATAAATGCGATGCGAAATATTTTTAAATGTTACGTTTGCATACCCTGTAACCACAAATGCATGGGAATGCCAAGCGTATGTTAGTAATGTAAGTTATGTAAGTTGTATTTAATGTAGAAGTTTTTTCTCATATCTTATACATTTTATATACATATATCCGATTAACACAAATGAGTGAAAGTCGATTTAACACTATGCTTGGAGATCGAGGATCAAAGAGCTATTTTGGTTGTACAATGTTTCGTTTTACAGAAAGAGCTACTGAATTTGGTATGCCAATTCCATAAGTTATAAAATTATATAACTATTCTAGAAATTTCAGGATAATTAGTTAATAAACATCGGTTGAAATTTATGATGCCTGACGTCTTCCTGTAACTACAGGGTATTTGACAGTTGAGAGTGCACTACTAAAGCATGTCCTCTTGTTAATTTCAACTTTTTGCGCTTACAGTTGATGCTGATGTTGTTGTTGTTGTTGTTGTTGTTGTTGTTATTCCGGTTTTTAATTTGCTGTCTGCATAACGAGGGCCTGAGTTGGGGGCATCGGCCAAATGGGCAAATGGACAGCCAATGGCCTGGATGCCTATCAGTGAAAGCAATAAATTTTTTAATTTTATACGTATGTACATGAATATATGTACTGCCCACACAAGTGTGTGTGTGTGTGTTTGCCAATTTTTTCATTAATTTTTTAGTGTCCACTGAACGCAACGGGACGAGGCTTCGCCAGATAGCATATAGAGGAGAAAAGCGTGGCACATGGAGATTATGTGCCCATCAATGAAACCATACACTTTAGAGTGAGACAGAGAAACACAGAGAGAGAGAGAGACAGAGAGAGAGAGAGAGATAGAGAGAGAGAGAGAGATAGAGAGAGAGAAAAAGAGCAGACCATTTAATTGATTGCACCACTGAATAAAGCCGATAACACACAATAAAAAGTTACTTATCAAAAAATAATAATAAAAGTAATAATAATAATAAAATAAATCGATTTAAAGTTCAAGAAAAAAGTTTGGAATTTCGTATTGCATTTTATTTGAATTATCCCAGAGTCTATCAAGATTAAGTGCGTTTTATGGGATAGAAAATAGTTTTCGTAATCAGAATTTAATAACGAATACCTAAGATACTCTTCTAGAGTTTCTGCAGTCTTATGAATGCATTTATGATGGATGATAATGCAAATATTTATTTCAATTTGAGTATAAATTATTATCGCTAAATGGTAATTTCTTCATAAATATTTAAGAGCATTATAATTAAATCGATAAAATGCCCCTCGACCATTAAGAGTAATATAAACACTTTTAGATTTAAGGTATAATTTTCAGTGCTCAAATCAGCTTAAGTTAATTTCAATGTAATTT
Organism: Drosophila quinaria; assembly: GCA_035047525.1. Taxonomy (NCBI): domain Eukaryota; kingdom Metazoa; phylum Arthropoda; class Insecta; order Diptera; family Drosophilidae; genus Drosophila; species Drosophila quinaria. Next base: position 11,540,225 of record JAWNPO010000455.1, on the reverse strand, counting down.
TCAGGTTTAGTTTCGGAGCTCTGACTGGAGAGGTCATTAAGCCTCCATCGCGGCTCCGTCTTGTTTATTTTTTTCATTTTGATTATATACGTATATATTTGTACGAATATTTTTCACCCTCCTTGACCAAAAATTGGGACTTTTCTTTTTCTGTGTTCTGCTATTTTTTTTTTTTTTTTGCTTTCTTTTTATGTTAAAAAAGTAAAATTGCGTTTTACGCAAATCATTTTTAATGAATTTTAATATCGCTGCTGCCGTTGCTCCTCGGTTGTTATTGTTGTTGCTTCGTTATGCATGTTCAAGTAACGGCAGCAACAATAACAACATTTTACAGCACTGGTTAGGTCATTAAATTTTAAATGAATTCAACGCTCCGTTCACCCGAAGGACCATAGGTAAAAATCCTGGTAAATATTGTAGGCCAAATGGCGGTTAAAGCAAGCACCGAGTAACTCATACACGACTATTATATATAGTCCACCTATATATACAATATATGTACATATTGTATATACATAACACCAACACATACACGTGTGCGTGTGGCATAACTGCGGTTTCAGTTTCCGTCCACGCGGCGACCAAATAACAACAACAAACAAATAACAATCGCACCTAGGCAAAGGACCAGCCATTTTTCCTTCTTTCTTTTCTTTTCCGACTGTTTTTGCTCTTTCTCAATGAAAAAACAGCAGCAGTATTTTTCATTTATCAAGCAATTTGTAACGGAAATTGAACAATCAATATTTAGAATATAGAAACGTCCGAGTTAGACATTTTAGAAGGAAATGAAAAGAAAGACATTGACCGTACGGCAACTCTGTTTGAATCTTACTCTCTCAGACATCAGAATGTAATTTTCATAAGCACAAGTCTTTATACAAAATTGATCTCAGTATAAAATAAATATTAATTTAATCTCTACAGATTGATGACTACCGTAAATTCAAAATAATTCAAAAAATAAACTTAAAATTAAATTTATTATTTATGGAAACATTTGTACACAGAAAAAAAAGCCGTTCTAAAATCAAGCCTAAAATACTTGATTTAAACCTGCATTTTTTAAGTATGTTTCCAGGCTTAAGCTGAATAATCAAGCCTGTATCGGGATTAAAATGGGAAAATAAGCCCAAATTACTTTATTCTCTTTCGGCCTCTCTCATTTCAACTGGTTCGGTGGCTCAGTGGTTAGAGTCGCCTACCTGTTTGAAAAAAACCTGGGTTCGATTCCCACCGTCAATTAAAAAGATAAAAAGGGTAAAAATAAAAAATGTTAGTAAAAAAAAATTTAAAAAAAAACCATTAAAAAAATAAAAATAAAAAAAGTAAATTAAAAAAAAGTTTAAAAAAAAAATTAAAAAAAAAGTTTAAAAAAAATTAAAAAAAGTTAAAAAAAAAATGTTAACAAAAAAATGCCTGAAACAGCCTGAATTTAAGAATTTCAGGATTGAATTCGGGATTGAAAAAATCAAGTATTTCGTACTTGATTTAAGAAAATCCGAGATTACCCCACTTCTGACATCGTTTCGGCTTGAATTCGGGCTAAATAGCCCGGATTTTTTTTTCTGTGTACCTACAATATGAAATATATGTACAATTGCTTTTGATAAAACCTGGGATCGCAAATAACAGTTATGAGAAACTGGGTAAAATTTTATTTTCAATTTTGGGGGGTTGGGGAGGGTTGGTAGGACAACGTCACTCGGACTCTCCTTATCGGTGTCTTTGTATATTTACATTAAATTTTTATTTTTCAACTTTTTATAATAAAATTGGAACATAATTTTTATTTTCAATTAGTATCATAGAAATTGTAAATACGAGTTAAATTACGATTTTTACTTCCAAAATTAAATTTAATTATTATTTTATAATGCTTTTTTTACATAGATCGAAAAATAAGAGTTTTTTTTTTAATTTTTTTGATAAAAATCAACAAATAACATTTATTTATAAATTTATATTTTAAAAATTATAATCGTTACGGTCCCTGGTTAAAACTTCGTTTAATTTATTTTAGGTAAACATGTGCAAAAATGCATAAAATAAAGTCAAAAAATATTTAGATAAAAATAATTGAAAACCATCATTGAAATATTTTAAGAATTTTTAACTTTTCTTTGTAGTTTATATGTATTTTATCGCATATGAAACTGTTGTAAGAGTATTTGCTGTTGCGGTGTTTACTTATGGACTTTTGTCTTATTTTTTCTGCTGACTTGCAGCTGTTAAACAAATAGCTTACTTTTGCCTCATTGTTATTGTGATGGTTGTTGTAGCTTATTGTTAGCCGGTCACCAAGAAAATTGGCAGTTTATTCTTTTCTACTTTGGCGAGTGGGCGAAAATACATAAATAATTATTTTTTATGATGTCTCACAGAACTGAAAGTGATTGCTGAAATTGAAATGGAAATTGAAAGTCGAAAGTCGAAAGACTCGCATTCCTTGCATTTAGCGCATTCGCGTTTCACATTCACATTCGCATTCACATTAGACCACCTAAGCAGCTTGGCATTGAGAGTTGACAGTTCTGGCCACCTGGTGAGCCCGTTAAGCAGCTTAAAATTCCGTCTCTTCGCACTATCAGGCAACTGCAGACAACTGAAAGCGATATAACGAGATAAAAGGAAGCGCAGGGAGAGGGAAAAGTGAATCGTTAACTGTGACAATGTCTTAATAACTGAATAACTGTCTGCCATTTCTGTCGAGGTGTCTTTTTCTTCCTCTCTCTCTCTCTCTCCATCTCTCTCTTGGCTTATACACGAGGCAATTGTTCGCGGCAACCACTTGTCGGACACATAACGTGGCCGCATTAATCATTATAAATCAGGCTATTCATTCATTCATTCATACATTCATTTGGTTGTTCATCCATTCCATGCCATGACATTCCATAACATTCTATAGTAGTACAAGTGATTGGATGTGAATAGAGGATACCAATTTCAGTTAGTCGATGGCATAAATGCTTTCCTTCCTCCTCTGTCCCCTCTCTTCTCGTCAGACAACGTGTGGGCGTTGTGGGCGTGGCCGTTAGCTGTTGCTGTGTTGATGCTGAAGAAGAGTACACTGTGCGTATACTTGTTCTCGGAGAAATGCCAGTTAAATGCCGAAGTGAAATTTCTTCAAAGAACATCCGGCGCACAATGCAAAAGTAAACAAGCCGATATGTGGCAGTAGAGAGTCTTCGACTATATGATATCTTAAGAAATTTCCAAAATAATAACATATCAAGACATTCCAAATACATTCTAGAATTGCATGTGCATTTTACAATCAATTTCTTCTATATTAAACTATTCTGAATTACCATTTAACCTGACTCAATTGAATCAGAATCGCCGAAATTGATTACAACCCCCACAAGAATCTCTGTCAATTTTATCAACTATATCAAATTTCAAATCAGATTAGACTGAATTTTGAAATATACAGGCTCCACAGAAAATTTAAAGTGAATATTCTATTCAACTTACCAACAAACTGGAAACTCATCAATAAAAGATAATATCTGTTTTATATAATCAGTACTCCAAATTTAATTAATTAATTTAGCAAATAATCTGAAATATTCCAGGTGATCCCGAGTATTTTTTATTCTCTGAGATAAAAATAAAAAAATAATAAAATATGCATATGGCTGAGAAATTCGATGCGAATCTAAATATAAGAACACATCGCACAAGTAAAATTTTGAAATTGGCTTTTAAATTTTTACACACACATTTATTTTTATCTATTTTTAGTCACAGGGTATACAAGATCAACAGCAGCAGCAACAAAACAAAAGATAAGGAAACGAAAATAACTACAAGAATGTGAAGAAAGCACAACAAAAATCAGGCAGTGAGCAAATGTGTGTCTTCTGTGTTAGTATGTAAATGAGTGTGTTCGTGTCTGTGTTAGTGTGTAAATGAGTGAGCTCGTATGTGTGTGTGTTGGCCAAAAGTAACAGTATATAGTGCAAAATATTTGGGATTTTTCGGATATTTAGTCATTTTATCAAAGTGTTAATATTACTATTTTTTTTAAGTTAACATCTTAAGAAAACTTCAAACTGAAAGGTTCGGTACCAAAAATGTTATATAACAGACCTATGTTAAACCTAACAGCTGTTGCTTTCGAAAAGCACATGTTTTAACATTGTAATATTTTTGCAGCCTATTTTCAAATTAGTATTTCCCAAAGGCTATTAAAATTTAAAATGGATATAAAATTTACGGGTTTGTACTATGTGTTGGTTGTACTCGTATTCTGTATTTGTGAGTGTTCTATTATTATTTTGTAAAATTAGATAATGCCTTTAAAGCTAATTTCATGGAAAGATACATCAACTTTGCGTTGATGTATGAATAGAGCGTGTTTTATTTCCATCGATGAGGGTCGGTATTTCATCGACGCTTTAAATTTTTGTATGTGTGCAGTGCACACTGTGCACTGATCAATCAGTGACTGATCAAATACTGAATGGATTGATAGCATGTAATAAGCATGCGTGCAACTATTTGACAAACATCATTCGTTATTCAATAAAATCCAGTAGAGAGAAAGGGAGAGAGAGAGAAAGAGGAAAAGAGAGAGAGAAAGCTGTGTTGCTGCGTTTGTCATCCATTAGACAATTCATTTCATTTTCATTTTTAGCTGCTCGGCTGTCCAAATGGCAAATTCTAGAAATCAGCAACAGCAGGAGAAAGGAAAGGAGAGGAATCGCAGCTTAATGTCTTAAATGACTATGTGTGTGTGTACGTTTGTGAGGTAGCCATTTTGAAAGTGAACAGCGCTAACAACCGGAAATCGTGCAAGTATTTAAATGCAGCCAAAGCGGTAAGTGCTGCTAGAAAGCAGAAAGCGAAATGGAATGGAGTAAACGGGAATTTCGCCTTATTCATAATCCGAATAACTGAAATTGATGAAAATTTATTTCAATTGCAGTTTGTTCGTTATGCGTGTGAGTGCATGTGTGTGAGTGTGGCATGCATTTCATTTAGCTGCTGCTGCACCTTTTTTCCCCTAATGCTGCTGCCTCCTCTTCAGCTTCTTCTGTTGTTGTTATCGTCGTTATCGTTTGCATTTACATGCACTTACCGTTGTCATTGAAAATGTACATTTGCTTTGGCGCCCACCACGTTCTATCCGCAAGCAATCTCTCTCCCTCTTTCCTTCCTTCCATCTCTCTCTCTCCCCCTCTGTCTCTCTCTTTAGCTGAGCTTTATTTTGACTTGAAGTCAACATATTTTTAGCGCATCTCGTTGCCTTAACGTGCTCATAATATGAATTATTGATTTGATAGCCCGTTGGCTCCTGTTCCTATTTTCGAGCACATCCTCCAAGTCCTCCTCTCTCCCACCCCTTCCCCATTTTATAATCCTTTTCTGCTACGACGCCCCCATTTCCTCGATACTTATGCTCCCCTTCGCTGTCGCCTCTCATCCGGCGATTATACATTTTTAATTTGATTTCTGTAGAATTTTCTTACACAGATTTTCGTCTCGTTTGCGTTCCCCTCTCCTGCCCCAGGCTATTTGTCAGTCTCCCTGTCTCTTTCTCTCTCTCTGCCTGTCTGCCTGTGTGTTTCCTTTTTTTTTGGGACAGACAGACAGGATGGAACGACGCATATATGACAAATTAACATTCTTAAAATGCATGCTCCGGCAATTAATCATCAACGTGAAGCTGCGGGCGGGCGGACACAGAGACGGGGCGACTGAAGGACGGACGGATGGAAGCTGATTGAAAGCATCTTCCAATCTTTTAGATTTGTCGTTGACGCTGAAGTTGCCCTCAGTTAGTCAGGACCTCCAGGGATCTGCCACGAGTCCTGGCTGTTGTTGGCTTATTTTTATACCCTGGGGGTATATTAAGTTTGTTCATAAGTATGTAACAGGGAGGAGGAAGCTTCTCCGACCACATATAGTATATATATTCTTGATCAGCAACAACAGGCCGATATAGCAATGTCTGTCTGTCCATCGGTTCGTATAACCTAAAGGATCTCAGAGATGGTAAGAGCTAGGACCACCAAATTTGAAATGATGTCAAGCAGAACATGTTTAACATGTCAAACTTTGCCATGCCTACTGTGGCGGCGTAATTCATAAAAAACTGACATCACCTTTAATTCTGGGTCTTAAGTTAAAATTTAAATTTTTTTTAGCAACGTGTCTAAGAACATGATCAGAATCTAATCAATAATTTTCTTCACGATTGAGCCATAAATAGTGAAGATATTAACAATTTTGTCCAAGGTATTTTAATGTCAATTCTATAAATAGAATAGAATTAATAGTCAATTAATTCATTTTACATTTACTCTGCAAGCGAAACGGGAGATCGAGGTTCCAGTCTCAGTCCGGTCGATGTTATTTTTATTTTTTTATTGTTATTTTTATTTATTTTTAAAATTGGTTCAAATCCGGAAAGCCTTAGAATTGCTTGGGCATCAAATCTTCGTTGTCGCCGTGGATTAAGCCCAGGGTATATTACTGTCGAGTGCACTCGCCTTATCCGCTTGTTTCACTTCAATTTATTTTTGTTTCTTTTTTTAGATAAATGTAGCTACTTATTGACCTTTTGGTAAGTTGCCTTTTCCCTGCCTTTACAGCGATCCTTAGCTTTTCCTCATCGCTTTTGGCCTAGTCTCCTGTCACCTTTGATTTAGTTTCTGGGTTTTCATTGACGGAGGGGAAAAATAAGTATTTGCCTTTTGGCATCATATTTTATATGATACAAAGGGACAGAGGTTGAAAATTTGTTGCTCCTTCGGTTCGATTTTGCTTTGGTTTATTGCCCTATTGCGTTGAGATCGATGGGCCAGCTATTTAAAATGCCTCCAGCGATGATTGCAGATGTTTCCAAAAATATTCCTAGTTAACTCTGAACTAGTTCTAAACTGCTATCGCAGATGACTAAAGGAATAGTAATTATTTAAAAACAATGGTTTAAATTTAGTGCTGGCTTATAATAGGTACTAACTGTAATATGATGTGGGATCCACATCTCCAATTTTGATTGTAGACTGTAGATCTTTAGTTTCTATTTCTCCTGGAGCTTTAATCAACATTGATGCCATATCCGATGCTCAATTTCTTTCATTACCTAAGTACATATGTAATCTTATTGTTATTGTATAATAAAATCTTATAAAAAAAACCTCTTTACGAGGTAAAAGTCTAGTGACGAAAACAGTTATATGCCCCAAAATTTCTGATATCCAATTTTGTGACGAATAATATTAAGTTTGACATAAAAATTATTTTAAAAAAAATTTTGGCACTCGGCACATTGCGCCATAATGTCTCAATTCTTCATACCAAATAAAACTCAATGTTTTGCGCAGTGCCGAATGCAAAAATTTTTTTTAAAATAATTTTTATGTCAAACTTAATATTATTCGTCACAAAATTGGATATCAGAAATTTTGGGGCATATAACTGTTTTCGTCACTAGACTTTTACCTCGTAAAGAGGTTTTTTTTATAAGATATCAGAAATTTTTGAATAAGATATCAGAAATTTTGATATTTCATTCTATCAACTTTGTTTATTTTTTTTACAAGCTAAAACAAACTGTCTGCCAACACTGGTTCCCTTAAAACACACATGCCAAGCGCAAAAGCTAGTAGCACTCTCAAACTCTGGCTGCTATGACACTTTGCTGCTGCTGTCCTATTTCAATTCAAAGTAAAACGTATATATTCAGTTAATAGGTTATATCTTCCAAACCAATTAACATAAATTTATGAATGATATATCAAAAAACGCGAAATTTTACAAGCTCAAAAATATTGCAAATTAAAAAAAATCGTAGGCAGCGTTTTCTCAAAAACCGCCAAAATCTGGGACAAAATATCTTATTTCACCTGTTGATTTTTACCTATGCACTTTAGAAAAAAAGTTTGAAGGTTTGCCTAAAAGCCCTTCAAAATACCTTTCCAACGATACATAGATCACGTCTGTAGCTCATATCGTTTGGATGCTATAGGGGTTTTAATTTTAACGGTTTTTAGCGATTTCCCGCTAAACTAGCTTTTTTTCGAAAAAGTCGTAGAACAAACGTGTCTAGATTTTTGATCGGGAACAAGTCCTCATTCAAACTTTTAAGCTAAATTTACGATTTGATCCAAACAAACAGACAAACAAACAAACAAACAAACAGACTGACTTTTCATCTCGTTTTGAAATGGGCACCAAAAATTTCAAAATTAATTTTCTTTCGAACCAGTTGTCCGATTTCGATGATCGAGGTGTCATTCGACGCGTATTTTTAATGAAAATTGTAAAAAATTCAAAGAAAATTCGAAAAGGCTCCAACGGCCCCATTAGCTCCAATAATTTAAATTTTTCCCCTCCCACTTAAACCTGTTTATCTCACGAGCCAGGTGAGTTTCTAAAAGTCTTAGTATGCACATTTGTAAGTTAAGTTAATACCTTACGATCGGTATATAACTCGACCTGATCGGACAGTCATAGCAAATTTTCCATTCTTCCTGTGTATATATGCTAGTCGCCTTCGCACCCTTCGTGCTGCTTTCGTCACTAGCGCGGACTGTCGTCCGCAGTGATAAATTAAGAACCGATATTTTATTAGAATGGATCTCTAGCATCTAGCTCTTAAAGAGAATTTCTCTCCTTAGCGTTTGAGGCTAACAAGTGATCGACTCTCAATTTATTTTATTACATTTGTAATAATATATTCGACATAATAAAATTAATTTTTTAAACGATCACTTTAAAGAGCACAAAATATATATTTTCTGCATACAGAGAGAAATCCTTTAATCTAGTTCTCCACACAGTCGAACTCTGTGTTTCTTTGAAGTTTAGCTTCTTACTTTTCCAGATTCTTCCTAGATTCTTCTTTCTTTTTACTAAGGCCTAGATTTCTCTATACCCATCTTTCAGTTCTAGCTTTTTTTCACCGTCTCTTTCTCTCTAAATATATTTCTGTCTCTCAGGTTATCTTTATCTCTCCCTCTCACTCTGTGGATTGTCTCCCCGATAAGCTGCACGCACACTTGAATTCTTGTATTTTCCACAGTCATTCAGTCAGGTGTCAGTTTCAGTTGAGTTGTTAGTTTCACTAAGCCGAGGGGCCGGGCAGGCTGTTGGCCAAGCTGGCTAGGAGGCTTCTTGGCCGGAGGATACTCAAACTCTGGGTCAGACTCACAGAATATGACCATAAGCAGCTGGCCCCAATACGATTGCTAAGTTATTAATGACATGTCGTTTGTTGCTCTGTTCTCCCCCCGCACTAACCACAGTTTTGTTGTACTGTGTTGACCTAGTTGAATCTAATCTAACACTAACACCTACACACACACACACACATAGAGTGTACTTGAACGAGGAACACAAATTGTGAGGTATGTAAAAATCGCTTGGCAGCAATATTTGATAGATATGTACATGCATATATGTATGCGTATTCGTGTGTGTGTGTGTGGCAGCCATATAAACTAGTAGATTTTCAAGTGCCACAGGCGCCAGGCAGTCCGAGAGTGTGGCAACAACAACAACAACAACTAGAGGACAACAACAACAAGATATTAACGTGAGAAACCGGATGTGAATGCCAAGGATATGGGATATGGGACATGGCACAGGGCACAGGGGACAGGGGACAGTTGCTGGCGGCACACCTAAAGCTTCATATGGTCCAGTCGCCTCAGTGCGTAGCTAATATTAAATCTACACCCATGGACATTCAAATAGCACAAATGAAATGCATAGAATTGCAGCATTCATTTTACTTACTTAACTCAACATTTTCATACATATTTTGTGTTAGCGACAAGAATTTGCAAATTAATCACATACTATGAAAATAAATAAAGTAATAACTATTTCATTTTCATATATTTTTTTTTTTTGGCAATTTAAAAATATGATTTTAACATTTAACTTTGTTCATTAGTTTAATGAAAATCCAATTATTCTGTCAATATATTTATTTTATTTATAGGCATAAAAAAATTTTTAATATGAAACATTGCACCAAATGTTAATAAAATAAAAATAAATTGAAATTATTCCATTTTGTTCTCTTTCTGATAAGACATTTATACAAAAGTTTCGTGAAATATCTTACCTAACTTAAACTGTAAATAAACAACACTTACTTAATTTCTAAACAAAAACATATTTATTATATATAATTAATTTTGTTCCATATTTATGTTCATAACTGTAAATATTTGTGTGTATGCCTTTGAACTGATATTTCAATATAGATTTTACTTTAGTTTCACACGCCTCAAACCAGCTCAGGTCCAGTGGTTCAGTATTCCCTCTCTCTCTCTCTATCTCTCTCTCATTCTCTCTCTCTCTCTCTCGCTCCCTCAGCAACTGTCTCTCTGCTGGCTCAGAGTCAAGAATCAGTGACGGAAATCAATGTCGCACTTAAGCGGATTCGCAAAATTGGCTATATGTTTCATCTCTATATATACAAATGTATATGTACATATGTACATGTATGTGGGGTGTGTATGTGTGATGTTTCTATTTTTTTATATATTCATACATACATACTTATATATATTCTTGTGTCACGATGCAAAGGTTAGACACCCACAGTTCAACGCCCACGCCCACAAGGTTGCTGCTTGCTGGTAACTATTAAGCCAAATAAACAAACAAACTCACACACACACACACCACACACACACACACACGCACATGTGCACATGCCACACGGTTAACAGCTGTGTGTGTGTGTGGGTGTGTGTGTATGGAACGGTTTGTCGCCTAAGCTTAAAATAAAAGTAACAAATGCTAGACGGAAGTCAAGTTGAAATTTCATTGAGTGCAAAGGAAATTCAAACGGAAAACCAAATGAGTGAATCCCCTCTTCCCCCTGTCCATCCGTCCCACCCACTTACCCCTCTCCGCAATACCCCAGAGAAGTCTCTGCTCTGCCATACAATTCCCTGCAACTGCAGCTGGCACTAAAAATAGTAAATAAATAGATTAGTTCCATAGTTGATGCAGTTCAGGGAAATAAAATTGCAGCATACATTTCACCGCTTGCAGCTGAGAACTGAGAGTTGAGAACAGAGAACAGAGAACGGAGAACGGAGAGTTAAGAAGTGGGACAAAAAGGTCTCAGGTGGCTGACAACAATATAATATCAGATCTATGGGTGTTATCTGCAAGTAAATAAAATAAGATAGTTTATGAATGCAAGGCAAAATAGATGAGTTTATTTATGATAAAACAGAGAATAAAATCAATTCTTTTACATAAAGTAGCATCGAAATTATAAGTTTCGCTTCCAATGTAGTGTGTTGTTAAATCTTAAAGAAAAATTATTTTAGAAAAAAATTTAAACTATTTCCATGAGTTCAATCTTTGCAGATGCTTCTCTAAATAAATGAGTAAGATCCTTGCAATCTTCACAATCAATTGATAAAATATATTTGTAGGAATGCGAGAAAAAAGAATAATATCTTCTATAGGGCAAATTTAAATAAAACTGAGTAAGCTAATTCCTAAAAACTTATAAGCTTGTAAAAAACTTATAGTATTAGGATAATAATAGTTTGTTTTTTTTTTATCAAATAAATAAATTTTAAATTTAATAAATACATAAAATGTATAGAAATTAATGTCAAATTTGAAATTATTTCTTAAATAAATCTTATACGTACATTGAAAAAACGGCCCTTAATAAACTCTGGTGCAAAACTATAGCCGCGCCCAGATTTTTCAGTGTACGGATAGAAAGAGTGGAGCTTGAAAAAAGATTTTACTACCATTTGAAAGAGCGTTAGAAATGAAAAAAAATAGATGGAAAACATCGACACTTTTCATTCAAAAATTAACCTTTATGTTGCATTTTCGATTTGGGCAAGGTGCAAAACTATAGCCGCACTAGCTGATATCTTGATCTTTTTTTGGCTAGCGCCGATTTTTTTTGCTCAAACTTGGTTGAGTAACTATTTAAGACAAATTAATGAATATTCCAAGTGACCAGTGCTTTCGGATGTCGGGATAGGTCCAAATTCTGGCGCCCAAAAGCGAGAAATGCTAATTTTGAGAAATTGACAGAAATATTGGTCTCTCCGACAAAGCAGTTGGAACTATTTGATAAAATCTGAATGAATATGACACAGAGAAACCCGGAGGATGTAGAACGAGCAAAACCAAACTCAAAAACCGATCATTATTGCTTTCAAGCCCAGAACGCATCTCACGGTTGACGTGTATTGATGCGTTGTCCAGTTGAAAAATAAAATTTTCACGTCTTTAACAGAGAAGAAAGGACAATACGTCCATTTTCAATATATCCACGTACTCCCTGGAGCTTATTAGAGTGCTTGGAAGTGCCAGTAACAAGCATCCAGACTCGCAGAACGCAGCCCAAACCATCACAGATCATCCTCCAAAATTTTACGAAGGAAGGTATAAGAGTTCTTCCTTAAATCCCTCCAATAGTGCAAAAACCCATCATGGCTATCCAAATTAAACCTTTTCTTATTCGATAAAGCGAACTTGGAAGATAAATTAATATTTGCATTGCTTTGTAAAAAATTTAAATTTTTGACCAGTTTCTTGCAATGTTAGTTGTGGCGAATTCCATCGGGGACTCTTTATGGCGGTCCAGTAACCTTGAAGCCACTTTTAATATTTGTCGTACTATGGTTTCCGATTTTTTTAAAACCCGTACAACGGTCCAGAGGGACACTTGTAGACCACATTCAGCCACTAACTCATTAGCGGTCTTTAATGAATTGCTTGCAGCACTCAATTATCGCCGATGGCCATGGAAACCTATCTTCGAAATACATCCTCCGGGTTTCTCTGTGTCATATTCATTCAGATTTTATCAAATATTTCCAACTGCTTTGACCAATATTTCTGTCAATTTCTCAAAATTAGCATTTCTCGCTTTTGGGCGCCAGAATTTGGACCTATCCCGACATCCGAAAGCACTGGTCACTTGGAATATTTATTAGTTTGTCTGAAATAGTTACTCAACCAAGTTTGAGCAAAAAAAATCGGCGCTAGCCAAAAAAAGAACAAGATATCAGCTAGTGCGGCTATAGTTTTGCACCTTGCCCAAAACGAAAATGCAACATAACGGTTAATTTTTGAATGAAAAGTGTCGATGTTTTTCATCTATTTTCTTTCATTTCTAACGTTCTTTCAAATGGTAGTAAAATCTTTTCTCTAGCTCCACTCTTTCTATCCGTACGCTGAAAAATCTGGGTGCGGCTATAGTTTTGCACCAGAGTTTATAACATTAAGATAGAGACCTTATAGAATTTGACTATTAATAATTAGTTTTTTTTGCTACTTTAAAATTAAGTTAAGTTAAAAATATAGTATAATTGCATGGAGTACAAACATTAAATAAATATTTGTTACTAACCGAAGGCCTATTTTAAGGAAGATATTCGGCCTGGGCTTGAATCCGATATTTAAAACACATTCGAGAGAATCTTACAATGCACTATAGGTCAAATGGAACCTTTTTCTGATATTAATTAATGATTCGAAGGTTTTTCAAGTTTTCCATGTTAAGTCTTTTGGATGCAATTCTAAATTGCATTTGGAAATAGTTTTGACAAAATTGGCGTTGCACTAAATACATATACATACATAATATTTTTTTTTTTTTAATTTTTTTTTAATAAATATTAAAAAGCATATTTATTTATGTATACTACCTAAATATATTTCATATTTCATGTTTTTTATTTCATATTTTTAGGAACATATTTTGGATTTAATTTTCGGAGATTAGTTAGGATATAACTAAAGAATATATGTTTTATTGTTGTCTGTGGGTCGTAATATTAATAACATCGATATACCATTTATGTGCTAAAAAGTTACATTTTGGGAGAAGTGACTAAAAGGAACAATTAAACTTACTGTTATGGTCACTTGGCTGACAATTGGTAACATTTTTTAAAAACTCTTCCCAAATAATTATTTTTCGAAGTTCTCTTTATGGACACTTACTACAGACAACACTAACAATACCAACGGCACAGATCTACCAACATAAAGTGCAAACTTAACATCAGAATGCACTGTTAACATTTCTGGTATGCAACATTAGAGTTCAATGTATTCCTAATAGGAATGTGAAAAAAGTTTGTTAATTTGAGTACTGTTAAAAAATTAGCTCATATCGGAAAAAGGGTCCATTTGACCTATAGTGCAATGCAAGGAAGCTGTTTTATAAAAGTCATAAAGTACATGGGTCGCTTTTCATCGCATCTAAAAGTCAAAAGGCTACAGTCCAAGTTGCCATCGCTCTTTCCAAGAAGCTAATTCAATATTTACGCTTCTTTTAGAAGCTTTTGATTGATTAACTCGACACTTATCCCTGCCTCTCGACCCAGAGACAGAGAGCTTATGTGTTAATTAAGCCACTTTCCATACAAGTGTATCATTCTGTTTTATTTACTCGCATTCCCTAGCACACTTTTCTTTCTCTTTTCCTACTTCCTGTCCATTGCCCTTTTCCCTAGCATATTCCACATGAGCTGCTGCTCCCCGAGGAAGGGTGAGTTGCACTGAACTGAACTGTGAATATATATTTACGGTTCGCATCGTGTCAAAAGAAATAAATCAAAATGTCGCTGATTTGTTCTGTGCGGAATGTGCCACAATTTGTCTCAGCTTTGCAGTGGGTGTGCGAGTGTGTGTGCGAGTGTGTGATTAGGGTGGTGTGTGTGTGTGTGTGTGTGTGTGTGTGTGTGTGTGTGTGTGTGTGAGTGTGCGTTTGTCCAGGGAAAGGGCTGCATTGTACTGGGCTTATTGACGGATTCCTCTGAGAAGTGATGTCCAGTCTATGGGAGTTTGTTTGTGGGTTTAATATGATTTTTGTACGCAAGTTGTGTTGGAGAAAGGGCTTAAGGGAAGGGACAAGACAGGGGGGGAAGGAGCAGATAAAGAGGTAGGTGAAGGAGTTGACGAAGGGGCAGGAAGAGGAGTTGAAGAACGGCATGAGAGGAAGCAGGAAAAGACGTTGGCTTAAAAGCAGATAAAGGGGCATCAAATTAAGCAGGAGCAGAATCAACAGAAGAGAGCGACAGAGAAAGGGAGGAGGAAGAAGAAGAGGCAGCTGGAGTCTATAGTTTTCGAGGGGGGTCATGTGGAGGTCCTCGCCGTGATTGCAAGTTGCTTTTGGATTGAGCTTTGCAAAAACTTTTCGCTTGCGTTAGAATTTAATGCCAGTTATTTTTCCTTTTCATTTTTTTTTATTTTCCTAACATGCTGCGCGCGCTTCTCCGATCCAATGGGGGGAGGGGCGGTAAGAGGGGAAGAGGTCGGGGATTTTTGGGAAGCTTCAAGTTTGGAGCATGAGTCGCTGGCGGCGTGTCGCATAAATTTAAGTTAGCAACACATTTTCACACTGCCTGCGTCGCACACCGTACAACACCCCTCCCTCCCTCACTCCCTCCACACCCCACCCCGCCACGAGTCCCATCCCATCCACTATCAAGAACCTGCCTCCCCTGCCACCGCCCCACTCACATCAAGGACAACCGCAGAGTCACAGTTTTTTTTTTTGGTTTACTTAATGCGCCTCTAAAAGTTTTTTCTATTTTATTATTTCTGCCTTTTGCTACGTTTCTGTTTCTTCGTCTACTTTATTTATTTTCATTTTTTTTTATTCTGTTTTTCCTTTTTTTTATTTGTTGTCTTGCCAGGTTTCTCCTTTGCTTTTTGGCTTGCACACGCTTCGGTTTTTCAATTTTCTTTCGTCTCAGGCCAAACTATTTATAAATTGTGTTTGTCTTGTTTTTCCATCTGGCTGGAGCCTTGAATCTCGATGTGAATCTACGTGTATATCTATGTGAATCTTTATCTTTATCTGTATCTGTCTGTGTCTATGTATTTCTGTTTGTTTTCTTTTATTCTGATGTGCGCTGCATTCTCCCTCTCTTTCTCCCCACGCCACTCTTTCTCTTACTCACTCTCTCTTTATTACAGCATGCGGCAAAAATATCCTCAATGAGTTGCATTTGGCAAACATCTAAATTTCATAAGTACTTATTTTTGTATACATTTAAGGTAATACATTTCAAACTCACAAAAATTAATCGAATAAAAAAAAACAAAAAACTAAACTTATTATACAATATATGAGTTTTTCAATATTAAATGAAAGAAACATTAGCTCAAAATTAGTTTTAAATTATAAATACGATTCAGTAGACATTTTGAATTTTTAATGTTTTGAATGTGATCATTTTATGTGTGATTACTTTTAATATATAATAATTTCTGGAGGAGTATAAGTATTCACATTCCGTGTGAACTTTCTATCTTATTATGTCGGGTGTAACCTTTTTCAGTGTGACCGTTTTAAGGCTGTCTCTTTTATGTGATTGATTTTTGTATAAACATATGTTTCACTTAAAAAACTAATTGTTTCAATATACACAATTTAATAAAGTCTAACCACATTATGTGTGTCTCTTTAATGCTTATCACATTTAGTGTGACCGTTCTGACTACTAACTATTAAATAGGGCAATTTTCCCGTTAGGCACACGTTTCACTTTGTTACTGTATTAAAAACCGTTGCAATATATTGCATATATTTGTTATTTTTATTAAATTTATTGCCTTACTGACCGAAGTCATTTAATTGTTTTATTGAAACTTGAAAAAAAATTCTTTTAAAATTCCAATTGGCCCACTTAAAGGTTGCGGGCCATTTTGTGCCTCAAACCCATGTTGCACGTGGCACATGCAACAAACAATTAAGAACATCAATTGGGAGTGTTGCATGAAAATTAATATCCATAAATGGGTAGCGGTGACATATGCGCTCTTTGCCAATTTCTCTACATCTCTCCTTTGGCCCCCGTTCTCTGCCTCTATCTCTTTCCCACTCTCTGTCCCTCTCTCTGTCGCTTTCTCTCTCTCTCTTCTTCTCGTTATTTCATTTTGGGTGCATGTAGTGGGGCACCGGCCTCATAGATCAGGTTGCTAGCCACTCAGTCAGCTGGTAAATACACATAAAATCAAATGTCAAATATACTCGAATGAGAACGACTTGGATATACACTTCCCTTTGTCTGAAGGGTATGAGAATACATCATCAATGAAGTTTTTGCTCGAAATTTATGAGTTTAAATTTATTTAATAGATAAATAAAATGGATTACGATTTTAAATAAAATTAATAGTGAAATAAATGTAAACTCGTAAATAAATAAAAACCTTGAAAATTATAGTAAAATGATTTAAGATACGATTAAAATAGATACAGTTGAACTTCCCTAACTCGAACTTCTCTAACTCGAATTTCTCTGTAACTCGTACTAAATGAGTGGCAGTAAAATTAATAATCTTAGGAAAAAGAACTCTATAACTCGAATATCTCCCTAACTCGAACCTTTTCTTTGGATAATGGTGATTCGAGTTAGGGAAGTTCGACTATATTAAAGTAGTCAGAAAGAGAGAAAAGTAAGTATAACTACAATATATGGTAGTAATTAAGTATTTACTTGAGTTTTTTTGTCTTTATCTAAAAATAGAATGCCCACATCTAAAACGCCCATTTACAAGCCACAGTCTACACAGAAAAAAAAATTCTAGTATTCAATTTCAAAATTTCTGATGTACATATGTATATTTAAAGCATATATTTAGGATATTATTATAATAATATAACAACATTCCTAAAACAATTGATTTATTGATGATAATTACAATATAATTGGAGAAAAAATTAAAAATCATACTACAGTTAAGTATTAAGTGATCTTGCAACTGGATCACCGAATTTTTGACACCGTTTTGGATTGATATTTTCCCGGAATACCGCATTTTTTCTGTGTGCGAACCAACGAAACTCTGAAAAATTGCATAAAAATAATAATTTTGTGGGACTAGAAAAACACAGAGGACAAAGGTCAAAGAAGCTGGCGTTATGCAAACATGGTGATAAAGTTGAATGGCCATTTGAGCAAGAGCATTAAAAATACACACACACATGCACATACACTCACTCACAAAAATTGCCATTAATTTTATGCCTTTGTTTGTTTTTTCTTTATTTATGCGAAGCTCCGATGCACGCGCCAATTTTATTATTTAAAACGTGTGACTGACATTGTTGTTGTTGTTGTTGTCGTTGTTATTGTTCTCGTTGATGTTGTTGTTGCATTGTTATTGTTGCTGCTAGATTTGCTGTAACTGTTGCTATTGTTACTGTTTTTTTATGATTATTTTTTTACTCGCATTTTTCATGCGTTTGACGTTTTGTCTAGCGAAAATAAAAAACGAAACGCAAAATGTGAAGGGAAAGTGAAAACGACTAAGAAATACCCTGCAGCAATAAAACGGCTATGCTTAAAAACTATATTTACATTATAAAAGCTTAGAATTTCGACATTCTATTAGTTTAGTCTTTTTCCAAACTGTTGCCATCAAATTGGTTTTTTTTTCTATGATACGATAATGACATTAAGTAAAAGATGTATTCCAAAAATAAAGCTTGTATCTTTAACGATTATAAAGTCGTTAAATATATTTTAAAATTTGGAAAGTAGTTCTAACGCTTAGCAGTTTTTGTTATATGATAAAATATCTGAGAAGCAAATGTTGCTAGCTTGCATCAAGAAATGGTTTGTATTTCAATATCTCTTTGCCTTCGTAATGAAGTATACCCTTTATGCATTCCCTTTACGGCTACAGGGTATATAAAAAAGGAGGAAAAACCGCAAACGCAGCAACAGTTTCAATTTCTCGCCCCTTGCTGCCAACTAATTGCAGCTGGGCCGTCATCATTAAATGTCCTGTCGCTGTCGCTGTCGCTGTCCAAACTCCTCGCACACCCCTCGCTCCTCCGGCAAGCACTTGGCAAAGATACTGCAGTTGCTGTCGGTGGACTGGCCTAATCTATTTGTCTTGTTCGCGCAGATCGAAAAAGGCCAGAGACAACGCCAACGTAATTTGCAGCAAATACATTTCCTGCCACCCGAAACCCGAAACCCGAGACCGCAGACCCAAAAACCCCTTAACCTGTATCCAGAAACCTGAAACTGTAACCGAAGCCCCCGTGATGGGGTCTCCCTCTCCCTCTCCCCACCCCCACTCCCGACTTAGTCCTCAGCCGTTGGAGCAATCTTTGAAGCAATCCTCCAATTCGAGCACCGGAAAGGACATTTCAGAAATTCAAAGCGTTGGCTTTGATAAACGAGCTGCAGTTCGCTTCTGGCTTCTGGGTAGCCAGGACAGGACTAGGACCTCTTCTGGTCCTATTCCGTTCTGTTCTTTGGCCATCTTTTTAGGTTCTATTCCGTTTCTTTCAACAAGGTTCTGTTCAGTTCTCGGATAGCCATGGGTATAAATCGAAATGCCAGGCCAATGAAAAAAGCGAGTTGAGAAAACTTTCGAGAAAGAATACCAAATTGCACATAGCGGGCACTGTCACGGGCCAAGGCTGATGTGTGGGGAAAGGAAAAGGGAACGGAGGAGATTGGAGATTGGTAGCACCACCATCACCACCACCATTCGGTCCAATTGGGAAAGTTGTGGTGCTGCTGCAATTGCAATTCAAATTGTAGACACAAATGCAATTTCTATAGGATTTGGCCAACCGGAGGGGGGCTGGAAAGGCGGAGGGGTGGTCTAAGGGAAGGCAAATGTTTACCAGACAGACTGTCCGTCAACTTTGAAGCGGCAAGCCAAGCCACAAATTTCAGTTTCCTTTTGTCTCATCATTCGTACGTCTTGTGTGAGTAATTCAACAAAAAAAATTTGATTACTACGATTTCCTCGTGTCATATTGAGGACAATGGGGTATTTTGAATAGAGTAGATGACAACTAACTGAGCAGCAAAGTATTAATTTAAGCTGATAACATACCTTCTCATACTGATTACACTTTAATGAATTGTAAGATTTTGTTAAAATGGCTTAAGACAATAATAATTAAAACTTATCAGTCAATCAACGTCAAATCATACAAGTTTTCAATACAATACGTAAGTGAAAGATAAGAATAAAGTTTGACAATTTCTTTATTACAGCACGACTAAAAACAGGCTTCAAGTAAATAAAAGTTATTAAAATCGAATACTACTACTAATGTAAGTTCAGTTGGTTCTTTGAAAAGGTGGTAAAAAAAAAAGGTCGGATATGATTAGCATAAAACTTTTTGGAAAAATATCGAAGTTATATTTATTATATATATATATATTTACTATCTTTATTTAAATATTCTTCCAATTCTTTACATCTAATGATAATAACGCTCTATAAATAAATAACAGTCTTTTGCTTTAAATTTCTGTATAGAAAATTTAAATTGTCATCTTTTAAATGTTAGGGAAGGTCAGGTGACGATGATTTAGCTTTACAGGGTATCTTATCGCACTGTTGAGAATGAAATGGTGTTTTGTTGTTTTAGTTCTTTGCTTGGAGCAGTTGCAATTCATCGAGCTGTTCTTTGAAATTTCTTCAACAACTGCTGGCGTTGTTGTTGTTCTCGTTGTTGTTGTTGTTGTTGTGGTTGTTGTTGTTGTTTTTGGTGTGTGTTGGGTGTTTGTTTGTTCGCCAAAAGTAAAAGCAAAGTCGCGTCAATTCAATTCGAGTTGTGTGTAAGCGAAATTGCCAAGCCAAGCCAAGGACAATTTCAGGCATCAAACGCTGTGGCACTGAATATGAGCAGAAGACACATAAAGCAACCGATAAGATAAGCAAAAATAGACAACACTGCAAAAGACAGAGAGAGAATGATAGATAGAGAGAGAGAGAGAGAGAGAGAGAGTACAATATATGTTAGGGTAACAAGTGTGTGTATGGATGTCGTGTGCGGGGCGAGTGCAAAGTTCCGGTTGAGTTTCAACTTTGTCGCTTTTGGTAAAAAGTGGCACACAAGTAATGTTGCATAGTTGGCTCTGGGGAGATTGAGCGACAGATTGCGACTGTTGAGAGCCAGAGAGATAGACACTCAACTTGACAGAGCGAGAAAGAGAGAGAGTGAGAGAGTGAGCGAGAGGGGAAGAGCAGCTGCAACTGCAGAAAACAGCGCAAAGGCAAACTTTGAAACAAAAACGATTTAAAAAGTGATTCAAAGACAGATTTTTATATTGAACATGAAATGAATGAAATAAACAAGCAAAAAGCAAAACCGTTAAAAATCCCAAAGTAAACCAAAGCAAATATCAAGTGAATCATATAAACAAATTGAATTTCGAAAAGCAAAACATTCGTTAAATTTGCAATATATTTGCTTCAAAACAAACTCCGAGAGTTTAAAATAAGCTTTCCATATAAGTATGTATGTATGAGCTAGCTATACAAATATTCAGAGCTAAAACTTTAGCCTATTGCTGTACTTTAATTTGTTCTAAAGAACTTAAAATCATACTAAGCTCAAAAGCATTTTAAATATTATTATATTCTAACCTTAAGCCAATTTCAATTAATTTTATGTTCCCTATTTTGGTAAACTGCCTTGTAAGCTTCTCAGCGCAACAAAACCGATAGCGATAATGATAACCGAACCAGTTGCACTTCTATCTGTAACTGTAACTTGTTTGAGAGTTTATTATTGGGATATTCCATGCTGCAATTTCTCTTCATCCCATTTTTATTTATGCCCTGTAAAATTAAAAAAGTGCTTAAAAGAGTATGATGGTTTTGTGAGAATTTTTGAAATAGGAATAAATCTTAGGCCTGGAATGTATATGTACTTAAGAACTTATATTCTTGATCGATTGCAACAGTTATGTTAATAGTTAAGATTATAAAATTAAAAAATACAATTTTTGATACTCACATCAAATTTCTTTTTGATTTGAAATACAAAAATGCCTCTCTTTGATTTTATAATACTGATTTTCATTTTTAAGTAATTTAATTTAATATCATGATTACAATTGAAACTTTAAGGATAAAGAATGAAATAAAATAAACTTAAATAAATAAAAAAAATGTTTACATTTTATCAATTTACAAGAACAAGTTAAAGGCAATTGCTGTGATATTTTTCATGCTCTGAATCCATTCAGAAAATTTGATCAAGTTTGCAAAAAACATACGATACTTATTTAAGCAGAACTGAATCTACAGGGTATCTCAAAGCAGTACCCATTTAACTAGAATAACTTGTTACTTTTTCCATGCTGAGTAACTTGAACTAGTTGCATTTGGAAATGCAAACAAATGCGATTTGCAAAAATGTCGGGTGTTAATATTTCCCATGCAATTGTCAAATGTGAAAGGCGAAAGAAAATTTATGCCGCCCACACACCACTTGAACTACTTGGGTATATGTGTACAACTATACATATAGTATAGTATATATATATATATATATATATAGAATATGATTAGTATGTATATATCCTAGAGTCTGCACCAAATCACATTTTGTTTGCGTACAATTTTTGATAGATTATTGCAGAATGCGGCACACGACTGTGGCATGGGCAAGGGGACACGCAAAGGGACACGGTGGGAACCAGGGGAGGAACAGGGGCGTGGGCAGCAGGAATGTGACGGTATCTTAGAGGCACACAAGCCAACGCCGCCAAGTTGACACTAACGTGAAGCGGGAGTCTCCGAACCACATTACCGTCAAGCAGCCAAAACGAAGCCGCAGCTTGGCTAAAAGAAATACCAAGTTAAATGGATAGAGAGAAGGGAAACGAGGAGGGGTTAGAGGAGAGAGGTGAGAGAGAGAAGGAGAAGTGGAGCGTATGCTGCGTGTTTGCCAGGGAAAGAAGTATCAGTCTCGATGTCGCAAGGAAACTGCGGATTCATGTGCAACACCAACACCTTGTCATATAATCACACACACACACACATGTATATATAGATATATGTATATGTATATTACTTATACATATATAGATAGATAGCGATACCCTTGACAGTACTTAAAAAACAAGCATAAAAACTAGACTTTTGTTTGCAGCCTCTCAATGTCGCACACTCTACAACTGTGTGTGTTTATTGGGTGTATGTGTGTGTGAGTGTGTGTGTGTGTGTGTTGTGTGTCTTGGCCCAGCAATTTTTGGCGCTATTTGCTTTTGCTGCGTTTTAAATCAGTGTGCGGTTTTGCAATGGCTACAACGATTCTTACGGCGATTCCCCAACGTTTTTGGCCCCCGTCTAAAAATGCCGTCGCAAACTTTTGCGGCGTTTTTCCACTGCCAAATTGTCTTAATAGATTTATGGGCGTACGCAAAATGGCTGCACTTTGCTTTTGGTTCTCGCGCACGGACACGGATACTGAAACGGAAACGGAAACGGAAATGGTACTAGCGACAGTTTGGACATCAAGGCGATGCTCTTTTCCAGCGGGGTGGGGCGGGGAAGGGGGTATTTCTATGGTCAGAACTTTTAATTCGGTTTTGCATTTGCTTTCGCTTCAGATGCACTTCAGATTTCTAGCGTGTTTAACAAACCCATTTGTTTGGTCTCCAAAAACCGAAAGCAGAAATTGGGGCCAACTGTGAAAGGGGAAAAGGGGAAGGGAAAGGGAAAGGAGGGCAGTGGCAATATTAGCTCGACTTAATAACAATCCTATTGGATTTAAGCATCCTCCAAAGTGTCCGCAATTCAAATGAGGCTGTAAATGTTAAAATTTAATTTAAATTATTGCAGACTGCTTGAAAAATTTACATTTGCTTGCAGTTGTTGTTGTTGTTGTACGGCTCAGCTTATCGAAATTCCATCTCTTTTGCACTATCGATAACTATCGAAAATACCTTCCTGTGTACAGAAAATGTCTCTGCTATAACTTTTGGACAGATGGGTTAATTGTATATTGAAGTGATATCCCAAGCTAACTATCGTAAATAGTGAAATATATGTATTTGAGTTCAACTGTAACTTCGGAACAATTTAGAGCAGTTCCCGTTAAATAAGGATTGAAAGTTTAAAAGATGTATGTATTATCACAAATCACTAATATTTTAAGAAAATATATATTTTACAAGAATCCTTTTGATTTTGTTTTCTTTTTAAGTCTGGGAGCTGAAATCGTATAAATCAATAACTTCAACATATGCTTGCTAAGTACTTTGCTGGTTTTGTCCAGAGCTAATGAAGGATAAGTTTGACCCAAAGATGCAACAAGATCTTGACACACTGCTGTTGAGGCTGTTAAGCAGCTTGCATAGTTTTAACCCTTCAATTTAAATTTCAGGGTATTGTTTTACCAAAGAGAATTCAAGGAAAACAACAGAAGCAGCAGCAACAGCCCAAAAAAACGCCTCGACAAAGTTTAAGAACCAGATTCGGAGACGGACCCGCATAACCCCTAAATGAGAGAGAGAGAGAGAGAGAGGGGGGGGGGAGAGGGGAACAGAGAGGCCAAAAAGGGGTTCCTATTTCTTGTTGTTGTCTGACGTTTTGCTAACGACTTTTCAATGACTCCTGCGTCAAGGCATAAGTTTTCTGCCAGTCTCTCTCTGTTTGTGTGTGTGTGTATGTGTGCATGTGTGTGTGTGTGTGTGTGTGTGCCGTCGCTCTTTGGAATATTGGCTTGACTTGATTCTGCCCGGCTTGACTATGCGGCACGCCAGCTGTGCGGCTATGTAAACACATACACACACACACACACACACACACACACACACACGCATGTGTTACCCATTTTCCCATGTGTGTGTATGTGTGAGTACACAGAAAAATAATCCGGAAGTTTGGGATAAAAGCAATCCCAATCGGTGTCAAAAGATCGTTAATCTCAGAATTTCTAAAATTCGGTGTGAAATACTTGTTGCAAGTACGATATTTCAGTATTGATTATCGAAGCCATCAAAAGCTTTAGGTTTTTTTTTTTTTGACTATTCTAATGCTGTGTTTGCCTATTTATCCGCATATTGTATTAGTTTAAAAAAAAAAATAATATTCTGAGAACACACTTGAAAAATGCATGGTAAAATCAAAAAATTTAATTTAAAATATAGCATGCTTTTTTTTCTGTGTATGTTAGATTTTCCTATAAAGCTTAAGAACTGCTACACACAGTTGTAAAAAGAAATTAGTTGCTGCCAGGCAAACGCTAGACCCTGCTTCTCTTTTCTTGTTGTTCTCGTTGTTGTTATTGAAACCGAGCCCAGAATGGACAGCACAGGAGAATCGAAAACTGAAAAGGGGGAGAAGAAGCAGGAGAAAGAGAAGGAGTGGGAGGGAGCTTACAGGGTTAACGGATAACAAACGTAACCGTTAATGTAAAGTGCTTCCCAGAATCGAGAGTCTAGAGTCGACAGCCCCCGACTGCGAACGAGTAGGAGGACGAGTATATCATATACCCATCAAGTGCTGTAATGAGCACCATGATGAAGCGTGTAGAAAACCGGAGACTGAGGAGAGGCGTTCAGAGTTGAGAGACAGCTGACGGAATGAGGAAACGACAGAGTGTTGTTGTCGTTATCCGCTCGCATGCTAAAAATGAGTTAATAAAATGCGTATACGTAATCAAATTATATGTCAAGTGTGTTGACAACGAATAACAGTCAACGTTAATGTCAACATCGAGACTCTGGCTTCATCTGCGACGTCGACTGCGACAGAGACAGCGACGTCGACTGAGAAATCGTCAACATTATGAGCAACTGGCAACATTATCATCATTACGAGTATGGGCCCAACTCTCAGTTAACCGAGTTCCAAATGCGATTTTAATGACTCGAACAAAGAGCATTTAAGCGAATTTATTGCTTCGATGACTTTTTTTCTTTTCGTTTTTCCTTTCTTTTCTCACCCAACAGTATGTGTTGAAAAACTTTCTCATAAATTGTGTAAATTTTTGCAATGCCTATAACCTCAATTGAACCATGATATGTTATAAATAGAAGGAGTTTATGAACAAAACAAAAGTTTATTAAGTTTTCTATGACCTCTGTTGAACCTCGATGTGTTGTAAATATTTTTTAACGAGTCACTGCGGACGGCAGTCCGCGCTAGTGACGAGAGCAGCACAAAGGGTGCGAAAGGCAACTAGCATATGAGCGATTATGGACATTTTTAAACCAAGGGCGAAAACTTAATTTTGTCAAAAAACTGCATGTTTTTTCAAAATATTTGTTTTCTGTTTTATTAGAATATATTTTTGGGCTTCAAATTACAAAATCGAAAAGTTTTTACGGTGGTTTGGTTTTTCATAGTTCCTCTTTTTGCCTCTAAATTTCAATATTTCTTGTAAAAAAAAAGGGTATTTTCAATGGCAAAAAAAAGTTGGTAAAACAGTCGTCTGAGAGTTTAGCGCTTAGCTCATCTTAAACTTTGTTTCATTTTCTTTTATTTAATATAAAAACTGTATCGAATAAATATTTAATATATATTAATTTTGAGAGAAAGTGTGAGTGTAAAAAGTGTAACGTCCGCAACGTAACGTCCGCAACTGACAAAAACTAAGATTTTTAATTAACGAGACTACTTATCTGTATTTTTGATGCTAGATTGATTTGGTCATATATTCAAGTTAATTTGTTGTATTTGGATATTTTTTGTTTATAATGCAAAATTCTCTAATATACGCGCAAATCCACGTTAACCTCAAATCGACTTCCATTTTTTGTAACGTCCGCAACCAAACTTTCAGCAAGCCTAGTTATTTTCCAAAAAAAGTTAGGCTTTTATCTTTAAATAGGTTTGATAGCATTCTAAATGAAATGCATTTTCCAGAAAATTACATAAAAATTCACCGATCTGAACGCGAGCTGCAACAGTTTAAACATAAAAATTTGCGTACAAATGTAACGTCCGCAACCCAGGAATAGCCCATATATACACAGGAAGATTGAAAAATTTGCTATGACTGTCCGATCAGGTCGAGTTATAGCCGATCGAAAGGTGTAAACCTAATTTACAAATGTGCATAATAAGACTTTTGAAAATTCACCTGGTTCGTGAGATAAACACGTGCTAGTGGTAGGGGTGAAATATAAACGATTGAAGCAAGTGGGGCCATTGAAGCCTTTTTGAATTGCGCGTCGAATGACACCTCGATCATCGAAATCCAACAACTACTTCAAAAGATAATTAATTTGTAATTTTTAGTGGCCAAAATAAGATGAAAAGTCAGTCTGTTTAATTGTCCATTTGTATCAAATTGCTTATATTGCTTAAATGAGGACATGTTCCCGATCAAAAATCTAGAAGCTTTTGTTCTACGGTTTTTTCGAAAAAACGCTAGTTTAGCGGGAAATCGCTAAAAACCGCTAAAATTACATACATGGCATCCAAACGATAGAAGCTACAAATGAGAACTATATATCGTTGAAAAAATAAAATATAAATATTAAAATAAATATAAAATATATTGTTATAAAAAAATCTCTGTAACTACGAGGTAAAAGCCTAGTGACGAAAACATTTTCATGCCCCAAAATTTCTGATATCCAATTTTGTAACGAATAATATTAAGTTTTACATATAAATTATTTAAAAATTAAATTTTTGTCACTGGGCACATTGCGCTAAATTTTTCATTCCTAATAAATAGTACTTTTTTTGCGCAGTGCCAGTGATAAAAATTATTTTTAAAATAATTCATGTGTAAAATTTAATATTATTCGTCACAAAATGGGATTTCAGAAATTTTGGGGCCTGAAAATGTCTTCGTCACTAGACTTTTACCTCGTACAGAGGTTTTTTTATAAGTTCTAAAAAACCTTAAGCCTGGTCGATTAAGGTAGTTAAAGTTGATTACTATATGATTTGCACTAGCATTTTCCTGAATTTTCTACTAAGCGAATAAGTGTTCCGAACAATTTAAGTATGCATATGTTAATTTCCCTAAAACCCCAGTTGAATCTTCATGAAGGTGAAGTTTTAGACAAATTTAAGTCGAGTTGCTCAAGTTTATAATATCATTATAACTTCATTAAAATAAGTCGATTGATGGACAAACAAAATTATCGAGTTAAAGTACTTAAAAATCGCTTTCCCGAAAATTAGGTTGTCGATTTTATTTATGTAGTTTTACACCACTACTTTAGATTATTTTGCTTTTATTTATATACATACTTATAATATAATATTTATAATATTTGTTTCGATGTCTAAGAATTTATTGCAAGCACTTTAGGCCACAGCACAGGTAGTCTAACGTTTAATGGTTAATGTTTTTGACAAAACCATTCACATTTCATCGTTTGGCTTTACCTAACAGAAATTCAGAATCAGAGACCGAGTAGCATATTTATCAGAAGTAAATTAAATTGCTTCGTCAGAAAAAATTAATGCCATACACACACACACACACACACACTGTAAGGCTCGGATACCACACCTCAAATCAATCAAACCGAAAAAATATTCTGTTGAAATTGTCACAAAATTGACACATGTGAAGTTCAGAAAATAAGCATGAATGCGATAGATCTTAAATGTATACTTGTGTATACCCTAAGGAGAAAATACAAATAGATAAATATAAATTAAAAAATAAACATATTTTTTTTAAATAGTTTAACAAGAAAAGTTTTATATTATTTTTCCCATTGATGCCTCATACAGTTTCATCGACTTTACCTGTTACATTTCAAACTACCACTCGACTGTAATCTCTTTTACCATTTGTAGCAAGTACAGGGTACACAAAAACAAATTGTAATAAACATGCGAAAAAATCGACTCAAAAAAAATTAAACGCAAATTGTTTGTTATAAATAATTCGCAATTTAACTGATAAGATACATTTTATAAAAAACAACAAAGTGCAAAAAATGGTCAATGCAAACAAATATCAACACCAATCGACATATAGAAAGCAACTTAATTGTAATGTTTTCCGATTAATTGCAAAGATTTTTATAGATTTTTCCCTCATGTTATTTGTGCTTGACAATTAAAGCGCCAATTAAATTAATTGAAATTCTGGAGTAATGAAAATGATCAGTACAGGTAATTGTTGCTAATTATATTATATAAAACAATAATAAATACATAAAAAATATTTTAAAGCGATAGATTTCTCTGCTGACATTTATTGTTTTACTCCAGCAATTTAATTAAATTAAATTAAATAATTAGGTAAACATTTTAATGTTGCTTATTTCCAAAATGTTAGTTGAATTTCTGCTAAAAGAAATTGAGGAAATGGATTCCAATTGAGTCAACTTAAATAATAAATAAAATTAAATATTTTCACAGTAGACTTACTCAGTATATTTACATGGTCAAGAAATAAATGTATTCTTAGCAAAGTCAACAAATGGCTAACTTCAGTAAGAGTATGAGAAAATCTTCCCTACATATTTTTAAATGTGGCCAAAAGCCGCAGCTCAAAGACATGGCAAGAAAGACTAAATTTTTTTAATTAAACACAATTTTAAATTCTGATGTTTGACTAAATTTCATGATGTAGTTTATTTGTATTTATATATATTTTGTTTTCTGTTTGTATACACATATACTCGTATATATATTATTTATATATGTAATGCGAACTGCGGTTTTTGTTTTATTTGTCCCTTTTGGATTTTTGTTTCTCGTTCAATTAGTTTATTGTTCGTAATTCACATAAAATATACATACATTACGAATCTATTAATAGAGACATACATACATATATCTCCAATTGGTATTACATGGATGTATGTATATAACTGTAGTTTATTATTAACATTTACTCGTATAGTTGACTAAAAGTACATACTCTATATTTTATATTATTAAGTTGTGGTTGACCTAAATGCTAAAGTTCAACTTACTTTACTAGAAATTGAAAAAAAAAAATACACATTTTGTTGTCGTTTTTCATTTTAGTTTGATTTTCATTATTATTAAGTGGATTTCATGTTTTGTACCCTTGCAGTGGGTATGATGATTCTTACGCGCATATGTATGCCATCAATTAAAAATGTAGAAATCCTTAAATACTGAAGCTGTGAGTTGTTGAACAGATTTATTTACTGTCCATTTGAGATACCTTGTTCAAACTTTGTACAGTTGCTACATTTGCAATTAGTGAGTACATAGGTCAATATCAATCGGATTGGCTTATTATATCTTATAGATTATATAAAAATTACAGCTAAAACGTGAGTTTTTCTATGAAAAACCAGCTTGTTATTTTTTACATTTCCCTCATTTAATGTTAATTAATAAAAGTAATGAAATTAGATGACAATATATCGAATATAGCTGCCATATGAGTGAAGTGACTGCAAGGGTATTTTATCTACGGCAATCCGAAGTTGTCTTTGGTAATGCTTCTTCTTCATATATTTGGTTTACTTCTTGTTGATATTTGTATTGAAGAGTATCTGTGTGGGAGTATATTTAAGGTATACTGTGTGTGTTTTTTTTGTATGTGTATGTGTGGAGAATGTTTTTGAAGTGGACTTAATTGTAATTACATGAACTTACGTTAAATATTTGGTTTACTGTCATTTTGCATTGTTTGTTATTAGCTATGTAAGTAAGTGTGACAGTATGACAGTACGAGTATGACACAACTGGAATATTGTTATACAAATACAAATGACACACAATGCATATTTGTTGTTTCTCTTTTTGAATTATGTTTTTAGTTTTCTTCTTTCTTCATTGTTTATTTGTTTTCCTGTTCAACTCTTCGTCCGTGCTACAACCCATAAATTTAAAGCGCCTTTTTTTTCAACCACTTTCGAATCATATTCATTTTTATTTTTACTTTCTTTCTATTCGATTATTTGTATTTAATATCAGAAAATTAAATACGGCAAAAAAAATTAACTCACACGCACACACAAACAGACAGACACACACACACATGCTCGCTCAATTACACACACTTGCATGATAAAATTTAATTTATTTGCAATTAAAGTGAAAAATCAAGTGGCCCACTCAGTTGACAGCTTCAAATTATGTGGCGAGCGGTTGTAAAATGAGTTGGCAGCACCATTCAAATAAAACGTGTATAACAAATGATATTTCGACCGCTCAATTACCTACAATCAAAATGCATTTAAAAAGCATTTAAACCTAATTGCTATAGAACATAAATACGAACAAAACGAACCGATATTAAACATGAAAAATCTGTTCATAAGAAAAAAAAACAACTGTGGGTCCTAAGGGGGAGTAAGGGGATGCAAATTAAAACAAAAGAGTCGAGGTGGGGGTTCAAGTTATGTACATTTATAGCTGACAGTCATTGATGGTTTGTTCATTTGTTTTTGATTTTTTGTTTTTCTCTTTATCGTTTTTTTGGCAAATTTAATGGATTTAGTTTGTAATTAATTGCAATTTGGTCTGTTGATTAATTCAATGCAATGTATAACAGAAGGTGTTCGTTAGAAGTTGCGGTTATATTAAAATGCTAATTCAAATAGTTAGTAGTTGCATTTTAATTAAATTGATTATTTATGGAGTATAACAGATTCGCTCAACTGGTTTACAACTGTTATACACACATTTAAATTGAATTAATGTACTGCAACTACAAATCGAGTAGCTTAACATCATTTGTCAAGAGTTAGATATAGACAGATACTAAATAACAATTGATAAAATGTAATAAAAACAAAAAAAATGGGAGAAAAAAAAATTAAACAATAACAAACTAGCTAACAAATCGCTTAAATAAACTTTGTCCTTTGGCAATACAAAAACATACAATTTGTCATTTTTCATTTACCATTTGCTGTATAGCATTTTCCAGTTTCCATTTAACATTTGACATTTTAGCATTCTGCAATTGGGCACAATTTGCATTTTGTTTGCTTTGCACTTAGGATTTGCAATTTCGGATTTTCGCATAGTTATTTATAATTCATAGTTAGTCGTTTGTTGAATGTATTAATTTCCCTTTATACATACATATTTTTTCCGAGTTCTTTGTATTGTTTTTTGTTTATATTGTTTTGTTTAGTTTTTTTTGTATTTCGATTTAGTCGATTTTTTGGCATTAACAGCCAACGCATTCAAATTATTAATGCAATTAGCATTTAACATTTCGAATTTTAAATTTCAATTTTAATTAAATGTAAGTTTACTTTTTTTTGTTGTTGCTGTTGTTTTTACTCACATATATGAATAGATGTATGTATATTAATTTAAACTTATTTACAGCACGCGCCGCAGTTGTTGTTGTTATTTAATATTTACATGCATAATCAGAAATATTTGTTTAGCTTACATAATTTAAATAACACTATAGAAATGTGGTTGTTGTTGTTGTTGTTGTTGTTGGGCATCCAATTAGCAAAGCGAATTTCTGTGAATTTTCTCTGTCGCATTTTCACTTCTGATTTCTCTGTTTGCCTCCGTTTGTGTGTGTGTTGTGTGCATATACTTACAGTGTGTATGTGTGTGTGTGTGTGTGTGTTCATGTGAATCCTCTGCTGATTTTGGTCGCTTTAGACACGAATCACCTCGCCAGGTGCCTGCTTGGGGCTGAGTGCATCATCGATGCTGTCGCGCAGTCGCAGCGCCGCATTCAATTCGGAGTCATCCGCGACAGCAGATGACGACGCTGACGGAGCCTGTTGCTCCACTGTGCCTACAGTGGGTCAGATGGCTGGTCACATGAAGATGTCACCGCCCGTTGCCGTTGCCGTTGCCGATGCCGATCCGCTGGCATTAACGGCGGATTTACGTGGCGTGGTTGGAACACCATGTGGACACGTTGTTGTCCCCGAAGACGCACCCGATTTCGATTCATCCTCAAAGGTGACCATTTTTTCGCTGCGTGGCTTCAATGTCACTATCTGGAGTTGGGCGGGCGGCGGTGCGGCGGGCGTGGCAGCAGCGGCTGAGCAGAGCAGCGTCTGCGGCGGACCCAATTGTAGGCCATGTGGCATTCCCATGCCCATACCCACACCCATGCCCACACCCATGCCCATGCCCATGCCGCCCATGCCCATGTTGACGCCCATATTAACGCCGACGCCCACGGGCATGGTCATGCCCATGTTGGGCGAGAAGCGACGCGGCGGCGGCAGTGCCAAGTCCCCGACTCCCGACAGATTAAACTCACTGATGCTGCGTGGCACAAAGTATTCCATGTGGTGCTCGGGAATCCCCGTGGAGCGCCGTATGGGCGTGTTGCGCTGAAATGCCGATGTGGAGGCGCCTCCATTTCCATGTGTCATGTGACTGCGACGCGGCAGGGAGCTGTATTGTGTCAGTGTGTGGGCTGGGCCAAAGAACATGGTCTGATGCTGGCCAAGACTATTGGCCGGCTGAACGCCGCCACCGCCTCCAGTTGAACCAGAGCCGGCCAATAGCTCGGAGCTGGGTCGTTGTCAGGATGGTTTCGGTGTGACAGCGACGGAAACGAGTGCCAACTCCTCGGCCTTGGGCATCACATGATCCTGGACACTGAAGCGACGCAGCCACATCACAATTTCCGTTTGGATCAGGCTAAAGCACATGGCCACCACAGCCATGCCCACCAATATGTAAGCGGAGGCGGTGTACAATGTCAATGTGCCACTCGGGGCCAATTCACCAAATCCAATGGTGCCCAATGAGGTGAAGCAAAAATACAACGACTCGAGGACACTCCAATTTTGCAGTTTGTGAAACAAAATGGCGCCGCTGGTGACATAACAGAGGAGAACACACACACAGATCGAGATGGGGACACTGGGTGATCCTCGGGATGCATCCGACATTGATTTTCTGCTCTGTTGTTGCTGCTGTTGCTGTTGTTGTTGCTGCTGTTGTTGCTGCTGCTGCTGCTGTTGTTGATAGACCGAGGGGGGTAAGCCGTATTGATGCAGCTTACCCGCCGGATGGCCGTACTGCTGTTGACCCTTGACCTTGTCCGATTTGCGGCCACCGCTGGGTCCAGCTGCGGGGCCGCTGCCCACGCTGCCCTTGACCCGCTGACGTCGAAACAGGCATCGCATTCCGGCCGAGAGGGCCTCGCCCATGGCGGATAGATACAGCAGGACAATGGGTATGCCGAACAGGGCGTACACAAGGGCGGCCACGCGGCCCCATTGGGTGCGGGGCGAAATGCCGCCGTAGCCTGCAAAAAGAGACAGAATTTTTGGGATTTGAAGTTAGTATAACAGTTTGGCATAATAGTGTAGGGTATATTTGTATAAAAGTGTAAACAACTTTGTATAACTGTGTAAAACACTTTGTATAACTGTACAACACTCTGTATAATACATATATTATAAAATAGCACGGTATTTAAATTTGTATATCAGTGAATACCGCTATGCATAGTCAGTAGTATAACACTTTGTATAACAGGGTATAACACTTTGTATAACAGTGTACAACACTCTTTATAATATAATATATATAAAATAGCACGGTATTTAAATTTGTATATCAGTGAATACCGCTATGCATAGTCAGTCGTATAACAGGGTATAACACTTTGTATAACAGTGTACAACACTCTGTATAAAATAATATATATATAAAATAGCACGGTATTTAAATTTGTATATCAGTGAATAGCATAACACTTTGTATAACAGTGCTTAAAACATTAGGGGTATTCAGAAACTGTGATAAATTTATGAAGTGAGAAATTTATTACACTGTAGCTAGTGAGTGAACTTTTTAAGTTTCTGTTGTCATATTTGCGATATCATTAAATTAAATTTGACTGAACAACTGTTTTTTAAGCTTAAGCAAGCATTCTCTTCATTTCGTTTACGCTCATGCGTTTGGTGTCACACTCTCTCACTCTTGTGTTTTTTAATTCTTTTGCCACCAACTAAAATTACTTGCTTTTACAACCAATGCGAATATCAACCTCAGTGTGACCATATTTCGTTATATACTTGTAACAGTCTAGCAACCTTTCTCTATTTATAATAATGCCTCAATACAATAAGTTTTGTATACTCTAATTGTATTACTGTGTATAACAAAGTAAACCACGTTTTATAACTGTGTATAGCCCTTTGGATAATAAATAGTACATATTACGATATATACTACTTCATGTAGCAGTGTATAAAAAATTGTATAATAGTGTATTGCAAAGTATATCACTTTGTATAACACTTTGCATATTACTATGTTTCAATGCATTGAACTATATATATATAAGATATTATTCAAAAGACCCAGAAATTTGTTGAACATTATGGGACGCAGCGATAACTTGTCAAACTTTAAATAATATAACAGTTTGCCTATCTAAAGATCTTCTCGTTGCTTTAAGCTACAAACAGTCTAACAGCATTGCTTAGCTTTAATCTTTATAGACATTTGTAGAACAGTTTCCGTACAAAAGTTAAAAAAGCAACCTGATACTGGCAACGGACTCGTAATAAATACAACATCCAAGCATTCATTCGCCGTCATTGACTTGAAGAACATGGCATTACCATTGGATTACCCGATGGGGTTGCCTCGCCACCCCTTTAAACCGCCCCTTGATAGAGTAATTTACCGTACTGCAACAACATTTTTAATTTTTCCTGTGTTGGCCACAAAAAACACAAAAAAAAGAAGTGAAGAAAAAAACTACAACACCAAGAACTTTTACGGCCAGACGTTTTGCTTTTGACTATGGCTTTGATGTTGTCGTTCATGTAGCCGGCGGGAACAGAGGAAAGGGGAATGGGGGAGAAGGATGAAAGGAGAAGGGGTGTGTCAGGTGAGGGGGGAAGGGGCTACAGCCGCCGGGCACGACCTAACCCAACATGGCGACCGTGCCCAAAAGAGTCTTGGACAGAATGCGGCGCCGGATCTCGCTTGGCCGGCTCCAGCAATGAACTTTTAATGTGGAAACTTTTATAATTGAGTAAAATGTGCGTATACATATATATTACACATATATAAAAATATGTGGGTATATGTCTGTCCAACATGTGTGTGTGTGTTATGAGACTATGTAGCCATGTACTAAATTTTATTACTTAAAAATAAAAAGCCAGCATAGCGACAGCAAAAATATCTGAGAAAACAAGTAAAAATGCGCTAAAGCTCATGGGACATGACTACTAGATACCACGCAAATAATTCATGTTCTAAATTCAACTCGAATAAAAATAATACTTTTACAAATACAGTTGAACTTCCCTAACTCGAACTTCTATAACTCGAATTTCTCTGTAACTCAAACTAAATGAGTGGCAGTAAAATTAATAATCTTAGGAAAAAGAACTCTATAACTCGAATATCTCCCTAGCTCGAACCTTTTTTTTGGATAATGGTGATTCGAGTTAGGGAAGTTCGACTGTACCTTCAAATTTCATTTATATCTTACTACTATATGAAATTAAAATTAATCTATTAATCTATTTTTAAAAAATGGGATAAAAATAAACCAACGTTTTAACGATCTTTAAAATGTTTGGCGTTTTTTAGAATTGTTTGGAGCTATGCATAACCGTTTTGACAGGGTATTTAAAAAAATTAATAAAAGAAAAAACGGAGAATACAGCAAATGCTTTTGGCTGTACCCGTAATGTAATAATACTTTAAAACCCCAAGCACGTTTAAGTGCACATGTGCTAGAGCGAACAGTCGAGAGATAGAGAGCGAGAGAAAGGCAAAGAGGGTGTCCAGTGTAGAGGTGGAAAGTACCGTAACCCATCCGCTCGCACTTAATAAGCTAAGCAAAAAGTTGCTAAAAATTATCATCATGATGCTAAAGCCTGAGCTCCAGCTGAATCCCAGGCCGAAAGCCAACTGCCCTACGGTCATGGACGCGTCATGTACACATACACCTTTCCCTACTTTCTTTTCACCACCAACACCACCAGCAATGCCATGAATTTGCACCCACAGCAGCCGCTTGGTGAAAATTGTTAGTGAAAATTATAACATTTACAATATGGTCTGCATAAAATTGTATGTAGTTATAACTAACTAACTAACTAACGGCGTGCACATGTCGGCCTCAAATTGTGGATACAGATATCATTACCCCCGCCCCCCCCCCACTCCTGATCCCCTCCACATACCACTCGGACCTTTCAACTCATGAAGATTTGTAATAGTGGCCAAACATGGGAGGGGGCAAAACCGTCGGGCTCTCGAAAAACTGCCAATTACGAGTATGCGTAGCAATTTTCAAGTTTATCCACCATAAAAGTAAAACTATTTGAAATATTGTTGTTGTTAAAGTAAATGTTTTTTGGTAGGTGGTGTTGTTGCTATTTGTGGGCTTGACTTAATGGCCACTCAGCTAGCGAATGGCACGAGGGTGCGACTAAAAGATACTACGCGTATTAACTTTTCGACCAAGGACAGGCACGTAGTGCCTCATTTGGGTTACCAAGCTCTTTCTATAATTTTTTTAAGACTGTCAAGCATACTCTACTGTCGGAGACCCTGTACTTACTATGGAAAAGCAAACACTGATTGAAATAAAATTATATAAATCGCTATTGGTTCAGATATCTGACAGACTGGCAGATGGACAGACGGACATGGCTAATCGACTCGGCTGTCGATGCTGATCAAGATTATATATATACTTTATGGGGTCTGCCAATCCTGCTTCTGCCTGTTACGTATTTTTTTTTTTGTGACCCTGTACTTCTTTTTAAGTACGGGGTCTAAAAAAGAGTTATCTTGCTTTATGGCTAAAAACCGACTCTGAACCAAAATTCGATTCGGTTCAGATTTTTGGGCTACACAAACCGGACCATGAAATGAAACTTATTATATACAATTTTGAAATTAATTAAATTGAAAAACCCGAACCCGAGCCGAATCTCTTTCTTGCATAACAGTTTCGGCTAGAAAAAAAATTAAATAAAATTCACAAATTTCTTAGTTCGCGCAACTTTTCGGACTTCGAATAAAAATCGTAAGATAATTACTGATATTAAAATCATGAAAATAAGTTATATAATTTGTAATAACTATACAAATATCTCTTTTTTTTTGTAATTGAATAAAATTTCAAATTATAGCATTAGTTTAAGGTTTAATATAAATCGGGCTTCTGGCTCGAACCACTAAATTAAAACTTTTCCAAAATGTTGGTGGTTTGTTGCCTTGTTTAGGAATTCCAGTTGGGATCTTATGAATATCTCCCTTTATACCGCTGTCTCAGTTTTGAGTTTAGTCTTCCTTTTTTGAACAAATTGAAAATCAGATCAAAGCAGCAATTGCTATGCGAGTTGACTGTCAATTCTGAGGCGTATTTCATTTAAGCCGCAATGAAGATAATTGAATTAATTGAGAATGTTTTTGTTAAGCGGCAAGCAGAACTGATATTGGTAGTTGGTCTATAAATAGACAATCACATTGCTCGAAATAAGCCAACACTCTCTCAAATTAGGACTAGAGGGAGAAGGAGAGAGAGTGAGCCGCTCACTTGAGTGAGTTTTGCAGCTTGTTGTGTTGCCATCAAAGTGGAAAGTGGACTCTTACTGGTTGCCACTTTGAGTTTCCGGTTCATGGTAAAGTGGCAACGGTTTCGTTTCAGCCTCAAAAATCCAAAAATTTGCGACTTGTTTCCTTCTTCTTCTTCTCCTTTCTTTCTCTGTTCTCGTCCGTTCTCAATGAGCAGCACATTGCGCATGCAGCAACGCAAGTCGTTTGATTTGATTAGTGGCCATTGATTACAACGCACAGTTAAAGAAGAAACTGTAACAACAACAACAACAACAACAACACTAACAACAATAATAAATGCAAAGCAAGCAAACGAGCAACGTCCGGCAACGGCAACATGACCTCGAGCTTCAAAGGCTGCCCAACCCCAAATCTCTTCTTGCCATTGCCACTGCGTCCCTCCCCTTCCCCAACCCCTAGACACGCTCTTTCTCCTCCCCTCTCTCAATATTTCTATTTGGAGAGGCGAAACCAACAAAATATTTTACTACGGCAATTTTCGGGCATAAAGTAATTACAAAATACACACAAGCGTCGACTGTAGAAACTTGAGGGTGGGAAACTCGAGTAGAGGATTGCAGTGGGGCGGGGGCCGAGAGGGGGTGAGAGTCTCTAATAGCTAAGAAATTAATTTTCACAAAAAGCTATTAAGAGAGTCACAAAAATTGCTCAAATATAAAACCAAACAATGCGCATAAACAG
This sequence comes from Drosophila quinaria, assembly GCA_035047525.1. Taxonomy (NCBI): domain Eukaryota; kingdom Metazoa; phylum Arthropoda; class Insecta; order Diptera; family Drosophilidae; genus Drosophila; species Drosophila quinaria. The sequence continues at coordinate 11,501,322 of JAWNPO010000455.1, read as the reverse complement.
AGCATTGGGAGAGGAGAAAAAGAGAATTCTCCACAGCACGATATTGCTATATATGTATGTATGTATGTATGTACAGCTGGCTAAAGGATGTGGGCGTAACATCATGAAACTGAACTCTAAAAATGCTACCAAACAGACAGACAAGCCTCGAGGTCAACTCGTCATGTTTCTTTCAGTCTCGCTCTTCCCTCCACCAACTAGTATCTATCATCCTCGTTTAGAGATGAGCGCGTGTTTAACTGGCTACAATTAAATAAAAGCAGATCTCCAAGAGAAAGAGAGATAGAGAGAGAAGAAGAGAGTCCGCAGAGAAATACAACATCGAAAACGATCGAAGATAAAGATCAACTAACGGCTTTTGAAGCAATTTCTTCTTTCGATAAACTTGTGACTGATTGTGACTACGGAAATCACTAGGGAAATCGAGTTCAGAGAAAAATTAAAAAGTAGACTTTTACAAAGAGTCAAAATTTTCCATTGGTACTTAATAGGTTGAAGACATTTTTTGGTCTTTAAACGGAATTTAAATGAATAGAAGATTAAATTAAGAAATCTGCATCAAATCTTTTTCATTATCCAAAAATTTAACAAAGTTAGGGGGTATGAAGACATTAATGGTCCACTGTACACAGACTTAATGCTTTAATTAATTTCCCATAACTTGTAGAAAAGTCGTGTTATTTCTAGATGTGTCGGGTCGTATCGCGTATTGTCATGTTTATTTTTTGCAGAACCCTGTAGGGACAAATTTAGTCGTGACTTAACATGTTGCGTTGTGTAGCGTAGAGTGTCGACAAGTTTTGTCGTGCTGCTTCTATGTTTAACCGTGTTTAGTTGTGTTGAATCAAGTGTTAAATCGTGTTGAGTCTTGTGTTTAGTTGCACTTATGTGTGTTGTTGTATTCCACGCGGACAGGCATAAACATGCATGAAATTGTATTAACTAATTCGAGCACATGGATTAAGTATATTAGATAATTCGTGACACGAAAGCCAACACGAGCAACAATTCAACACTTGACACATTTGAAATTTTAACGTTTTAATTAAACACTGTACAACACTATGAATGTGTGTATGTGTGTGTGTGTGTGTGTGTGTGTGTGTGTGTGTGTGTGTGTGAGTAACAGTGTGTGCCTGTCAGCATTGAGTAATGAAATTGCGACAGAATCACGCTTCTCATCATTTTAAATAGACAAATGTTCAATAAACAAAGCGACGCAAAAGATAAACAAAATCAAGGGGAGGAGAGGGAGAGATGATGGAAATTTATGGAAATGGAAATGGGAAAATAACATATAATCATCATAATGATATGCAGCTCTCTACAAAAGACAAAGTGTCCCGTTGTCTCTTCCAAAACAGAAACACAGCAACAACATGACAGCAAACATTTTTATGACATGCCAACTGCCGCTTGAGGAATTAATTAAAAATTAAAAGGGCCTATTAAAATTGTTATCGAGACGCGTCGTCGCCAGCAACGATGTTGGCCATTTAAGTGACAAACAAACGTTAAATGGAAATAAAAGCCAAACACACAACAATGACAAACGGTCCAAAATGGCTGCTGCAATCGCTCAGCAGCGAATTAAAGGGGCGGGGGGCAAGACAACCGCTGTTTTGGGCGTGGCATCTGCTCGTTAAACGATGAATGCGCTTATGACATTGTGAACTGACGCCACTTGGGCATAAACATGTCAAAACATGCATAAAAATGTCCAAATATTCACATCAAACACATTAAGACTGCCAGGGGGGAGAGTAAAAGAGTGAGGATGACCAGCAATGATGGAGAAAGAATGCAAAATCCGCCATCATAAAAATCATACATAGTTTCATTTTGAGCATCGTAAAACATTATAGCTTAGTGGCTGACGCTAATTTCGGCCATTTTGGGTCATAATGCAGCTAATAACAACTGCAATGATAGCAGAGCAAACTCCTTTTAAATAAATTACTGCAATATCTTGATAGTCGACCATTTTAATGCTGTATAACATTTTGTATAACAGTTTATATAACAGTTGTATAACAGTTGTATAACAGTTGCAATATGATGGGACAATCAATTTGATTGATTTGCGATGCACTAAAGAAATGTGCAACTTGTGCCAAACACTCTCCAAGCATTATAACACTTGGTATAACACTTTTCATATGAATTGGTGTAAAAGGCCAAGCAATTTGTTTGCAAGCTTTACAAGATTACACATAAGCGCTTATAATCGTGTGTATAACTGTTGGTATTCGATGCATTTAGTGTTTTGGTATAGTACAACAGTTTGTATAAAAGTTTGTATGACAGTGTGTATAACAGTTTGTGTTGATTGCATTGTGATGCCATATAATTAATTTTAGTTTGTACAGAGTAGTTATTAAGCATTATAACACTCGATATAACACTACGCATATAAATTGGAGAAGTTTTCATATTAATGCTTATAAAAATTTCTATTACAGTTTGTATGCAATGAAATCAGTCTTGCAGAGCAACGTATAACAGTTACCAAATAAATAAGCAATTATATAAATTGACTCTAAAATAATTTTCAATTTGTGCTAAGCCGTCTGTAATACAATAGCACATGGTATAAGTGCTTATAACAGTTTGTATAACAGTTGGAATGCAGTGCAATAAGTGCAGTAAGTAGAAAATCTTGAATCTAGCTAGCTAAAATAGTTGCGCGTTTACATAACAATCGAGTAATACATAATGACTTAATGTGTTTGTATAACACTTTTCCTTCGAGCAATTTTTGCATTTTTCGCAAGCTTGCAACAACGGCGAAAAAAAGGAACGGAAACGAATAGCTTTTCCGCTGCGCGTTGCAAATTTGCTGTAACAGTTTTTGAACAATTTGTCAAGCATGCTGAAGGTTAAGAGTGAGCGAGACAAAGATAGACAGTAAAACAGAGAGAGAGGAAAAGAGGCAGCCATGTGACAGAGTGGCCACTCGAAAGGCGCTGCTGCTGGCAAAAGGAAACTTAATGCAAATGCCACACAAAGCCAAAGCCATGCCCCATGAATTTATTGTTGCTGTAGTTGTTGTTGTGGTTGTTGCTGCAGTTGTTGCCTCGTTGCAAGCTTGACTTTTTTATTTGATGGCATTATTAAGCACTGATATGCCATAATATTGAATTCGCTGTTTCGACAGCAGCAGCAGAACAATTGTCCCTTTGATTGCCGACAGCAACACAAAATAAAATAAAACAAAATAAAAAATGGGCAACTCCCTGTCCTGCCACCCACTGCCCTGGTACATGTGCATGCCTCGTTCTCTTAGCTTAAAAGATTGATACGCTGCAGTAAGCTTCATCAGCAACAGCTGTTGTTGTTGTGGTTGTTGTTGTTGTTGCCGTTGTTGCCATGCCGATGAAAAACTGCCGAGCTCGGTCAAAGGACAAAGACAAACGGGTTGCGGAAGGAGTGGCGAAAGGGGCGAGTGCCGAGTGGGGCAAGAGGGAGTTCTTGCCACGCGACGCAGCAACGCAATGTGGCATGATAAGTCCCGCCTGGCATGTTAGTCTGACACATATCGCTGCTCTACTCAATGCCCAAAGCAAAATATTCTGTATGTTACGGTTCTACATTGTGAAAACATTTCTTATCTCGGATAGTCATTTTATGAGATTCAAAAGTTCTTATGATTATGGCAAGCTTCTAATGAATTGCATACGTTAAAAGTAATTTCTCTAAATTCTTGGGGGAGTATACTAAGTTTGTTAAAAGTATGTAACGCGCAAAAGGAAGCATATCCGTATATATAATCTTGATCAGTATCAACAACCGAGTCGATATACCCTTGACTGTCTGTCCGTGTAAGCAAAAGGATCTCAAAAATTGGTAAAAACTAGGATTACCAAATTTTACATTTTGCTACGGGTCTGAATTTATCAAAAACTGACAATTAGGGTATTCAGAAACTCTGATATTTGTGATATTTTAGAAAGTGATATATTTTGTAATGACAACAAACACACAGAAAATAGATTATCACAACAAATATGCCCTGGGGTATGTATACAAAATTCGTCAGAATAATCTTTTTTCTGTGTGTTTTTTGTCATCACAAAATATATCACTTTCTAAAATATCACAAATATCAGAGTTTCTGAATACCCCAATTATTTCTAATCTAGGGTTTCAAGTTAAATTTAAAAAAAAAATTGTACTCTAAACTAATCCCCAACTTTCATAAATAGTGAAGACAATAACAATTCTGTGACAAGCACTTCATTGGCAGAATAAATAGATAAATAGAATTAATGGTCAATTAATTAATTTTACCTTTACTCTGCCAGAATATACAAGGAATATGTACATAGTGGCGGAGTGTTGCAAGTGATAGGTGCTCGGCGCGGAAAACACGAGATTGGATTTCAACTCTCGGTTGGGTCGATGCAGATAATTTTTAATTATTTAATATTTTTCATTTATTTGAAGTGTCTGAGGCAAGGTAGATTCGATTCCTGAATTGGTCAGCATTTTTTTTCATTTTATAAAATTACTTTTACTTTTAATACATTTTTACGATTAAAAGATATCGTATTATTTGGTTGAATCGATATAACGATAATGAAGAATTAATTTGAGAATTGCATGGGCATTAAATTTTTTGGTATAATATATAGCGCTATGTGCAGTGTGTTTTCATTTATTTTAATTTATTTTGCGCAACTCAATCTGATATAGGTAACTATACCGAGTATCTCAATGTCGAGCTTGCTCGTCTACAACAATCTTACTAGCTTTAGTTGTTATTGCTGTTGTTGTGGCAAGACATTAAAAAATGTATGCAGACTGTCACATGTGTGGAGGGAGAATCTCTTGTTAAAAAAAAAAAGAGAGAGAAAGAGTAAGAGGGAGAGAGAGATAGAGAGAGGGAGGGGATAGCACATAAAGTGTTGAGTGGTTCGTTACGCGCTTTTCTGAACAACTGTAAGAGTGTGTTCATGTGTGTGTTTGTGTCTGTCTGTGTGTGTGTGTGTGTGTGTGTAAGCATGCCGTATAATATGGTGTAGGCGTTGTCCTTCACATTGCAGGAGTGGGAGGTGGGAGCGGAGTAGGGGCAGTCGTAGGGTAGGTTTTTTTGGCCGAAAAAAAAAAAAACGTTTGCATCAGCAGAATGTTGACTTATCTGTGATTGTTGTTGGCGCATTGTTCGCTGTGCTCATGGCATTATTTGTTTTATATTTGACACCATACACGCCCACACACACACAGATACACACACATACACACAATAGACACCCACGCAGCGTTGTGGCCATAAAAATGCGTAAAGCGAACGGCGATGAATTGCAATAAAATAAAATAAACTGCCGCGCTTTTATTCCTGCCTTCTTAAACAACCAATCGGAGCAACGACAACAATATCGATAGCAACAATGAAAACAACAACAACAACAACAACTGGAGTAAACAACAAGGCAGAACAATCAGGCAACAGCAACACGCAGAACACCCAAGTGACCGGCCATAGATTTTTGGTGGCACGTGTCACAAATTATAGTTGCCACTCGGCCAACAACCAACAACCAACAACAACAACTGGGACAACAATAATCAAAATGGCGGGGCATACAAATTGTGTAATAATAATATTACATAAGTACAACAAAACGTGACGCCTGTCATAGGTCAGAGTTCAACAAATGACCTCTACAAACAACAACAATAACAACAACAACAACGACCATAACAAGAGTATAAACTACGACAACAACAACTGTCACATTGACGTGTATGAGCAGCTGAATGAGAATTGGTAAGAGAAATGACCAAGGGAATTGGGAAATGCGAGAGTAAATGTAAAATAATGGTATGAGTATAGGCCACGTTAGCAGCTGCAGCTGCCACTCGATGATTGTGGCCAACGCATGAAATAATGGTCAATGATCAAAATGCGTAATAAAGTGGTTCCATCAGCACAGTGACAGGACATGTAAATAGAATCGTTTATTTAGCAATACATATGAATTTAAATTGATTTTGAATTTTGAATTTAAATTGATACAACTATCAAATACAGCCAACGAAAAATCAAAGATAGGCAAGAAGAATTAACGAGAAAGAGAATTATTTTAAGAGATACCGGAATAATAAAAAAAAAAATTAGATGCTGCGATGGGAGATTTATGACAGTTAACTTAAAAACGATATCGAGGAAGGAAGAGGAAAGCTAATGAGAGAGACAAAGAAAACGAATGAATGGTGGAATAAAGAGGCGGAATTAAGAGTTGAAGAAAATGCAAAAAGGGTGAGACAGAGTGATAAAGCAACAAATACAATAAAAGAGAATAATTAAAAGTGAAAAAAGAGACCGAGGCATCGGAATAGAATTACGTATTGAAAATGAAAGAGAAATCAAATAATGCATTAAAAAAAAAAAAATGAAAAATGCAATAAAAAATGAATTCAATACAATAAAGTTGAATTCAGAAATTTATCAAATTTGAAAAAGGCAAAATAGAGAGATAAAAAAAAGGCAGTTCACTTTAAGTAAGAAAGCAACTGAGCACTAAGCAAGGTGGATTTATAAGAAGGTGATGTATTCGCTCTCTCTCGGGGTCCAAATGACTCTGAGAGAGAGCGAGAGAGAGACAGAGAGAGAGAATGACGTTTCTGCCCAAAAAAAGAGAGCACGTCAAACGAATACAACACCTTCTTATAAATCCACCTTGGTACTAATGAGATACCCCAACCGAGAAATTCGAATACATGATAAGAGATTATGGTTATTATAAATGTTGGTTGTGAATGAAACCTAAGCCTGGTAACCTGGTGAAAATAAATTGACAATATTCTGAATATCCATTCATGTATTCAGGGAGAGAATGAACAACAAAGGGAAATCCATGAGCCATAATGGAGAGAGCAAGGAAGAGAGAGAAGGATACTGACTTGAGTTTGTGTGTAAATATACTCATTACTAACGAGAGTAGAAAAACCGACAAAGGAATTGCACAGAAGGTAAAAGATATGTTAGAAAAAAATACAAGAAACTCTGTGAATTAGAAAAAGAACATTTGGAATTCATTCTCCTGGCAATTGAGCTCTGTGCAATGCAATTAGTCTTCTTATTATTACAGGCTAGTTACGAACCAATTCAATTGGAAAATAAACGCTTTGATTCTGATGAATGCCTAAAAGTAAAGTATGGAATGCTCCCTTTGTTTGTGTTTTAACAAATATGTGGCCGTCGTCTCATGTGAAAATTGAAAAGAGGAATCACTATAATTTTTGCTTGCCAATAAAACAGACTAAATACTGAATTCTGCAGTTGGAACAGAGTTCACTGACAAATAAATAGGCATTTATTGAGTGTTCTCGACTAAAAGATACTACTTACATATATGCCTGCGCTTAGGCTAATTAACTTCCTTTTAAAGAATGTAGTCCTTATGAAAATCTCATTTAATTGGTAGTAAAATTTTAGAAATGATTTTTAGATCTAATTAAAAGCAACGAAAGGTTTTTATTATAATTAAATAATTGCAAAGAAAAGTTAATTTAAATTTTGAAAAGTTGGTATTTTGTAGAAAAAAAAAAAACAAAAATATGCCAAAAATGCAATAAAATGTGAGCAAAAAAGCTGCACAGGCTGAAGGCACTCTCATATGTACATACATGTATATTTAAATAAAATAACATCAAAGCAAACACGTTACAAATTATGCATGCTAGATGGCGCCACTGCTGCTTCTTCTTCCCTTATCTTCTTCATGATATGTGAAATTATTTTTGAATAATTTCAGTACTTATTATGCGATTGTAATGAAATATTTTCAAAAAGATGGAGAGCTTGGTAAAACTTATGTCTACAAATGTTTGAGGTAATAAGTAATGTGGCTTTGAATATATGTTTATACAGATAAATAGAGTGCGGATAGCAAAGTTACAAGTTTTTTTTTTAAATTTCTATCAAAAATAGGTGGTTAAGAATATATTCAAAGAATTATTTAAATTTATTCAGAATATATTTATCAGTATTTGGTCAAATATCCCATATACTTAATTTCTTAATTGTTAATATGAAGAAGTTTCATTTGATTTACTCTACAGGGTATAAACATGTCGCATCATCTGTTTGTCTGTTGTTCATAATAAATTTATAATGAACAGCAAACAGGTGAATGGTAAACATATTTGTGGACACAGCTGTATATATGTGTGTATGTGTATGGGTGTGTATGCGTGTGTGAGAGTGTGTGTGTAGTATCTCTGTCTGTAACTGCAGTTGCTATAAGTGAATTGCCGCTGTCACAGTCATAATGACATTATGTTTACAGCGCGCGAATAGGGAGTGAGAGAAATGTACAGTGAGTAAGAGAGGTGGGAGAATACACATAAAAGCCACAGCACATGGGCTGTCAGCAATCGTGAAAGGCATAAATCAAAACAGCGACAAACAAACACACACACACAGAGTGGCCCTTTAAAGCTAAAGAGAAAGCGAGTCAGAGCGAGAGAGAGAGAGAGAGAGAGAGAGAGAGAGAGAGGGGTGTAAGCCGTGCTCAATAGAAGCGCATTTGGTTGTTTCGTACATGTTAATATTTATGTGCATATGTGTTAATTTTATTACTTTACAAACACTGGGGAATTGACATCTCTCTTTCCCTCTCTCTCCCTCCCTCTCTATCTCTTTCTCTCGCTCTCTCTTTTTATACTATGCTTTTGGCATATGCGACGTATGCGTGATATTAATTTGCCATAATATCGACTCGTTTATTAGCTCGCAAATAAATTGAAATAGTAATGCAACAACAACACATTAGTTGAAAGCTCTTTTGAAAATTATTGATATCGGGGAAAAACACAAGCTGGTAGGAAATTACTGGGAGTAACCCTGTTTAATTTAAATTGTTCCTAGAAAAAAATAATTATAATAAAATATAATTATTAAAACCAAACGAAGGTATTTGTTTTTAATAAAATATATAAAATTGTCAAAGCTGCTATATGGAGTTTATTGTTTGGTTAGCTCAAAAGACGCTTTGTATTTTTTTATTATGTGCAGGGTTAAAGTACAAAGTTTAAATAAAATTGGGCGCGTGATTAAAGTGATTTAGCGGAAGGCAATTGTGTTGTATGCCACCTGGGTGCAATCAATCAATAGCTGAAAAGCTTTTAAACTGCATAAACGGATCATTAGATTTACGCAATTGCAGGTTCAAGAAGTAAATAAGAGAGAGAGAGAGAGAAAGACAGAGAGAGGGAGAAAGAAAGAGAGTTAGATGAAAAGAAGGGAGATATGAGATGAGGAGAGTGAGAGATAAGATGAAGAGAGTGAGAGTGAAAGGAGAGATCTTTTGATCATTTGCAAAAGCGCAGAAAAGTAGGCAAAAGAATTTATGTAATTTTCTGAGTGTGTGACTAAGAGCTTGTGTCTGTGTGTGTGTGTGTCAGTAGTAGCGAGTGTATATATTAGTATGTATTTGAGACACGACCCCAAAATGGAGGCAATGAAATTTGTTTTATGTGCCAATTGCTGACAAACGCAGTTGGCCATTAGGCAAAGAGCCAGGCCAACAGCCTGCGAAGACAGTCAGTCATTCTGGCCTAAACAAAAGACAGCGTTGCTGTAGCAGCTGACAAAGGTGCGTGGCAGGACCACATTTTAATTGAACGGTATTACGGAACGGGTCGAGGTACCACAAAATTGCCTGTGAACGAAAACGGGGCCATTAAAATGAGCTCAAAGGGAATTGGGAAAAAGGCAGCAGGAAGCTGGCTGACTGGCTGTTAACGCATAACGGATATACGTATTACGTAAAACGCATAATGAGCACTGGCTTCTGTAATCGATCGGCGTTAACCAATTCGGGCTAATAGCCTTGGTTACTTTGGATTTTACCTACTCCCTCCCACGCCGTCCTTTTCCTGCTTGCGGCTTCCTTAATGCCCGCTAAGCGCATTAACGCAACAAAAATAAATAACAAAACCCTGCAAGCTGCAGCAACTTTGGTAGCACACACACACAGACACATGTGAAATTCAGCATATTGTTGTAAGTACACGACGGGACAGGGATTATTTCGATAAACGTGTGTCAACAAATAACACAGGGCAACAAAATAAACCATTTATCCGAACATTATTATTTTTATTTTTTGTATCAAATGTGTTTAAGTGGAGTCAACACTCTCATTTTGCATTTAATTACTAGTTGAAATGGCAACGATACTTTTACAGGTAGTTAAACTGATGTTGAGTTACTGACATTGCAACATTTTTGAGTTGGATTGATTCCAACTTATGTTTATTTTCACATATTAAATTAAATACTAAATTGTCTATTCTTTTCCACATTTATTTTCGATAATCTTTTGACGATCGTAAGAACTTTCTCCACACAAGATAGTACTTTAAGCGAGGAACTAACTTTTTAAGTAGCTGTTAAGCTTTGTCTTAACAAAAATAAATATTTACTTGCTCTAATAAAAAGCTTTTTAGTAATTTTCAATGTCAAACAATCCGCTCATAACTTTTTTTTGTGAAAGGCTATTTTTCTGTGTTGTTACTGCTCAGACACTTTTTTAATTTTGTTTAACATAAAACTTAAAGCAGATATTACAAGTACCTCCAAATTGAATGTCCAATTTTAAACTATCTTTCAGACTAACAGCTTCTGGACAATAAGAGTTGTAAAACGCAAATTTGGTAACCCTAGTGACCAAAAAAAAACTATTGTCGTCATATTTGTTTGTTTGGAGTAACAAAAATTGGTTTCGATCGATTGAAATATAAATTAAATATAAAAAGCTCGACATTCTACTATAATTGCGTTGAGTCGAAATACCTTTAAAATTGGCTTAAAGCAATCTATGAAATATAAGGAGAGACTGTCAGTTAAAGGAAAGCATAAATTTGTGGAATGCCTGAACAAATTGAACGAAATTCCCCAGCCAAATCCAATGTAGACCTGTGTAATAACTGAAGCTCCATTTAGTTTTCGATCATGTATGAGCACAGTGTGTTTGTGTGTGAGTGAGAATGTGTGTGTGTGTGTGAGTGTGTGTGTAACCAAAGCCTATAGCGATTCCCCAGAAACTGGCTATTTATTATTATATTTATAGAAAAGACATTAACTCGGTTTTACAGTTGCGACAGCTGACGCTTTTGGCCAAGCGGCAAAAGAGATGACAAAGGGAGGCCAGGAACAAGGGGAGGACCAAGGGGAATGCATAAAAACAATCAAAATCCCCACCAGACGCACAAAATGTACCCAAAACGCATTTTGGATAAATTGTTTCATAATTGATTGATGTGCTGCCTGCACAGTACAGAGAAAGAGATAGAAAGAGAGAGAGAGAGAGAGAGAGAGAAGGAGACTAGCACAGTGATAGAAAGAGTTCAAGATATAATCAAACTGATATAAAGAGAGGGTGAGAGAGACAGAGCGGATAAGAGGGAGATAGAGCAGATACATTTGGGCAAGCTTAGGCGCTTCACTGATTGTGATTGTGTTTTAGGTTTAGGTTTAGGTTTAGGTTTCGGAATATATGCTTAGGTATCGAGATTTTCCTCAATAAATGAATTCCTGGCCTGCATGTCCTGCCCGTTGCCAGTTGCCAGTTGGCAGTCGGTTCTTGTTTCGATTTGCCCCTAGCTGCCAACCACAGTAACGTTTACGGTCTGTGTCTGTCTGATGTCAAAATAATTTCGATGACGCCCTCAATATAAACATTCAAGTGAGGTTTAGGCAGGGGGTAGGGGGTTGATGGTAGTTTAAGGCAACTGGTTGAGTTATTTAGACAGACTTTTGATAGCTTGGCTATGAAGCGTGTCTGAAATTGAGTTTTGATTTCAAACCCAATTTCCCCATAATGCGATGAGGTTCCTATTTCTCATCATTCTCTTCTCTCTTTTCTCTCACACTCCATTCTCCTGTTGACAAGCGACAACCGACAACTGTCAACTGGCAATTGGCGACCGTTGACACTGCGACAAATGTCGAGTCGACGTTGATGTTGACGTCAAAGTTGATGCCGCTGATTGCCACAATTCGATTGATTTCACAGCGCATTTGTATTGTGCACACACACACACCCACACACACACACATATATATACACATTTGTGTGACCAAAATAAAAAAAAAAAAAAAAAAAGGGAAAAAAAATTTCTTTAGTCCGGGTCAGCTGAGGCTGCTTTTGATGTTTACTTGCGTTTGACTTGCTTGAGTTAATGTAGCCACATTTCTAATGACCGCAGAAGCGAGTGTGTGGCGTGTGTGTTTAAGAAGGCCTGTGTGTATGTAGCTGAAACCTGACAGCCTTCATTTTATGTATGTAATTGGATAAAGCTGCATGCCACACACCCAGACACATTAAGAAACATTTCCTTTTTCTTTTCAAACCAGATGAAAAGTTTGTTAACACTCAATTTCTCTTTAAAGTGTATAATTAATTAATTATTCGAAGTAGTTAACTTTTAATTGTCAAAATTGAATTCCTAATTATAGAAACCAAAGTTGTAAAACTATTTGAAAAAAGTTGTGTACTATAGATTTGCACACTGGTTTAAGATACACTAAAGTTTGAATCTTGGTTTAAATTCTCACAAAACACAAAAGATTTTATATTTTTTTCAATTATTTGTAAATATTATTATTATTGATGCTTTAGACCTAAAAATCTTTTTCATAGATAGGCAAACAATTACCAGTTTTTGTAATATATGTAATTTCACGTTTTTAATTCTTCGCATTAATAAGTCTGTCATTTCAAACTATTAATTACTCAATCAATCTGTCTGTCAATCAATCTTTTAGGTCTCTCCACAAATACATTTATATCTAAAATAAATTTACATAAATAAAAAAACAATTGAGAAAATTGCACACAGATCTTTCGATTATTAAAAAACATTAAGCTAAAGTGCCTATAAATAATTTTTACCTACTAAGTCATTAACTTGCCAAAATACAATTAGCAAAAGGAGAGAGAGGAGAGAGAGAGGGTGAAATTAAGATAGTGACAGAAAGAGGAACTGAGTTGGGAGAAATAGTCAAATTAATGATATTTTATATCAGCGAGGGGCACGATATCACAATTCGTTAGCAGCCGCTGGCTCCCGGAGCCATTACGTGCCCACCGATATTTTATATGCATCTTAATTTTTTGTTGCCGCATTCTACAGGCAAATTGTCCTGGCCTGGCCGAAATGCTCCATCCTGTTCAGTCGGGTTGTGTTCTGTGCTGTTCGGTTCTGTTCTGCCAACGCTTTCGACATTACCAATGCTCTCTGCACTTGTCAACCAAATTGCTTAGCCCTCGAGCTGCTTATAATTTATTGAAATCGTTGCGTGAAAGCTTCTCTACTCGATTTCTCTCTTTCTCTCTCTCTGCCCTTACATGGCAAAAACTGGCCTACGACAAATGCACACACATTTCAATAGGCCCTATCACCGGCCCTATCAGCATCCCTATCACCAGCTCCATTCCAGTCCCTATCACTTGCCCTGCAGTCTCGTCAATTTGGAGGGGTGAGGGGGAATTGCAAAATCAACGCGCTCGTAAATTGAAAAATGTTGTCAAGTGGCCGGATATCGACGAAAAAAAAAATAAATAACAACAACGAGAACAACAACAAGCAACTACAAGAAAATACAACTAAAGAGAGAGACGAGGCGAGCTGACAGTTTGTTAATTAAAACCAGCAGCCGGTCAGGCGGCGGTCAACTGGTCATCCAGTCAGCCAGTCATTCAGTCATCCAGTCAGGCGGTCAGCCGTGCATTGAGGCGTTCACTCAACGTCTCGAAACACACACACACACACACATACAAAGTCGAGATGTGTGGGTCGTTGGCAACTCTGCAGTTGGCAGACGCAAAACGTCAGCTCAATGTTAATAAATTGCCCCAACTCCAGGAAAAAAATGGAAAAGGAAGAAGTATGGGAAGAGAGAGAGAGAGAGAGAGAGAGAGAGAGAGAGAGAGAGAGAGAGAGAGACAGAACGAGAGAGCGAGACCGAGAGAGAGAGAGAGAGAGAGAGAGAGAGAGTTACTCACCTATCGTTGTAATCAATGTCAGTGAGTAGAGAAAGGCCGAGGCGTAGGTCCATTTGTGAGTCGGTGCATTCATTTGCACGCCCCCAGGCTGATAGACCTTCGACTGGCGCACAGCACGCAGCAGAGTGTCCTGTAAGATAGAGGCAAATTTTACACAATTTAGCATGCGAGCGAGAGAAAGAGAAAGAGAGCGATAGATAGAGAGAGAAAGCGAGTGCCTGAAGATGTTTTGAATAAAGCATACCTGAAACAATTGCACCTCCTGAGCGGCAAGACGAGTCCAGTTCTCTTTGTAGAGTATATTAAGATCCTCCGTTATAGACCACAGACGATCAACAGTTCTTTAGAAAAAGTAGATATAGATGAATATAAGCAACAAATTCTGAGATATACATATAAAATAAAGAAATATACTCTATATTGATTAAGTTGATTTCCACCATCTTTCTTATAAATGTTAAATAAACAGTTTAACCCATTAAAACCAAGGTAATTATCTTATCTTTGCGGAACACCTTAAAAAAAAAAATTTAATACAAAAGAGGCTTATTTATGATGAATTTACTTTTTTTTAAATAAATTTTTAAAATTTAATTATCATGGTTACTTTGTGTTTTACAACACATTTTGTCTCACTTGTCAATTTTGGACGTGTTTTCGAATTGGAAAACTCAATGGCCCATACAGACAAGCCATAATAATTGAAGATGCTCATGTAATTTTTTTACCTAAACTCGACATAAATAGGCATCTTTTATTGTAATTTTTTTCTTTTTTTTTTGAATTGTTCCGCTTAGACAAGAAATTTACCACCAACACGAGATACTGACTTCAAATTCGTTAATATAATATAGAATAGAAAAAGATTATCTATAAAATGCTTACTTGCTGAAATACAGTCGAACTTCCCTAACTCGAATCACCATTATCCAAAGAAAATTTTCGAGTTAGGGAGAAATTCGAGATATAGATTTATTTTTCCTAAGATTATTAATTTTACTGCCACTCATTTAGTTCGAGTTACAGAGAAATTCGAGTTAGAGAAGTTTGAGTTAGGTAAGTTCAACTGTATTTAAAAAAAAAAAAACTAATATTTAATCGGGCGGAATGTAATAAAGCAGAATCTTTTTCTTGTAATTTAGAAAAAATGTACCGATATAAATCATTTTCCCATCTATCAAACGTTTCCTAAAGCGTCGATCCGTATAGAGAGGTAAATTTTCCTTGTATTGATTTTCGATTGTTCTATGTTGACTTAGGTAATCTTGAGTGCCTCACTGCATGCTCAACACACTTCACCTTACTAAGCTGTCGAACCCTTTCAAAGATTAAGAGCCCATGCTTAACTACATAAAGTTAAAGCAGTGTATGTTACTTACCTTGAACGAATCTCGGCATTGGCCAGTTCGGTGCGGGGATATGGCTTGGAGGCGGCAACAGCTGTTTCCAGTGCACTCGCATCCTCCAGTTCGCCCTCGAGCGTTACAAAGATGATGGAGCCCATGGCCGTGTACAGCAGTACCAACAGCAGGACGCCTAAAAGCGTGAAGCAGTCGGGAAAACAATGAGAGCATAATTGTTAAAATATGAATTTCCTTTTTTTTAAACGAAATTTGACTGAAAACTAAATAACTTCAAGTAGATGTTTCAACTCTGTGTTATTTTTTTTTTGTTTTGATTATACTATTTGTAAAATCTTTTATGTATATTGAACTTAAAAGTAATTTAAATTCTTAAAGATATTCACTTGAATCGGGAAATAGCTCGAAAGTTTAATTTTGACTTGAGTATTGGAAATGCAATAAATTTTAAAATACAGTAAGATTCTGCAGACTTTCAATAAAGCTTTGTTATTAGTTGCAATTAGAATGAATTATTCGGATTTGAATCGGAAACAAATTTAATAACTGTCCCGATGCGAATAGAGCTTTATGTGGCGCATTCAAATGTGGAGCAGTAACTGATCCTTATTCAAAATATTTCAAACTCAAATCAGAGCGAGGCTTTGAAGCATCCCAGATATATGAAGAAGACAGAGCTTTGCATGAATTTTTTTTTTTTTTGGCCGAGTTTCCCTTATTTCAACAAAAAATGCATGTGAATTGAGCTTTTGCGCTTGCAACTTGCAACTCAGCACTCGAAGGACTTGAAGTCACTCACCTGTCGCTGATATGCAATGGGATTTGGGCGCCTTTTGGCAACCGCAAAGTCCGCTGCCGATGGAACCGTTGCCATCCCTTTGTTTGTCCGCCTTCGATGTGGATGCGGTGGCGCCACCAGCTCCCCCGGCGCCAACGCTGCCACTTGCCGAATTGGCGACACCTTGGGCGCCATTTGTGGCGCCGGTCGAGAAGCACATGCCTGCACCGCTCTGACGACCCATGCGTGCCCCGCGGCCTCTGTTGCCACCTGCTGGTGCACTAATATGGTTGCTGTTGCTTCTGATGGCGCCGCTTCTGTTGCTGCTGTTGCTGTTGTTGTTGCCGTTGCCGTTGTTGTCGTTGCCGAGAAATGCCGCCAGCGGCAATGGCGGCTTTTTATTCATGCCGTGTTGCACAGCTGCTGGTCAAAAATGCTGCTGCTCCTGTTGCTGCAACTCCGCCACTTGGGTCAATCAATCAATCAGGCCCGTGAATTGAACGAATGAGCGAATGAACTAATGAACGATTGCCGAATCGCAATCAAATCAAAAGCTTTGACGCGTCATGTGGCACGTAATTTGCATCCTTCTTCAATTTCTCCTCCACCTCATCTCTCTCTTTCTCCAATACCTTCCGTTCTGTCCGGAACGTTTACCGTTTTGTCGCTTCACGTTATTATGTGACCGTCATAAAACGTTGTCGACAGCAATGAAAATGTTTGTTGTTGTTCTTCTTGTTGCTGTTGCCAAATTGTCACCGGATGCTGCAAATGCAAAATATTTTCATGAAAAATAAAAAATATTACGGGCAAACTGAAAATGAAAATTGCGATGATGTACACACGCACATACACACACACATATACATACACATCGACACCCATATGGTGTAGACAAATTGCATGGCAAAGGCTGCATAATTGAGTTAGCAACTGAAAAATGGGCTATTTTAGCTGCAAAATATTGTATTAAAACGAAAACTCTATACACTGCAAAACCACATAAAAGCGGCAAAGTGTTGATAAGCGACCTAAGCTGTTAAGTGTTGAAAAGTTGAGTTCGTGTGTGTGTGTTACTTTATTTATTTTTCACTGAGTAATTTGAATGTTAATTTAAGCTCATCATACGCCACCAGTCAGTTAATTAGAAACTCTTGAAAAATGAGTAAAAATTGTAAGTGTTGTAAAGTGGCTTGCATGTATCGTTATTCTGAGCTGCTCCCTTTTTAAAATCGTGTGTATTTCGTGTACATTTTGGAGGAGTTCTTATATTATATAGTTGACTTCAATCAAGCAATTGAAAAGTGTTCTCATTAATTAAATTAATTTGTATTGTTGTAAGGCTGTAAATATGTCGTAATAGGAACTAAAGCACTCTTTAAAAACTCATTGAGTACACATATATGAATAAAATTATTACTTTTTTCCTCGAATTAAAAAAAAAAATATTTTGATACAAAAAGTTTCTTTAAACAATTTTATTTCAAGTATCTCTTCGCTAGTATTTTTATAATTTTTTTTAAATTGGCAAAAAAGGCACTTTTTTTGCAGTTACTATTTAAATTGTTTAAAGAAAAATTTTGCATCACAATATTTTTTTTTTTTAAATTTGAGGAAAGAAGTTTAAAAAGTAGACGATTACAAAAATTCGAAAATTTCAATGGGTACCTTATGGGTTAAGGAAAGTTTTATATCATTCAAAAGCAATTCGAATAACCTTTCCATTGATGCCAAGCTTTGCATAAAGTAAGTTTAAATTATGAGTAGAGTTAATTTTAAATAGTGCCAAAATACTTATGTACTTATGTATGTGGATATATATTTTGGTGTGTGCCTTTGTTTGTGTGTGTGTATTAGAGTGTGAGCGGTGGGTGTTGCTGTCGCATAATCTGATAAGCGTGAAGATGGCCGGCATTTAAATTAAAGATTGTCCGCCAAGCAGAAAAAGTTGCAGAGTTGCTGCTGTTGTCGTTGTTTTTGTTGCTGTCGTTGTTGTTGTTGTTGTTGTTGTGACTGTTGCAGAGCACGTGTCGTGGCCATGTACATTCAATGGCACTTCAATTAGGACCCAGTTAACATTTTGTTGCTGTATGTTTAGCTTATTACTTGCATTTTTGCTGTCTCAGCCCCAATGCTAATTACGAGAATTCGCCACAGAGTCATGTCACGTTCTACACATACATCAGCACACACATACTTAACGGGGTGTGCACACACACACACGTTAAGAGACACAAAAGATTTGCAGATTATTAAGAGGATGAGCGATTAAATGTCGTTGTTGTTGTTGTTGTTCTTGTTGTTATTATTATTGTGGTAACGCCAAATGAATTATGGAAATACGAGACGAATTAAATGAATCACATGAATTAATAGCACTTTCGCGCACAATTGAATACATTTTATTCATACGCATCCATAAGAGCGCATATCATGCATAATAATTATACACATGTATGTATATGGGCTATTCCGGAAATTTTTAAACCAAGGGCAAAAACTTAATTTTGTAAAAAACTGCATGTTTTTTAATAATAGTGTTTTTTTGTTTTAATAGAATACATTTTTGGGCTTCAAATTACAAAATAAAAAAGGTTTTACGGTGGTTTGGTTTTTCATGGCCGAGCCTTATCAATTAATTCCTCTTTTTGCCTCTTAATTTCAATAGTTCTTGTAAAAAAAGGGTATTTTCAATGGACAAAAAAGGTGGTAAAACAGTCGTCTGAGTGTTTAGCGCTTAGCTCATCATAAACTTTGTTTCATTTTCTTTTATTTAAGATAAAAACTGTATAGAATAGATATTGACTATATATTAATAATTTGAAAGAAAGTATGAGTGTAAAAAGTGTAACGTCCGTACCGTAACGTCCGCAACTGGCAAAAACTAAGATTTTTAGTTAACGAGACTACTTATCTGCATTTTTGATGCTGGATTGATATGGTCATATATTCCAGTTAATTTGTTGTATTTGGATATTTTTTGTTTACAATGAAAAATTCGCTAATATACGAGCAAATGCACGTTAACCTCAAATCGACTTCCATTTTTTGTAACGTCCGCAACCAAACTTTCAGCAAGCCTAATTTTTTTCAAAAACAGTTAGGCTTTTATCTTAAAATAGGTTTTATAGAATTCTCAATGAAATGCATTTTCCAGAAAATTACATTCAAATTCACCGATCTGAACGCGAGCTGCAACAGTTTAAACATAAAAATTTGCGTACAAATGTAACGTCCGCAACCCAGGAATAGCCCATATGCTAACAAGGTTGCCACCGAGTAAAAGAAATCTTATAAAAAAAACCTCTTTACGAGGTAAAAGTCTAGTGACGAAAACAGTTATATGCCTTCTTCATACCAAATAAAAACCACTGTTTTGCGCAGTGCCGAATGCAAAAATTTTTTTTAAAATAATTTATATGTCAAACTTAATGTTATTCGTCACAAAATTGGATATCAGAAATTTTGGGGCATATAACTGTTTTCGTCACTAGACTTTTACCTCGTAAAGAGGTTTTTTTTATAAGATATCAGAAATTTTTGAATAAGACATCAGAAATTTTGAAATTGAATTTTTTTTTTGGACAGTATATTTTTATCAACTTTGTTTATTTTTTGTACAAGCTGAAACAAACTGTCTGGCAACACTGGTTCCCTTTACAAACACACATGCCAAGCGCAAAAGCTAGTAGCACTCTCAAACTCTGGCTGCTATGACACTTTGCTGCTGCTGTCGGCTAATATCGGCTAATATTCGACTATATTCGCAACTATAACATGTTTTATCTGCCGCAAAAAAAAATTCACAACTTACAATCAGTAAGTATTTCCGCATGACGCTGCAAGCAGTGTACATACTGCATATGTACATGCAGAAGTGTAAAGGTGAAAGGTATATTCAGTTAACAGGTAATATCTTGCCCAAACGAAATTTGACGGCTATGTGTTATATGTCAAAAACGTGAAATTGAATTGTCTACAACAAATAACATATTTAAAAGTCATTTGAAACGTAGATTTTTCTTAAATCGCCGAAATGTGGGAAAAAAACCTTCTTTCACCTGAAGCTTTTTACCTGTGCTTTTAAGCAAAAAACTTTACAGCTAGGCTTAAAGCCTTTCAAAACACCTTTCTAACGATATATAGATCAAATCTGTAGCTTCTATTGTTTGGAAGCTGTGACTTTTGGCGATTTACATGCACATGTACATACTGCATATGTACTAGTACATGCAGTAGAGTAAAGGTAAAAAGTATATTCAGTTAATAAGTAATATCTTCCAAACCCATCGGTAAAATTTTTTCTATCATATATCAAAAAACGCGAAATTTTATACACTACAACATATTGAAAGCTAAAAAAAATCGTTAGCGTCGTTTTCTCAAAAACCGCCAAAATGTGGGACAAAATATCTTATTTCACCTGTTGCTTTTTACCTATGCACTTTAGAAAAAAAGTTTAAAGGTCTGCCTAAAATACCTTTCCAACGATATATAGATCACGTCTGTAGCTCATATCGTTTGGATGCTATAGGGGTTTTAATTTTAGCGGTTTTTAGCGATTTCCCGCTAAACTAGCTTTTTTTCGAAAAAGTCGTAGAACAAACGTTTCTAGATTTTTGATCGGGAACAAGTCCTCATTCAAACTTTTAAGCTAAATCAACGATTTGATCCAAACAAACAAACAGACTGACTTTTCATCTCGTTTTGAAATGGGCACCAAAAATTTCAAAATTAATTATCTTCTGAACCAGTGATCGGATTTTGATGATCAAGGTGTCATTCGACGCGTATTTTTGATAAGAATAGTAAAAAATTAAAATAAAAATCGAAAAGGCTCCAACGGCCCCATTTGCTCCAATAATTTACAATTTTCCCCTCCCACTAACACCTGTTTATCTCACGAACCAGGTAAGTTTCCAAAAGTCTTAGTATGCACATTTGTAAGTAAAATTGATACCTTTCGATCGGACAGTCATAGCAAATTTTCCATTCTTCCTGTGTATATATGCTAGTCGCCTTCGCACCCTTCGTGCTGCTTTCGTCACTAGCGCGGACTGCCGTCCGCAGTGATATAATTTTGTCGACAATATTTCAAATAAAAATCCCGATTTGGCATGGAAATTTTCCAACATTTCGATTTTTGTGAGGCGATTCGTCAATTTGTAAGGTAGCCAAAAAAAAACATTATAAAAAAATATTTTTAAAAGTAATTTGCATAGTTTTTTTTTAAACATAAAATAACGATAAAGTATTTCAACCAAATTAAGTTCATAGAGCAGCATAACTGAAAAATATTTTACACAATTTACATTTGTGAAGGCTGAGGCGACTAATATATAAATTGAACCTTTTAAAAAAAACACATTTTTATTTGATCTTAGCTTTTGGACATAAAATGGACCGAAAAAAAATTCAAAAACACAAAATTTTTAAAAACAGTTAAAACAGTTAGATTGCCTGTCAATACTCTTAAAGCTTTAAATACTCATAAACTTGTTTTGTTTTTCTTCATTTAATACATCGACAACACATTAACTATATGTTTGCATATATAGTAATTAAGTTTACAGCGAATTAATTAGCTTACATGAACACGAAAGAAGAAAGTGCCATTAATAATCTCGTAATTATACACAAAGTAGTTGCTTCCTTTGGACCATTTGAGAAGGAGACAAAAAAAAAATGAGGAAGGAGAAGGAGAAGGAGAAGGTAAAACCAAAGGCAACGAGTGCTCTGTTATTGGGAACAAATGTTACACAGATGCGTTCACCCAGAAATTTTAAAGACACGATATAATTTATTACATATATTTTGTGCATAATATTGTTGATGTTCATTTTAGCTAACTGTGTCCTTCTGAGCATAATCCTTAATGTGGTTGTAAACGTATTAAATAACTCATCGATTTTATAAATGAGCATCTTTTATGTATATTTACGAGAAAGTAAGTATGTATGTATGCATGCACTATATAAATACTTATGTATATGTCGATACGTATTTTCATTTTCATTTCAATTTCACATTCCCTTGGCATCGTGGTTAATGGAGTCAGAGATTCTGTTGGGCCTCGGGACTTGCGTCTCGAGTCACGAGTCACGAGTCTCGAGTCTCGAATCTCGAGTCTGGGGCCTCAACTCGTTTATGAGAATATTTGCAATTGGCCCATTTGCTCAGACTGGTAGAGGGGGGCGAAGGGGAGAGGAGGGGAAACTGCCATTTAAATCGGCTACTGCCCTCATCAGTCAGTTGCTGCCACTTAATCACGCCCACTGCCCATGCCACACACACTCACACACACTCACACACACACACACACACACACACACACACACACTCTCTGGCTGACACTCGATACACATTCATCGCACCTTTTTAATTGCTGACATTTATTGAACGCTCGCTGTGTGTTAAATCTACCGTAAGCACACAGCAGAAAGCACCTGTGTATGTATGTGTGCGTGTATATGGTGTGTTGGTGACGGTGTGGGTGTGATGGTGTGTCTGCGTGTGTGTGTGTGTGCCTTTGACTTAAGTGCAAACTTATGCCAATTATGTGCAGCTTTTGCCTGCTTTGTAGCGTTTTCTCTATTTTTATACACTTGTCCGAGGTATATCAGGTTTGTGCAAGTGTTTGTAACAGGCAAAAGAGGGTATGACAGACCTCATAAATTATAAATCAACATATATGTTTGTATATTCTGTCTGTCTGAACTAAAAGTTTTCAAAAATTGTAAGAGCTAGACTCACCAAATTTAGAAATTTAAACTTTTAATGCATACATATGTATGTGGAGAAAGATCAAGTTTATTCAATAAACTTATGAACATTTCCAAAACATCTGTTATAAAACCATTGGTCATTATAATTCAATTGCTTATTCAATTTGCTTATTTTACAGTAATATTAGTTTAAAGTTTTTTATAGCAATTTGGCTTAAAGATTTTAATTTGGAAAAGGCCACATACGATAACTGCGCTAAGGTCAGTCGATATTTAAGTGAGGGTATCTAAAAGTCGATCACTCCCGACTAAAGGTATTTCACTTATGCCCCATGAAACGTTTTCTCAAGCACACACAAAGAGAGTCCTGGTTAGTGTGTGTGTGGGGCAGCACGAGATTACGCGGATCATTAGCTCAGATGAGAAAGTTCACATGTTCTTCTCTTTTCTTCACACAACATACGACAGTCCAGCACTTAATCAAATGCAAGACCAGCTCCAGTTTCAGTTCCAGTTCCAGCTTCGACTGGGACTTTGACTTGCTCCTCAAGGTCCTCCTTGCTGTCTATCCACCTTCCTCCCTCCAGTGTCTGCCTGTCTTTCAGTTTGTCTGCCTGTCACCACAGTTCGTGAGTCGTTTGTCAAGACGTTGGAAGCTGCTGCTGCCATTTCAGAAATTCCAAAGCCATTGCAATATGCTTGATTGAGAGCGAGCGAGCTAGGAGGATATCAGTTATCAGGACCTCAGAACGCATACGTGTAACTATTTGTGGAATTTTGATAGAATCTTGCAACTGATTTACTCACGTTTTCTTCTCTAACACCCCGCACACACACTCTTATCCCCTCCTCCCCTTAGGTCTGGCCTGGCTGACAAATCAAATGGAGCGACTGTCTGTCTAACAATATCAGTTTCCATCCATCTCTTCAATTTGTCCCCTTTTCAAGCCCAACCAACCTCATTCGCAACTAGAGTGCAAGTGCATTTTGTATCTGTATCTAACAGATATAGATACAGATACAAATACAGAACTCACTCGTATCTGTGGCCATTTGAGTAAGTGCATTGCGTTGTCTGTTTGTGAGTTTTGTTTACGCTCTTAACTTATTGATGAGCGAACGCTCAGCAAATGGCATCTGCCAACAATATTACGCATACGACCTGCAGGCCACCACAAAAACAAGACGAAGATGTAAAAGCTCTACTATAAGATGCCCTGCACATTTCTTCCATTAGCCCGCTGCTATATAAAATTCATTCTTCGCCAACTTTCAAGTTTAAGAAGAAGAAATCTGAACCTTGGTCAATTAGACAATAATAATTAATAATAATAATAATGAAGAGTTTAGGTGTTTCACAATTTGGAGTCTGTTTATGTATTATAAGTTATTATTTTTAAATATTTTTATAGGCATTTTAATTTGACCTTTTGCCTGTTATGCCACATTACCATAATGACATTGCACTATTGACAGCTTTTACCTGGTAACCAGTACAAAAATATAATTCGAAAATCAAGAGAGCAAAAAGTCAAGAAATGGCTTATAAATCAAAAGAAATTCAAGAAAAAAAAGGCAATATTTGATGTATCCAAATATCCATTTCGCAGTCGGTGCGTTTCCGTTTCTGTTATTTGTTATTTATTTTTTTTGGCAGTTTGCTGCACAATTAAACTGCAAATCACGCCTTGAATTTGGTAAAAGGCATCCCAGCAAGTGCAACAACAAAGAACAAGCAGCAGCCACACAAAAAGCAATTCCGAAATGGCACAAAAACTGGAGCATGGCTAAAGGCGCAGGCCAGGAACCAGAACCAGCCAGAACTCGAACCGAACCGAATGGAACCGAACCGAACAGAAGCCAAGCCAAACCAAACAAAATCCATCCAAGCTCAGACAAGCCACCACAACCAAAGTAAACCAAACCAAATCAGACCAGAAACGAGACGAAACCAAATGAAACCAAACTAAACGAACACAAGGCCCACAAACCCTAGAGCCAAAAATGGCCAAATGGGGCACAAAGTGGGATAAAAGTTGGGAGAATGAACAAGAGGATGCAATAGATGCAGTTGCGGATTAAGCAGATGAGCCAGAAATGCATCGTAACAATAATAACACCACCAGCTGCAATTGCTCCAATTGCAATTTGCATTGAATGAATGTGGAAGACACAGAGAGAAAGAGAGAGACAGATAGAGAGAGAGAGAGAAAGGCAGAGGGAGAAGGAGTGAAGAAGGGCCCAAGGTAGAGGATGGTGAAATTAGAGGAGAGAATAAAAGCAGAGCTGAAAGTATAAAACAGCTGTGAGATTACAACTGAGAAAGTAGATTTAAAACGTCAAAAAAAGAGCTGTGAGAAAAAAGACTAGATGAGAAATCTGGCAGATCCAAGGAGAGAGATACAATTTAAAAGATGAGAAAGATGGACAAACCAAAATGAGATGAGATCTTCGAAGAGAGTGAAAAAAGTGGTGAGAGCAGAACTAAGAGAAACAATATATAAAATAAAATAAAAGTGAGATGAGAAAAGAGTTAAATAAAAAAGTAAAAAGAAACGAGAAAAATAGTAGAAGCACTAAGAGAAAAGCTAAGAAAAGATATATGTGAAAGGTTTAATATTTTAGATGTGAGAATATACGAAAGATCCGAATGGTGGATCTTAAAAGACAGTTGAGAGAGATTAGCTGGATATAAAGAAAACAATAGAAGGGAAGAATAGGAGGGGATAACAATAGAAAGTGATAAAAATGATGATAAAAAATTTGGAAGAAAATCCAGAAAAGATTGGAGATAAGAGAGAGCTGATAAAGCAATGATCAACTAATAAGAAATAAACGAAAGCCAGGAGGAATGTCGATTAGAGCTATAAAAATATATAATAAATATTATAAACATGGATTTAAAAAATTTAAAACTCATCAAAGCATAAAGCAAATTATAGACATCAGTCAATTCGAAAAATCAAAAGAAAGTAAATCGAGAACGCAAAACAAAAATGATTCCATGGGGAGCAGGAAAAATATCCTAAGGCAAATTAAATAATTTCAATAACTGGGAAATCAGAACATAAAATAATAATCAATCCAAGCAATTCAAACAACTTAGATAATTAAGAATTTTCGCAAATTAAATACAAGCTGATGATGATTTAACCAAGCCAAAGAAGAAAGAAAAAATAGAAGCAGACAGATTAAGATATGTGAATGTGGTTGGATGAACAGAAAGAAAAACAGCTAAAAGCAACTGTAAATCAGCAAAAGATTTGTTAAGAGAAATTGAGAGAAAAGTTTATACACTACTTGTAGTTTATATAGTGGAAATGGGGTAAAAGCGAAAAAGACGACAAGGGGGAAATGGGGAGCAATGGAATGGGTTACAAATTATAGCTTAAAAGATGAAACTGACAACTGCAAAGCTATCACTACAAACTACGAGCTATGCATGTCTAACTCTGCTTACATAAGTCTGCCCAATTGTCTGGCTCACTTTTCGACTGGACACGACTGGATTGGATGGGAAGCTTTCGGACTGGGCCCGAAACAGATTGGTCAACAATAACTGGAAAAGCCTCACAATTTGCTGCTGGGCCAACAAGTTGAACTTGAGCCATCGCACAGCCTTGAGCCTTGAGCTTGGGGCGTTGTCAGACAAATGCTTAGGCTTACCCACTTTCCACTTTCCACTTTCCACTTGAGGCGGCTCTTGGGTTAGATTGTAACAGACTCAAGTTAACCCATTAGTGCGCTGAAGGGCACAGTCAGGGGAACCTACATATTTATCAGTAGGATGGAAAAGTAAAAGAGGAGGGGCACCAAATTGCATACAAATGGAGCTGGGTAAAGTGTTTTCAATGGGAGTGGAGACTGGGGAGGGGAAGTTTTGGTACGACATGGGGTAAGGGGTAAGGATGTGAGGCCACATAGAAAATGAAAATAAAAATAAAAACAATTTCACTGCAAAAACTGTAACGCAGGCACGTCCTCTTTGACCCTCCCCTCGCCCCCTTCTTCACCCACCCTCTGCCAGTTTCCTGCCCCTTTATCACTACTCCCACCCTCCAACTGATATCATCGTTGTTGTTGTTATTGCTTAGCTGGTGATTTTGTAGGGCAAGCAAATAAATTGAAAAAATCGCTAAAGAAATGCAAGAAAATCAGTCAGTTTGCTGGCTAAGGACATAAGGGGGTTAGAGGAGAGGGGGGTTTTGGGGGGTTAGAGGAGAGGAGACAAAAAAATGGAAGCCTCCCAATAGAACCTGATGGCATGTGGTTAACAAAATACATACAGTTTTCAGCCGGAAAAATCCAGTGGCAAAGCTACATGCCAGATTCCAGTGCGTCTTCAGGGCGAGGCCCCTGATAACATAGCTGAACTTTTCCTACATACTTCAGGGGTAATTTTTCTGCAAGAAAAAAATTCCCTACAGCCAACTTAACGTTGCCAATGCCTGTCAACAAATATCGAAAACATTTTTTATGTTCTTCTGTACTGTTAAAAGAATACGTAAGAAACTTAATTATATATTTAATACCTCATTATGAATTCTTTAAATATCGTAAAATGTTGTTTTATTACTAAATGTTATTTTCGTGACTGTCATCGATAAATACAAAGGGCTGGAAATGCTATTATCGGCTATCGAAGACATTGCAGCCCTTCGTTTGTTTATTTCGTCATTGTGCAGAAAGTGTAAAATAAGGAAAGTTTTAACTATAAATATATATGAATAAATCATTATTTTTATTGTATTTTTAGCCCAATAGATCGCCTGACTCAATTGCCCCATAACGAAGAACATACAGTCATAGGCATAAGTATTTTGGCACGATTTAAAGTTAATTCTACTCATAATTTGTACTTACTTTATGCAAAGTTTGATATCAATGGAAAGGTCATTCGAATTTCTTTTGAATGATATAAAACTTTCCGTAACCCATTAGGTACCTATTGAAATTTTCGAATTTTTGTAAACGTCTACTTTTTAAACTTTTTTCCTCGAATATACTTGATTTTTTTTAATTTTTTTTTAAATATCTCATCGCTAGTATTTTTTGTCATTTTTTTTAAAAGCGAATTAGAACTTTACATAAAGTGGCTGTACATAACGGATGAAAGTTCAGCTGGAAATCTTTATGCTTTTCCATACAAAAAGTGCCACTGGGCTCTCGATTGACTAACCTCTAACATCCCTTCAGGCCCAACCCTGAGAATCGTTCAACCCGCCTACTTGGCCCCTTCGTCAGTTTCGAGTCTTGCAATGATTGAATGTCCATACACACACATACTCACACACAAACAAAAACACATCTATATACATATATATATATACATGTATATGTGTATAGAAAAGCCTCAGCTCTAAATTCAATTGAAACTCTTAGCTCAGCTCAGCTTCGCTTGACGTCGACGTCGACGCTGACGTTGATGTCGCTGCAAAAGCAAATGAAGAATTTTGTGTGCATTTTTTTAGAACAGCAGCACGTACAAAGATCACAGGCGAGAAGGGTAGTGCTAGTGGAAGGGAGAAAGGTGGACAACAAACCAACATAAAATTGTTGTGTAAAACATAAAAACCAAACGGAAAACAACATGAAAATGGAAGAAAAAACACATGTAAAAATCATGAAAAATGTAAGGTAAACTAAGTGGAAAAAAATACTATGGAAAAGGTTATATTCAAAACGTCGAAGATTATATACCCTTGCCGACTGATGTGATGATGTGATCTTTCCAATCGCAACTATTAGATATTTGGAAAGCTTTAGAAACATATTTGTTCAGGACGTTGAATACAACATTAAATACACACTTTGCAAAAATTATCCAAATATCTGAAGAAACAAAAAATACATTGTATTTCATATTATTCCTACAAGAGCTCGATCGGTATATTGCCAATAGGAAGAAGAAGGATTCACACAAATTGTCATCGATTTATCAGACAGATGTGGCTGTATTACATTAGCCAGTCATTCTGATCAGGAATATATATATTTTTAATGCCTTACATATTTCGTTTTAAATCAGTTAAACTGGCAATAAGGGTATAAAATACACAAACAAACAGAAATGGAAACTGAAAATAGAACAACAAGACACTGAGACTGTTAGGGAATGCAGAAAATAATTCTGGCTGGGGGTCTAGGGGGCTAGGGGCAGTTGTGGCTAAATCTTAAAATAACAAGAGAGAGCAAAAAGAAAGAGCAAATGCAATGGCAACAAAACAAGATACAAATTTCAGCTGTGTGCTGTGCTACGAATACGAATTTTGATGCACTCACAAAATATTTACGTCCTGCATGGTCCTGCGTCTTATGCACACACATGTGTCTGTCTCACTCACTCTCTGTGTGTCTGTCTCTCTCTCTCTCTCTGTATGTGTATGCAACACAATACAGATGCCAAGCACAACAGGGGCACGGCTGGTTGGGGCAGAGTTGGGTCACTGCCACAAGTGGCGGTGACGCTGAGACTGAGGCTGAGGCTGAGACTGAGACTGAGGCGACGCTGTCGTTGATTGGCACAAGGCCAAAGACGGCACTGCATTTGCTTTATTCTAAATTCTGCTTCTCCGTCTCCCTCTCCGTCTCCTGCTTCTTTCACCTCCTACATCGTCATCTTCTGTTTCTATTTCAGGTCTCTCTTCTCTCTATACACTTACATATCTCTAACAAGTTGGCAACTCTCAAGTGTTGTTCAGAAATGAATGCGAATGTGTATCACAGATAATGACCAAGTGCCTTCAATTAGCAATCGGACATTTTGGCATTGGGACATCTGCCCAAACTACGTGAATAGCAACATGTACTACTTATAGCTACCCTGTTTGCTAATTGTTTGCTCGATGCTGTTGAAAATGCTATACAATTTATACTACTTACATACATTTTGCATAGAAGCTATGAGGATTTATCGTTATTACTGTCTGTGTAATAACGACATCTGAGAATTCTACATATTTCCCTTGCTCGTTATTTATGTCATTTATCACTACCATTAAGATACCGAAACATATTGTATTTAACAAGTTACGGACAATGAATAAAAAATCACACACTCGTTACTCTTTATCTATTTGGTTTCCTTTTTTAATTCTCTACTGGTTACTTCTAAATATTTCATCAAACGAGTTGCCTACTCGAAACATTTACAACTCCACTCGCTAGCATCAACCAAATAACTCGTTTCAGTAATATCTAATCAAAGTTAACGAGTTGTCTACTCGAAACACCTCGAAAAATAATCCTTTGTGGCTTTTGGCAACTAAACTTCTCGTTAAGGTAAAACTATTCATTTTGAAGAGTGGCCTACCTTTTTTCTTCTACACTCATTCCATTTAGCTTAAAAAATTCCACATTCCTTACACCAAAAACTTCTCGTTCTACATAATTATTTTATTTCAGTTCTAACTCTACGCACTATCGTTGTAACAAGATGGCTATTGGCTACACCTTAAAACAGGACTCGATAAACCTTTCATCGAGTTGTATTTATCAGTAAATACTCGATGCATGCTTTGCTTAATTTGATCAATGCAACGAGTTGGCTACTGACTTCACCATCAACGAGTTATTCAATTCCAGTCAACGATTTCTTTATTCGCTACTCGTGAAACCACTTTATCTCATACTTGTTAAATAATGTGGGTATATTGTATTGAACATAAAAAGCTGTTTATGAACGAATTGCCCTCTCACTACATCTAGAGCTGCAACTCGTTACACTTATTCTGTTAAACTTAAGAGCCTGCATACTCGTTGAAAAGAAGCCATCTCAATCGCTTTGTCTCAATCCAAGCAGTTCAACGAGTAGTCCTCTCGCTATAGATTCAACTTGTACTCGTTTTTCCCAGTCGATGAATCAACCCTACTGGCTACACTACAAGAATTGACACGTGACAAAGTATCTTTTGTGCAGTGCATTGAAATGCTTTGCGTCGCTTTCGCACACTCATTACTTGTAGCACTGGACGTGCATCAGTTAGGTAAATCACTCATCGAGTGCGTGACGGCGTCATGTGGTTGCCAAATAACGTTAACCGAATACCCCAAAAACGAAACGAACCGAACCGAACCGAGCAGAAACTTAAATGAACTCTAAGAGTTTGAGAACTTAGAACTGAAAATCAAAGACCCAACTCAAGAAGGCGCACATGGTCAAAAGGGGGAGCGGGAACTTAAAAGCCGCAATAAATAAATCTTTTGGGGCCAGTCATGGATGCAAACCAAACACAGGCATAACTGACGCGTCTCTGGTGCTGTCAGTTCTTGTGCCAGTTACTTTACGGAAGCGTAAAAGAAACCATTGCCAGCGGGAAGGAAGAGGAATGCGGTTGGGAAAACAGGCATTGAAAAGGGAGGGAAGAGGGTAGCGCAGGGTGACTGCATAATGACCCACAAGCATAGAAAAAACTTTTGCTTCTTCTACGATTTTTTATTACTATACCCTTGCCAAGGGTATTAAAAACTTGTCACGATATGTGTAAGGCATTAAACAAGGTATGGCAGGACCGTATAGAGTATATACTCTTGATCATATGGACAAACTATAATAATACAGTCGACGTCAGTCTGTTGACAGCAAACTATCTCGATGATTTCGTGGAATAAAATACGGAAAAAGTGAACATTGTTAAAGAAAAAAAAAAAAAAACAATATTGTGCAAATGAATATAATTTTTAGGTCAAGCAATTATAAAATTAGTGATGCAAATCCAAATAGTGCAGCGTGCTTAATATTAATATGGAAAAGTCGAATTGTCGATATATTCCAGATATTTTAAGCAAAACTTAGTAATAAAATACAGACGAAAATTTTGACTTGTGAAGTTGCTATATCGAAACTCAAAACAATTTCCAACTCTCATAACTTTTCCAAAACTAAACAGATTATCATGGTTTGGCCTCTTAATTGCAATCAAATTTCATAAATTTCGTTAAAATAACATATTGCTTTTATCGACTGAGTTGTAGATTTTTCGATGTATTTTTACAACACTAGATAAAATTGATAATCCACAAGGACAATTTTTTTACTAACATACTAATAAGCCTAATAAATCATGAAAAATGGAAAAATAAACATCAAAAATATTTTTTTAGCTTAAAATTTTAACTAAGGGTTGAAGCAAAAAATTGCAGTATATTGCAGGTATGTAACATAAGTGTATCAAATCTTTGACGTGCTGAAGTTGAATTTTGATTCTTGTTTTTTTTTTTTTTTGCAGTTATTTTCTTATTTTTCTTTTTTTGTATCACATGTTAAGCAAGTTGGTAATCTTTTGCATCATCGAGAGCGAAAGAAGTACGTGTGGTCTTGGCTGAGAATGAGAGGAGAGGATACTAAGAATAAGAATGAGAAGGATGAGGATGAGGATGAGGATGAGAGTCTCTGCCACTGGCGACTGTTGAGTTTCGCTGTGAAATGCATAAACAACAAGCAGAGGGAGAAGCCCATAGATTGCCGTCTGTCGGACTGACGAATCAACTTGAAATTACACGGCCAGCCAACGAAATCGAAACGAAAGGACGTGTAACGGGCAAGGCAAGGAATACGAATCGAAGGCAAGAGAATATCGCGTATACGTATTCGCATATGTAACCAGCACGTTCCATTCATGCCCTGAAACGTGTTAAGGAGCTGAAGGATTTTTATTTTCAATGCAAGCAGCATACAATGAATTTGTGTGTGTGTGTGTATGTATCTCCTTCCCTCGCTCTCGCTGTTTCTGTCTCCTTCTCTTCCTCCGCTTGTGTGAAAAATTTAATCAGTGTAACATTTCCAAGGCGTTTCGACATGCTACAACCTGAATTTAGATAACAAATTATGCAATGGGCGCTACAAGCACAATTGTTGCACAAGTGAGTGTGTAGTTGATTCTCTTTCTCTCTGTCTCTCTCTCTGTCTCTTTCCCTCTTTTAGCTCTTGCTTCTTGCTTTTCGTCTCTCTTTCTGCGGCGTCTCAACACGCACGTAACGTGTGCTTGTCTCATTTATGTAGCCTTAGGCTTTTTAGCAGAGGTCAGCAAATTTTCATTTTAGCTGCTGCGTTCTTACACACAGTGTGGCAAAAATGTATATGGTCGGCCAGGAAATGACAGTTATTGGCATTTGCCTGTCATTCAACAAAACATCAAAACCTAAAAGAATTTAAAAAAAAAAACACTTACACACTTTGGTTCACCTCGTTTTTACACCACAATTACGAGCGATGAATGAAAATGTAATGGAAAATGCCTTTTTAAATGTTCTCTGCCACACAATAGTTGTCTGTCTGTGTGTGTGTCTGTCAGTCTGTCTGCCTGTCAGTCTGCCCGTCTGTGTGTGCATTCAGTCAGCCCAGTCGTCATTTAATTTGTCACATGGTCAGTTAGCAACGAATTCAGCACAAAGCGCAACGCCCAAATTGTATGCAACGCTTTTTGTAACTTGCCACAGTTTGGCAAGTTGGGAGGAGGGAGGGGAGGCCAACGACAACTGTCAGTCACGTGTCGTCATTGTGACAGGCCCTTCTTCCTCTTACTCTCTTTATACCCTGGGCGGATATATTGAGTTTATTAAAGGTATGTAACGGGCAGAAGGAGGCGTGCCAGACCCCATAAAGTATATAAATATATGTAAATATACTTCATCAGCATCAACAGCCAAGTCGATATACCCTTGTCAGTCCAATTTTTTCGATTGTTTAATTGTTTTTACTTTGAATAAATTTTTAAATCCCTCATTTATGTATGTAGCTGTCATAGAAACGATTAGTCGATAAAAAGGGATTGATATGCAAATAAATGCTCAATCTAGAGATATCTTAATTAAACTCGCAGCGTTTTGCATGGGTATCAAAACTTCGGCGAGCCGACTAGCATCTACGTGCAGGGTATATAACTATCGAGTGCACTCGATTGCTCAGCGTGTTCCTCTTTCATTCTGTGATGCTTGGCTTATGCCGTTTGTGCCTCGTTCTGTGTTCATTGTTTTGTTCCTCGGTTACTTGTTAACAATCAAATTAACTTATATTCGCTTAAATCCTTTTGAGTCATCCTTATATCAAAGAGGACAAATTTGCAGGCAAATTAAGGGAAACAAGAAAGTGTTGCTTCCAATATAGTCAGAGCCAATGATTTACACTCATAATATCTGTCAAATAACATATAAACACATATTTCTTGGGCAAATACCGATACATTAATGTTATTACATCACTAGTCTTATAAAAATATATCAATATAAATATATTGAATGTTCACAAATCAGTATATACTCGTAGCTATTAACTCGATTTTTCAACATCACTAGCAAGTACTTAAGTAAGAACCAAGTTATTAGATCTTGAAAAAGGGGACTATTAAGATTGTAAAATGGTTTATAGTGATGTTCCCTTTATTATTAAAAATAAAATAAGTATGACTTGGTTAAAATGATTATATCATGGCTTAAAGATTATATCTTTCGCATCTTGTAATATAATATATATTTAGTATTCAGATTCATAACTTGGGAACGCGCATTCTCTCAACTAACTCAGCACATAAAAAATAAAGTCACATGCCAAATTTTCTAGCTGTAATCTCAAACTTAGTGACAGTGCAAACTGAAAGCAAGGAACTACGTTCAAAGTTCTGGAGTGTAAAATAATAACCGTTAGCAAATAGAATAGCCAAACTTTCTATATAAATATGAGTATAATAAATACGAGTATAAGTATATATAAATATGTATATATTTAAGCCGATTACATTACGACAATGCTGATTTCTATGCTCCGACCAGTCTTCTCTCATGCTTCCAACTCGTATCAATTTGAAAGAGAATAGCAAAAGCTTACCTCACTTTTAAGCTCAGTTGCGAAAAATGGCTGGGGTTAGGGAGGGTTTAATATACCCATCAACCATTTTGTTGGGCAACCTCTGAACCACTTTGGTCGCATCACACTTGCCAAACTTTGTCATAATCCAAAGCCAGAAAACCAATAGACCAATCGACCAATAGACCGCACCGCTGATGCCGTCAAAAAGAAAAAAAAAAATAACGTGAATGAGAAAATAAAGGAAAAACCGCATGTGAACAAAGAGAAAAAAAGAGAGAGAAAGAGAAAGAGAGAGAGGGAGAGTGAATTGGATGAAGTGGAGCCACCGAATCGTGCATTTCCACATACGCACGTGTTCAATGGATTTGAGTTTTCGGCTTTGGGGCGTAAAATACATGAAATGAAATGAAACATTTTAACAATAAATGCAAATTTAGCTAAGCCGCCAACAACAATAACAACAACAACAACGATGATGATGATGACAACAACTAACAGCCCAATCGAACGACAAAACTAGACAAACAGCTGCACACCACGCCCCCAATCCCTCCCGCTTCACTGAAATCGAAAAGTTTATGCAGGCCACCTACAAAAAATGAAAAAAAGCGAAACTTTTCAAAAATGAAACCCAAATAAAAGTGAACCGATAAAAAGTAAAGCATGTGTACGACTAACGAATACTCTATAATTAATACTAGGTAGTTTAATTAGTACACTTTAAAAACCAAATGTCTCTTAAAACTGTGCATCTCCATAAATGTCAGCGTAAATTAGAAACATTTCAAGCATGCAAATATTTTTAAAATCTAATCTTATAATTTAAACTCTCTACAAAGTGGAATATACTCCATTATTCTACATTTTAGAGAAGTTTATACTTTTTTAGATATTTTTTAGAGCATTTGCAAAAGGAAAACGGTGGAAAATTTTCATTTTATTTTCACGCGCAGCTGACACACAAATCGCTCTATGTCTGTATGTGTATTTTTATGCGTGTGCGTGTGTGTGTGAATGTGAGCGTGAAAAGTGAATGGCAAAATGTGTCAGCATTCGTTGCAAGTGAGGAAACAATGGAGCCGGGTGCGGGGAGTGACACCGAGGTCGATTCGGTTTCACAAATTTTTTGCCCCCTTTTTAGGGCGCGCCTGACCAATTGTATGATTTAATATGACAATGTGTGTGTGTGTGTGTGTGTGTGTGAGTGTGTGTATTGCATTTGCATGTGTGCTCGTGTATATTTTTATATTTATATTTGCTTTGGCACACATACAATGGCCTGCCTAAGCCGTTATTCAATCACTAAACTATACACAGCCATGAACCAAAAAGAAAAAAGAAATACAAAAATAAAATAAGTTAGAAATTGCAAATTTTGACACTCAAATACCCTTAAAAAATAACAACAACAATACTTAGGGCAAGAAAAACAACATGAGCATTCAGTTGCATATTTTATATGCATGTTTTAAAATTAAAAAAAAATCACCCAAAAATTCCCTAACATATGCTAATATCGTCACTTGATTTCGATTAAATTTAAATAGGAGAAATTTTCAATTTCAATTTGAATTGAAATCTATTAAATATCTAGTAGCCAAGGGAAACTTTACAAATTTTAAGGTATTTTTTGTATTTCGTCGAGCTACTTGTCTTTCTTGCCAAATTTCAAGGCTTTTGCTTAAAAATTGATCCTATGATTCGCCTTTTTTTCAATTAGTGCCTTGGCATTCAAAATTTGAAATAAACGTAAACTGTGTGCACATATAAGGATGATGATGATTCTAGGTCTTACCATCTCTGAGATCTGTTTCTTTATACCGATACACAGATAGACATGGCTATAGCAATTCGTTTCAATACTTTTTACATGATTTCTTAAAAATATATTTAGAAAATAATTGTTTCAATCAATTTTTTGACATAATTAGACGATCTCAATAAAAATGTATTTACAATTAGCAACAGTTAATCTATTAGCATAGCTGAACTTCAATACAATTTCAATAGACAACCACAACAAAGCCTCTACAGCACAACTTGAAGTTATCGAAAAAGCATAATTTATCAATAATATTATCGATAGATAACAATACTATTTTAAACTATTGAAAACTCCTCGATCGCTAGTTCGCACTCAAAATATTGAAACTTTTTAAAATTTATGTTTTTGTTCAAGATTAATTGCACAAATTTTAAACTTACATTAATTCCTTGAAGCGATAGTAGGGCCTATTTCGTGACAGTTCTGACAAAGCGTTTGTTATAGCTGAGGCATCTTACAGTTGCCGCTCTGAAAGTGAAGTATGCATAAAAATAAACGACTTGAAATTATTATACAGTAAACGAAATAACGATAAACCAACACAACATAAGCAAACACCCACAAATCTATACACCCACCCACTTACACATACACATAGAAATGGATACGGTTCAGTTGGGTTATAGATGACTGCATATAAGCTGAAAATCGAAAACCATATTTCAATTTGCGGCATTTAGCACACAAACAACACACACACACATCTATCACAATGTGTGTGGCACACACACATACACACACATTCACACATACAGTGAGGACACGCGTGCACCATAGGTCAAATTAATACTTTTTCTGATATAAACTCATGTTTAAAAAGTATTCAAATTGACTAACTATTGTTATGTACCCATTCGGAGTACATTAAACCGTAATGTTGCATAACAGAAATATTAACATTGCATTCCAATGTTAAGTTAACAGCTGTTAAAGCTGCAGCTCATAAATTGAGGAAATATTTTGGTGAAGTTTAAGTGACTCAAGTTTTTTTAATTGCAATTTGTAATACAAATTATGATGAATAGGAATCAGAATGGTTTGTTCTCAATGTTGTTAAATCTGTGATATTGGTATTGTTTGTGTTGTCCATAAAGAGACGTCCCAAAAATAATTTCTTTTTTTGGGAAGAGTTTTAAAAAAATGTCAGCACTTGTCAGCCAAGTGACTATACACTTGTAGTAGAATAATTCCACGTTAACTCAGAACGGTTGAGTTTGTTTCCCCTTTTTTTTCACTTTTCCCTAAATTTAACTTTTTGGCACATAACCCATATCTAAGCAATGCCGGTCTGCTTGAAGCATGGCGGAAAGATGAAAAATTTATGGAGTGGATGTTGTTGTACGTTATTTTAAATCGCATGTCGGTGTTAATGAGTCCGACAACATTAAACAATAACAACAAGTGTTTTCATTACAGGCTATCTATTCTCCGAAGATAAGATCCAAAATATGTCGCTATTCTTGTCTTCTTAAAAATATAAAATATTTTTTTTATACATAGAAAGTATAAAAAAAATTTGCTTAATATTTACTGTTTATTTATATGCAAATTTAAAAAAAATATATTGTATATTTGTACATGGCATATATATTTTTATTAGGTGTTTATGGGCATTTCTTTCAAAACTATTTCCCCTGTCAAACTGCTAATACTGTGAAGCTGGCACTTTCGAATATTTGCGCTAAGTTCTACAAATTCTACATTATTAACTAAACTGCTGGAATTTTAAGAATGGAAAGAGGAAGAACTGTGGTGATAGAGGGCATGGGCGTGGCACGCTGAAACGCAGATTTGTTTCAGCAGCAGCAGCAACAATTCAGTCAGCTAACCAAATCCAACTAATCGCTACATTGCAC
This sequence comes from Drosophila quinaria, assembly GCA_035047525.1. Classification (NCBI taxonomy): domain Eukaryota; kingdom Metazoa; phylum Arthropoda; class Insecta; order Diptera; family Drosophilidae; genus Drosophila; species Drosophila quinaria. The sequence continues at coordinate 11,462,956 of JAWNPO010000455.1, read as the reverse complement.
TATGGAGTAATTTATGTGGAATATGTGGCGGTTACAACAGCTGACATTAACAGCTGTTATCTTAACATTGGACTTTTGTGCTAACATTTTTGGTATTTAAAATATCGGCTTGTTGTGTTTATAATGTGTTATCATCAAAAATTCATACATTTTCATAATTGTGAAAAATGAATTTGTGTCACATATTCGGTATAATATCCCATAGTGCATTGCACCAAATAAATTACTGTCTCTCTTTCTCTTTATCCCTATCTCTCTCTTTATGCGCGTGTGAGGTTATATGCGAGGGTGGTCGGATAAGTATACGAATTAATACTTCAAAGATTATAAATACAAATACTGTAGAGATACAGGGGTGACACAGAAATCGCAAGCGAAATAGAATTTCGCAGAAAGCAATTCCGCACTGAAAATTCCGAGGTGCCACAGAACTTCGAGAGATTTAATTTTTTTTAGCATTTTCAACAACCTTTTCGAATTACGCTGCTAAGGGTTGACACCTTTTCAGATTAAATTACCCAAAGGTTTGATTAGCAACTTTTTCAAGTTTATCATTGCAGAACACTAAACTTTTAATTTTTTCCTTGTTTAATTAATAAAATTTAATTTATTAATGTAATAATTGATTTTGTTTAGCTGAAAAAAATTTAAAAAGTAATTGGCGCGAAAAAATAAAAGTTACTCGACAGCTCTAGCAATTGTCTGCCATTAGTCTGGCAACTCTTCGTGAAAAATGTTTTCACAAATTGCACAATAAGTTTAAGGTTTTTTTCGATAAAACTTGATTTACCTCAAAAGAGCTATTTTTTACTGCTTCATTTAAAGAAAACAGAAGTGGTTCCGTATTTATTTTTTAAAAATCTTACTTCGAATTTTGACTAAAAAATGTGGCATCGCTGACCCTGACTTCGAAAATCTAAATCGGACTAGGTGGCACCATCGGACGAAAACGGACTTAGCGCTAGTTCTTTCCGCACAAAATTATTCTGCGAATTGACCTGTGGCACCGCGAAATGAAATTGATGTGAAATTCAAGCGAAAGCGATTTCTGTGACATCCCTGATAAAGTGCATATTACTGAATTATTAACATGTCATTTAGTTGTTGTAGAACTCCGAATTAGACTGCCCACCTCTGAATTACACTATCCAACAAAATTATTATTTTTTGGCAATTAGTTCAGTTACTCATCAGCCCACCCTTGAATTGATATGGCCTCTGCCTGTGCCTGCCTCGTCTGACTGATGTTTACACATGATTTTACACCTCGTTCGCAGCCAACGTTCAACATTATGTGGTATATATCGTCTCTGTGTGTGTGTGTGTGAATGTGTGTATATGTGCAACGGCGGCAGCTTTAGATACAAGCTATAGCAAGCAGCTGCGTAGCGCCCCAAGATATATACATCATTCAACAATGAGCGTGCTTTGTCCTTTTTGGGGACAGATTTGTCGGTTTTGAAACTGCGATATCCGGAAAAATTTTAAAACGTCCTCTCTCCGAAAAAAATGCTTTTTTTTTAATTTAGTATACTTTATCCTTTAGTCATCCTTATTTTATTGTTCTAAGTCGGTTATACAATATATCAAATACACCTATGTGTCACCTGATATATTAATTTTCGGATAGTCGAATAACTTTTGAAATTTAAAAACAAAATCGATTTATTTTCAGTGAAAAATGTTTTACTGTCCAATAAAGAGCTAATACTTTCAATGTTGGAGCTATTTTTAAAGCTATATTATTACTAAATGAATTATTATTATTGTATTTATTAATAAAAAAAGATAGTTTGTCCAGACTTTTTGTTCTTTTAAAAGAAATCTGTCCGTTTTTTGTCGTTTTCTTTTTGGGTTTGTGTAAAGGCGTTGGCAACACTGGTAGTGAGTGTGGGAGAGTGTGAGCCCGATGTCATTTGTACATATAAACTTATATGGTGGAATTTTCAAACAACTTGGCCAACGTTCTCCCTCCTCTCTCACTTGGTCTCGCTCTCTCTCTCTTCATCTCTCGCTGTACGTGTGCAATGGTAGCCAAGTGGAAAAGTGAAATAAGCGCAGCTTCCATGTCAGAACGTAGCCAGTCAATTTGGGCAACGGATAATGGATAATGGGTTATGGGCCTGGTTAGCGCCGAAAAGTATGCTACACTACACAACATACAGTATGTGTAAAGAAAGGGAGCAACAGAAAGTAGAGAGAAGAGAGGAGAATGGTCAATGTTAATCCGAATGCACAATATGCACAGTAAAGAGAAAACATTCTGAACGGGCGCCAAAAACTATGCAATACAATGTGCAAAGACAAAAGTTTTGTAGAAGAGGGTGAAAAGCAGAGAAAGAGAGAGAGAGATATAGAGAAGAAGAACAAGAGGAACGAGAACAAATTGAATATGCGATACTGTGTGTGATTGCCTTCGTTAAACTCTTCAGCTACTTAGCTTATGTTTTCAATCTTCTCATGCAGCAATATCAATTTATCAAGTTCACATATTTCTCTTTTTGAGTCCTTTTACATTGCTTTCTTTTCTTTCTGCCTAACAGTTTATTCTCCTCAATTTCACAATAATTCATGCAGTTTATCACTTAATCTTAAATGCTGCAAATTTCTTTTCGTCTGTCTTCCAATATCTAAAGCGAAAAATTTAAAAAATTAAATTTATACTTTTGGTATGCCAACAACCGTATGAATTCAACCGAATTCATATTCATTCTTTCGAAAGAAAATTAAATTATTCTTATTTTCCAAATAATATTAATCTCATTGAAATTGCAATCACTCTTAAATTGGAAATATACTTCTTCTAAAGAAGAAAATTTCATAAATAAATATAAATAAATATTTCAGTCCAAATAATAACGATTTTAGTAAAATTACATTAGATACAAAATTTAAGAGAATTGCTTTTAAATAGAGACTTAATTTTCTAACATATTCGTAAATTTCAACAATTATATAATGTACAAATTCAAATAAATAAATGATATTCATGTTTATTCACTTAAAAAAATTTTTGAAATGAATTCAATAAACTTTACACTTGGTCAAATGTCTCCCAATAATATCTATCTATATAGTTCTATAGCATACTTTTAAGAGCAACATGGTTTCTGAAATGCATTGAATTGCAACTTGGGAACACACATAGATTTGAGTCAGTTCTTCAGTTTCTTTCTTATTCTGCTTCCATACTCAATTTGTATGCACTTGACTGGCGTTTTATTAACCCACTTTTTTAAGCATTCATTTCGCTTGCTTTTGCCTAATTCTTTTAATTCATTTGTTGTTTGGTCTGTCTCTGGTGCAATATTATCTCATTGTCTATTCATGAAGTGTTCATTTATTTCTTTTTTCCTACATTCTGACGACTTACTGGTTGCATTTCAGTTAAGTTTCTTAACTCGAAGTATATTAGACGGCAAATGTCTGATATTTTCATCTTCTTTTCTCAGTTGAACCTTTTCATTACAATAGACAAGCTATTGGTCTTTTCATTTCTTGGAATTTCATTCCATTTCTGTTGTAGTATCATCTCATTGTCTATTCAGCAATCTATTCATTAACCTTATTTTCTCTGCTATTGTTTTTCTTTACTCTCGTATAATTCCAATTCCCCAAGCCCCGAATCCCAAAATCCTTAATCCCAATCCACAATCCCAATGCCATTACCTATTATGGGTACTACCTGACATTTTGCCTTTATTCAGTTATCGCATCGTCGCACACTCTGCAAACTTCCAATCCACTTTCCTCCCAGTCTGACATCTCTTTTTGTCTCATTTTCTCTCTCTCTCTCTCTCTCTCTCTCTCAATCTCTCTCTCTCTCTTTCTCTTTTGCTGGAACCCCAAAGTATTGAGCTCAATTATGAGCGGCCTTTAATCATATTAATGTGCCCGCGCTACTCGACAATCTTTCTTGGCTCCACTTTCCCCCTTTTTGTCATTTTACACTTTTGCTCCCGTGTTGTCCACGCCCTTTAACCACGTGCTTGGCGAAGCGTCTCCTTTTCTTTATTTGATACGCCAGCTTTTTTTTGCCAGTTCAGTCTGTATTTTTTTTTTTGGGTTACCTTGACCTTCAATTGCTCAAAACTGGGATTTGGTCTAGGTGACCTTTTTGAATGACTCTCGCAGGAATTGAGGCAACAAAAACGCTTATCGCTTTTCTATTACATCCCTCCACCTTTCCGCTCTAGACAGACAGAGACTAAGCACACCTTGAGGTCTTCTTTTCACTGTACTTCTCAACTTCTCTCACTGTCTGTCTGTCTGTCTCCCTCTCTCTCTCTCTTTCTCTCTCTCTCTGACTGTCTCCCTTTAGATTCCGAGCTCTTATCTGTGTCATTGTTTCAATTGTTCAGCTGATAACTTCTGCAATTTCCAGCCTGGCCACAAACAATTCCGACTGTCAGAACTCCTGACCAGCATTGAAATCCTTAGCTTCCCTCTACTTAAGCTTGTACTTCTTATTGTTGTTGTTGTTGTTGTTATGATACTTAAGTAATTCATTTGTGCTTAAGATACAAAATGATTTTGTTAAATTCACGTTCACAGAACTAAGTAAATAAGCATCTCCAAAAGTTCATCCGCTTTCGAATTTGTTGGATTCCAAAAGCCGCAAAATGTAAAGTGCGCATAATTTTGAGAGGGAACGATGTCTCTCAATCCACTTACATATATATGCAGTTATATATATGTATGTATATATTTTTACTGGATATCTGCTGTGCCTAATTGCCTGTAGGTAGCGGGAGGGTTGACGGGCAGGGAGATAGGTTCATTGGTACGGGTTATTAAGCTGCCTTAAACGAAACGTGCCTTTTAAGTGAACCGCGGAGTGAGGAGTGAAGATGGAAGGACAAAGAACAGGTAGTAACTGACACCGGGACAAATAAGTAAATATAATTTACAATTTCAAGCTGCAGCTGAAGCTTTTAAGACCAAAGTTTTCCAACGAACAAATTCGCGTCAACACAATGCGAAGGCGAATTACAAAGATTTTCTAATGAGCCAACTTGAAAAGCTGGAAAGAGAAGCACAAAAAGACAGAGAGAGATGGAGGGGAGATTGACATTCAGACAGACAGACAGACACTCAGTTCAGTTGGTTGATAAAAAGTTTCTTTTTATTAACGGCAAGCCACGCCCACTAGCCCTACTTAAAAGGCTGAAAAATGAGAAAAGGATCTTGGACAGTCTGAAAGCTATGTGCGAGTTATTGGAGCGATAAATACATTAATTAAAGTCAACTTGCTCATAAATAAATGAAATGTGCTGAAAAGCGAAGAATTAAAAACAACAACAACTAGCAACCAACAACCAACAACAACAACAACGAACTGAAGTGAAAAGTAGAAAAAGTCGAGTAAATGAAGGCAACTCATTAATGAGGCGAACAGTGCGAATAGAGCCTCCAGTTCCCTCCATCCCCTTTCCCTTCCCCATTAAAACCCCTCTCGGAAAGCAGATGCTAACGGTTAAGAGGTAACACGGCTAAGGAAAGCGGCCAGAGCAACGGTAACTGCCTGAACCAGCTGAGCATTGAGAAAGGACATGCGGTGTTGTACATACTAAGGAAAAGTTGAAAACGTTGCAATTGAACAGCAACCAAGTGTGTGTGTGTGTGTGTGGGTGTGTGAGTGTGTGTGTATAATGCTTGACTGAAATTTAAGTGTGGTCAAATTGAGGTTAGCCTTAATGAATGGGGGAGTAATTGGTTGGGAGGCGGGTGAAAGTCCATTTTCAAGAAACTTCAACCAAAGCTGACTAAAGCCAAAATGTCAGTATAAATGCTAAAAAAAAAGTGAGAACAAAAGATAGAGAGCCAGAGATAGAGAGACATTACAAGGAGAGACATTAGAAAAGTGAGAGACAGAGAGCGAGAGAGATGTACTGAGGGGGAAGTAAGTGAAAGCTAAGATGTAGAAATAAAGTGTGTGTAAATAATCAAAGATAGATACATTTACAGTCTAAAAAACAGGAGAGAGACAGTTATAGAGATGTAGAGGATGTTAAGGAAGTGGAAATAGATATACGTATATAATATTACTAGGGGGCTCCGCCCCCTGCTCGCTTCGCTCGCCGACCCCCGCTCGCTTCGCTCGCAAAATTGAAAAGAATTTCTTTTGTTGTCCGGTTTAACAAAATAAAACTGCTCGCTTCGCTCGCCAACCCCCAGCTCGCTACGCTCGCAAAATTAAAAAGAACATCTTTAGTAGTCCGTTTTAACAAATTTATATAATACTAGGGGGCTCCGCCCCCTGCTCGCTTCGCTCGCCGACCCCCGCTCGCTTCGCTCGCAAAATTGAAAAGAATTTCTTTTGTTGTCCGGTTTAACAAAATAAAACTGCTCGCTTCGCTCGCCAACCCCCAGCTCGCTGCGCTCGCAAAATTAAAAAGAACATCTTTAGTAGTCCGTTTTAACAAATTTATATAATATAGCATTTTTTGACGAAAAACGCAAATATTTAACTTTAGTGTTTTAATGTTTTTCCTCGGTAATTGGACTTAGGTTAAAGACCGATTTATCGATTCAGCTGGAAAAATCCAGATTTAGCGGGGAAAGGCTAAATTTGGCGGGAAAAAGCTAAATTTGGTGGAAAAAAGCTAAATTTGGGGAAAATGTCAAAATTTAGCAAGAAGAGCTAATCTATGAGTTTTGTTAGGATATCTCATACAACAACAGAATTTTTGGTTCTAAAAAAATAATTTGCATCCGATTGTTCCTATGGCAGCTATTTGATATAGTCATCCGACTTTGACCAAATTTGGTCAGAATGTTAGAGACAGTCCAAAACATATAATCTGTGAGTTTGGTTCAGATATCTTAATAAACAAAAAAGTTTTTCATACTAAAGGTTATTTTGCATCCGATTATTCCTATGGCAGCTATATGATATAGTCATCCGACTTTGTCCAAATTTGATCAGAATGTAAGAGACACTCCCAAACATATAATCTGTGAGTTTGGTTCAGATATCTTAAGAAACAAAAAAGTTTTTCATACTAAAGGTCAATTTGCATCTGATTCTTCCTATGGCAGCTATATGATATAGTCATCCGACATTGACCAAATTTGGTCAGAATGTAAAGGACAGTCCAAAACATATAATCTGTGAGTTTGGTTCAGATATCTTAATAAACAAAAAAGTTTTTCATACTAAAGGTTATTTTGCATCCGATTGTTCCTATGGCAGCTATATGATATAGTCATCCGACTTTGTCCAAATTTGATCAGAATGTAAGAGACACTCCGAAACATATAATCTGTGAATTTGGTTCAGATATCTTAAGAAACAAAAAAGTTTTTCATACTAAAGGTCAATTTGCATCTGATTCTTCCTATGGCAGCTATATGATATAGTCATCCGACATTGACCAAATTTGGTCAGAATGTAAAGGACAGTCCAAAACATATAATCTGTGAGTTTGGTTCAGATATCTTAATAAACAAAAAAGTTTTTCATACTAAAGGTTATTTTGCATCCGATTGTTCCTATGGCAGCTATATGATATAGTCATCCGACTTTGTCCAAATTTGATCAGAATGTAAGAGACACTCCGAAACATATAATCTGTGAATTTGGTTCAGATATCTTAAGAAACAAAAAAGTTTTTCATACTAAAGGTCAATTTGCATCTGATTCTTCCTATGGCAGCTATATGATATAGTCATCCGACATTGACCAAATTTGGTCAGAATGTAAAGGACAGTCCAAAACATATAATCTGTGAGTTTGGTTCAGATATCTTAATAAACAAAAAAGTTTTTCATACTAAAGGTTATTTTGCATCTGATTCTTCCTATGGCAGCTATATGATATAGTCATCCGACATTGACCAAATTTGGTCAGAATGTAAAGGACAGTCCAAAACATATAATCTGTGAGTTTGGTTCAGATATCTTAATAAACAAAAAAGTTTTTCATACTAAAGGTCAATTTGCATCTGATTCTTCCTATGGCAGCTATATGATATAGTCATCCGACATTGACCAAATTTGGTCAGAATGTAAAGGACAGTCCAAAACATATAATCTGTGAGTTTGGTTCAGATATCTTAATAAACAAAAAAGTTTTTCATACTAAAGGTTATTTTGCATCCGATTGTTCCTATGGCAGCTATATGATATAGTCATCCGATTTTGTCCAAATTTGATCAGAATGTAAAAGACAGTCCCAAACATACAATCTGTGAGTTTGGTAGAGATATCTTAAGAAACAAAAAAGTTTTTCATACTAAGCAATTCCGTGATCTTTGACCCCGATTTAACCCACTTAGAGGTCGAATTTCGCAAAACGCCGTCTTATTGCACGATGAAATTATCTCATCTATGTTGTGTGCAAATTTCAGCTTTCTATCTTTTACCGTTTGGGCTACACGTTGATTCTCAGTCAGTCAGTGAGTCAGTCAGTCAGTGAGTCAGTCAGTGAGTCAGTCAGTCAGGACAAAGAATTTTTTTATATAATACTAGGGGGCTCCGCCCCCTGCTCGCTTCGCTCGCCAACCCCCGCTCGCTTCGCTCGCAAAATTTTAAAGATTTTCTTTTGTTGTCCGGTTTAACAAATTAATACTGCTCGCTTCGCTCGCCAACCCCCAGCTCGCTGCGCTCGCAAAATTAAAAAGAACATCTTCAGTAGTCCGTTTTAACAAATTTATATAATATAGCATTTTTTGACGAAAAACGCAAATATTTAACTTTAGTATTTTAATGTTTTTCCCCGGTAATTGGACTTAGGTGAAAGTCAGATTTATCGATTCAGCTGGAAAAATCCAGATTTAGCGGGAAAAGGCTAAATTTGGCGGGAAAAAGCTAAATTTGGGGAAAATGTCAAAATTTAGCAAGAAGCGCTAATCTATGAGTTTTGTTAGGATATCTCATACAACAACAGAGTTTTTGGTTCTAAAAGTTAATTTGCATCCGATTGTTCCTATGGCAGCTATATGATATAGTCATCCGATTTTGACCACATTTGGTCAGAATGTAAGAGACAGTCCCAAACATATAATCTGAAAGTTTGGTTGAGATATCTTGAGAAACAAAAAAGTTTTTCATACTAAAGGTTATTTTCATCCGATTGTTCCTATGACAGCTATATGATATAGTCATCCGACTTTGACAAAATTTGGTCAGAATGTAAAGAACAGTCCAAAACATGCAATCTGTGAGTTTGGTTCAGATATCTTAAGAATCAAAAAAGTTTTTCATACTAAATGCTATTTTGCCTACGATTGTTCCTATGACAGCTATATGATATAGTAACCCGACTTTGACTAAATTTGGTCAAAATGTAAGAAACAGTCCCAAACATACAATCTGTAAGTTTGGTTCAGATATCTTGAGAAACAAAAAAGTTTTTCATACTAAAGGTTATTTTGCATCCGATTGTTCCTATGGCAGCTATATGATATAGTCATCGGACTTTGACCAAATTTGGTCAGAATGTAAAGGACAGTCCAAAACATACAATCTGTGAGTTTGGTTCAGATATCTTCGGAAACAAAAAAGTTTTTCATACTAAGCAATTCTGTGACCTTTGACCTTGATTTTGACCCCTTTACAGGTCGAATTTCGCAAAACGCCGTCTTATTGCACGATGAAATTATCTTACCTATGTTGTGTGAAAATTTCAGCTTTCTATCTTTTACCGTTTGGGCTCCACGTTGATTCTCAGTCAGTCAGTGAGTCAGTGAGTCAGTGAGTCAGTGAGTCAGTCAGTGAGTCAGTGAGTCAGGACAAAGAGTTTTATATATATAGATAGCATTTTTTGACGAAAAACGCAAATATTTAACTTTAGTGTTTTAATGTTTTTCCCCGGTAATTGGACTTAGGTTAAAGACAGATTTATCGATTCAGCTGGAAAAATCCAGATTTAGCGGGAAAAAGCTAAATTTGGCGGAAAAAAAGCTAAATTTGGGGAAAATGTTAAAATTTAGCAAGAAGAGCTAATCTATGAGTTTTGTTAGGATATCTCATACAAAAACAGAGTTTTTGGTTCTTAAAGTTAATTTACATCCGATTGTTCCTATGGCAGCTATATGATATAGTCATCCGACTTTGACTAAATTTCGTCAGAATGTAAGAGACAGTCCCAAACATATAATCTGTGAGTTTGGTTGAGATATCTTAAGAAATGAAAAAGTTTTTCATACTAAAGGTTATTTTGCATCCGATTGTTCCTACGGCAGCTATATGATATAGTAACCCGACTTTGGCCAAATTTGGTTAGAATGTTAGAGACAGCCCCAAACATAGAATCTCTGAGTTTAGTTGAGATATCTTAAGAAACAAAAAAGTTTTTCATACTAAAGGTTATTTTGCATCCGATTGTTCCTACGGCAGCTATATGATATGGTCATCCGACTTTGACCAAATTTGGTCAGAATGTAAGAGACACTCCCAAACATATAATCTGTGAGTTTGGTTGAGATATCTTAAGAAATAAAAAAGTTTTTCATACTAAAGGTTATTTTGCATCCGATTGTTCCTACGGCAGCTATATGATATAGTAACCCAACTTTGGCCAAATTTGGTTAGAATGTTAGAGACAGCCCCAAACATAGAATCTCTGAGTTTGGTTGAGATATCTTAAGAAATAAAAAAGTTTTTCATACTAAAGGTTATTTTGCATCCGATTGTTCCTACGGCAGCTATATGATATAGTAACCCGACTTTGGCCAAATTTGGTTAGAATGTTAGAGACAGCCCCAAACATAGAATCTCTGAGTTTGGTTGAGATATCTTAAGAAACAAAAAAGTTTTTCATACTAAAGGTTATTTTGCATCCGATTGTTCCTATGGCAGCTATATGATATAGTCATCCGACTTTGACCAAATTTGGTCAGAATGTAAAGGACAGTCATACAAAACAAAAAAGTTTTTCATACTAAGCAATTCTGTGACCTTTGACCTTGATTTTGACCCACTTACAGGTCGAATTTCGCAAAACCCCGTCTTATTGCACGATGAAATTATCTCACCTATGTTGTGTAAAAATTTCAGCTTTCTATCTTTTACCGTTTGGGCTCCACGTTGATTCTCAGTCAGTGAGTCAGTGAATCAGTGAGTCAGGACAAAGAGTTTTATATATATAGATATATCGAGAAATAAAAGTTGCTTATATATAAGATTAAATTTCGAAGAGGGTTGTAATCCCACTTGTGTGTCGATAACGATGTATATTAGTAAAAAAGAAAACCCAATTAGATGATTGGTTGCGATATCTTAATGATCAAGACATTTTGTATACAAAGGTGTGCTTTCGCCACTTCTATATCTATACCAAGACTCGTCGAGATAATTTCAAAACTAAGAAAGTCAAGCAAACATGACAATTTTAAATTAGCTTCACGTCCTAATCAAGAATATATTTACTATGACAAAAATATAATATTCTTAGCATGAGAATAAATAGTAAAGACAGTTGAGTCGTTATGAGTATATGAAAAAGTTGTTAAATTTTAGAAATAAGCATTTTAATAATAATTTGAAATATTATTGTTCAACCATTCTTACAAAACTCTTATAGAATGATGATGCAATTTTTAATAGTATTAAATTCTTTAATTCTTTAAACACTTTCGCAATATTGTTCTCCTGTTAATCCAATTTACAGTTGAACAATTGAGGGGAAATCTCAGATGTCAATCTGTGAACTTTCTCTGAGTTGCCTGCAGTTTCCGGAAATTCTGTTTTGTGGTTGCTTTTCACGACAGTTGCAATTAATATCGGCAACTTCTTCGATATACTTTATGCATTTGACTGGATTCGTTATAATGAGGCAAAGTTTTATTGTTCGGAGGAGCTGAGTGCGTGAAGTTGTGCAATTGAAATTATAGTTTTCTTGGTAGTGAAAAATGGCGCACGCAATTCACAATCTTTGTTGCGGTGGAGGTTAGAAAATTAATTGAAAAGTAGAAAGAGAGAGCGAGAGAAAGAGAGAGAGAGACAGGCAGTGATATGGAGAGAATTGCAATAAATGTTACAAGTTGACGTCAACTATGTGCTTAACATCAATTAAAGACCCACTTACCTAATACAACCACTTAACCTATAACTAGCGGTGACGTCGAGGCATCACTTATGGAGCACATTACAAAAAAAAATGAAATTAAGGTAGAAACTTGTTGTAGCCCGAGGTGAAAGCGAAAGTTTTGCACGAAAACGTGTAAAAGTCATAAAAGAAGAAGCTGTTGTCTGGACAGCTGGGACCTGCGTGGAAGAGGGAGGCAGAGAGACTTAGGTGAAGTTGCTTCTTCGGCTTACTCGCTTCATAATTATGAGAGCTTGAGGCAGTCTTCTATCTTGATGTTTCTTATTGTTGCTGTTGATGGGAAGACGTCGCCTGGTAATGGCGACGACGACAGCTAAACAAAAGCGCCGAGAGATATCTCCAAGTCGTTGCCCCGCCGGCTTTCCACTTGCAATGGATATTATAAGCATACCGAATTGGGGTTAGGTGTAAAGCGTATGCCTTAACCCGTCAGTATCAACCCCTCTCTCTTTCTCCCTCTCTCTCTCTTTTTGTATCTGCACCTTTGGCATCAACGTCGACTTCATCTCACCCTCGTACGCAATGCCGCCACGCAAATGTAATTAAACCATACATCAACGTAAAATATGTCGACGACGACGAGCCCAGTTAGTCCTTCCCTTTCTCTCTCTCTTTCTAAATATATACATATATATCTATGTTTATGTATTTAGGTGTACACGAGTATGCTCGTGAAATGCTGTTTAGCTGTTATCCAGAGTTAGCACAGCGTAGTCATCAGACTTGTTACGGTTACTAAATAGAAATGAATGAATTCTGTCCATTTGGACAGCTGTCCAACCTGCTGAGAATATGTAGTTCAAGCTAGGTAAAACTTGCCCTGAACATCAATCTTATACTCCCGGCAATTTACTCTTTTCGCTTACAATTTTTAATTATCCACGTCTATTTGCAAAATATTCTTATGGGCTTACCATTAAACCTAGTTTTTGTTTATTTGTGCATTATTTATTTTAAGAGATTAACACTGAAATAAACACAAGTGACATAAATATACTTTAATTATCGCAAGAGTTTTTTTTTGTCAGGTCTCATTTCTTATATTCAACAAACTTAATTTGAATTGTCTGAATTGATTCGGATTGTATTATCAATTCATCCATCCTAATCACATTTTTGATTTCTATCTTAGATATTAGTTGCAAATAAAGTCTCGTATATATTGAAGTAAGTTTCTGCAAGGAGATTCCAGTTCAGTAAAATAATCTTAACAACAATTTTGCACATTACACTTTCCAATCTTTAACGTTTGCTGCATGCACAAATACAACAATAATAACGAAAAGAGCTCGATGAACTCTGTGAGCCACAAAGTGTCATATTCTAATGAACTTAAATGATTATTAAACTTAAAATGTTGGTAACTTTTTAATTTCCAATAAATTGATAAATGAGAAAAAGTGGCAGCTTCGTAGCTTAGTTTTGAGATTCATCGGGTATTTCTACACTGATAAAAAAAAAGGATCTAAAGTCAAGATTTTGGTCTCAGAACTAAGAACTTTGATCTTGAAGTAAGAAAACACATCTTGATTCTAAGAATATATTAACTAAGACCAAATTGTTATTTTTAAGATCATAAATTCTTATATTTTCAAGACCACAAAAAAATTTTGAATACTCAATAAAGATTAAGCTTCTTAACATTTTAAGAAGAATGAAGTAATTTTTAGTTAACTTGAGGTCTATTAATGTCGATGTGACACTAAACAACAAACAACGGAAAAAGCATGGCTCGGTATACAGATGTTTCAAAAGATACCAATCTCTATAATCAGAACCGTTGTGCTGACTTCACCAGCGATCCAAGCCAAATGTCATCTTTGAGACGCCAGAACCAGTTGTGAATTCGAAGCCCCAAATAGTGATAAAATTTCAAGATTTTCGTTCTTATTTTAAGAGATCTAAGATTTTTATTCTTATATTAAGAACTTAAGATTTTTTAGAGTAATATTCTTACTTTTAGTAATTTGGTCTTATTTCAAGAACAAAATATTTAAGATAAATGTTCTTGATTTTAGAAAGTGATCTTTTTTTTCAGTGTAAGGGGAATGTAAGCTTCCTTGCGGCATTGTTAGATCCTGGGGATGAGATTGAGCTGGCAACGAGTGACGTCGCGACGTCGACGCTACAGGAAAAGGTAATATGAATACACGTAAATATAAAGCAGAATTGTAATTATGTGCTTAAGGTGAGCGATGCTTTAGCTACACCCAAACAGACTCTACTCGCTGACAGGTGATGTGACGCAAGGCGTAAGTCTACCTATATCAGCATAAATATATGTATACACATATATATATATATGTATATAAACAGTAGAGGTATAAAAGAAATAAAAGCAGGCAGATGGAATTGGTTTGGGCGCCTCAGCTGAAGACAAGTTGCCACTAATTTAATTTCGACGCCGACTTTCGACGCGTTGAAAGAAGTGTGGACGATAAAAGGTAAGGAATAAATTTTAACACTCAGCCGGGTTAAATGTGAACTTGAGAGATGAGGAGACACATTTTATTGGGATCAAGTGAAAGCTCAGACAACAAGAATATGCTATTTAAAGCGTACATTGAATCTATCACGGTCTGTGTATCAAACCGAAGTGTTGCAACTCTTGATGTCGACTTGATTGTATCTATCCATTTAACTCAACTGAAATGAACTGAACACTCGCTTCAACAGGCAGTCAACCAAGTTATGTGTTCTCCCACCCTAAGCATGTTTTTGCTGCCTGAACAGTAAAAAAAAAAAGAGGAAAAATACCTGGTTTATGTATATTGGCAGTTCACTGCAAAAAATAATGAGCTACTTAAAAGAAATATGTATGCGTGTGTGTCTTACTACTTTCCATAATCCCCTCTGTTCCTTTGCTCCTTTGGTGCTATGGTCCTCTGCCTAACACGCCCTCATGCTCACAACGTTGAAATGCAACCGACGAGATGTAGCAAGTGGTAGGAACAAATGCATCACGTTGAAATGGCAACGAATATATGTAGGTGGAAGTCGAGAGGAAGTCGAGGTATAGGTAGGGTAGGGGGGTGTAGGTAGGGTTGATGGGTGTGGGAACAAGAGTAAAATAGAGGAAGGATAGAGTGGTATTACAGGAAGAGTAGATGAAGGGTAGTCGTAGGATAACAGAGCACGGGAAGACGAAGGTCTAGAGGAAAAAATAGAGGTAGAGTAAACCAACTCTAAAAGAAGAGTAGGTAGAGAGAAGAGGGTGGCTAGACAAAGAAGGTTTGCAAGTAAGTTTAGAGGTATTATAGATGTAGGAACAGTTAGAGCTGCGGCTAGAGAAGGCGCGAAGGCAGTGAAGAGCTACTTAATGGGGTACAGCTGGAGAGGGTGTTGATTGGGCGTGTGCTGCGTCTCGAAGCGCGGCTAATGCGCATTTACCTACGACCCTGATGGGGCACCGTCTCAAGACTATAAATTTCCGGCAGCATGCAAGAGCTGGGGGGCGGAGAAGGACAGGAAGCTGGGTGGGCCTAATGATGGTTTGCTGCATCGAACATTGAGGCGGCAAGCGGTCTTAAGACAAACTAAAGGAAGACATGAAAATTTTCGATATCCGTGCCTAACGACTGCCGGGACTGTTAGTATGTATGTCGACAGTGATTGGTAGGGGCAACTAGGACGACGGTCGAGGCGGGCACACAGGCGCACGTTAGGCGGCAATGAGATTTTAAGAGCTTCCACTTCCGTCTAAGCAGAAATTTGTTATCGCACTGACAGCCTGGCGCAAAATCTATATATTTTACGAATAAGTAGTGGCGCCATCTAGTGATGGTAGGTAGGCAGCTATCCTCCTATCTTTACTACCACACTCCACCTCCTCCCTGTAGAGACCGATTTGCTGCTTGTCTTGCATTTAATGTCACACGCTTCATTATTTCTAATTGGCAAATTTTCAATCAGCGACGCGGCCGGAATGACAGTGCCGGAGATTCGATAGAGAGGGAAGAGGAGTCTAGGGGCAGGATGTTTAGGGAATGCGCTGCGCGTAAATTTGGCCTGTGCTGTGACTTAACAACTTCAGAATTCAATTATGCGACACAGAGTGAAATCAACATTATTGATAAGCCGCAAGGACAACGAAAAAAAAAACAGAATAAAAAAACTAAAAGAGAGAGAGAGAGAGAGAGAGAGAGAAACAAGCAAGAAGTAAGAAGCCAAACGTTGATGGTGGCCAGCAGGAGGTAAGAAGTGTGCAGGAAACCAGGGTTGGGGAGTGTTACAAGAGCCCTGGGCAGCCCTGTCAACAGCAGTGAAATGCTGTGGATATCCACCGAGTTCGTCGGTGACCAATCAGTGCCTCCGGCAACGCTTTCCCAACTAAGTCAGCTTCCAACTAACCAACAAAACTTTTTGCCCAGGGATGCTGAGACGCTGCGCGGGAGGAGCAACAAAAGAAAACGTAACGCGCAAATTATCGTAATTATAAATTAAGTCGACGTTGGTCAGAGGAGAGAGAGTGAAAAGAGGCAACAGCCGAAGACTGCAAACTGGGCAACGTGCTAGGGAGAAAAAAGGGCAGGAGAGCAGGAGCAACTCACTGGGATTTGGGGGGAGGGAAGGCGGGTCTGGATAGGTCTCTGTCTGTGCGTTGAATTGTTGGCAAATGTAATGAAAAATACTTTTTGTAATGCGCTAACCAGTAGCCACAGAGTTTGGGGAATCTACTCGTCTTGCTGACTGGCATTCGAAAATAGATTTTTACTATATATACATATATATATATATTGTATACTATATATATGAATGAATGTTATAATGTGGCCCCGTCTTGTGCTTGCTTCCTGGGCTTATTTGTTCGTCAGCGATTGGACCCGACGGTACGAACTCCGGGGCTTACTCTCTAGCCCTGTAAAGTGGAAAAGTTTTGCCTTACTTTGTGCGTGCACAGCGAAAGAAAGTATGGGAAAGGAATTTCTTTTAAAAAACAAGGCAACAGATATAGCAAAAAATGTATGCGACAGCTGGAGCTGAAGCTGTAGCTAGAGCTGAGGAACAACAGCCAAACTAAAAAACAAGTCGAGGCATTTAAGGCATTTTCACTGTAGCTCATAATGAAGCTATTTTGGAGTAGAGCAGAGGAAAAGTAGTTTATTTTTTGGCTGGTGGCATGGGGCTTTATGATGCGCCTACAATGCTTCAGTTAGCGCATTATTTGTTGCCTATTTTTCTGTTTGTTGGTGTAAAGAGAGTGGGAGTTTTTGGTGGAAAGTTTCGAGAAGGAGTCGCCGCCTAATTGCCAAGAGGCATTTCGCATAAAGTTATGCGAGAAAAAGTGTTGCCTACTTGGCGGCGTCTTTTAAACAACATAAAACTAAGCGTTAATTGAGTGCCAAAGTAAACTTTTTGCCAAAAATGCCCTAGGCATTTACATTAAACAGATATGATGCCCCTATAACCATCCTTCCTCTTCCTCTGTGCCTTTTTTTCGGTAAAAAAAAAGAGGAGAGCACAAAGAAAATAAATTAGATGACAATGGGCTACCGAAAACAATTGAAACAGCCGTTGGCGTTAACTGTGGCGGGCAATAGAGAATTGGAAGTGGAAACTGAGGGAAGCTGGGGTTGTTCCACTAACCAAATTTACAACTTGTGTGGCCATCGACGACAACGACGACGACAACGACGACGGCGACAACGATGACGACGACAAAATGGCAGCCATTAAAAATGCTGCCGTCGTCAGCGTAAAACTAAAATGGAATTTCAAAATGAAACGAATAAGTTCAATGCACTAAATGGTAGGCACAACGAACCCGATATGCCCTTAATTGTTCACATTAAATCTATTCAAACGCATTTACTGCAAGTTCATTAAACCTGTTCGCAAGTACTTCAAGAAATTTGGACAATGAGTGATTTTCTTTTCTTTTCTTTTCTTTTTTTAATTGTCATTAAATTGATAATAAAACAATTCGAAGCCATTAGGAGGCCCCAGGGCATATTTGTTGTGATAAACTTTTTTCTGTGTGTTTGTTGTCATTACAAAATATATCACTTTTTAAAATATCACAAATATCAGAGTTTCTGAGTACCCTAATCTGTCTATATATATAAAACTCTTTAAATATAAAAGTTTCATCTGTTTTCTATTAGCTTTAAAATTTAATTCTATTTGCGTGGGAACATTTCACATAAAAATCAAAACAGAAACGATTTGAAGTTTAATACAGACATTTCTTTCAGTTGATAAAGCGAATATTAATTATGTCAATGGTAAAATAACCAAGGTTATAGCTCCTTAGTAGGAAAAGAAGGTATGAGGAAGATCTATTCCACGAAAACATTCCAAAGAATTTAAATATATTTTTATACTGAATTACCCTTTGTAGGTCTCAAAACACTGTTCATAAATCCTTTTAATAGTTTAATATATTCAAATCATATTTACAAAAGCTGTTTGGTAAAACTAGCATTTAAAAAAACAAATCCATAAGCACGTCTAGACATTTACATTGCAAACAGTTGCAAATTGTAACTAGTTCAAAGAACTGAAATGCAATGCAGATTCACTTTTACAAGAGAAAGTATGAGAAGGGCAAAGACAAAGGCAGTGACAAAGTGAATTTGCCCCGAAATGTAGAAGAGCCATGTTTCAATTGGCCCTCCGGCCAGACAGTTGGATGTGATCTGATGTATTACCCATTGAAAGCGAGTGACAGCGATGAGGCTAAAAGGCCTCTCCCCCCCTCTCACTCCCTCCCTTAATGACAATCTGGTAGTGAGATAATGTGGGGGATGTGGCGGATTTGGAGTGCCATGTCCGATGTCTACTGCTGTGCATAAGTAGCTCGGAAATTAAAGCTAAAAAATTGTCATGGCGAATGCGCAAATGAGCAACCGAGAAAGCTTAGTGAAAGTTGCCTCCCACATGGGGATAAAGATAAAGCTGGAGAGCAGTAAAAAAAGGGAGTGGGATGGAGAGTGTTGCTTCCTCTCAATTGAGCGGCGTGAAAACAGAAATTACATTTAATGGTTATAAATTGAAAGTGAGTATATGAAATGCGTAAATATTGACTTATTGAATGGGAGTTTTGTCTGACGCCAACGCAGTGTTTGTTGAGGGTCACTTCAAATTACATTATTGCCAATGTTTGCAAACGCACATCTATACACACATATACACACACACACACACACCCACACACACGCACAACACTCTGTGGGATTTGACAGCGCTAATTTGTTGATTTGCTGAATTTGATTTTCGCTTTTCTCCATTTCTTTTTTATTGATATTGCCTTCGCTAATGTTGTTGTGTTTGTTGTCTCTATTATTATAATTACCGTTGTTGTTGTTGTCATTAGCATGGCAGCTCTCTCTATCTCTCTCTCTATCTGTCTGTCTGTCTCTGTGTCTCTGTCTTTCATTTTCTGCGCTGGGCAGCATTAAGCGGCAGGCCAAGTTTTCGGTCTAATGAGCTTATACTCTAAATACATCCAAATTCAAATGCAGTCACAGAGTCAGGGGTGATCTGTTGGTGGACAGGGGGAAGGGAAGGGAGTGTCAAAGGGAAGCTGGGAAGTAGGGTGGGACGGCCTGGTTTTAGCGGTGGTATATAAAAATAAAACGAGCACCCGGAAGTAATTATGATTGTTTTCGACATGATTTTTGGCATTCTAATTGAATTCTCTTCAGCAGGACATTGCAGGACTATCCATATTCTTCTTCTTTCGCTCTACTCTCGTTTCGCTTTTGGCCAAAATGGGCGTGGCACAATTTATGGGAGTTAGCCAAGTTTATGATGGCCTTGCGGCAGTTTCAAGCTTAAACTAAACTTTAAAATTGATAAATAAAATTTGGAAAATTTATATAAAATAATTGAAAAGTAAATAAAAGTTGTTAAACTGTAAGAAGTTGCATGCTATTGAGCTGAAGTCGACTGTAAACCGTTATAGTAATAGGCCAAACAACCGCAAATGAAACCCGCCTTAAATGACACTCAAAAACTGAAGTTACAAAAAAAAAAAAAAAAAAAAAAACTGGTGAAATGTCTTTTCAAATCCACATCAAAATCAAGCAATTACGTCAACTACAGCAACAACAGAACCGAAACCAGACAAATCGCAGCTACATACGAAAGTGATGCACTACGAAATACCCTGTAAGCAATTGTTAGTTACTTTTTACACACGTTTTTATGCATTTTTATACATACTGAGAAATGCATAACTAGAAACATGTTGCAAACAGCGTTGCTGCTTCTACTTCCTGCTTTGATTTATGGAAAATAGTTTCTAGAATAAATTTTGTGTTTATTATGCGATCGTTATGAAGTTTACAGCTTGCATAAAATGCAGTTAAGCTGTATGTATAACGAGATTGCGCTTGTAAATTGCTTAAGCGAGGGAAGTATAGAGAGTTGTACATTTGCATATAGTATAAAGCCAGCACACAAAATTTAACATCTCTATTTTTCGAATCAATGCGACGGAGAAAATTTAAGAGTGCAGCAAATAAAACTGACTTTTGATACAACTGATGATGTTAATCTAAAGTAGAGAAAGTTTATAGAATTTGAAATAAGAACGTTATGCTTAATGCTCATGAATACAGGGTATTTATATACAAAAAAAAAACATAAGACATTGGGCAAAAGGGATCTTATAAGCAGCAACGACAACGGCCTAAAAGCGAGCAAGGGGTTATAGACAATTGGTTCATATTGAAAAGGAAGTACCATTACACACACACACACACACACCCACACAGTCAATCTAAGGCGGAAATGTGTGTCATAAACAGAAATGGAAAGAGATAGTAAGATAAGCGGAGAAAGAGAGACATATGGGACGCGTCTGGTGTTCACCAAAATACACACACTCAGTGACAGACAAAATTCGAGTTTATCTGCGCATCTAAACTGAACTATACACACACACATACACACACACACACACGCGTGCAGACAATCAGCTGTGTGCGTGTGTAAAGGCCATAGCCATATAATAAATCGAAGTCACGACAAATATAAATAATAAAATTTGTTGTATTTTATTTTATTTCTATGTAGAATTTTTCGCTTTCTTTTTTGCATTTCAACGTACTTTCAGTACATAAATCTCGAGCTTAGCATCGGACAGCGACAGTACGAGGCAGGGGACGGGACGAGGTCTCGAACCCATGACAAAAAAATAAAACACAAAAAATGTTCCTTCTTTCAATTCATTTTTTTTTAACATTTTATTTTTTTGTGGGCGCCTGAAACAACAGACACGACAGTCGCAGAGCCGAGGGCGTCGTTTTGGTTCGTAGATTGGAAGGTCTACTATATGTTTTCTACTCGTATGAATATTGCTTGTGCATACACACATGTATGTGCTGTCTGATATATACACACATATGCATGTATTTACAAATCTATGTATATAAGAACAAAACAAGCTCTAAGAAAAAAAAGTAACAATAACAAATCCCATATTAGACGGCTATAACAACAATGCGTTCAAGTACAAGCGAGTACTGCCGTATACTTTGGCCGCCTCTTTATCATTCCAGAGTTTCCACTCTTCGGCTCTCCCTGGATCCTGATACCAGCACACAGTCAGAGTTTGCAAAGGTTCTTTTTCATTTGCCTCTCAAACAGCAGCAGGCGCACATTTATGGCTATTTGCTATTTGGCGAGCTACGATGGAAGATTTCAGTGAGGTTCTAGGAATTCATGGGGAATTCAAGGGGGAATTCAGTGGGGAATTCGGGGAGGAATTTAGGGGAGCGCAGCAAAGTGGCAGCGCTATACACGCTGTGAACAAGCTGTGAGGGGAAACGCATGTGCTGCAATTTGTGGCGATTTTGCCACACAAAAAAGAAAAAAAAATAAACGAAAAACAAAACCAAAACAGAGATAACAAAAACTTTGGAATGTGCAATGGTAAAGCATCCACTTGAATTGAGTCGAATTACATGGCATTTCGGGATATGGGATTACTTATAGGCATTGAATTGGAAACAATTTGAAGAGATTTCTGCATATTATTCGACCATACCAGCCAATATTATACTATATTGTCAGGGGAATGTGCAAGTGCACATTATAAGGTAGATTTTCGATATGAAAAATATGTTTATGAGTTCATATGACACAATGGAATCCAAGTGGAGTATATAATAAAGATTCCAGGCCGTGTAATGAATAGATATACAGATGGTACGCACTTAACTCTGTTATATTCGGCATCTCTATGAATTTGTTCGACACCCTGTCTGAGTCATTGACAATTTACAATTTGTTTGAACGCAAAGATTTACTGATGCACCCCAAAGGGAAAATGTGGTAAATCCAATTATTTTTCTATCTGATGAAGCTAAAATAGTTTTAAGTTTTGATGTATTTTAACAAAAATATTAAAAAAATGCAATCAATTTTTATAAGTTTTGTGTGCTGCTTACAAATTTTAACTTTCACTTTCCTATGACATTTGTATCGTCTTTTGAAAAATTTTGAATCATTTTGAAATTTGGTAAATATGCTCTCATCATAGAATTCGTTACATAACTGACTAGTTTTAATAAACAAAGCAACTCGAACTGCTTTAAGAGCTGAATTAAATATGATCTCAAACTATTTTCCACCGCATCATCATAGGTGACATTTTGAAAGGTTTTAGCTGGTTCAACTGCCTGTAGGTAAAACATACTCCACTAAAATGTAGGTAATAAAATATAATTCTATAACGGGTGAAATGCCCAAGCCCGAGCTAATTGCATACCATTTAAGCATTTTTGGGGTCGACCGATGTGCGACAAAGTTTTAGTTGAACCAAAACCCAAATCGACATTTCTACCTAACAGCAGTTCATATGCAGTTAGCAAAATGGCGAAAAGGAGAAAAAGGGGCAACAATATGCCTAACGACTGTGACACACACACACACACACACACACACACACACACACACACAAACACGCATACATACATGTGTGACAGAGAGAACCGTTAGAAAGGGCCTATCGACCCTGAGACCGAGAGCATTAACTATGCCAAGTGTTGCCAACTGTATCTAAATTTTCCGCACTAACACCCAAAATCTAATTTATATCACGTTAATGAGCTTTTACGTCAAATTTTTGGGCTACAAAAAGTTTGGGTAGCCGGATTGAAGCGAACCAGAGGGAAAGGCAAAAAGGGATGGGGATAGAGAGAAAGAGAGTGAGAGTGAGAGAATCTTATTGGGATGGACGAAGCAAAACTGTCAACTGTAAAAAGTTGGTCGGCTTATCAAACGAAATTTTGTGGCAATAAAACGAAACGAAATGAAAATAGAATGGAAATGGTAACACGGAACATGCAGAGTGAAAGAGAAATAAGGATAAAAAGAGAAAGAGAGAGAAAACCTGAGAAACAAACTGTAAGCGAATTGGAAGCACGTGGAGTGCGTCATGTCTAAGCCAATAAACGAAAGGTTATTTAATATTTGGCTACAGTTTTTGAAGCATCTACTCCCAAACGAATTCTCCCAACATCCCTACTCCTCTCGCTGTGACTCCCTGTCCTCTCTTTTTTGTCTCTGACTCTTCTTACTAACAACTTAGCCAAGTTGGCACTTTTTTATTTTGTTTTATTTTTTGTATTTCGGTTCATGACAAACATCAAAGCAAAGCAAAGGCGTGGCTAAGAGTCCGTGTGGGTGACGATGCCGGTGCGTAGGGGGTGGCCAAAGTAGGGGAGGTAGGTACCCTGTTTTTATTTTTGAGTAGGGTGACTCGCTGTAGCATTCCTCCCGGGGGCAAATATTAAACAAATCCAAACGAACACACTGCAAAGTTATCAACTTGCGCTGATAACACGCCCCACACTCTGCAGCCCTTAGCTCTGCCATGCCCTCTTTTCACCCTCTTTTACCCCCCTTATCCTCCTGTAAATCCTCTTCGCGTTGCTTCTTTTGTTTTGCCAACGAGCGAAAAGGCAAAACATTGGCAAATTTAAATGCAAATTACCAAACAGACTGAAAGAAAACAGCACGCATAGCAAAATGAGTGAGAAAGGGCAGTAGAAGACAGAGGAGAAGAGATGAGCGCGTAGAGGGGAGCTAGAGAGAGAAAGGGAGTTATAGACTGTGTTTTGAAATTATGGCTATTACAAAAGTTAAAATGAGGCGGACAGTCAGGTGCCGATTTTTCGAGCTTAATAAATGCAACAATGACAATAGCACACACAGACAAACAAACACACACACACACACACATACACACACACACTCACACACACACACTCACACACACTACATTACACCCTCATATCGAATATCATGGCAGTTTTAAATAAGATAATTGGCTGTCAAATTAAATATATGTACACTTATCAACATAAATGATAGAAACTGAAACTAGTTAAAATTTTGACAGAAAATGTCAATGAATATGAACGGTAAGCAGACAGAAATAAATGAAATAATATTAAGTAATTTAACAATGAGCATTAAATATGTAAAGTTAATAAGACATTAGTTCTATTAAACTTAACTAGAGAGCGAAACGAATTTGTCAAGTAATAGATAAATAATATGAATTAGATTAGGAAATGAAAACTTCAAGCAATTGATAAAGAGATAATAATTAGATAAAAGACGTAAAAGAAAACGAAATTCAAAAATGATCAAATTAGATTAGTTGTTTCAGCAACAATTTCACGAAATAAAATGGTTCCCTGATTGATAAATGTAATGTAAAAAGTTCTACAATCGGTAAAAAAAAAAAAAACAAAAAATCTCTCTGGTATGCAAATTAACTTGTCTAAAAACAAGTGAATGCAATTAACTATTTTGGTAAATGAACAAAATAGTATTCAATGAAATAAACTAACGAACTGGTTCAGTGTAAAATAATACGAAATCTATAAAGAATTCGAAGACAATGATTGAAATGGTTTTTTTTTTAAATAAAGTAAGTAGTATTTCTCATTCTAAAGACGAATCCAAAAGAGACAAATTCAAATTATGATAAGTAATTAATTGAGAAACTAATTGAAAAGATCAGAGACACAGGAGAAAACTAAAGTTTTGTTGGATATATGTATCTGATTGGGCTATGGCAATTGTTACGAGTACTCGTAGTATTAAGATAGTATTAAGATATTCTCTGCTGAAATGAGAGAAATGAAACAAAAAGAAATGTGAGAAAGTTGAAATGCGAAAGCTGTGTGGCAAGGCAATCGCATCTACTTTCATTTGCAGCACGTGTTACGCATTGCGGCAACAACGCGTGCGACACACGCACAACTCATCTACAGACAGAGACGGAGACGGAGACAGAGACGGAGAGATGGCGAGAAAGACAGACAGATTGAGATTGAGTGAGAGAGGTACATACATATTGTAGTAAGAGTCAAAAAGGGGATACAATGAAGCTGTCTGCGATTGTGGGGCACGCACATTCGCAATATTTTGCAGCAAGTTTGTGGCACACCGAATTATTTCAATGTTGTGCATTCAATGCGACTCCTGCTGAGCCTCCCAGAGGCGAGTGTGTGTGCTTGTGTGTGAGTTTCATGTCCTGGGATTTGCTTCAGTCTCACTGTAAATTCACATACAGTGACAACGCCTGACAAAAGTCCTAGCTGACCCCAACTGCCTATCCGTTTGTCGAGCTGTATCTCAGCTCAGGTGTTTAATTGGCCAAGGGTCGCCTCCTGTATTTAGTTCAGTTTACGGGCCGCAACTCTCAAGCTTTATCTGCTCTTTATGATTAATTGTGGTCCAAACTGACAGACAGTGAGAAAAGTCCGCCAGCAAGCCAACAAAAGATTGAACACGACAACAAAGTGAACGTGACTTTGGCCAAGGCTTTAGGCCATATATGACATAATTATCCCTCACACAAATAGGAGTCTGAATGAACGACAAAATGGAACTCATACGACTGGGAACTAGATTTGTAAACAGGTTTCTTGTTAACTGGAAGAGCTACCAAAACTGTAGACGGAATCAGTTTTCAGATGAATATAGAATCTTTTCATGACTCATTATTTTGTGGGAGTTATAAAAATTCATAAAAAGTTCATACAAAGTATTGTAGACTCAGTAAGCAATGAATACTGGGAATGAGTCATAATCAGCCAATGCACTATGGTAAAAAAACTCGATATTTTGGCATAAACTCTAAATATAAAGATAGACACTTGAAATTTTGCATGTACTTTAGTTAAACTAATTTAGAATTTTGGATTTTTTTTTTTAACTTGGACCACGCCTTCACCTCCCCCTCCCCATACGACTATGCGAAAAAGTGAAATCAAATTGATAAAATATCTAAATATATAGCTAGAGGCTTGAAATTTAACACGAAGCTTACTTGTATTATTCAAAAATATATAATTTTAGTTGTTATTCAATTGGACCTTGTCTTCAATTTTTTAAACTTAAATATAAAGCAATTTGTTTTAAACTTTGAATGTTTGCTTATTAGACTAAAGTAGAATTTACAATTTTGTTTGTTTTTTAATTTGACAACCTTTTCACCTCGATCCCCATGTGAATCTAAGAAAAATCCGAATTTTCAGCCAAAATTCACACCTACAACATGTCATTTTTCACGAAAAGGAACAAAATCGAACAAACGGGATTATTAACATCTGATTCTAGATGGTTTATTTAATAACCTTTACTCAAAACTCTCGTACTGTTTTGTGATGTACTAATGTAGAGCTTAACGGAACAGGAACACATTTGTTAGTTTTTAGCTAAAAATACACATAAACATCACATTGGACAATTGCACAATAAAACACAAATACTAAAAATCACTACTACTATCGTTTTTTAAATACCTTTTTCAACTTTATCCATATTTAGCAATTTGTAATATGGTTCCGAAACAAACACAATTGGATCTCAAAGTTGCAATTATTTTTCCCGCGCTTTTTCAGTTCATGTGGCAACGCTCAATCAGCTGAATTTGAGCGCGCATAAAACACTAAAGGTAGTTCCGAAAAATCTAAAAAAAATTATTTTTGGTTGCTTTGGACTTTTT
Organism: Drosophila quinaria; assembly: GCA_035047525.1. Classification (NCBI taxonomy): domain Eukaryota; kingdom Metazoa; phylum Arthropoda; class Insecta; order Diptera; family Drosophilidae; genus Drosophila; species Drosophila quinaria. Next base: position 11,435,930 of record JAWNPO010000455.1, on the reverse strand, counting down.
AGATTTGGAAAATAAAAAATTTTTAAGATACTGAATAATAAGATAATAATAACAAATTTCATGAAAAACTGATGGCTGACAGGATTAAAGGTAAAGGTCAGTTATCAAGCCACTTGCTCAAAAAAAAAAAAAATCACCAAAAAGAGTGCGATTCATGATGAATTTAGGCAACCGAGTTTTTTGGGGGTTTTAACTAACTTTTTTTTTAAATGAATTTTAATGTTTCGATATAAAATGAAATTTTGTAAGGCTGAATTGATAACTTTTTAGTTAATTTGGAACGTTGTCCAACACTTCTTTCTGTCTGGTATGTAAAATAAAACGGGTATTTTCGGGAGTACGGGATTTCAAGTTTAAGCGCCGAAGACGAAAGTTTTTTTAAAATGAAATTTCTTTTACCTAAATTCATCATAAATCGCTCTCCTTTTTTTTACCTTTACCTTTGCAGATAAGTACAGATTATTCTCAAAGCATCAAGAGAAACATTTACTGAGAGAAAAATACTGGAACGTTATTATAGTAATTTCATGAGTCATGTAAGATTGTTGAAAACGAAAGCAAAACAGATAGAGTGCAGTTCCTAGAAGTGAAGACAATTATACAAGAAATACACTCGAAGTGTGTTCTGAAGCTTCCTGATTACTGATTCCAAGAATCAAGTGTAACATTTGCTTTTCAATTAAAAAAATAAGGCTGGCAACAAGATGAATTTCCAAGTGTGGTTTTAATATCTATTTGTGTAGATTATAAAAGGAATTCAAGCAAGTTGTTGGGTACTTATTGTACTCTTAGAAGCAAGCTATCAAGTTGGTAATATAATACTAGAAACTACTTACGTAAGTTGTACAGATTCCAGATAAATGCAATCAAAAAATGTTCAAGGAGCGTTCTTATTACTTTTCAGTATTGGCAATAAGTTGTTAATTTACTGAGAACAGTTTGTTGCTCTTAAATTCTTGCCCTTTAGAAATGATAAACACGCTTTTTTATTGGACACTTTGGGTTGGTCATAATTCAAAAAGTGAATCGTCACTAGGTATTTTCTTTCTCTTTCTTGCTTTTCCTTTTCTATCTGACTATATTCTCTCCTCTCTTTTTCTATTATTTTTCTGGTCAAAGCAGAGACAATTTATGCACTCGCCTAGTTATTTCATTTGAGCACTCAGTTTATAGAGCTCTGTGTGTACAGTTTTGGGTACTTTGTAGGAGTGGATATTACCATTTTTGGTATGCCATATTTAACTAATCATGCGACAAACTTCATGACAGCTCGAGTGGGAGGGACAACGACAGGGACAGAGACAGAGACAGGATCAGAGGGGGTTAAATGTTGGAGAGAGTCAGCTATTTATTTATGGGCAAGAAACTTGCTGAAAACCGTTGAAATAAAAACGAATTTTTTTTATTATTTATTTATTTTGTTATCACTTTGTATGCGACACACAAGAAGAAACCGCAACGAAACGAAATGAAGCAGGAGAATGTCCTTCGAGGGGTTACCCCTAAATTCATTTCTCTGCCCCTTTATGCCCCCTTCTTAAAGTGGAATTGTAACTCGTCGGCAGCCTGGCCACGTTTTTAAAGTCCCGCATCGGACGCCACATTTATGAACTAAGCTAAAAGGACTTAACCGCAAAGTGACAGGACATGACCACGCCCATGCCCCCAAGGTGGCACAAACTCACACAAGCTCACAAAATATAATAGTAACCTTGTGTTACATTACGTTACGTTACGTTACGGTTTATGTATCTACGATTAGAAAAAGGATACACGTAATTTTTTCTCTCTTCCGGAATTCGTTTTACAAGCACAGAATCCACAGGCCACACCATCGCTAGGTGACCCCCTTTAACTCCACCCTGTTATCAAGGTTGACTGCGGTTGGGCAGCCGGAGGTGAGGTGACAAGTTGGCGGTTATTATTATGCCATACGCTTCTTTTGTCCCTTCGGCTCCCTTCCCTCATTTACAATGGATTCCTTGTTGTTATTACATGTATGTTCATTTTTCTTCTCCCCTTTTTTTTTTTTTGTTACCCTGAATTGGATTGCTTTGAATTGGTTTTGGTTTTGGTTCAGTTTGGTTTCGGATTCGGTTTTGGATTTGATGGGGGGGAGGGGAGTTATGAGGAGAAGTTGCTGGCTCGCATTGATGGCATTTTTAATGGCTTAGCGGTGTCTAACTCGTTCTCCAATGCCTTCTGTGCAGATTCGTTAAGGTTTATTAGGGTCGCGTCGGGTCGCCAGCTGGGACCTTAACAAGGGCTGGATACAATCCTATTTAGGGGTTTGGGGAGTCGACAGTGGAGAGTGGAGACCTGTGTGTCGTGTTCTTTGTTGTTGTTGTTGTTGTTGTTGTTGTTGTTGTTGTTGTTGTTGTTGTTGTTGTTGTTGTTGTTTTTGTTGTCTACTGTCGTAGACATGTTAAAAGTGGCGCTAAAGAGCAACACATTGTGCGACAACAAAGTGCTCATAAATCATTTTCAATTTCGCTTATTATTGCTGTTGTTGTTGTTTCTGCCTCGATAACGATTATTGCATTTTGTTGATAAACATGGAAAGACATAAATATTAAAAATAACCTTGGGAGTCATCGCATTGCATAGATGCTAAATACATTGAAAACACATTGAACATTTTCCATAAAGTGTACAAAAGTTGCCTTTTAACTTCAATCGAATCCCACGCAATTATCGACAATATGTAATAACATTACCAAAAACTTTTTTTGTGTCAATGTTATCAACAGTTTGTAGCTTAACGATAAATTATCAGCTTTTTATCATAAATGATCTTCATTAGTTTATTTGCTGGTTATCAATAGATTTTTTTAATTATCGAACATGTTAAACTCATGATAATTATCGATAAATCGCGATAAGCTTATCAAGATATTGATATCAATTTGATATGCAGTATAATTTGTAATAACAAATAAATCTGTATAACCACTGATTGATTATTTATCGTTAATATTATTATATTCAATGTGCGTCAAGTTAGCTAAACACTTTCGAAAAAAACAACTTTTAAGGAATGGATAATTTGCCGTTAATTATCCGTAATTTATTCATGAAAAAATTAATTTTGCCGCTCTTTTATTTAAAAAAAAAAACCAATGTTCTGCTAACTTGATATAAAGTTAGCAAGACACTCCCACAATTTTGACAATTTTCGAAAACTTTTTATCGTGGAATTTTCCGTTAATTATCCGTAAATTATTCGTGAAAAAATCAATTTTGCCGCTCTTTTATTTTTGCAAAAAACTAATGTTCTCATGTTTCAAGTCAAATCGATCTTTACTGTTATTTTAACATTTTACAGTTATGTTAACATTTCTGGTATGTAACATAATAGTTTTAGTATTATAATGCTTAACCAGTTTTTGTGGCATTAATTAATTTTCACAATTGTGCAAATTTTTTAATTTTTTATACTAACACATAAATAAATTTTCCTGGCGACTGCGACTCACACGTCGCTGCTACGATTTGTTTCTGTTACGTCGCTGTTATTCCGCTGTTAGACGAACAAAAATGCACACTAACGTAATGCAAGCATATGAATGTTTAGGTGCCGAACACTGCATTGAACTGTTATTTTACATACCATAACATAACAGTCCAATGTTAAAATAACAGCAACGATCGATTTGACTTGAAACATGAGAACATTAGTTTATTGTTAAAAGTAAAAGAGCGGCAAAATTGATTTTTTCACGAATAATTTACGGATAATTAACGGCAAATTCCACGATAAAAAGTTTTCGAAAATTGTCAAAATTGTACGAGTGTCTTGCTAACTTGATATCAAGTTAGCAGTACATTAGTTTTTTTTTTAAAATAAAAGAGCGGCAAAATTAATTTTTTCACGAATAATTCACGGATAATTAACGTCAAATTACCCATCCCTTAAAACTTGTTTTTTATAAAAGTGTTTAGCTAACTTGATGCACATTTATATTCAGTGGTTCTCCGTATTAGCCAGGAATGGCTTTTCATTTTGATTTTATATTATCTTACATGATGATTTGAGTTATCGATATATTATCGATAGATTGTGATTGACAAATCGATAAGTTATCGATAAATCTAAGACAAGGTTGCAATTGATTAGCATGTACACTCGAACTTCCCTAACTCAAATCACCATTATTGTTTATTGCTTTTACTGCCACTCATTTAGCTCGAGTTAGAGAGAAATCCGAGTTATAGAAGTTGAACTGTAGTTGTCCTCGTCGATACACAACACATTTGCATTTATCGATAGCTTAATCGATGAGGCAACTATGCATCCATTCATCCACAGTTTTGAACAAAGTGAACTGAAGCTGAACGCCGTCGAAAACTATTTGTGCAACAAAAGTTTGCCTTTAATTACTGTCCCGCTACATAATTTACGCTGCCTTGGCAGTGGCAAGTTGAAAGTTGCAAGTTGCACTCGCAATGTGCCAGTTGCACCAACAATAGTTGCTGTTGTGGCAGTGTGAGAGAAAGAAGCCGTTATATTCGCCAGCTGATTAGCACGACTGTCGCTGCTGACGTCAGTTAAGTTCACTTTGTCATTTGGGTAGCACTCGTACTTGCCGCGTCTGCCCCACCTGACAGAAAAGATGCCACCAACTTGAATGTGGCAACGGCGTTGTGGCAGTGGCAGTGGCGTAGGCAGAGGGGGGGCAACAACAGCGTGGGTGGGGAGACAGGCTTCTGACGTTGTTTGGCGGCTGCAACTTTACGCTAAACGTGCGCGCAACGCCAAGTGAAAACTTTTCAATAAGCTAAACACTTCAAGCAGACAGACGCACTGACAGTTAGAGAGAGAGAGAGACAGTTAGACAGAGAGAGACAGAGAGGGAGAGTAGCAAAGAGAGAGAGAGAGAGAGAGGAAGAGGAGTGTGCTCGACTTTTGCGTGCTAATGAATTCGAGCATGGCACATAAAAATGTTTTTGCAAGCGCACAAAAGTATGCAGCAGTTATTTTTTGGGTGCCTCTTTTTGGCCCTGGAAATTGCGAGACATGGGGAAAGTGTCTAAGAAGGGACAGTGCGGAGGGTTGAGGGCCAAAAGTGCAAACGACTCTTGAGCAACTCGAAACTATGCATTTAATTGATTTCGAGCGCTTTAAGCAAACAAAATGCAGAGAGTGGGTGTGGGGAGAGGGGGCGAAGGGAGAGTGTGAGAGAAAGAGAGTGGGATATAATAAAAGACAGAGTATGCAGCAAACGACTGCAGAATGCAATGCAGCTCACGCTCCATGAAACAAACACATTAGCATAGACACAAACACACACAAACTAACACACACAAACAATAACACACACACACACTAACATACTCACAGGGAAAAAATAGAAAGACTGCAAATGTCAATGGAATAAGAGCCAAACAACAACAACAAGTCAGACAGAGCAGAAAAGTGAAAAAAACAAGCGGATCAGTCGAGTGCACTCGACAGTTATATACCCTGGGCCTAGTCCCCGGCACGCCGTAGATTTGATGCCCATGCAATTCTCAACTTTATCCTCAAATATCGACCTATCGTTTTTGTGGCAGCTATTATATAAGATATGAAAAATTATCAGAAGTAAAAATAATGAAAAAACCGAAAAAAGCAATTCAAATAAATGAAAAATATTAAATAATTAAAATTCATTTGCATCGACAGGACAGAGATTCGTTACCTCGATCTCCCTTTCCGCTTGCCGAGCACTTATCACTTCCACCACTTTACCAATTGGATTGAAGATGACAAATTCGATATACAATACATTCTAGATGTACATTCTGACAGAGTAAATGTCAAATTAATTATTTGACCATAAATTCTTCTATTTATAGAATTGCCATTAAAATACCTTGGACAAAATGGTTAATATATTCACTATTTACGGTTAAGTCGTGATGAAATTTGGTGATAAGATTCTGAGCGTGTTCTTATATACGTTGGTAACAAAAAAAAATTTTAATTTTAGCTTAAGACCTAGAATTAAAGGTATTGCCAGTTTTTTATAAATTACGCCCTGCCGGTCCTGCCTGACATAATAGGCAGTCTTCATTCCAAATGTGGTGGTCCTAGCTCTTAGCATCTCTGAGATCCTTTCGCTTATACGGACCGACGCACAGTTGGCGATCCTGGCTAGCGGCATTTAATTAATAACTTCCAAACGAAAACAGATATCTTCAGTGTTAAAAATATTTTACTCGAGACCAAACTTGTTAGCTTTACGAAAAAAATATTATTTTCAAGATTATTAATCCAAACCATATTTTGAGAATTCAGATTCTTAAGCTAAGATAAAACATTTACATTACAAAATTGTGGTTTTTGTATTATTATACCCGTTACTTATAAAAATAAGTAAAAGGGGATTTTGTATTCGTTGCAATGTATGTAACAGGGAGAAGGAAGCATCTCCGACCCTATAAAGTATATATATTCTTGATTAGCATCAACAGCCGAGTCGATATAGCCATGTCCGTCTGTCCGTCTGTCTGTCCGTCTGTCCGTCCGTGTGAGCGCCTAGATCTCAGAGACTATAAGAGCTAGAGCAACCAGACCCCACGCAGGTCAAGTTTGTTTCAAATTTTTGCCACGCCCCTTTCCGCCTCCGTAAATCGCAAAAAACCACCACACGCACAGTTTTCAAGATATTACGTTTTTTTACTAATTATCGTTAACTACTATTATTACCTATCATCCTACTAAATCGTAACAAGAGCGGACAAATAGAAAGGTGGTAATGGTTAATTAAAGTTTTTAAAAATATAAGTGCCTAAAAGCATGCAATAAAATTTTTTAAAAATTCATTAAAATAAGAAACGGGTATCCTATAGTCAAGGCTCAGAGCTGGGATTTGGACTCCGATCATCTGGCCCTAGTCATAAGCATTGCGACAGATGGTGTTAACGCCAATCCAAGCCCTCGCCTGGTCACCAAGCACACCGACTTATTGGCTTTTAGACAACATTTGGAGAGCTCGATTCAGCTGAACACTCAGTTAAATTCTGGTGAAGATATTGAGATGGCTGTCGATTACTTCACAGAAACTGTTTACAGGGCTGCGGCTGCCTCAACGCCTCCTGATCCTCCGACAGGCACCACCTATGGGATAGTGCTGACAAGAGAGGCCAGAGATCTCCTGGCACAAAAACGGAGACTCCGAAGACGCGCAATCCGCACTCAAGACCCCTGGGATCGCATTCTTTGGAACCGAGCTGCTAAAGAATTGCGGAATGTCGTGAGAGAACTGAGATGCAACTTCTTTGAGGAAAGGCTGGCTTCTATGGATTACACTATAGATGCTGGATATTCACTTTGGAAGTGCACTAAGTCCCTTATGAGGCAGCCGTTTAGACAAGTTCCTGTCAGGTGTCCAAGCGGCGAACTTGCCAGAAATGAAGAAGAGCAGGCCAATTCTTTTGCTCACCACTTAGAGGCCAGGTTCACCCATTTCCAATTCGCCACGGAGGAGCAGTGCAGAGAGACCAACGACAGTCTCCAGACCCCACTTCAGATGTCCCTTCCTATCAAACCAGCCAGAGTCGATGAGATTGCTGAAGTCATAAGGTCCCTACCGAGAAAAAAGGCTCCTGGCATTGACAGGGTGTGCAACCCCACATTGAAGGCCCTGCCTACTCGGGCGCTCCTCTTCATAGCGCTAATCTTTAACGCAATATTTAGGGTGCAGGTCTTTCCGAAGCAGTGGAAGATGGCAGGAATACTAATGATCCATAAGCCTGGAAAACCTGAAGATGATCCTGAGTCGTATCGGCCAATAAGTCTCCTGTCTTCCTTATCTAAGGTATGGGAGAGACTCGTTGCAAACCGACTCAATGCTATTATCAAGGAGGGTCGCATCCTGCCGGATCATCAGTTTGGCTTTCGGGAGGGTCACGGCACCGTGGAACAGGTCCACAGATTGGCAAAGCACATCTTACAGGCTTTTGATGAGCTTGAGTACTGCAATGCTGCTTTCTTTGATATGCAGCAAGCATTTGATAGAGTCTGACATGTTGGCCTTTTAAGCAAAATTAAAAAGCTGTTCCCTGCACCGTACTATGGTGTCCTACGCTCTTACTTGGAAGAACGACAATTTATGGTTAGGGTCAGGAACACTTTTTCGAATCCCTGCTATATGAGAGCTGGAGTTCCACAGGGCAGCGTCCTTGCCCCACTGCTCTACTCAATTTATACAGCAGATCTACCCCGCCCCAGTGAGCAACATATGGAGGATCCCAGGAAGGCGCTTCTTGCTACTTACGCGGACGACATTGCCCTGCTCTACAGCTCCAAATGCCGCACGGAGGCAGCAAGTGGAATCCAAGAGTACACCAACGCACTGGCAGCTTGGTGCAGAAGGTGGAATTTAAAGATCAATCCACAGAAGACCACCAATCCCTGCTTCACTTTGAAGACACTCATCGACCACACTCCACCTATACAGCTAGAAGGCGTAACTATTAATCAACCAACGGAAGCAAAATATCTCGGCATCGTCCTTGACAAGCGCCTTACTTTTGGTCCCCACCTGAAAGCTACGGCTGGAAGATGTGGCCAAAGGATGCAGCAATTGCGGTGGCTCATCAATCGAAGAAGCACCATGACACTCAGGGCCAAAAGAGCAGTCTACGTTCACTGTGTCGCCCCGATCTGGCTCTATGGTGTGCAGATTTGGGGAATTGCTGCCAAATCCAACTACAGGCGCATTCAGACATTGCAGAACCGTGCAATGCGACAAATAACAAACTGCCCCTGGTATGTACGTGGCTCCACTCTTCACCGTGACCTCAAACTTCACACAGTGGAGGAGCAGATCGAAAGGCACACCAGCAGATATAGTGATCGACTGATAAGACATCAAAGTGTACTCGCCAGACGACTTCTCCCAGCCAGGCCTTTAAGGCGTTTAAAAAGATTGGGCTTCGCCAAAACAATTGGCCAAATCCCTCAGGCGCCCTCATAATATCTGATATTCTTTGCAAGTCCTTTGCGTTACGCAAGAGGTTTGGTCCTTATTCTATTTATACCAAATCTGTGTTGGTTATGTTGCTAATTTGTATGTACGGATTCCACACTTCCACACACAATTTCGTTATTGTTAAAAAAAAAAAAAAATAGTCAGGGGGCTCGACTATAGCATATCCCACTTGTTTTTTTTTTTTTTTTGTGGTTAATTTTTTTCCGACTCATAATGATTGCTCTATACTCTAAAATTTAATCATGAAGAAAATTTATTAAGTATAAAACATAAAATATGAAAACTAATTTCTTCTTCCATATTCCTAGGTATATATTCCTTTTTACATACATAGGTACAGGGTCTAAAAAAAATCAAGTAGAAAGAAGCCTTTAGCATGGGCGTCTTATGGTGCAGCTGCCACCTGCCACACTTGCCACATGCCACATGTGAGTTGCTGTTCTATGCAAATAGAATTGCATTTAAATTAATCATACGCACTGTGTGCACTGAGAGTCGATGAGAGGAAGAGAGAGAGAGAGAGTAGGAGAGAGCTAGGGAGAAGAGAAGTTAGAATAAAGAGCAAGCTAACGACAAAGGTAACGCTTACATTTAACTTTACAAATACATATATATGTCTGTGGTTGACTGTGTGTGTGTGTGATGTGTGTGTGTGTGTGTGTGTGTGATGTGTGTCTTGGCGTGTTTGTGCAATTTGCAAAATTGCTTTGGCGAGACGCTGCTGCTCCTTCACAGACAGTATTATCATTCACATCATTATCATCATGATTATCATCACTATCAACTTTATCATTATGATGATAGAATGGCCCGCAAACAGCTAAAAGGCAACATTCAAGTGGGTGCCAACTTCTCTAAGCGTATGTATGCATGTGTGTGTGTGTGTGTGTGTGTGTGTGTGTGTGTGTGTGTGTGTGTGTGTGTGTGTGTGGGGGTGTTTAAGTAGTGCATACAAAAATAAGGTTAAGAAAACGCATCATTTATACACACAAACACACACACACAAACACACCCATTTAGAGGGTCCCTTGAGTTGCTTTACCTTAATTTATGTCTGTGCGCTGTTTACAGTTTGAGCAGCACTGCAAGTGTTAGCCATAGTCTGTGTATGTGTGTGTGTTGGTTGCATACTCGGCTTGGGCTTATAAATCAGGAAAGCAACGGGAAACGCTTAGCTAAGCAAGCAACGAATGCCACAACAATAACAACAATAAATTTGAAGCTCATTGCAAAATGTTCAAACACAAAAATACAACGAAAGCTGCTTTACTCTATTTATTTTGATTTCTTTTTCTTTTTAGAGAGAGAAGCTACTGCTTAGAAATTACTGGTGTGTATATTCCAGTAAGCTTCTTGTAACTCTTATGTTACTCAGTTCAAATCAGTTCGTAGGGCGAAAATGCACAACTCAAATCGAATCTTAAAAGAAGCTTAGACTATCAAAGTTCTGGTTTATGAAAGAAGAAGTGTAACTTCTATAAATGCTTTGATTTACAGCTTTATTGAATTGCTTCTATCAAATTTTGTTATTCTCAGTTGGAGAGGAAGGTTAAGATTTTTCTTGCATAATTTGAACTTTGTAAAAAGAATTTTTTTTTTGAGTATTTTTTTTTTAACTTTTGTTGTTACAAATTTATTGCTACAGTTGTGTGGCACAATGTGAGTTAGAGCATCTTAAGCAGCTGCCAGTGACAAGTCATTGTTGTTGTTGTCGTGGTTGTTTTTATTGTTGTTGTTGCTGTTGTTGCTGCTGTTGTTATAATGCCAACAGTTTTAGTTGCTTGTCGTGTGCAGCTATTGCGGTTAGTTGTAATCATTGTTGTTGTTGCTGCTGCCACTGCTGTTGTTGCCACTTGACATTAAACGAAAATGAAACCCAAATTGTTGGCGACAACAACAGCAACAACAACCGCAACAACTACAGTTGCAGAATCACTTGACTAAAAGTTAAAGCGCTTTTTCGGAAATACTTGGCACCTGTACTACTGTCTCTCTCTCTCTCTCTCTCTCTCTCTCTCTTTTATCCTCTCTCTCCCCCTCTCTTGCGATGAGTCTAACTGTCTGTTGTTTGTCTCTTTTACTTGCATTGCGCTTTGTGTTATTTATAGTTGTTGCTTGTTTGTTATACGTTATACGTTATACGTTATACGTTTTTTTAATAAGTTGCTTTTGCTATCGCTCGGTTTATTATGCATAAATTATGCAGGCGCCTGTCATTTGTCTGCTCGACGAAGCCTGCAACAAGGATAACAGCAGCGACAACAACAACACATTTTAAAGTTTGAACATCACTGTGTGTGCGTGTTTGTTTGTTTGTGTGTTGTTTTATTAATGAGCTGAGCCAAATTAACTTTAATATATGTAGGTATTTACATGTGTTGAGTGTGTGTGTGTATGTGTGTCTCCAACTTGTGTAATTGCCCTCTCTCTTTCACTCACTCTCTTTTTCGCTCTCTCCACATTCATCTCTTTCAACTCTCCAGTCGACATTTATCATTTATAATTGTTTGGCAGTGTGTCAACCGTTTGGTCATTGCAGTCCTAAGGGTGGAAGGGGGACTTTTGTGGTCACACCACCCCCCCCCCCCCTTGCTATTTTTTTTTGGGGGGAGGGGGGTTAAGGGCGTGGTAATGTTCTTTGTGCATTGCATATTTTGACACTTTGACATGCATTAAATCAGTCAAGCGTTTTCCACTTTGTGCTCGTTGACTTTGTGGTACATTTCCCTCTCTCCCTTACTTCCCCCTCTCTCTCACTCTCACTCTCCGCTTGCACTTTCTTTGTTTCACTGCAGATTTAAGGTGACCGCAACTGCATATTTAATGGCTGCAGTTTTGACTGCCAGCAATTAAGGCGACCATTCATATTAATGAGCGCAAATCTAAATGCAGACTTCTCACAAAATGAGCATGACAAATTCGTGCAGCGGCTTTTCTTCTTATCTATTTGTAATGAGAATCTCTTTTGAAATGTGGCTACAAGCTTCAGACATGTCTTAACTTAAAACCATCAATTTAGCCAATAGTTAAGCGCGTTTCTTGACCAAAGCTTAAGCTTAAAATTCAATCTTAAGATGTGGCAACGCTAAGCTGGGAAATTTACCTCATTTCAACATTAAGTGGGCAGCGCTGATACCACAAGTTGACATGCCTAACAAAACACAATAGCTACAGTTCATAGAATTGGTGCAGTGTTGCCACATCTTGTTGCTGTGCGTTTTTGGTGGCCACACTGCAACTTCATGTTAATTTCCCGCATTTAAAATGTGCTATCGATTAATTGCATGTATTAATATTGAATTTTCATCACTTTTAACATCTATTCGCTTGAGTAAGGTAAGTTTGACAACAAGTTAAATTGAATGTCAAATTTATGTGTATGTAAATAGTGTAACAAAATACAGTCGAACTTCTCTAACTCGAATCACCAATATCCAAAGAAAAGATGCGAGTTATGGAGATATTCAACTTATAGAGTTCTTTCTTAAGTTTAGTAATTTTACTGCCACTCATTCAGCTCGAATTAGAGAGAAATTCGAGTTATAGAAGTTCGAGTTATATTCTCATTATTAAAAAATATTTAAGGACTGTTTAATCTATTCTCAGGCTCATCCTTTCCAGCTAATTATTTAAACTCCTATGGACCTGAATCACTTTTTACAGGAACTAGAACATTTCTATACATTTTTAAATATTTCTTTTGATCTTTCGTTTATTTGATACTCAGTGACTGTTAAATTTAACGGGCACATACTAAAATTTAGTAAATGTATAAAATTAAGTATAACTTGTCTCTCTCACTCTCACTCTCTCACTCTCTCTCTGCCTCCCATTAAGTGTTTTCAAATTCTCAGTCCAGTTAATGGATGTATAAGCCATTTGAATTTAATTTATAACCTTTTGGCTTAGCGCTTAAAAGTCGATTTTGTTTTTGTTGTTTTTATTGTGTTGAAATTTATGTTCGTGTTAGAAATTTGTGTATGTTAATTGGGACAAGGATACAACGGTGCCAAAAATATTGCGCAAAATATTTTAAGCAAATTTATGGATAAAATATAGCAATTTCTTAACTTGTTGTTCTTATATTTTCTTTCATATTTTTTTTCCTTCTTTGTACTCGACTTGTAACAATTTTTCATAATTTTGCGACGCGTTTGTCTTGTTGATGTTGTTGTTGTTGTTGCTGCCTTTTGGCATAAATCAAGCAAAAATAATGCAAGAACAGAAGCAAAGCAGAGGAAAAACAATTTGGTGAAAGGGGACAGTGTAACGCTCCTTGTAGTTGTTGTTGTTTGTGGTTGTTGTTGTCACTACAGTTTTGCAGTCACCAACAACAACAGACAGCAGAAAGGAATCAAAAACCACAAAAAAAAAAACTGCATCGTTGTCAATTTTCCCCCTGTTGTTGTCGTGGTTGTCGGTGTTGTTGGTGTTGTTGCTGTTGTTGTTGTTGTTGTTGTTGTTGTTATTGCTTTGCTTGTGTTTGCTGCTGTGGCTATTACCGTTACTCTTTGGCATCGCTAATTAGAGCGCACAAGTTGAATTTGTTTTAATTAATACGCGCAACCGATGTCACGGATTTTCTGTTCTCATCTTTTTACATTAACAAACCTCTTTACATACATACATTCATTTATACATATTTATGTGGCAAGTATCTTTGCATTTTGTAGTCAAACTTTTTGCACTTGCAAAATACTGTCAACTTCTTCATCTTCATCTTCCTTCTTCTCTTTATACTGATCTTCATTAACTGCGTGTGGCAATGCGACAACATAACGGCATCTCCACCATTTTGAATATGTAAACGCACAGTGATTCAATGTACGCACAAAACATGCTATATTTTTTTTCTCTCTTTAAAAGTTGTGCAAAAAAGTATGCTATACATTTTAGCACCTCGTCTCTGCAACAACACAAATGAAACAGAGAAAAATCTTAAGGCACGTCAAACAAACTAAAACTAAAAAATATAATAAACAAATAAACAAAACAGTACAAATAGTTTTGTTCTTAAAAGTCTAAAAACAACGTTTGTAAAAAGTAGTTAACAGATGAACATGATTGGTGAATACCTCCATACTTACAGACGATGAAAAATGTCTACATAATTTTATTTTTATGAGTACCTAAATTTGCAAGGATTTCAGCATCTGAAAATTAACAGCACAGAATATAATGTTTAATAAACTTCCATAAATCGAACTTCTGTAACTCGAATTTCTTTGTAACTCGAGCTAAATGAGTGGCAGTAAGAGAAATAACTCTATAAGTCGAACATCTCCATAACTCGAACCTTTTCTTTGGATAATGGTGATTCGAGTTAGGGAACGGGAAGTTCGACTGAATTTAGAAAATTTCAAATTCGGCAACACTGTTACTCACCCAAAAATTATGTCGGTCACTTCCGCCTGCCTGCGTTCACTGTTATCACACATACACACACACCACTGTGCGTGCGGTGCTGTTAACTGTTGGCAAATTTATGCGCTGCCGATGTTGCTGCCGATGTTGTTGCTGTTGTTGCTGCTGCCTATGGGAGACAACGACAAAGAACACGGACACGGACACGGTGTTAAGGACAACGTGTGCAAATGAGTTTTGTTTATGCACGGCGCTCGCGGGGCCTGTCACTTGATTTATGGCGTGACCAAAACACTTTAAGATGCTGCGGCGCCACTTGCAGCTTACAAGCTTAATGGTCAACAACTATTGTTATTGTGCTGGTTGTTATAGTTGCTGTTGTTGCTGTTGTTGTTGCTGCTGTTGTTGTTGTTGCTACTATTGCTGTCAGTGATAACTAATGTCGCTGACTTTGTCGGCGACACCGTCTGCACGTGGCATCCAAATAAGCAGCCATGGCGTCGGCCAGGCTTTGTTATTGTTTGTGGTTTGTGCTTTGATTTCCTTTCGTTTCCTTTCCTTTCGTTTCGTTTTATATGCCGGACACTTGTCGCATTTCAGAAACACCAACAACAAGAACTTAATATTCAGAGAAATATCACTGCACTTTCACTCGACCACAACAAAAAAAATAGATTTAACAACAATGCGCACGTGATTTTCAAGTCTGCTTAATAATTGAAACGCGCTCTAATTTTCGCCCATCCGTGCACAGCATCCGATTGGCTTAAAGGTTTACAGCTCACTGTTATTTAGCAGATTCAAATTTAAGTTTAGACCTATCGAAACATGTAATACCGAAAAATACCAAAAAGCTTGGATTTTATGCGACTACTATCGTTATTTACTTGAAGCTCGATATCGATATTTAGCTATGTCCAACAGCTGTTAACCGTCTGTTATGTTGGCGCGGTCTCTGAAAGTTTAAAATTCTACTTGTTCCTTATTAAAAATGTACGCATTCAATTTGTTTCTTAATAAACTATTTTGCAATAAATTAAAAATTAAAGCAAACAATTATATAAATTAAAAATAAAATAAATGAAATTTATTATGTATGGCAATTATAGCAAATGTGAATTTTTTTTAGTATTATTATTAAAACTAAAATTGTTTTTTATTTTAAAGCAAATTTATGCAGTTATCTAAGGCAACGGGGGCACGAAATCTGAATTCGGGAGCACAACAATAGCAGCAACATCAACAACAGAGAGTCTTTTGGGAGCAGTCACTGCTCCCGGAGCCACTGAGTGCCCACCGCTGATCTAAGGGGTGAAATTAATTTTTGGCACTAATAAGCAAATCAATGAAGAGAGTATCAAAACGCCCATATTATCCAAAAATTCAGCGTAATTAAATTACTTTTAACAGATAATAAGCTCATGAATCTGATAAAAAGTTGAAACAAGAGAGTTTGCCTTGTAACACTATTGCGTTACGTGTGCGATATATTTCCGTTACTTGTATGATCAGTATATTATTTAAAGATACCAAAAAACAATCGAGCCGGGTGTGACCATACCGATGAAAAAATACTAGTAAGAACTGCTGATATCGCAATAGCAAAAACAATCGATTAAAAAATACTAGTATTTATTCAGTGTCCACGGCTGACAGCTCGATAACATGACAATCGCAAGTGGCAATCGTAAATGCCAATCGACACAAGTACAACTACGTGGCTGCCGCTTTTTAGAAAATTTCTGACAATTTGCAGGCAAAGGAAATCAAATCAGCAAATATCAGATACGGCACAATGGAAACAACATTAGCCAAACTTGTGCTAACAATATGTGGCCTAATAATGCTGTCAACAGCGGCCCAGGCGTTTATTATAAATGTCGATGCACACAACGAGGAATGTTTCTTTGAGAATGTTGAAGGTGGCACGAAATTCGGTGAGTGCAATTTCCAAATACAACAACACAAATAATAATTCCCCTACAACTTTGCAGGCGTCACATTTGAGGTGATTGATGGTGGCTTCTATGATGTGGACATCAAAATCACCGGCCCCGATCAGCACGTAATGCACGAGAGCGAAAAGGAGTCATCGGGCAAATATACGTTTGTGGCCCCGTCGAAGGGCGTCTACACCGTTTGCTTTAACAACGAGCGCAGCAGCATGACTCCCAAGCTGATCATGTTCTCCATCGAATTGGGCGAGCCGCCGCAGCGTGCACCTGGCGCACCTGGCCAGGAGGAGGTCGGACACACGAAGCTCGAGGACATGATTCTTGAGCTCTCTGGCACGTTGACCAGCGTCAAGCACGAGCAGGAATACATGCATGTGAGTAACAGCAACAGTAACAGTATTCCCGTCCCGTTCTCCCTCTACCCTCTTCAGTGTTGACAGCATTTCAAGCGCAGTCTTGATTGCATACATTTAAAAGTATGTAGTTCATTTGATCCACTACTGTTATTGCACTTTAAATGAATTTCATCGTTCAATGGGATGGAGATATGACTAAGATAACACAGATTTATTAGCTAATGTTTTATCTTTGGCAAAATATTTTCCCATTACGTTTCATGTAAATTATGTATGTCTGAATGAAGCTATACAAACAAAACTTATTTAAAAACGATAAAAAGTTATAATGCAATTTTTAACTTCTTTAATTCATAGTAATTACTTTCGTTGAATTCAGCTTAATCAATCGGTGCATAATTTAAAATGTTTAATATTTTATTTGTTAAAATACTTCAATATTTTACTGACACTATCTTTATCTGTTTTACATGTTTTAAAATCGTATTTCTTCATAGTTTTTAATTCTAGCTACTTAATAGCCAGAATGCCAACACTGCTTCTCTTAATTAATGCATTTCTCCCCCTTTTTATATTGCAGGTGCGTGACAAGATTCATCGTTCGGTTAACGAGAGCACCAACTCCCGTGTCGTCTTGTGGTCCACATTTGAGGCTCTTGTCCTGGTTCTGATGACCGTCGGACAGGTGTATTATCTCAAGCGTTTCTTTGAGGTCAAGCGCGTTGTGTAATCCTTGTGCAACATCCTTTTTTTTCGTTGTGCACGTGTATAAAAGGAGAATGTGTTGCAGTCTCAGCCTAATTTTAACTGATAAATTAAATACGTTTTTTTGTAACAAATCCTAAACACCAACCAAATAGCTTCTTTTTCTTTTAATCCACAATATTATTATTACCTTACAGCGGGTGTCAAGCTCGGGTAGGGAATTAAATCTTCGGTGTGTCAATGATACCCTAATTTTCTTGTTTAAAATTCATTTTTATTTGATAAAGGCAATGGATTTGTTATGGAATGTTGTAAGATATTTTTATAGCATCAGCTAATTTTGTGACTGTTGAAACTATTCATATATATTTACCTTTTAGCGTGAAATATGTGTCAATTTGCATTTAAAAATTTGCTTAATAGGATATAGTTAGCAAAACTGAATTAATTTCAATTTTCTATATTTAGTATCGGGGCAAACAATACATACAGTAGCGGACAAAGAAAACCGGACACCATAAAAGATAGGTTTTTAGAGTTCTTTATAATGTTTATTCGACCAAAGGAAACACGGACGAGGACTAGGGACCGTTTGAATGATACAAAACTTTCCTTAACCCCTTCAAAATTTCGAATTGTACGAATTCAATTTTTTAAACCTTTTCTCGGGCTCAAACAAAAAATATTTGGATGCAAAAAAATCTTCAATTCTAATAGTAACTGCAAAAATTGTTTCTCAAAAATTTTTCTGTTCGTATTTTTTATTTTTTGAAAACTGCAAATAAGCCACTTTTTCCTCCTTTTCATACCCTTACTTTCTTGTTTTTTACATTTTTATTTGATAATGGCAATCAATTGGTTTTGGAATCTTGTAAGACATTTATAGAGCATCTGCTAATTTTGTTCATATATTTTAAGTCTCGTTTACCCATAAAATATGTATCAATTTGCTTATGAACATTGGCCTAATAGGATTTAGTTAGCACAACTAAATCAATTTCAATTACTTGTATGTAATGATTATCTTTATCGGGGCAAATAATACAGATGTATATAAAATATGTATTATGCATTTTCCCAGTCATTATGAATGATTATTTACGCTTAAATAGACATTTATCACATTTATTTGAAGTTACAGTTTCGATAAGTTTAAATGGTAAAAATGCATTACAAAAAGATTATCGTTATCAGATCAAGATAATAAACACAAAAATAACAAAGACAAGCATATAGCATAATAGTATAGTGAATTATAATTTGAGCATATACTTATATAGAGCATATAATTAGCTTTGGCGTTTCGTCTAGGACTTAGAGAGAAGAGTCTTGGCATAGTCGGCTATGTGGAGAACGCCGTGTTGCATTGAAGCAATGTGGAGATTATTGCCACTCATGTAATCCCTGTTGATGTGGGAGTTTTGGAGCTCTGTAATCAACGTGGAGCAGGCAGCAGCCGGATCTCCAGTACTGATCAACATGCCCTAGAAATATAAAATGGATATGAGTGGAAAGTGTAGAGTTTACGTTTGTCTTACCGCCCAGAACGCGTTGCCAGGGAGAGCATTTCCATCCCAGGCATAGGTGACAATGAGCAACATGTTCTCTTGCAGCTTATCAGCTGGATTGCGCGAAGAGATGCGCACTTGGATGCCGCCTAGAGGATGCAATGGCTCCTCTATGATGGCACCATCGTGCATGCCACACCATTTCTCCAAATGGAACCAGGAGAAGTGCACGACACCAATGTGCAGGAGACGTGGACCGAGCGCACGCAAACGTTGCTCGAAGGTCTCCAAAAAGATTTCCTCCTGCCGCTCAGTGATCTTCCAGACGCCGAGGCCAATGCCCACAACGTGGATGTACGCGGGCTTTCCCGCCGCTGCGGCACGTGCCTCCGCCTCCAGGAGCAACGTATCAAAGCTGATGGCATAACGTTTGCCCATGACAACGTTGTCAAACAGGGCATTTCCCAGGGACAGGAAACGCCTGTTCTCCTTGATGTCAGCATAGCAGAAGTCCTTGGGCTCCTGGTAGAACTGTCGCCAGATGCGTCGATAGTCCTGGACACGACTGCCAGCTTCAGTGGCGCCATAGCCACGAGCTTTAGTATTCTGTTCTTTGGTAATCAAGATGTCCTCGCACTCCATGACATGGTCACGCTCGAAGCGTGCCCCAATGAGGCCCACAATGACGCCCTCTGTCTCAATCTTGGACTTGTCCTGCTCCACCCGTCCCGCATTGGATCGAGAGCCGTTGTTGATGAACTCCGAGTGCGTGGAGACCTGCAGCAAGGCCGACAGCTTGACTTCATCGTAGCTGAGCACATTCCGGAGCAAAAGTGGCGACTCCTCCCCATCGCTTCCAATCAGCTCGAAGCCCTCGTGTCCCGTGCTGCCGTCCATGAGGCGGTAAGCGTCATTGCCGCCGAAGAAGTAAACACAGCGCTTGTCCAGCAATCGTTGCACGAACTCAGACAGCGTCAAATTTTGATAGACGTTCAGCTCCTTGGAAATGCCTATTTACCAAAAGTAAAAAGAGACGAACTCTTAAGAAATGTTCAAAAATTTACATTAACTTTCATTACGTTTTTTAACAGTTTCGGTATATTCATACATGTAAAAAATAAAAGGCTGAAACTTTTATAAAATACTTCATCAAATTTCTTAAACTTAATAAAATTGTAATTAATTTTCAATTATAGTTAAAAAAAATTTATTGGCACCACCTTATTTCAATTAAAAAGGAATGATAATGCTTAAAGGCAAAATCTGTTAGACAAGAGCATTTACATATTAACAAATATATAAAAATGTGATCATTATTGTGTTTATTATAAAATACATAAACACAAAATTAGCAACATTTTATTCAATGCGTTTGATGCTTATTTAATGTATACTAAAAAGAACTGTTAATGCCTTTATGCAATATATATATAATGATAATAAATTTATAATAAAATAAATTGATAATAATTAAATTTGAGCTCAAAATAACTCAATTTTAATTCGTGGCTTTTGTGTTGGATTTTTCCCCAATTTTTTTACATTTTCCTTCAAGAGAAACCCAGTAAGTTTTATTTTGAGAGAAAAAATAGTTATAAAAAATAATGATTACTTGTGAGTTATATTTTTACGCTCAATATTATGAAGAAAATCCTTAAAAATCTTTAAATCACGCGTGCTACAGAAATCTCTTCCACTTGAATTTGACATAAATTTGTATGACATTTATGTCAAATTCAAGCGAAAACGATTTCTGTGGCAGTCCTGAATAATCATAGCTATGTAATTTGAATAATATAATTTACAATGATTACGGTCCCTGATTAATAATTATAAGTCATAAGAGCATTCAGTTACTTACCGAATTTCCGCTTGTGCTCCAGAAAGTTCAAATACAGAAAGAGCGTGTACTCGTGAATAATCGGATAGGCCGAGGCAATCTGCTCACGAATCAGCTGTCGACGCTCCGCGGGCTGAGACTTCACGCGACAGGTGTCCGTGCCAAACTACACAAGGGCAAGAATTCAAAACAGTTAGTCAAGAATGTACTTTGACTAAATTAAAAAAAGGAAACTCAATAAATTTCAAGGGCGTCGGCAGCTTTTCAATGAGGGGGGAGGCCAAAATATTTTTCAAGTTTAAATAACATATTTGGATAGATTTCAGAAGCTAAATAGTGTAAAATTATGAATGTCCCCTGTCTGCCGACGCCTTTGATAAATTTAATTTTCCTTTTTTTTAATCAATTAAAAAAACCATAATTCAATTTATAAATCAAAATATTCTTTTTGTTTTTGTTAAAAAAATATTACTTGACCTACGGTTATTTCGATTATTGTACCTTAATGGGAAACTTTTCGGATATTTCCATAAACTTGTCCAAATCCACAGCATCCGCTTTGGTATTTGGTTTATTCACTTCCTTGCACTTTTTCAATTGTTCCTTTGCAAATTCGCTGAGAACCGGAAAATCCGCGGCAACTGGACTTGGCCAGAGATCTCCAAGATTACAGCACATGATGCTCATAGCGCTGCAGCTACAGTTTCTGAAGAATTTGTTAAGTTATTTTTTTATATTGTGAGACAGGCCAAGCATAGACGTCAAACGATTTCAGTTTCATTCGCAGACTACAGAACAACAACAACAAACAAACCACGAAACAAACATTGCCGCTGATGACAAGCAAAGCAAAGCAGTGTTGGTTAGCGCACAAAACTATTAGCACTTTAATAGGCAGTTTGAAAACTGCCATTGAAAACAGTTAGGGTGTTCCTGAAATACATTTCTATTAGATTTAGTTTTATTTTTGTGAATTTAAAATAAAATGTCAAATGCACACTTTTATTTTAAAATATTTCAATTATTATCAGATGCTCTCTTATTATATAACGTCAGCGATAGTATTTTTCAATCCATCGATATCTTTCGATTGTTTTCGATATTGAGTAAATTTGACAATACATATGTTAAATTCCAAAAATTATACATTCGTATATATAATTCAAGCTTAAATTTTAAATTGGTATGAATTTAGGCATTATAAAACAAAAATAAATAAAATTCGTTTTTAACAGTAATGTTTCGATATGAGCTATTGTAAAAGCCAAAGTTCGACGATCTTAAACTTTTTGTCCAGACTACTCAACATGCGCTTGGACTCGACTGAAGTGGAGGGTATATATAAATAATAAAACATAAAGATTTGTATTAGGGAACTGAACCTAATACGTTCTTCTTTACCTAACTCGACTATAGTAAGCAACTTATCGATGTCATAAAGATATATTTATATAAAATACAAAACTTCAAAATTTCTAAATCTCCTTTCTGGGACGAGTTGAGCGCCATAAGAAACTATCGACCACTATTGATAGTGCCATCGATAGTTCTCCACCTCTACAGCTGTTAACAGCTGATCGACATTATAAAAATCTAATCAAAATCTATTTGCGGAATACCCCTATTAGTGATGATATGTATCGATATATTAATATTTTTATTAACAGCCTACAGCTCTACCTCTACTATCAAGTGTTCAATATTTCATCAGTCTAAGCGATCCAAGTCGACTGATAAAACCGGTACATGATAGTCGATCGAAAAATACCCAAGCAAAATGTGCTTGCCCTGCTATTTTTAATGTGTTTTAACCAACTTAAATTGGTTTATTTAGCTTAAGTTTCAACTAGCCTTTAAAACAAGCAAAAATAAAAATAAAAAAATGAAAAAGATCCACTGAGTTGAATATTTTTCACAAATTAGCCAATTATCGATCAATTTGATCGTATTTATCGACAGCTAAAAGACTTCAAGGAAGTGCTTTAGAACGAATAATGTTTATACTAGCAAACAGGTGTCTGTCACAATATACCCCTCCATTAGTCAACTACAAAAACAGGGTATAATGTAAATAATTAAAAATGCAGCACACAAATGGAAGACAGCTTAAATACAATTGTGAAATTGCCCAGTGCAGAACATACATTCATAGAGCGACAACATGACAACATTTGGCAAAGAAGTGGACGCAATTTGGCCAACAATCGATGGAGCCTTACAGCCAATTAGCGAATTTGGACGACGGCTGCTGCAGCAATGTGAATCAATAAAGAAACCCGATGCCGAGGCAACAATCGATGTGGCCGCTTTAATGAGGAAATCCAGCGAGTTTCCACTGCAGGTGAGTCCTAGAAAAAAAAGCGATGTCGATAAATCGCCTTCAAAAATTGAACAGAATATTCGATTTTATTTGCAAATTTATGTTTTCAAATTTAATACCGTAATTGTAAATATATAATTCAGAAATTGTGATTGTACAAATATAATTTTTAATATAAATCGTATTTCATAATTTCATGAAAATCGATTTTATTATCTCGATTGATAGTCAGCAATAAATCGAATTATAGTAGTTGAAAATTGTATTTTTTTTCCACACTAATTCTTCCTCATAATCCCAATCCTCAACAGTTCGGCGTGGAGAGCTGCCGTGTGCTAAGTCAACCGAAGTCGCGTCATCAGTTCATCGGACCGCAAATTGCATCTGTTTACCCGCTGATACACGAGCGCACTCTCGCACTCTACCTGCAGTTTCTGGAGCACAAGGGCGAGTGGGGTAAGTGGGTTTCTTGGCCAATAAATTGCAAAAATTGCTCTTTAGTTTCAGCCGATAATTTCTATATCAGCTAAATATGGACATATTGCCCAAAAACCTAAAATTAATCAAAAACTCACATCTTGTGAAATTGTCTTCCAAAAATGTATTCAAATTATTCATTCAAGCAATATACGCTAAAAGAAATTCAGTAAAATTAACATAAAGATTCTATAATTGAATACATTAACTTTTTATATATTTTTGCTCATTTTCTTGAAAATTGACTTCCAAAGATAGTAAGATTGTAACATGAACTATTTTCATTCATGGAAATATATTGAATGTTCAATTTAAAACAAGTTTTACAAGCTGTTTTCGAAATACCGAATAAAATTCTATGAATAACTTCTTGGAAGAAACTAGTCACGTTCGCGATATCGCAATACAAATTATTAATAAAACTTGTAAAATAAATAAAATGATAGTAACATATCAAAATTATTTCTAAAATGGAAAACTACATTATTTTATTATGGTTTAAGAGTATTTTCTTTCAAATTACTCGCCACATTTTGCAAACTTTTCGTCGCGTTAGCAATGCATTGTTTTCTATAAATAATTCGAAAACGACGAGTGTTCAAAACTTGTCTTTTATAATAAAAATAGTGTTGATAAAATCCATTAAACATGTGAGAAAACATTTTTGAAAATGTCAACTTTTATCATATGATTCTTCATTTAAAAATGTACAAATGTCGCGTTCTCACTCCTGGAAATACCCATATATAATATAGTCATTACCAAATTTGGTTAAAACCGAATTACTTATTATTTATTATTAATAGGGGAGCCTGCACTATCAAATGTTTTTGGTTTTCTTTTGATATATTTTTAAAAATCGTGCGATTTATAATAAAAATATGTTATAATTCGAATTTATTAAATTATTATTGTTTTTAATTTTTGATTTTAAATTTTCTTAGCAAATGTTTTTGGTGTTCTTTTGATATATTGTTAAAATTCGTACGTTTTATGATAAAATATATTTTAGATTATCATATTTCATTTAATTTTCCTTGTTTTTAGTTTGCTTGATAAAAGTTTTTGGTGTTCTTTTGATATTTTGTTAAGAATTGTGCGATTTATAATCAAATATATTAGAACTCCAATTTATTTAGTTATTATTGTTTTTAATTTTATTTATTTATTTATTTTTTTTTAATTTTTTCATCAAAATTTTTTGTTATTTTATTTTTTTAAATAAGTTTTAATTCGAATTTATTTAATTATTATGATCTTTCATTTAATATTCCTTGTTTTCAATTGTTCTCAATAAATGTTTTTAATGTTCTGTGTGTTGTTTGTCAAATATCTAATCGTTATTAATGAAGCCTTCAATTGATTGGCAGGTAATGAAGTGGAGCTGCCCGTGTACCGTCAATTGTCGCTCTGCGACTTTGTGCAGCGTCTGTTGGCCAAGCGCTGTGCCAGCTTCTTTGCCCGCAACGACAAGTTCTTGCTGGTGACGGGGGAGCGCGGGGCCAGCGGGTTTGAGCCCATTGGGAGCACTGAGGAGCAGGCGCCGCTGCAGCTGGAACACGTGCTCAGCTACGATGAGATCAAGTTGTCGGCCCTGCTCTCGGTTAGTTCCCACACGGAGTTCATCAACGAGGGCGAGCGCACGAATTGTGGACGCGTCACACGGAATCGCAGTAGCCTGGAGACGGAGGGTGTCATCGTTGGCCTGATTGGTGCTCGGCTCTCGCGACGCAATCTGATGGAGTTCCAGGACATTGTCGTTGCCCGCACGCAGAACACCAAGGAGCATGGCTACGGACTCGATCTCGATGATCCGACACATACTCGGGCCGAGGATTATCGACGTCTCTGGCGATGTTTCTATGGGACGCGCGATCATCTGCACGGCACTGTGAGCATCGATAACAAACGCTTTGGTGTTTCGGGCAACAAACTGGATGTCTTTGACAATCTGGTGATGAAGCGTCGCTATGCCATCAGCTTTGACATGCTGCTCCTGGAGGCACAATCACGTGCTCTGGGAGCAGGCAAATCGGCCTACGTTCATGTCGTTGGCTTCGGTCTGGGCGTTTGGAAGGTTGCCCCGCAGCAGGAGCAAATCTTTCTCGAGACCTTCGAGCAGCGTCTGCGTGTGCTTTGCGACCAACTCACCCACATCGGTGTCATCCACTTCTCCTGGTTCAAGCTGACACGTTGCGGTGGCCTCCACAATGGCGCTGTCATCGAGAGTTCGCAGCATCCGCTGGGCGGCATTCGTGTCCATCTCTCGAAGCGTAATCCCGCCGAGAAATTGTCCCAGCCGGAGCACGCCAACATGCTGCTCGTTGTGTCATATGCCTGGGACGGCAATGCTCTGCCCGGCAATGAGTTCTGGATGGTAAATGGCTTCACTCTCCAATTGATCACAATACTCACTTCTCTGTATTTGTAGAAAATGCTTAAGTCCACCGGTGACTCCTCGACGGCTTGCTCCACCCTGATTACCGAACTCCACAATCCGCACATCAACAGCGACTTCTGCAACGGCAGAAATCTTCACGTTGTGTCACCCAAACACGGCGTCCTCCACATTGCCGATTATGCCAAGCGTCTGCTGGAAACCAAATAAATTCATATCTCCATCCATGTACAGAAAAAGGTCCACGTCGTCCAAAAACATAAAATTTATTAAAAACTCACAACTTGTGAAATTTTCTTCCAAAAATGTATTCAAGTGATTTACTTAAGCAATATACAATAAAAGAAATTCAATAGCATGAACATATAGAATAAATGAAATTTTTCTATATATTTTTGCCCATTTTCTTAAAAATTTACTTTCAAAGATAGTAAGATTGTAACATGAACCATTTCAATACATAGAAATATATTGAATGTTTAATTTAAAACAAGTTTTATAAGCTGTTTACGCTATATCGAATAAAATTTGATGAACACATTCGTGGCACAAACCAGGTGGAAATCTTGTCACGTTCGCGACATCGCGTTACAAATTACTAATAAAACTTGTAAAATAAATAAAATTGTAGTAACATGCCAAAATTATTTCTAAAATGGAAAACTACATTATTTTATTATGGTTTAAGAGTATTTTCTTCCAAATTACTCGCCACATTTCGCATTTGTCAGTTTAAAGTCAAACATGACTTCCATTTTTTGTCGATCCGTATACAATTTTTAAATCAGAGTTTTGTCTATTTTGTTAGCTTTTCATTATCATTAGAATTAATGATATTGGCCGCGCTCACCAGAACTAATCAATCAGTAATCATGTATCACAAATCAAAAATTTTTTGATGGGCTTCTACTTAACGCTTTCATGAAATTTTAAGGCAATATCAAAGTTTTTATATTCAAAAAAATTTGGCGCCAAATGCTTAATGAAATGGGCATCAACACAGGAAAAGACCTGATTTGAAATAATATGTTCTTATGTTGCATTAATAAATAATTAAGCCAATATTCTATGCGCATTTTATATTTGATATAGAAAAGTTTACGCAGTTTTCTTATTAATATCGTTGCTTTAAATTTCAAATCTTGTGCTCTTTTGATTACGATTTGATTTATCGAAAACATCACTGCTCATCACTGCCGTTCATCAGAATAATCATACAAATTTCATCGATTTTCTGTTGTCGATTTGTTGTTTATCTTAAAATGTCATGAAATTCAGTAGCTTCACTATTTTCAAAGCTAATGAAGTTTGATTTTCATTCGCGTTACTTTTTTAATACCAATGCAATGACATGAGATGCATTGCAAAAGTATTAATTTAAGGATAATGAAATCGCATTTCACTAGATTTTAAAATAGTAATGCTCTTGAAATGTCACGAATTTGGATTTGCATTAGTTTTACTATTTTCAATCCTAAAGCAATTACATGTTCATTACATGGATAACAAAAGTATTTAATAATAATACAAAAACACTGATTATTACAAAAATAAATATTGCATTGCTGATATAATTGTTAATAGTTATAAAAAGTGAATATAATTGTAAATAAAAAATTTTAATAAAAAATTAATATACAGTTGAACTTCCCTAACTCGAACTTCTATAACTCGAATTTCTCTGTAACTCGAACTAAATGAGTGGCAGTAAAATTAATAAACTTAGGAAAAAGAACTCTATAACTCGAATATCTCCCTAACTCGAACTTTTTCTTTGGATAATGGTGATTCGAGTTTGGAAAGTTCGACTGTAATTGTAAAAAACGTGAAACCACTAAAACGCAATTTTCATTGGCAATTAGAATATAATTTTATTTTACCGAAATCTTTGAGCTAATCAGTTGAAATTTATGCAAGTTCGTCACATAAATTGACTATTTTAATTCTAAATCTTAGTAGAAACAAATGATCCAAGTAGGCTTCAGCTCGCTGGGAAGTTCAGGCGATGCTAGAAAGCTGGAGAAATGTTCAGTCTGAATCTGAACGCCCTTCGAGCAGTATTTATTATATTTTTATAAATATTTTTGGAAACAAAAAAAAAAAAAAACTACGAAAAAGTGAATATATTTTCGATATTGAAAAACTTGTGTATTTAAGCGTGAAAAAGTGAAAAGCAAAAGAAAAACAAGATGCTGTCTTGGCTGAATCCGTATAATTTCTGGCTCTACTTGATGTGCAAGCTGACGCCCCGCCACACCCCCTGTCACGAATATATGATGCAAGTCTACGGCCATTGTTTTCTCAACCGCCATTTCGATGTATTTTCGTTGGCGCGCTTCCCCATATGGTTGTGGTCCGTGCTAACTGGAGGCGACAGTCTATTGGTGGATACTTCGCGTCCCGAGTGCCGTCACTTAGTCCGTCAGCTAGTCCGTGATCAGAACGATTTTTCTTTGCTATATTTTATAACAAAACTTTTAATTGTGATGAGCATCATTTTTAGCATCGGCTATGGCTTTTTTAAGGTCGCCGTAAGTCGTCCTATTTATCGTTATCGGCATCGTCAGTAAGTTATGGTAAGTTTGTAAGATATATTTTTTTCACACCTTTATCGCATTTGATTTATTTCTTTTCATTTCAGAATTTTGGTTTTACTTTCAATGAAATTAACTTTGAGTTACAGTTCTTTGATTTTTGGGTAAGATTTTAGTGTTCTATCTGTTTAATTTTTTTCGCACATTTTATCCATTTTTCTTTTCAGACATTTTATTCACATTTGGGGAAAATTGGAATTGGCAGCTCTGTGATGCTCGATTTCAAATATTAAGGAATGACACCTACAATCTACGTACTACACCACACATACAAATACGGGGTGCGTGTCTTGGAATCTTTTCAAATTAGAACGCAGCCAACTTCAAGCTGGTCTAAATATAAAATCAAAATCTGCACATAACCAATTCGCCGGGTTTAAGTCACGGCTGCCATAAAATGCACTTAACGAATACACGAACCGCAAGCACAACTTCGCTAGGCCATGAAACCTGTATTTTAGAATTAGCAAAATAAAATTAATTCGCAAACGGCATTTCGCTTAGAGATAAAAGTTTCGAAATAGGACTGTGCATAGCAAATCAGGCCTCGGTTTTCACTTTCGAGATGTTGCCAAAATGGATTCCCCGCACTTGTTCCGGTTTTCACTTTCAGCAAGATTTTACGGATTGAATTCACTTGACATTGAGCATAGGGCTGTCCTTGTATGTGAAGATAGTATTAAATATTTTGGAATATATTTTAAGCTACAATTCAATTTCTTTTTTTTTAAATGCAAGTTTGGAGAAAATTGTAATTTAATGCAAAAAAAAAAAAAATTTTTTTGTAAACAAACACTCGGCAACAATTGACAACTGTGCAAAAAGACGTTTCTCAACACTGAAATCAACCCGCGCTTTCAAAAATACAAAAGCTATTTGAAAGTAGGTTTTCCTTTGGAAATATGTTTGCACTTATGATTGAATACATTTTTATTGAATTAATTCCAGGCGGAAATACAAAGAAATTTTGACATATCCAAACCATGATGAAATTGTATAAAGGTGATGTATTCGCTCTCTCTCGGGCCGACGATTTTGCTGTCAGCTCTCAGAGAGAGTTTGGCGTGAAAGAAAATTTGTTTGGTTTGGCTTTCTACACTCTTCACTCATGTTCGTTTTGTGCGCTGTGCAATATATAAAATCAAAATAAAAAGCAATGGCATATTTGTTCCTGTTGCATTTATCCACATTTGCCTCTTCTTAATCAGGGATGCCACAGAAATCGCTTTCGCTTGAATTTCACATCAATTTCATTTCGCGGTGCCACAGGTCAATTCGCAGAATAATTTTGTGCGGAAAGAACTAGCGCTAAGTCCGTTTTCGTCCGATGCTGCCACCAAGTCCGATTTAGATTTTCGAAGTCAGGGTCAGCGATGCCACATTTTTTAGTCAAAATTCGAAGTAAGATATTTAAAAAATATATATGGAACCACTTCAGTTTTCTTTAAATTAAGCAGTACAAAAATAGCTCTTTTGAGGTAAATCAAGTTTTATCGAAAAAAACCTTAAGCTTATTGTGCAATTTGTGAAAACATTTTTCACGAAGAGTTGCCAGACTAATGGCAGACAATTGCTAGAGCTGTCGAGTAACTTTTATTTTTTCGCGCCAATTACTTTTTAAATTTTTTTCAGCTAAACAAAATCAACTATTACATAAATAAATTAAATTTTATCAATTAAACAAGGAAAAAATTAAAAATTTAGTGTTCTGCAATGATAAACTTGAAAAAGTTGCTAATCAAACCTTTGGGTAATTTAATCTGAAAAGGTGTCAACCCTTAGCAGCGTAGTTCGAAAAGGTTGTTGAAAATGCTAAAAAAAATTAAATCTCTCCAAGTTTTGAGGCACCTCGGAAATTTCCGTGCGGAATTGCTTTCTGCGAAAATCTATTTCGCTTGCGATTTCTGTGTCACCCCTGAATATCCCTGGGAACGCAAACCAAACGACACGAGTTTGAGTGACATATTTTACACACACGGGGCATTTTTCAGAGAATTTAATACAATCGCTTCCAACGAAGTTTGCTTTCGTACTGACAATCGCCGACCCGAAAAAGAGGGCACGTCAAACGAATACATCACCTTTATATAATTTCACCATGATCTGAAAGAGACGGAGCACAAGACAGAAACGAAAACAAAAACAAATCGCACTTAATTGGAGATTTCTTCGAAAAATTCGACTGACAGAAGCTTGAAAAAAAAATCGAAATGGAAACTCGAATGCACCTAAATGTAATATTTATTGAATTTAGAATTTATCATATCCAAAATTTAAAAACAGGAAGATGCCTGATTATATGAGTATTGCATTGGAATTTGAGCTTTTTAGTGTTAGTGTCACATTGATTTCTAATCAATTTAATTGTCAGATATCCAACCGGTCTTACTAACTATGTGTTCCGACTACTTTATAAAGGTCGGGTGAGTGTTGCGAGGACTTAGATGCTGCCTGCGAGGAGTTTCGCCAACGCTCATTGGGGACTCACGAACTCTGCGTGGGGTTTCACGACCGCTCATTGGGGTTTCACGCATGCTCATTGAGGTTAGACGAACGTTGCGTGGAGTATCACTCACACTCCGAGGGGTTTCACTCACGCTCCGAGGGGTTTCACGCACGCTCCGGGGAGTGAAAACTGGACGAATTTGAGGGGATGGGCCAATGCCAATGGGGACATCGAAGCGGGCAGCTTTCGGATTATAGCCGTCGGGTATTTTATCGAAATTGATGTCGTAGAAGAGGCGAAACCATTGGGCGAATTCATAGTTATCCTGAAAACGTCCCTTGACCAGTTGCACGACATTCACGGGTGTATTCACTTTCAGTTCGCGAAAGCACTGTTGCAGCAGCCGAAAATTGTCAATATACTCGAATTGTTGATTGCATAAAAACTTCACTTTACGCATCCGAATCGTGCCCGGAAATAGGACATCCATCAGCTGGCAATAAGCTGCGCCAGTGCGCAAATCCTCAATCTTGTGCACAACGCAGTCCAGTGTTGTATTCACAAAACTCAATATTTGGAGGCGCGACCATTTCTTCGAGCTGTTCGTGGAAATCGCATTTTTTGCAGTCTTCTTAGTCATCGCCTGAGATGTTCCTGGATTTTGACTCATTTTGAGTATGATACCTAAAATACCAAATAAAAGATTAACTGTTTTACAATATTTTCTATCCAATTTGTCGATGAGCATTTCTGATTGTGCGAAACAAATGACATACATTTTTTTTAACATTTTTTTTGTGATTTCTTCTCAAAAAGAAATAATAGATTACTTACCTGATCTCTATGTCAATGCAATTTTCTTCTCGAATGGAATTAAAATTCGCTATTTAGCTCGGAATTTAGCAGTTTGATTCTTTAGAAAATAAAATATGGATATGCCAAATTTGCTTATGCTGAAACACAATAGGATTGGAAAGCTAGAATTTAATAAATTTCACGTTACACAGCAAATTTGGGATGTACAATTACCTGAAACCTGATAATCCTTTACCTATGCAGAAGTGTGTACAGTGAAAAAATTATAAAATTATAAAATTATTTAAGTGTTATAAAAAATATTAAACGTTCGTTTTCGTTGTGAGATGTAAGCTGCCTAACTGACTAACTGAATAATCGTATGTAATTTAAATCCCAGCGCCTGCTTGTACTTTTAAAAAATAAATATAAAAATTACAGTTTTAGAGATGGAAAAAATATTTTATTGGTTGAACCAAATTTACTATGTATAAATATGAACTAATCTCTCAGAAAAGTAAGACTACTAAATAATGGTAAAGAATATCGGAAAAAAAAAAATCGGAATTTGCCAGATCGGATATTATTCAATATTTTTCAAGGTTTGATGAGAATTTAGAAAACGAAAGAAGTGAGGGATAGAGAGTGGAATTATTGAATTAAAGTTAAACAAACAATATAATGAAATATACCTGCTATAACATACATTTATATCTTAAAAGATAGTTTGTACCTGATCAGGAAAAAAGAGGATTGCTTGGATATAAGACAAGCTTTAATTTAAATTAAAGTCCATTTCCAACCTCTTTGCTCCCCTGAACTTTTCTACCATCCTATCATCCCCCTCCCAGCACACAGGTGTGTAATTTCTATAACTGAACAATGACCATTCCGAGTATCTATGTCAGTTTAATCGTAAAGCAAATAAATTACACAAAAATACACAAATGTTTATTTGTTTACTCAATCGCATGTGGTTATCCCATAACAAAAATAAACAAGATTAAGCCAGAATGTCATACCCGACTATAAGATACCCGTTACACATTTCCGAACTTTTTCGAAAAGTAAAAACGAAACGAAAACGAACATTTTACTATTTGCTGTTGCCAATTCCGATCGAAATAGGATTGTTTTTACTTTTCGAACTCGGTTTCGAAAAGTTTTGAAATTTCAATTGAAAGTATTTCAGTTTGAATATAGCAGGTAGAAGGTAAATTTAACTAAAATATCGTTGTTCGAATTTTTTTATTCAATTGAAGCAACTCAGCAGTTTTCGATTGCGAGAGTAGGTATCGATATCAAAAGTTAAAGTGGAATTCAGAACAGCTCGGTTTCGTTTTATATAAAATAAATAAAATAATGTTAAAGGGTTCTAAAATTATTGAACATTATTATAATTTTTAGTTTATAATTTTAGTTAATTATTTTAATGCTTTAATTGGCATTTATTTTCAAATCCGACGAATCTACAGCACATGTTTTAAAAACGACAATTATTGTCGATTTTCGGAATTCGGAATAGGCCTGATTAAATAACTTTGGGAAAATTGGTTGTTTCTTTTGTTAAAACTTGAGTACTTTATCTCTTCTTTTTTTTTTTTTTGTTCTATTTTATATTTGCCTTAAAACTTTAAACAGTCATAAATACCGTTTTTTATCCGATCTACATACAATTAATTAGTAGGATAGATAATAATAAAAATAAATTCGAAGGGGCGAAAGGCGGTGTGGCAATTATTTTTTTTAAATAATCTGTGGGATTCCTAGCAGTCTGTATGTCAACTTTGGTTACTCTACAATTTAAGTGTAAGTTCTACTTAATTTTAATCAATAGCTCGTAGTAATAAATAATTTTATTAACATATTTCCGATTTTTATTCTTAGAAAAAATTGTTCTATATTTTTTAATTAATTTTAAATTTCATATAAAATTTTGATTATTCCGAAAATCGGGGTGTTATATACATAAGTGCGTTGTTGGGCCAGAGATGTCTGCTTCTACCATAAATGAAGGGGTAGAAAATCATTCAATTGAGCTCGAGAGATTCGGATTCTGGTTAAGCAGACCTCAAATGTGATATCTAAACAACTTTTTACGGTTGACCGACCGAATTGTGCGTGGGGCTGTCTGCTAAAAGCTTTTCCCGCTGCAAACATACATACATATAAGCAAATGCAATTAAATTCTAATGCCAGCCCCAGCTCCACCACAATGCAACCACCTAACCACCCAACCAGACAACCACTTTAGCATCCAACTTCACACACTAACAATTCAGTTTCAGTTTGAGTTTGGATTGAAACACCTGCGCATGGGTCAGTTATTGTTGTATATTTTCCATTTTGTTTGCAGTTGGCTTTTAGTTGTGTTTTGCATTTGTACATTTTAATTGATTGCATTCATGACAAAAATTCAATTTCCATTTCTGTTCCACATTCGTGGAACACCTACTGCCTTTATCAACTCTCTTGACTTCTGTTAACCTCAAACCACTGGTGAGAAAACCATTTGCTGGTTTTCGGATTCACTCACTGAAGGGCTACAAATTCCTTGTAAGCCAAGCACAACAATCGAAATTTTAAGAGCATCCAAGTGGCGAGAATATATGTAATACTGAAATAAAACAAAATATTGTAATAAAATAAGAGTGTTATAAACTATTTTACTATTTGACTGTCCTGCGTATAAATATGATAGAAACCTCAGTCGATTAGAATATTAAAGTGCAGAAAATTCAAACTGTGAATCGAGCTTAATATCCAAAACTAAAAGTTTGCCAAGCTTAAAAAAAAAAAAACACACGACCTAATTACCGAACGTCTGTCCATCCGTCCGTGTGAGGGCCTAGATCTCAGAGACTATAAGAGCTACAGCAACAAGATCGAACAAATGGAAAGGTGGTAATAGCAGGATAAGGTTTTTAAGCAACGTAAGTGCCTAAAAGCATTGAATAAAAAATAGTGTTAATTGACATAAATAAGATATTCCATATCCTAGATGGGGATCTCGACTATAGCCTTTTTCGCTTTAAACTTTCATAAATTTGTCAAAACTTATACGAATTCCTAGCGGAATGGTCTGGCCTCTTAATTCAATCTGTATACAAATTGAATTCATTTCGACAAAATGATTTCATGCTTTAAGATATAGAAGGGTTGATTTTTAAAAATTGTAATCATTGACCCACAGACCAGCAGGACGGTTATTTCGGCTTACAGAGTTTCGGTTCTGAAAAATTTGTTTATCATTTACGGTTTCAGCTAGGCTTATCAATTTTAATCGGTTAATACCGGTTAAAGATTATGGTTTTGGTTAGCGATTTAATCCCTGTCTGGTTTACATCGATGGGTCGACTTAAAAATACATCCCTAGGGAAAACGATTAGAAAATGATGCACCGTTTACTTGACACTAGACCGAATCTTTCTATTTAATTTTGTCTTTTTCAAAACCTGCAGCTGCATTTAGATAGAGATCGCTGCTTCCATCTTGAAAGACTCAGTTGTATTTTGCTATACTTCTTGTTCTTTCTCTTATTTTTGCATTCCTCTTTATAGGCATAGGAGAATGCCCTTCTATACCTTTTTTTTTGCTCCTTAACTTGTACTGTATTTGCAGTAGAAGTCTGCACTCAAAATTTGAGTTCAACTTAATGCTGCTGAATGAGTTAAAAGCATTTTTACAAGATTTATTCGAAGGAACGAAGGCGCCAAAGTGAAGGATGATTTTGGTATTGCCCTTTCTTACAACTCTTTGCAACGATGAAAGAAAACATTAATTAGCAAGAATCATATTTTTGTGTGTATAAAAATGTGTGGTTTTTTGTCTGTAATATATTTGTCCATCCACTGTGATTGTTTACTTTTTCAGAATCTTAGGAAACAGGTTGAACAATACGGTTATCTGGCTATTGAACTATACAATTCCCAGTGGTCAATTTCATTTAGGCGGTAAAAGAGGGCGAAACAACAAAAATAAAAAATTGTCCAAAGAAGTTTTCGAAATTTATGATCAAAGTTGGAACAACTTTTGGTGTCAATGTGAACATCGATAAATTGCTACTCCATTCAACAACAGTACAGTGTAATATTTCAGTCCGCTCCGAAAGTCTACTAGTAAATGCGAATATTGAGAAACATAAATGCGTTGGTTACTCTTAATTTCTTAAAATCGTCATTTAAATCATGATTTTAAAAATAACGTTAAAGGTATCGAATCCATACACTTATTTAATATTCCTTTGAAATTCGATTTCAAATGAAGTAATTTATAAATTAATAAAAAAAAAAAAACATTTTGTATAATAGCTAAAACTAAATTGTTTATAAACATGCTGTAGATGAATGTAGTGTATAATAAGGTCAATTAATATGTTTTCTAAAGCCAACTTAACTCAATTATCCTAATTTTAAGATACATTTTAAAATGTGCACGTATGAATGTATGAATGCAAATGAGATGTTATTCGATTGAGTGCTGTTCATCAAAAGCTGTCTGCTGTGATCCTTGAATGCAATGTGAAATCTGACGCCTATTAAAATTTAATGAACAGGCCGACATACATATGAGTGTGTTCATTGTTAGTATTGGTATTGCTGCTTGTGTGTGTGTGTGTGTAAAGCTGAGTGAAAATATGTTGAAAGCACAGTGAAAAGGAAAAAAGCGTAAATGAAGCGGAAATTGAAATGTGTGCGCCAAACGAATGTTACTCACTCGATTTTTGAAAGGTTTTTTGTGTTGATGTGTGCTGTGCATTGTTTGCACACCAATGCACTATGGGGCGAAATCCGAAAAATCGAATATTAATTAATAACTTTTAAAGTAAGCTAAATTTTTGAATGCGTTATGTTATGTATACCCTCAGAAATATTTTTGGAAAAGTGGGCGTGTCACCACCCCCGCCCTTAATTTTATTTATTTTTTTATTTTTTTTATCGGTAACAAGCAAGTTCAAATTTTTTAACCCAAATAACAATCATTGACCTTGTATGTTATTAGCAATTACAAGAAAAGTGGTTGGGTCACCGCCCCCCACAAAAAAAAAAAAATTAGAAAAATTTTTTTTTATATTTTTAAAATTTAATATCTACATGAATATATATTTACTAAAATACTTCTTTATACATACAAATAAAGTTATCACATTGGAAAAACATAATTTTGATAAAATTCGTGAGTTAAAGGAACAATAGTTGAAATTAATCGTAATTTTCTTCATTTTCAATTTCTTCATCAAACATAAAAAACGATACGGGTAATTCTTCTTCGAATTCCTCAGATGTTTGATTTGGCCTTCCATTTCACATGATAATTTGTCGATTATTGATGCCATTTGATTCGTTCAACTGTAATTTAGTTGTGCTCATTAACCAATTTGAATGTCTTTTTTCAAAATATATTTTGTTTCTGTTGCATTTCTTCCATTTGGTACTTAAATTTCGGCATATAATTTGGCTTTTGTTTTTTAAATAGGATTCATATTTTAAAACAATTATTTTTTTATTTAGTTTCCTCTTAAAAAAATCAATAACTGCATTTATTTCGTTATGGCTGCCTTTCTCCTTGCACCATATATCAACCAGCTCCACATTTGAAAACTCGAAGTCACCTGCAAAAAATTAATTTGCTCCGATTGTCGCAAATTGTTCACATTGAGACGTATTTCCTTTAAATAACAATGAATGGATCTACGACATACAGTTGGAAGTACATTAAGCCTCGTTAAGCATCATTGCTAAATTCTTTCGCAAAGTTGATATTTCTTTCCAAGAAATTATCTTTCAAAGCATTATCTAATATAACAAAATATAAACAGAACACGCACAAATACAGAATACTAGTACAACCAACACATAGTACAAACCCGTATAATTAGTATCCATTTCAAATATTGTAAAAAAAATGATTAGCCTTTGTGCAATACTAATTTGAAAATAGGCTGCCAAAATGTTAAAATGCTAGCGCACGTACTTTTCGAAAGCAACAGCTGACTTTAACAGCTGTCAGTGCTAACATTTTTCTGTTATTTAACATTTTTGGTACAGAACTTAACAGTTTGAAGTTTTCTGAAGATGTTAACACCAAAAAAGTAGTAAAATTAATACGTTGATAAAATGACTAAATATTCGCTTTTTCGGATTTCGCCCCATAGTGCAATGCTTGCAAGCATACACACACACACACACACACACATACTGATAAACACACACACGCACGCACGCTCAATTTGTTTACAGGACTTGGCTCTGTCTCACTTAAGTAGATACATACATTTATACACAGCCAGATAAATCCAAATCCAAATACACACACACACGCACATACACATACAGTTACATGCATATGTATGTATAGTATGTAACTAACTTCCAGTCGACTATGGGATATTTTACCGAAAAAGTGTCAATAATTAATAAGAAAGATATTTTAATGCGGTTTTTTTATAGTGCTATACAAACCCTTAGAATTTTTTTGGAAAATTGTTTTTTCATGATTTCGATTGCAACTAACAAGCTTTAACCTTATATATTATTAGCAATATAAAAAATACTTATTTGTTGGACATGGAAAGCTGTAATCCGTCTTAAATATCTTTGAGCATAAAATTAAAAAAAAACAAAAATTAGTTGACGGGAGTGTTGACACGCCCACATTTCCAAAAAAATTCTAATGGTATTTATAACACTAGAACAAAAAAACCGCATTAAAATATCTTACTTAGTTTACGAATTATTAATTAATGCCTTAAGAAGAGAACGAATTCTCCATGCAAATAACGAGCAAATCAGCACTGAACAACTGTGAGCTTACGTGCTAAAAAATTGAATTGCGAAAAAAGCGCACCTTGAGTAAACTATTCTGAATAGAGAAATAATGACTCTACAACAGCGGTGGGCACGCAATGGCTCCGGGAGCCAGTGGTTGCTAACGAATTCAGATTTCGTGCCCACCGCCCCACAGTCTGCCTGGCTTGAGCTTGAACTGCATGCCAAAGGAGCTTAAAGAAGTGGACAAGCTACTCGGCTGCTCATGATGAGCCAGACTGGGATAGCGAGATTGAGTTAAATTGTTGCAGCTGCTGTTATAAAGTGCACTTCTTACATAATCTGCCTGATTCTGATTGAATTATTTATTTAACAGCCTTCACACATTGTTTGTGCCACCTCTTGACCCCCTTGACCAACTTGACCCATTCAGCAGCTGTGTTGTCACTGTTGAATGCGTCGCCAAATTAAATATAATATTATCAAAAACCTCATTTGTCCGCCATTTGTAATGAATCTTATACAGGCCCGTTCCGGTTTTTACTTTCGTCAAGATTTTGCGAAAATGAATTTCCCTCACTTGTTCCTGTTTTCACTTTCTGCAAGATTTTGCGGATTGAATTCACTTGACATTGAGATAGTGAGTTTGAATTCGGAAGGGATAAATCGATGATGTTGCCATGTTTAGCATTAAATTGAAGTGAAAACAAAATATTTAAAAAATAATTTATTTGATTTTAACATAATTTTTATTTCATCATACGTCAAAATCGGTAAAACTCTAACCTAACATTTTTGTCGGATTTGGTCGACTTGTTCTAATTTCCGCGAAGTATTTGTGAAAATGAATGGGCAATTTATTAGGGCTGTCCTTGTATGTGAGGAAAGTAGTTAATATTTTGGTATATATTTTAAACTACAATTTAAGTGCTTTTAAGCATTGCGTTAAATAATAAATTCAATTTCTTGTTTTTTAAATGCAAGTTTGGACAACACTGTTGTTATTTAATGCAAAAAAAAGGAGATTATTTTTGTAAACAACGCAGCAAAAAGACATTTCTCAACACTGAAACCAGCCCGCACTTTCACAAGTACAAAACTTATAACAAAAGTAACTTTAACTTTTGAAAAATGTTTCCACTTATGATTAAATAAATGTTTGATGAATTAATTACACATTTTGACAGTCGGAAATTCTTTTGACGCAAATGCGTAATTCACTCAGAACGTTTTCCAGCACTGTATTGCTAAAAATGACTCAACACAATGTGCGAGGGAAATTCAGAGGGTAATTCGCAGGAAATGTAAAGGAATTTTAAGGGGAATTCGGTCAACTCTTGCGATTTGAAAACAAGTGAAAACGGGAACAGGCCTGATAAAGAATCAAAGAAAAGCAAGTGTGTGTGTGTGTGTGTACTCAGGTAATAAGGCTTTGAATACGAATACTCGTAGATTTGAAAAAGGTCCCATCACTGAATCAGCCCCTGCAAAGTGAAAGGCCAAAGAGCTCCCCAAGTGAAAGAGCTAATTAAAGCGAAACATCACATTTACAGTGTATTGGATCTGTTCTGTGTGTGTTGGATCAAAGAAAAACTAAACAAACTAACTAAATTAAAATTCCTCTTTTTTCAGTTGCCCCTCTTATTCACTTGTCGGTTTATACTCAGTATTTTAGGCACCTAGATTTGTATAAAGGGCATATTATCTGTAGAACAGATTATTAGATTTCCTTGAGATTCATAATAGAACCCACAAGACCTTATGCTTGATTAAATAATATATTTAGTTCGTTTACTTCGAGTTTCTCTCTCAAATTTATTTCACCGAATCATGGAAACTTAAGAGTGTAAACAAATTTACATTAGTCCAGTCAACACTACTGATAGTACTATTAAAATCATTTCGTTTACAGGGTATTTCTTGTTTGATTATTTTCTTTGCTTGCTGAAATGCACAGTTTATTTCCCTGTGTCTGTTGACTTTGCCATGTTTGTTGTTGGTTTTCACTACTGATGGTGCAGTTGTAGTTGCTGTTGCACTTGCCACATTCGTTACAGTTACAGAAGCATTTGTGCGGTTCTCATTTCCCTGACTGATGAGACACGAAAACGTTTCTGATCACTTGTGCGACTAATTAGAGCGCTTGCCTCTGATAAGGTTGCCAACGAATACTCGGCAAATACTCAAGTCGAGGGAAAACCAATTAGCAAGAAAATACAAATGTTGCTTTCTAGCATTCATCAAACTGTATTTGGCCAATAAAAGAAATGACAACAAATGCAATGTTAGTTTTAATGGCATGTTGGCCATAAATTATCATTGGCCGAGCACTTGTAAATTTTACCACGGACCTTATATAGATTATGACCCTTACACACACACATACGCATACACACACATATTTGTGCAATGTGCAACAAGATTGAAATGAAGAGATAGAAGCTTAAAATATGCACAATTAATTACTTTGGCGAAAATCGAGAATTCTCCGTTGCTGGACATCGTTGCCTTAATAAAATGTTTTATTCTCAATAACAGTACAGCGTTGCTATAGAGAACACGTGATTGGACTGCCAAGTATGTAGTTCATATCCTTGAAAATTTCCATAAAGTCAGTCACATGCATCTTGTAATATGTAGTTAAAACAATGAATATTTGTCCTTACTAGTAATCAAAATTATTTATTAATTCTTGTTTATTTCCATATTTACTGTGCCTCTATTTATTCTGTTGTACGTACATTTATATATACTACGTATAAATTATTGCTGCTTTGAATTAAATACACATAATTTCATCTTAGCACAAAATTAACAAAAATAATTAAAAGCACACACGAAATTACAATTGCATCGAAAAGAAAAAACCATCAATACGGATACGTTTTGTTTGTCACTTTATAAAATTCTGTTTTTTTAATTGTTTGCCATGTTCAATTAATTACAAATAATTTGAATTATTTAAACAAAAAATTACAAATATGAATAAATTTTTATCGTAAGGGACAAGTCTTTGCTTTTATTATAGTTGTCCGCATTTGTGCACTTTTTTTTGCAAAATAAGAACAACTACTAATATTTGTTGTTTTAGATACTTATACTCGTATGTACTTGGGTTATTTTTCTGATAATTAATTTTGTCCCCTATAATCACCGTAAAGATATTTTCAAGTTTGTTCTCGACTTGTTTTACTGTATCTTAAACAGAAACTGAGACTGGACGCCGGAAGGCTATTTGATAAATTAGTTTGGCTGTCATTATCAAATGTATCATTATTTGCAATTAATTACATTAAAGATGTCAAAATTGAGACCTCAATACAAAGCCGCTTTCCAAAGCCGTTAGCAGCAATTGCAATCGGATTTGAATTACAATTTGTGGTTTCAATTTGTCATTGTTGGGCAATTTTCTCTGTATTTGCATGCTCGCTCACCAAAACTCAATTGCTCTCCGGCACTTCGGACTTCCAATTTTGGAAGCTGGTGATTTAACCTCGTTGCATATCTGTTTTATGAGACGTCTGGTAACGCAATATCTACGAAGCTAAAATGAAGGACAAACCAATCAGGAAAACAACAAAAATGGACAAAGCATAGGAGAAACAG
Organism: Drosophila quinaria; assembly: GCA_035047525.1. Classification (NCBI taxonomy): domain Eukaryota; kingdom Metazoa; phylum Arthropoda; class Insecta; order Diptera; family Drosophilidae; genus Drosophila; species Drosophila quinaria. Next base: position 11,393,821 of record JAWNPO010000455.1, on the reverse strand, counting down.
CTTTTGTTGTTTTTTTAATACAATCTACATATATTGTATGTATAAAACTCTTTGCCCTGACTGACTGAGAATCAACTTGTAGCCCATACAGTAAAAGATAGAAAGCTGAAATTTTCGCACAGCATAGATAAGATAATTTCATCGTGCAATATGACGGCGTTTTGCAAAATTCGACTGTAAGTGTGTAAAATTGGGGGTAAGAATTTTAGGAAATTGGTTAACATGAAAAACTTTTTTGTTTCTTAACCAAACTCACAGATTATATGTCTCTTACATACTGACCAAATTTGGTTAAAGTCAGTTTACTAAATCATATAGCTGCCATAGGAAAAATCGGATGCAAATTAAGCTTTAGAATCAACAACCCTGTTGTTTAATGAGTTATCCCAAGAAAACTTACAGATTAACTCTTCTTGCTAAATCCAAATTTAGCTTTTTCCCGCCAAATCACAAAATTTGACATTTAGCCAAAGTATTATTGCAGAGGAAAAACATTAAAACAGCGAAAAGCGGTAGCAAAATAATTCCTTTTTGTAATCAAAACTGTTATATGTATAAATTTGCTAAACCACACAACTAAACAATATTCTCTTAATTTTGCGAGCGAAATGAGCAGGGGGCAGAGCCCTTAGTATAATATAATACATACGTATATACCACGACAACAAGAGATTCATGCAGATATGCAACGAGTACAAGCTCAAAAGAAGGGTATCAATAAGTCGTTAAATGGTAATAGAAGACTTCCAGGCGGTTTCCAATGTGCTCTCTTCTGTTCTGGGCAATTTTCTCTTACGAGAGCTAAATTGCGAACCTTCAGCTGTAAGGGCAGCAACATTGTAACATGCTGCCACACGCCGCACGCCACACGCCTCCTCTGCTGCCCCCGTGGGGTGGCCACCCAAATGGGTGGATACGAGTAGACTTGATTCTTAGGCAAGCTTAGAAGCAGTTACATGTGAAATAACGTAAAGGATTTAAGCTACTTGCCGGTAATGCCAGCAGTTGAGCCCCGTTACGGGACTCAGATCAGTGTGTGTGTCTGTGTGTGTGTCAGTGTGTGTGTGTGTGTCGGTGTGTGTGTGTGTGTGTGTGTGTATGTGTGTGTGTATGTGACGCTAAGTGGCATGCAGGTAAATGTAGCCGCTGTTTGTATAGGCACACCAATTTGGGGGCCATCTCTGGATTATGCGACTTAGCTGAATGTCTAACGGTGCTTCAGCCAACCAAGTCAAGGGCAAATGAGACGCGGCTTCACTTTTCATAGCCTACTTATGGGCGCTCTAAGGTACGAGTCGCTGCAGCTACGGCATTACAATAAGACAACCTGGGACAAAGCGGGACGGGACACACTCGTATGGAAGATGGAAGGCTGGGGCAAGGGTGAGGAGGCGGAGGAGGAGGAGGGAGGCGGAGGCATACAATGGCCATTCAATTGATCACCATTGAAACGACGCGTCGGGATAACAATGAATATTCCGCCGAGGCAAGCAGGACTACATGAGTCATCCCAGTGCCAAGGATAGTGGGCGTGGCATGCCAGTAACTCATGTTGAACAAAACTTAAGCATGTTATCGTTATTATTATACCATGATACAGTGTATATTAAGTTTGATTAAACTAGGTATATAACAGGCAGAAGTCGGCGTGGCAGAGTCCATATATGTATATGTATATTTATATAAAAAACTTGTGTCTTGACTGACTCACTGAGAATCAGCGAGTAGGCCAAACGGTTAAGCGTAGAAAGATGAAATTTTCACACGGCATAAAGGGGACAATTTCATTGTGCGTTTTGCGAAATTCGACCTGCAAGTGGGTCAAAATCGGGGTCAAAAGTTCGTGGAATTGCTTAGTATGGAAATTTTTTTTGTTTCCTAAGATATTCCAAGCAAATTTGCAGATTGTATGTTTGGAATTGTCTCTTACATCCTCAACAAATTCGTTGAATGGAAGACAGATCGAATTTATTTTAATGCTAAAGGCATTTGGCACAAATGAAAATTATCAAGTTATTTTATTTTATTATTATTAGCTAAATTTATATGAGACCAGGGTGTCGCTTAGTTGGGCACTCTCGAACAAAATTTTCTTGCTTTTTTTATTGTGAATCGAACAAAGTTTTCGGATTCGCGTGTTGTTTTACGCATGCAGCCTCCCTATTTTTATTTTATTTTACGATTGTATGGAATTTCTGCTTTATTCTGCACAAATTGCTTAATGGTTTTGCATTTTTATATTGGGTTTCTCAGCCTGGATTAGTTTGGCCATTAAAAAAACACATTGAAGCACGATAACTTGCCATCCCATCATACGATACTTGTATGGTAACGAGCTGCCAAAGCTAAGGCTCAGGGTCATCTCTTTTAGCCATCTAGAAGCCAATGCGATGTGGGACAACTTTTAGTGTTGGGCTTTAAAATCCAAACAAACAAAAAAAAAAAAAATGTAATCATTGAAAGTGAGGGTTTGTTACATTTGAGGTTCTTGGAATGACCCAAATGTCCGACCAAAGTCTGTCCTTTGTACTGTGTCAATTTTTGAGAATTATTCCCTAACATGAAATGAATTCATGCTGATAAATTTGGGTTATCACCGACATTTGTGCTAACTTAATATTATCATATTTTATACAATATTGTTATGCTGGAACATTTAATAATAATATATAAAATATATAATATTTAAATCTGAGATAAACTGAATTAAAAATAAAACACACATAACAGTGTCAATATCATTTCGTTTAAATGAAAATTTAACATTTTCTGTGGCTACTTTTGATTCGGCTTTACTTTTGTGTATAAACATATGTATGTATGTTTGTAAGTGTGTGTTTTGGTTTTGTCTGCCTTTTGACTTGGCCATTTGTGTGCTTTGTTCTCAAGGCCTATTATGTTCTTGTCTCATTCTTTGTGTGTGTATGCGGCGAAAGCATTTTATTTTATTACATATTTTTCTTTTAATGTAATTTATTTGATTTGCCTTCGTCTGGCTTTTTATCTGTTCAGCGGTCTATGCCTCCTACGTTTCTCTCTCTCTCTCTCTCTCACAAACACACACATTCACTCAGTCTTTCATCTCACCGAATTTTGGTCAGAGACATTCATTTGATTTTGTTATTTTGGCACTTAGTTTGGCAGTTCGGTTTCATTTTCGTGTTTATACCAGCATTCTGCGCAATTTGAGTGTGTGAAGTCGCAAACTTCTGCCGTAAATCACACCCATTATGAAAGTACATAAAATAGTCCAATTAACACACACACACGCACACACACACACACACACACACACACACACACACACACACATACATGCATATGTAAATACATAAATGAGTATACTGAAAAAAAAGACCACTTTCTAAAATCAAGAACATTCATCTTAAATATTTTGTTCTTGAAATAAGAATATTTTAAGACCAAATCACTAAAGCAAAGAATATTAATCTTAAAAATCGTAAGTTCTTAATATAAGAATAAAATTCTCAAATTTAAATATTTTGTTCTTAATATAAGACCATTTTAAGACCAAAATACTAAAACTAAGAATATTATTCTAAAAAATCTTAAGTTCTTAATATAAGAATAAAAGTCTTAAATCTTACATCTTTTTCTCTTAAAATAAGAACAAAAATCTTAAAATTTTGCCACTTTTTGAGACCTAAAATTCACAACTGGTTCTGGCGTCTCAAAAATGACATTAGGCTTGGATCGCTGGTCTAGTCAGCACAACGGGTACTGATGATAGAGATTGGTATCTCTTGAAACAGCTGTATACCGCGCTATGCTCCTTGCGTTCTGCAAGTGTTTTTGTGTTGTTGTTTTTTGTTGTTTAGTGTCATATTGACATTACTAGAACTCAAGTGAACTAAAATTACTTCATTCTTCTTATTCAAAACTTTTTGGTCTATAAATAAGAACATATAATCTTAAAAAAATAATAAGTTTTATTCTTATACTAAGATTTGTGGTCTTGAAAATATAAGAATTTATGATCTTAAAAATAAGAACATGGTCTTAATTGAAATGTTCTTAGAATCAAGATGTGTTTTCTTAATTAAAGATTTTCATGTTCTCGACGCATTTTTTAGACCAAAGTTCTTAGTTCTGAGACCAAAATCTTGATTTTAGATCCTTTTTTTTATCAGTGTATATAATATATGGCACGCTTTTTGTTAAACGAAACATAACTGCGATGGATTAAGGATCTTGGTCCTAGAATTATTCGTTATTGATCGCTATTTCGAGGCCAGATGGTCATAATAGAAATTTCTTCAAAACGGACGCCAAATATGGTAGTAGGTTGAGGTAACTGGGATCTCAAATAAGAGTAATGAGCTTAAAAACATCAACAATAGATTAACTTTTATTTATTATTGACTAAAAAATAGTCACAATTAAAACTTTTGAATCTGTATTTTTTATGAGCAGAAAATGTAAAACGTATTTTAGTACAATTTCAATAAAATATGATTTACATTTTTTGTTAATAAAAAAATACAAGTTCAAGGAAAAAAATTGTTTTGGGCCAAAAAATAGGTTTTATTCTGACTAAGTTTTTAGGATAAAGACGAATCGCGAAATCGTTCTTCCAAGGATGAAAATTATATTTAAAGGGCATTTGGTCCTTTGGTCCTAACAAGAGTATTGACACCAAGTTGGTCAGAATCGGATCATTAACACCTAAGATATACATTTTCAAAAATAAATAAATTTTTCAACTCAAAAAGCGCGGACCAGGAATTCATTTGAAAACTGTGGTTTCTTGGTGAAAAAATCTTAGAATTGACCATAGATTAGAAAATGGGTTACCATTTTTTGAGAAAAAAAAAACTCGACGCACTCTAATGTACAAGCTTCAAAAGTATTTGATACACAATTTCAATCAGTATATACATAATTTGATCTGTAAATATTTCTTTAAATGGACTGCCGTCGAAAATGATATTGAAAATCACGAGTCCCAAACACTTTCTGTTCTATGTATAATCTTTTCTATTTTTGTTGCATCCTTGTTTCCCCGTTCGGGTCGGTAAATCCTGTGCTTGTGGCGACTTGTTGGCACCACTGAACTGTGCTAACATTTCGAAAGGTCATGTAAATAGCGAGTGGGCAGTCAGACAGTCTGGGAGTTGAGTTAGTTTGTCAGTCTGATCCGAACCTCCTGATGTCCTGATGTGAGCATTACGGTATTTTGTATTCTATATGTATTTATATCAGCAGTAGGCACGCAATGGCTCCGGGAGCCAGCGGATGCTAACGAATTAAGATTTCCTGCCCATCGCTGATTTATATCCATAAGTTTTTTTTTTTTGCTTTGCAGGCCAACTAAGACTATGGAGAATTATGTAAAGTGTTTTGTCACGGACACGCACAAAAGTTGGCACTGGGAATGGGCATGGGAGTGGAAGTGAAAGTGACAGTGGCAGTGGCAGGGGAAGTGAAAGTGGGAAGTCGGGGTGGTAGCTGTAGCTGTAGCTCAGCTTGTCAGCGTGTGACGGAAGTATCGTTTATTATAGTTAAATGTCTGCTGCACATCAACGGCAACAAAACAACGCAGGCAACGCTCGGTGGATGACTGACTTGACTCGAGATGCCTGGGCCTGAGCGACGTTGATAGCTTCCGTATTCCGTGCTCCGTATTCCGTGCTCCTTGCTCCGTTTTCTCGCCTCTCTTCCCGGCAATGCAAGGTGTGGGAGTTGGGGTCGGTGGCAATTGGAGCAGAGTGTGCAAAAGTCTCTTCATGGTTTTCATTTGGCTGCACACACACACACACAGTGGGGAAGGGAAAGGGAAAAGGGAAGGGGAAGAGAGCGGCGCTGGCTGAGTGATTTGCTCAGAGAACACTTCACTATGGGGCATTTAACCAGTTTTTGTGACATTAATTAATAACTCGTAAAATACGCACAAAATGTTGATGCCGATTTTTTTATTCAAGTGTGTTTAAAGCTCTTAAGGTATCAAATTTTTAAAATTGGCAGATTCCACATATTTAATTATTGTATAATAAGATTGTTAAGAGAAAAAGTTAAACTACTTTATATTCTTAATAACAATTAAATAAATTGCAGAACTATTTGGCATTACGTTTTTAAATGAAAATTAAATAGTAATGTCTTAAAGGCACAACACTGTAGTTTTCATACAAACTGGTCAAACGCCCCATAGTACAGCTTAAGATTCGCCGCAATCTGTGAGTTGACTCGCACAATGAATAGCGGAAACACCAAATTATAAACTTTAATTTACTTCCCAACTGTCTCTGAATAATTTCAAATAAATTATTATTATTATATTCTGTGTACAATCAAAATGTTTAATATTAAAGGTTATGTATATTATTGTTCATTCAAATCGTAGCATGCATTTGTTTGTGTGAGTGTTAGAGAACTTTTTAATACAGTACAGGATATTGCTTAGTCGAGCAGTCGTATGACTGCTACAACGGTTGTTGTTGTTTTTTTTGAGAGATCGTGTTTTGGACTGTTTTAATTGCCATCAGGCTGGGCGATTGAATTGAGGCTGAAACAGCTTGGCTAACAATGGTCAAAACAATGGTGGGGCGTCAGCCGAAATTGAAATTGAATTTCAATTGAAACGAAATTAATTCGTTCTACTTACTACAGCGATTAAAGGTACTCAACCCAATGTAACCCAAATCCAGTTGCAACTGTTGTTGGCCATAACAAAAGGCCAACAGCAAATGACAGAAGTCATAACAACTACGTACAACACATTTGTCCATGCGTCCCGTTTTCTTGGTTTCCTTTCGCCCACTTGTCCTCCAGTCCAATCGCTTGCTCATTTTCCTTGATAGAATGGCAAGGAAAGCACAAAAAGTGTTGCCTGCTATCGAGCGTATAAATAAATAATCAACCGACCCGACGATTCTTTTATACATATGTATATACATACTTATATATTAGAAATATAAAATATTTACAGTAAACTCTGTGCAGTTGGTCAACCTGTTTCATTCATTTAAATTGTCAACACCTGCCGAGTGCAAGTAGAGTTAATATAAGTTTCAACTTTGCTAATGAGACCATATAACAATCTCGTAACGGGGCAGTCGTAAATGTGGAGAATAAAAAAATACAAAGTATTTTTTTACATCTGAAGTATGTATTGATATTTAATAAACGAGCTAAAAACAATCATCTTTTATGATTAAAAGATATAATGAAAGTAAGCTGATAACAATACGATTCAAAAAGTAGAATTTCTTTTCGACATTAGCTTAAAAAACTGCAAAACACTGAGAATTTGGGCAACCATTTCGTATACAACTTTTTTGAAACTATTTTTATGTTGTTCATAAGTAAGTATGTTGTAAAGTCAAGGTTTAGTGTTTTGTTACTAACAGACAGATATTTGACAGATATTATAATATCGGAGGATATATAAGTGCACTTAAAATTTAAGAAAATTAAAACATATTTGAAAGATATTTCTTAAAGTTATTTTCAAAAGAGTGCACCTGCCTGGGTGATTTTGTGAAATTCGGAAGATAATTAAAAATTACAAACGTATAAATGTAAAAGTTGTGAGCAAATATAATAGCTATAAAAAAAAGTAAAATTTTAGAAAGTGGACATACTTATTAAGTTATTGAAATTTATTGACCCAAAGTTGCTTGCAAACCACATTCCGGTAGCTCCCAAACCGATGGGCTAGGCAATTTCAAAATGTTGGCTACATACTTGTTGAAATTATATTACTAAAATGACTGAAAGTTAAAAAGAAAAATGATTCCACCACCGGAAAGAAGTTAAAATCAAAAGGTTTAAATAAGTTAGTTGCTTGTCTATTTTATTCATATGACTTATTTACTAAACATATATCTTAAATATTCATAATTATAAGAGTAGATTTCTGGAAAGTTTTTATTTCAAGAACTTGTTTTTACTGAGCACTCAGCATATAAAAATAGTAATATAAACATTTAAATATATGCAGATTATAAGTGTTTAAATACTTTGAAAACAATTTAGTCGAGACTCTTTCATCGGTGAACTTTAAAATCTACTTGGGGTGTTAAATAAATAAATAAATATAATATATGAACAACATCATAAGTAAAGTTTTTACTGCATGTCGTACTGGAATAAAGTTTCGCATTGTGGTAAATATAAATCAAATACAAACAATTATTTTTATTTGCACAAATGGTACCAGAATTCTACGTCATGTACTCGTACTATGCCTTCTATTTAATAAAAAGCAGTGCAATCATTAATCCTAATCTCTTCCTTAAATAAGCAGATTTGTTCTTTGTTTTTCCACCAATTCGACTATCTCTGCTACCGACTAGAGCTCTCCTTAAAGCAAGTCAGCCTTAAATAATGTAACTTTATAAATGTATGACAAGATTAAAGAAAACACACTTACAAATATTGTATTTTGTAATTTTTCAACTTTTTTGACAAAAGTCATTGACTACAAGGACACATTTTTGAAGATGAATTATGCAGATTTTAATAAAATTGTTCAAAATTTCAAGTGTTTTTTTTTGAGACTTTCTTATGTAAAATCCATTAGATTCGACAAACACTGATATCACTGTAAGAGTTTATACATATGTACAATACATGAAATACTATTGACATTAGTCAACTAAAAAAGACCATATGCTGAGAGGTTATATGAGAGGTAAACAGATAAATCTTTAAAGATGCAGTCGAACTTCCCTAACCCGAATCACCATTATCCAAAGAAAAAGTTCGAACCAAAAAGACTTTGGCTTATGGAAATAATTTTTTAGAATTTAGTATACGTTGTGGCGACTCGATTTAATACGAGTTAGAGAAAATTCGAGGTTTAGAAGTTCGACTGTAGTTAGGATAACATCTTAAAAACGGCTTCTAATTTTGTTCTTTGCCAATTTGTAGAAACTTTCCATCTTGCCATTTAATTATCTTTTAAAGTTTGTTTTCAACAACTTTAGAGCAATCTACAGGGTATTAAATGTAACGTCGCGACTTCATCTGATTCTTATTCATGCATGAGCAACCAATATCAATTGTCCCCAAGTTCCTGCGCTTCCATTCTTCATTTTTTTCTCATAACATTTGCCACTCCCCCGCGCTGTAACGCCCTTTACCAGCCAGTTATTGTTGCTGCTGTTCGAGCATTAAATTGCTTTATTATGCTTGCCGTTATTATGCCCGCTATGCAATTTGTTGCTGGTCAGTGTTCCACCTACCACCTACCTTCTACCCCTATCCTCTTCCCCCTATGCCCTTGTTTCTTCCTTGTTTTTTTGTCCCCCATCTTCACTCACAACTTTGTAAATTTTATTTTTCGTTCGCTTGCGTTGTTTGGGCTTCTGGAAATTGAAAGAAAGTAGAACAAAATAAAAACAAGCTGAGACACATCAATGGTTCTTGGTTCTCATATTTTTACGGCGTCCTCAAACTGAATTTCGCTTGGAAAGCGAACAAATTGATATCATATTTTTTGATGAATTCGTTTTATAACAACGAGGCGGTTTGTTTACGTTCCTTATTCACTTGTTGCAAAATATCTGTGAAATTAACAGAATCTTAGTATTAGGTATATACATATATCGATATACTCATATAAGCGACTCTGCACTGTTATTGTGACCTTATAATGTAATTTAGCTGTACGTAAGAAAAGCTAATTTAAAGTTTTTTTTAAATTAAGTAATTGAAATGCGTTGCGAAAAAGCCACATATGGTGTTTTTTTGAAGCTGGCCATTTCGCGTCAAGTGGATAGAGAGCTTTAGTTGATATTTAGTTAAATATGGGTATTTCCAGGATCGAGAACGCGACATTTGTACGACTTTAAATGAAAAAATAAATGGCAAAAGTTAACATTTTTAAAAATATTTTCTCACTTGCTTAATGCATTTTATAAACACTATTTTTATTATAAAAGACGAGCTTTGAAGACTTTTTGTTTTCGAATTATTTATAGAAAACAACGCATTGCGAACGCGACGAAAAATAGATGTCATGTTTGACTTCATCTTGACAAATGGGAAAGTCTGCTAAATGTGGCGAGTAATTTGGAAGAAAATACCCTTAAACCATAATAAAATAATGTAGTTTTCCATTTTAGAAATAATTTGATATGTTACTATCACTTTATTTATTTTACAAGTTTTATAAGTAATTTGTAATGCGATATCGCGAACGTGACAAGATTTCCACCTAGTTTTTTTAAAGAATTTATTTATTAAATTTTATTCCATATATCCAAAAACTTGTTTCAAATTAAACTTTCAATATATTTCTATGAATTAAAGTGGTTCAAGTTACTATTTTTCTGTCCAATATATTCCAATATAGGATTTATATGTTCATCCTATAGAGTTTCTTCTAGCATATATTGCTTAAATAAATAACTTCGATACATATTTGGAAAACAATTTCCCAAGCTGTGAGTTTTTGATCAATTTTGGGCTTTTGGGCGAGGTGGAGCTTTTTCTGGAAATGCCCATATAGAATTGCGGAACACCCTGCAAAGACATTGTATTCATATTTTTATGTATTTCTTTTTTAATGATTACACCCAATACATACCCACATTATGTTTACATTTTGTGTAAAATGTTTTGTTTAAATCGAATTTAGTTTGTGTGTTTTTGTGTTTGCATCTGTGTGATTTGGCTGCTTTAGGGCTCCACTGACAAGGACAAAGAGCGATCAAATCGCCCGCTAATTGAAGGTGTGCAGTCACGTAAATCATTCAATAAGCGCTCAGTGGCATTATGTTACATAACAGAATTGAACAACAGCCACACCCACTAGAAACCTCAAGTCATCTGACGCCTAAATACCTCTGCACCTCCTCCTCCTCCTCCTTACGCGGAATGCCTGTTAAAGTTGGGCGAGATGTCGTTGGTTTTGTGATTGAGATTGGAATTGGGATTGGAATTGAGATTGGGATTGGGATTTGGATTGGAACTTGGGATATTGTGAATGTACAATGTGAGAATAATGCCCGTATATCTTTTGATTTGCACTCGCAAATGCATTGGCATTAGTATCATTTGTCTGTGTGTGTGTGTGTTTTGTGTGTGTGTGTGTGTGTGGGTGTGCGTCTGTGTATTGGTCCTGCAAAGTATATCCTGCTGTGCCGTTGATTCCAACGTGATGCTTGCTTTGCACATCTATCGTGGGGTAGCCAGGATTCCCCATCATTCGTTTTGCCTTTTGTATGCTTATTTCCGAGTAAACAACATAAATTTTTGTTAAAGTCAACAGGACAATATTACTGAATGTCCTTGTACTTGCACAGAGCAAAAATAAATTAAGTATCTCGAAATTACTAAAGTCAAAGAACTCGTAAACTCTCTACTTGAATACTTAAACGTCTTAAATAAGGACATAATCAAAACTTACTGCATTTGTAAATATGAAATGTTCTTGAAATAAATATTTTGATAATCACACAACACTGTTTTATTATATCAGGGTCCGTAATCATTATGAATAATATTATAAAAATGACGTAGTGGTTGTAATAATTAATTTTGAGCGAAAAAATAAAACTCACTAGTAATCATTATTTGTGATTTTTATTTTTTCGCTAAAAAAAAAATAAAACTCACAAAAAATAAAACTCACAAGTAATCATTATTTGTGATTTGTGATTATTTGTAAAACTAATTTTTAAAAAGATTACGTAATCATTTTAAAGATTTGTTTTTGCCTATTTTGGGTCTCCTAGGTTTCTTTTAAAGGGATAAGCAAGAATACTTTTATTATTATTTGTGAGTTTTATTTTTTCGCTCAAATTTAATCATTATCATTATTGTTTTGTATATCATTATTGGAGGTCCCTGATTTATTTGCATGAATGTTAACTCTTTCCGGGCACTAAATATAAGAAATCCGTAAAAATTAAACAAAAATTGTATTTATTTTTTCCATACATATGTATGTATTAAACTCTTTGTCTTGACTGACTGATCAATGTGTATCCTAAAATGGTAAAAGATAGAAAGCTGAAATTGTCACACAACATAGCGAAATTCGACCTATAAGTGGGTCAAAGACGAGGTCAAAGGTCACGTTATTGCTTAGTATGTTTTTTTGTTTCTTAAGACATCTTAACTAAACTCTTAGATTGTATGTTTGGGACTGTCTCTTACATCCTGACCAAGTGTGTTCAAAGTCGGATGACTGTATCAATGTCTGATGTGTAACGACATGAAAAACATATAAATATATTGCCCAACATATTTAAAAATGCAATTTAAATATCAATGATTCGCTAAGAAAAACATCATCATCGACTGAATAAAACTTATTGTTTATTGAAGAAAAAAATTCAAAATATGATTCTAATTTGCACTTCAATATTAAATTAAAAACAAATATTACTGTCTGCCTCCTCTAGAAATGGAACAGTTCATTTCATTTAATTTCATTTATTTTATTCAATTATACACCAAACATTTTATTTGCACTTCAAAAGAGGGCAGAACCAATATTAATTTGTATTGTAAAAATATCAAATTTTCGGTTCAATTTATATTCAGTCTTATCGGCATGAATAACTTTGGAACTGATCAAGTCTGTAGTACGTGAACCTCTTTTTATTTTTACAACGAAAATCAAACGAATCAAAATCAAAATTAAAAGAAGAATACTTCAAGATCGGACTACTATGACGTATATTTGGCAAAGGATCAATTGGTTAAGTGAGAAATTCTGTTTTGAAAAACATTTTTTTTTCTTTTAAAATATTGATTTACTATTATTTATTTAAAAAATAATAATATTTATTAACTCAAATTGTAATATATATTAATTAGTTTTTCTCATTCGGGTTTCGCTACACTTCAACTATGCCCACATTCTTTACACAAGCGTAAGTGAAATTTTAAGAAGAGTCAGAGAAGCGCATCGTGAGTTAATTGATGTCCAAATTGATCAGTTTACAAAATGCATATAGACTTTAAAGTACAAATTTACAATTATCTACTGTAACTTAATTTCAGTTGTCGGATGATTTTAAAAGTATTTCACTGTAAATAAAAAAAATTCCATTTATCTCTTGGCAAGGCATTCAATTTTTGCCCAATACGACGAAAATTACTCGTGCTACCTGTGAACAGAATGTTTACCGGTGTCTGACGTATCTGCAGTTGTTGATGTAACGATTTTGTTTTGCCCTGTTCTTCTGCATCTAAATCATTCCCTGTGAAAAAAAGTGTGCTCGAGTATTCGAGCACACTGACAGAAATTATTGATTCAATCACCTTAACACTGCCAACGAATCTGCTTTGACATTTTTTGCAACATATTGGGCCACAGTGAACTACGCTTGCATTCTCTCCTCGGTCACATCAAGGGAACAGCACTGTAATCCAGCAAAGTTGCCATTGCTTTAGCTGCTATCAGTTTTCCCAGCCGTGCACACAAAGCACACACACACACAGGCACACACACGGGCACACACACAGGCACAAACACCAGTGCTGCCGATTTAGCGTTTTTCGAAAAGATACGACCGTTAAGCGGGCTCTTCTCGAAAATCTATCCTAGATAGAAAGTCTATCTAGATTGTTCGTTTTTCTTTGTAATTAAAAAATCATTCACTTATAATAACTTATAGATACCGAGAAAAATATAAATATTCATCTTTATGACTCATTTATGCATTTTGACCCTAATTAAAAATTTTTTAAGTTTTATAGATTTGCTCACAAAATAATGATTAATTTGAAGTTATAATTTACTTCTCAACCAATAATTATAATCATTATTTTTGAGCTAAAAAATAAAACTTTAAAAATTTCATGCGTTTTATTTTTTGTTCAGAATAAAACTCAAGTTGTAATTTCGACTTTTTTTTGGGAAATAAAGGGAAAAATGATAGATATTCCTAATCAATAAGCTAAGAAAAACCATTAAGGTTTTCACTTTTTACTTTTTAGCATTTAGTGATATGCAATTACTCACTTTGCATTTAGACTAAATGTTTTAAAACTATAGATTTTCACTTTATCGGACTTAAACTCATTAACTCAAAGTGATATCAATCCCCTGAATATTGCCGATAAATCGTATCGAAAGTGAAATTCAGAAAAGTCCTGAATAATACATTTAAAAAAATTTCTTGTGTTGAGCATCAAATTAAGATATGTCGGAATTGCAACTTGAGTTTTATTCTGAGCAATAAATAAAACTCATAAAATAATGATTATTAAATTAATCATTATTATGTGAGCAAATCTATAAAACCTGAAATTAATCATTATTTCAAAAAATTGTTTAATAACACATAATAATTACAGTCTCAGAAAATTTTTTTAAGAAAATTACTTTAAATAAAAATTTTTCTTTTATTCTTTTGCCGTAAATTTGAGTCTGGTTTGTCCTGTTATTGTTATGGTGCGAGTAACTGGCATCACTGACATACACATACATACATACAAGTACTATATACGAGAGACTGGGACTTAGACCGAGGTCGATGTAATTTTAGAGTCAAGTGAGACGCCACTTGGCATACATTTTTCAGTTTTCCAGCTGCTGTCACCTTTGCCGGCCAGGTTGCCTGAAGATGTTTCCAGCGAAATTGATTGATTTGTCCAATGCCTTATGGGACTCACCCGCAACTCTTGGTAACAGTAGAATGGGGGCTTCTGGCTTAGTGTTTTAAGCGAATGCCATTAATGTTTAATCACTCTTAACAAACATACACAGACGTGGAGATAAAGGGCGTGGCACAGAAGACTCTGATTTTAGCTCAAAAATGTTTGTAGCGAAAAATGTGTTCATGTGAAGTGAGCTGTCGCCTTTTCAGGACGTACATATGTGTTTTGTTGACTCATGCCTCATTAGCCAGGAAGCCAGACGTGCAAGCCAAGTGTTTGGGGGGCAATGTTGGAGGTCCCACTGTGATTAAGGCCACAACATGAGCGCTTTTTGACGCAGTGTGTGGCCTTTAAGATGTCAACTGACAACAGTTCATGTTGTGAATTTCAGTGCTTCAAATATTCAACCGGTTTACCCGATTCAGATTGGTAACCTTAAGTTCAATTATAACCAATACTACAAAACTTAAGTTCTTTAATCCGAAATAATCGTTCAGTATCCGATTTACATTTTAAGAAAATAACGTTAAATAAAGAAAATGTATCAAACAGTCTTGTTGAATACAAACTGTTGTACTTATTATACATATTTTTTGTGAACCGAAACAGCAAAAAATACGGTAACCATTATGAAACCAATATTCGAATATTTTGAGTAACCCGTTTGATCCCTCAACATATTTGGTTCTGTTGAAACCGGTTAAGCAGGGTTGTATCTATGGCATCTATCACCAGTAAGCAGAAACGAATTTCAAATAATGATTTATCCACAGATGCAGGACATACATTTCTCAGAGCTGTGTATGTCCTGGAGTGCACTTAAAAGACTCCTCGAACCACGTAAGCGTGTGTATGCGTGTGTGTGGCACGCATTGAGTAGCCACTGAGACAGTGTTGCCAACTCCTCTACACAAAAAAAGGTCGGTTAAACCAAAAAAAAAGAGAGAAAACGGACAGATTTTTCGTAGCCTTAAAAATAATTTCAATTTTGAAAGTATTAGCTCTTTATTAGCCAGTAAAATATTTTCCACAGGAAATGCATAACATTTTTTTTTTATTTCAAAGTTTTTGGCGATTCGAAAATGAATATATTGCATGACACATACTCGTAGTTGTATTTGATAAATTCTATGACCGACTTAGAACAATGAAAAAATTATGAATAAACGATAAAGTAAAATAAATTTTAAAAAAAGTAATTTTATCCGGATAGGGAAATTGATTGCAGTTTTAAAAAGGGCAAATTTGTCAGCAAAAAGGACAAATTGGCAACACTGTCTGTTTGGCTTCAAGATATGCTTATCAATGTCGGAAAATCAATATGAAATCGGTGCCACATTGTTTTAATTAATAAAATATATAAGCGAATTAACAATTAAAAAAGGTTGAATAAAAGGATAAAAATAAAATAAAAAAGGATTTTTCCGGATAGGGGCGTTTTATAATTTTTCCGCCAATCGCAGCTCTGTCCGCAAAAAGGACAAATTGGCAACACTGCCACTGACACGGGCGAGTCATCTATAAAGAGCAAAATAAATATAATAAAAATCGGCCACGAGCGAAAGAGACCACAAGTCAAATAATAAAACAACACTCGAAACTGCGTAGCATTCCACTGACCTCTATCCCTTTCTCCCTTTCGTAATAGTAGCCGGTGCAAATAACGCACGCCATACACAATTTAAGAACAAAAATCTACCAAAAGTCGTCGTTTTTGAAATTGAAAAGTGCAATGCCTTGCAAGCCGAATCTTGAAATACACTTTATGTGGAAGTGTTTTTTTTTTTTTTTTTTTGGAGGGGGGGGGGGGCTTTGCAATTTAAAAATCTACTCACATTCTTATTCAGTGCGGCACGACTAAACCCTAAATTTCATTTCAATATTTTAAAGTTTATGAAAGAATCAGAATAACAAATCGAGTATTTTTTTTATCATTAATAAGTATAAAACTTACTAAAAGAATAATCATTACAAAATGATTTTTATTTTTTTGATCAAAAGTAATGATTATTGGGTAAGTTGTTATCTGTATTAAATCAATAACAATCCCAAATTTGTAAAGCATTGCCAGAAATCATGAAATATCTTTTAAGCGGAGTTTAGGTAAATTTCTAGCTCACTCAAAGTGATTAAAGGCGAATGATTTACAAATCAGTAAGATTATTTTGTGTTATTATTAAACCATTTTTTTTATATGTACGTACATATATTCCTTAACTTATCAGACTAAATACTTGATAGCCAACAAATCTCTTTGAATATAAATAAAACTAATTTTCTCGAAATGCGAATTTGAAAAATAAGTATTTTACCAGGAGAGATGTTCGTTGATATAGAGTAAGTTATTGAAAGTACCCAAATATCCAAGTATGTTAACAGGTTATCAAATTGCTAAGAAATCTAAAAGCTCGAATCTGTGGAAGGAAGTGTGTGTGTGTTGAGAATATGCTGTGAACCTGATTACACATAAAGTGCCGTGGAAGAAATTCGATCACGTAAATTGAGTTTACACTTTAAGGTGGAGCATCTTACCAAACAGCAAACAAAACATTTGCGGCAGCACGTACTCGTACATCGAGTCCATCGAGAAGTACGAGTATTTACCGTGCACCTGTTTGTTCAGTGACCCGAAGGAGGAGCGAAAGAAATGTTAACTGCAGCCAGGGGTGGGCAAGGCTAAGAGCTATCTAGTTATTTGGTATTGAACTTTGACTTAATCTTGTGTATTATGTATTTTGCAGAACTGCCCACTTTTTATAACGAAAAAACTGTTTTTAACTGGAGAGAAGAAGAAAAAAGCTGAAAGTAATCTGAAAAAATCGCAAAAAACAACCGTTTTGTTAAGGTCTTAATTTATGTGTGTGTGTGTGTCAGTAGGTCGTCTAATTCTCCGCGATTTATTCTATTTTTTTATTGGAAGCCGCCCATCGCACTTTTGTGTTTTTAGTGGTTGCATGAGCACGCAAAGACCCCATTCTCGTCCTTAAATTCTTGGCTCTCTAGCCAAGCATCACGGCACTTTTGCTTAAATTCTTTTGGCATAGCAAAATATGTGTAAATCCACCCACTTCCGCGCGCTTTTTATATTGCGATGATAGTTTGCCGTAAAGCAGAGCTGGTGGTATTGATAAATATCGATACACATCTGGTATATTTCTACCGAAACTGGTATATGTATGTTTAGCGCGTTTGTAAACTGAAATGAATGATGAAATGAAATGAATTTTTAGTTACAGCACCAATAAAAGCCCGTTACTAGTGTCAATATTACAATGTGTGAATGTATATTTATGCGTATGCGTATATGTGTGCGTGTGATGTGTTAACGAAATCAAAACGCATTTTCCTCAGAGTTGGGACAGGGACTGGAAAGGGGCGTGGAGGGAAGCAAGGCAAGGCAAGGCAGGGAGTGTTTATCAAAAAGGCAGTGGAAATTAGAGATCCATCGCTAGCTAACCTGAGGAAAATGCGTTTTTATTGCTGTTGTTGTTGTGTGTCATTTGATTATGTCAATTGTTGCTGTTGTTGTTAGGGTAGTTGAATGATTTAGTCGTCCGACTAATATTTAATGCGTTGACCCAGCGATGCGACAAGCTTGATTAGCTGATTCCGCTTGGCCTTGATCACATCCTGATGCAACGGTTGGACACCATCGACACTGTCATACCGATTGACATAGTCGGTCAACTGATCGGCCATGCAGATGACATGAATGCCGCAATCGTAGTCGTTGCTCTGCTGCAGGCAACGCATGCTACGGAATCGTGCATGCCGCATTTCCAGCACGTCCTTAATGTTGTTCACCAGCTCCATGGAGCTGTCCGTGTTGCTGCCGCCGTACGAGTCGAAATGAAAGAAGCTCTTGTCTGGCCGCGAGGCAACCAACAGCGTCCAATGTGCACCGCCCCGATCACGCGAGTGCGTGTCATTCATTGCCATGAATATGAATGGCTTGCGAATGGCCTTGTGCTGGGTGACAAGCAGCGAGTGCAGCTCGTTATCATCCATATAGAGCATGCATTGCGATAGCTCCGGCGTCACAAACAGAAAGTCCACATTTGATTTGTATTTAACCTCCTCCAGGTATGCAAAATAAAAGTTGAGTATCGCATCGTTTAACCAATGCGGACCGTGCAGCAACTGCACATCGCTCATCCGCACCGCGTTCTTGCTCATCGATGCCAGTATGGGATCCGCCCGCGATGCTTTAGCTTTTTTCACGCTGCCATTGATGCTGCTGTTGCTGTTGTTCGAGCTGCCATTGCCCAAATGAATATTGTTATTGTTATTATTATTATTGTTGGCATTGTTACTGGTGAGGCCTTCGTTATTATTGCTGTTGCCATTGCTATTGTTATTACATTTGTTGAGTTCACCATCGCCCATGGCATTCTCATCCATCTCGTTGATGTCCAGCTTGCTGCCCTTCACCAATTCGAGTGCCGCACCATCAGTGGCAGCCACTGTGGCTGCCGAGGCAGCTGCCTGAACCCGACGCTCCGCGCGTTTCTTCTGTCGCACATTTCGTGGCATTTTGGCAAAGCTTCCGATGATCGCTAATGGCGTGTAATTTTGGGAATACAATTAATTTCACAGCAGCCTGGAATATACACCCGATGCCAAACTTACACGATATACAGTTTTGTTGAATCAAAAGCGAACAAATGATATTAATTTTCTTGAGTTCTGACAAGCCTATCAATAACTGCTTTCTAATTTAAAGCGGCCCCACAGCGTTGCCAGACCTATCATGAATCTGTCTATCTAAGCGGCGACCATAATACCCGTGATACTAGAGATGGGAACGGGCCTCATTTTTTAGGCCCGGCCCGACCATAGCCCAAAATTCCTAATGGAAAAAAGGCCCAAGACCTCCCGATATTTTTGCTGCGAGGCCCGAACCCGCCCGGCCCGGCCCAAAAAAATTAAATAAAAAAAATGTTAGTTTATTTCAATTTTTTATTTAAAAATAAAATTGTATCCAAATTTGATTAAGTGTTCATAAGCAAAATGAGATTATGAACTTGTTCAGAAATTTAATAAAAAACTCACGGATATAACGGAATTTTTTATAGTGTGACCAAATTCGGGTAGCAAAATAATGCAATAGATTTGGCGTGTTCCGGGCTTTCGGGCTTTGAAGTTAGGCCCGAGCCCGGCACGAACCCGAAAATTTTGTAAAAGGCCCATGGACCCGAGGCCCGACCCGTGCCCATCTCTACGTGATACTGAGGACCGTTTTTTCTATATAATTGTACATACATATAAGTTGTTTATAAGATATATTTTTGACACTGCTCTCTTTATATTTTACTTAAAAAAATCTTCTCAATGGTTGACAAACACCTTAACTCGACATGAAGACCGATAACGACAAAATGACAAAAATGCTTATAGGAAAGTGTTACCGATCTGGCAATATTTTTCTAGTGGAATTCATAAAAATTAAGTGTGTTTTTTGAATAAAATAATGTAGGTAAAAGAGGGTATTTCATGGTTCATATGTTTTAGTTTCGCAAGCAACGGCCTCAAAAATAAACTCGCTTCTCTTATAAATTCCACTAACAATATTGCCAGATCGGTAACACTTCCCTGTGGACCAGAGAACTGCAACGAGTAAGAAATTTTTGTTCTGACTCGAACATTGACTCGTACCCATTGTGATTTTTTCAGTTTTGTCAGCGATCAATTCTGACTTGGTACTCGTTGTGACTCGTTGACTCAAATTGACTCGAAAAATGATCAAAAATCATGTCATGATTCGAATCATGATCGAATCAGTCGTTTAAACAGGCGGGAGGCGGGGCGCACAAGCAGCAACCTTTTCAAAGTTGACCTCACTGTATCGATCTACCCAAATGTGCGAGAAAAAATAAAAGGTCTACACTGAAAAAAATTATTGAGTCTCAAAATAATTATATTATAATAAACATCTTTTTAAAAATCTTAAAGTGAACAAACCTACTTTGTCGTTTCATTCAGTGTATAAAAGGCCGCGGATCGCCGTCAGCGTGGGTCAGAGACACACACAGGCTGTTCATTTTTATGGCGGTCATAAAAAAGGGTCAAAAATGTGCGTGTGCGCGACGTCACGACGCCGCCTGGCCACTTCAAACCCACCCTTGTTTTCATACATTGCAATGTAAGCGTGAACGCTGCAGCGCGATCTCTTTTGCAAGTCAACACGCTGGGCTGAATAGTTCGGTGATCGTTCTGTGTTCGTTGTCTGACCGTTGTGTGATCATTGGCTGATCGTTCTGTGTTCGTTGTGTGATCGTTGGCTGATCGTTCGTGATCGTTGGCTGATCGTTCTGTGTTCGTTATGTGATCGTTGCCTGAATTTTCTGTGATCGTTGTGTGAATTTTTCTGTGATCGTTCTGAATTGAGCACTTGCGTAAGAATCAAAAGCGGCAGTCTGTTAAATA
Source organism: Drosophila quinaria (assembly GCA_035047525.1). Classification (NCBI taxonomy): domain Eukaryota; kingdom Metazoa; phylum Arthropoda; class Insecta; order Diptera; family Drosophilidae; genus Drosophila; species Drosophila quinaria. Next base: position 11,372,812 of record JAWNPO010000455.1, on the reverse strand, counting down.
TTGATTTAATTTAAAGTAAAAATAAAAAGAATGACGCGAAATTGATGTTATGAAAACTATTTATTTATTTTAGTACTTCAATTAATTGGTTTTATAATTATATATTTTATTTAATTAATAAAAAAGGAACTAAAGCTGCAGAAAATAATATATAAAGCTATTCTAAAAGTTAAGTATATATTTTTATTTTTTTTATACTTACATAGTTATAAAAATGTTGTACAATTAATTTTAAAACAGCAAACTGTCAACTGCTCCTGGCCCAAATCTAAGGGCGACCAATCCAGCACGAATCTACTCGTTGCAGCTCTCTGCTGTGGACCCACCGCAAAGCATTTAGGCTGTGACATTTCAGTTGTATGGGATGGGTTCTCTATAGGTTATTTGCTCAGTGATCCTAGGCTGTTTTGTGGAGGCAAATATCGATATTCAATCAACTTTTGGAGAGAGCTGCCACATTTTTAGTCAACAACTACGCCGTTATTGCAGCATTGAAATTTGGAGCTACGATTTTTATCGCTTGCCCACGATCCGTAAAGCCGCAGCACTACAACCTGCGCATCCTTACACATCTTGGAGGACGCATCACGCTTATTCTTCACTGGCGATGTCGAAACACAGATTCACGTGCTGCAGTCCACCAGCAACATAACCCTGCATGTCGGTTCCCGTCTAAATATTGCTGAAAATGGCACGTGGCTGCAGGTTGAAGTACATATTTATTTTTATTTGATAACATAATCTGTACATTAAGATGAAAATGTGAAATACTTGGGAAATATGTGTTGTTGCTTTAAGAGTTTTTGAACGAAATATTTTTAATTAATTAAATGCAAAAATAATATGAACTGCAAAACAACATTTTTCGCTCGTTTCTCGTAAATTTGTCTCAGTTTTTGTTTGATTTTGGCTTAATCAGACATTTTTAAGTGGCAACCGTGATTATGAGTATAATTTAATTTTTCTTAAGTTTTAACTCATTCCTTTCAGCTTGAATTTTTTTCCGGATTAATTTAAAGGGATTTGTCATTGATGTCGTCGCTTTAATTTCATTTTCTCGCTTAATGCGACGTGCGCATATGCCAAGCCCCCTGACTTCTGCCCCACGCTCCACTCCTTCACCGGTCCAGCAGTTTGGTCATTTTTCTTCTTGCTCGCTCCTTGGCAATAGCTGTGAAAAATAACATTAACGCTGGGCAGTATTCGTATGTACATTCAAATGTACATATGTATATAAAAGAACAGCCTGTGCGTGACTTATTTGCATAGATGTAGTACATTTATGAAATACATACATACTAAGCAAATGGTGATTTATTTAAGGATTTATTTTCTTCATTTGTCAATGCATTCTTTACAGATCTGGTGTTGGACTGTCTCTTATACCGCTTTACTATATTCTAATCGAAAATATTCAGGTGTGCTACGGAAATCACAAGGGTTTGTTTAGCAACTTTTTTAAGTTCATCATTGCAAAATAAGAGGTTTTTATTTTATTTCTTTTTAAATTAATATAATTGAATTTATTTATAAAACAATTGAGTTAGTATAGCTTAAAAAAATTTAAAAGTTACAATAAAAGTTATTCGACAACTCTTAGTTCTAAAATTCGGAAGAGATTGTCATAGCACACCTGATAAGTATGTTAGAAACCAAAAATACACCAGCATATTCAAATCTTTATATATATTTTTTTAAATTATTATTATGAACCGGTACAATATTTTATTATTTGGTTCTTGAAAATACATTTATTTCGGTTTCGGCACAAAATATGAAACGGTTAGTTTCTGTTAACGATTCCGTTAGCGGTTTTCATATTACAAAGCTGATTAAAGAAGACGGAAAAAAAGGAGGATATAGTAATTTAATTATAGGTAAAGCATTATGTATATTTAAATAAATGGTAGCAGTCAAATACTTCCGCAATCAATTTATTATTATAGAGTATTAGAAAAACAGTTTTTACACATTTATTTAACTATGTATCTTGGGACCTTAAATATAATAGAAATCTTATCTCAATCTGTTTTAGGATAAACCTCAATACTTCATACGGGTTATAATAAAAATTTCAGCATCCAATTCTATTTTGATTGTTTTAATTAAAATTAACAAAATAAGGGTATTTTTATTGTTACATATGTAGGTATAGTATAGTATATGAATATATTGACGTACAACCAAAAATTCGACTGCTTTTGTGGAATTTCGACATGTTCGACATGGACATCGAGTTCTCGTACAGTGTCATATCTAAGTATTTTTTTCGAGAATCAGCTTATCCTGCTGCTATTTGGCACTGTCATGTCGGGGCTATTTATTTTCTTTGGCTTGGAGCTTTGCGAGTCGCCAACTTATTTAAATTAACAGCTGCGCATAACATGCAGCGCTTGCTTTGGTTCATGCCACAAATACGGCGCCATTCTGGTCGGTTTTTTTTAGTTGTCGAAAGGCGTCAGTGCTGGCCAATTGTTTTTCTATAACAATTGGTTTTTATACATACATACATTTTTGTAAAATTAATGTAACATAAAATGACAGGAATATTGAAAAAATTTCACATACTCGTACGTCATTTTTGGAAGGACTATCCGGAAAGAGGATACATTTTTATGTTTTATTTTATTTAATAGTTACACTTTTCATTTTCATAAAACATATACATAATTTAAAAACAAAAAGTTTATTATTTAAAAGGTTCACAATAACTCTAAGTTGCAAATTTTAAAATAAAATTTAAAAAATAACACAAATTTTTTAATTTCAAAATCAATTTTAAGAACTCATAATCGTTACGATCCCTGCCTGATGATTGATATGAATGTATATTTGTGTATGGAAACACTTATGCATTTAAATACCCTCTAAGTGCCTTGGCACAGGGTATCTTTAGTGTCGAGTACGCTCGATTGTAGCCTTTCCCGCTTTTATTGTTCTGTTTTGTGGCTGCCACTATGCAACAAATTGCAAAGCAAAGAAGCCACAAAAGAAGCAGCAGTGGGAGCAGAAATGAGCTGAAACGAGTTCCCTTCGAATTTAACGCGAATTTGCATGTAAAAAAGGTGGCAACTGGCCAAAGCGCCAAACTAAAAAGTCTTTGTTTGTGCGAAATTGAAGCCGTGGCAGTGTTGTCCCCTGACTTTTCAAAAAAGCACCAAAATGTTCTCTAAAAATCAAGCAAGAAAGGCTATAGTCGGCAACCAGACTATAAGATACTCATTACACAATTGAAATACAAATATTTTTATTGTATGTATGATTTCAAAGTTTACATACATACATATATGATGCTGATCAAGATCTTTGAGAAATTCAAATAACTGTTTTATTTTTTTTAATTTCTTTTATTAAATTGTTAATTTTTCTATAATTTATGACTCCAAAATTGTATTTGTTGTAGAGCTCACTAGTAGATTGGGCCTTTGGTTCTGTAAAATTTTAAAAGTCCTGGTCCTAACACGAGTATTGACACCAAGTTTGTAAGGATCGGTCCATGAACACCCAAGATATAAATGCTCGAAAAATTGAATTTTTTAACTTAAAAGCGCTGACCAGGAATTCATTTTAGAACCACGTTTCTTCGTAGAACAAACATCTTAGAATTGACCCTAGATTACAAAAATGGGTTAGCATTTTTTTGGAAAAAAAAAACTTTGCACTCTAATGTATTGTACATATTACATGTATTAAGACATATAGTCATATCTATTTATGTATGTATTAAAAATCTTCTTGCAGTGATGTGCAGAATCAGGCACACTTAGGGCAAACATTGGGCAACCTTTTTTATCAGTATTAACTGCCGAGCCGATATTTGTAAATTTGGAAAACACACTTGTAAAAATTGCTTTTCAAGATAAACGTTAATATACTCCATTTCTTAAGCCGCACATGGAAAAGACATATTTTGAATTTCAGACTTATATCATAACTAGTAAGGCATTTGAGACTCTCAAATAACTTGTTCTAGATCATACATATGAATCCATAAAAGAAATGATGACGAAACTGGTCGCCAGTTCACATCAATAAGAGTCCAAGTATAAATAACATTCTTGAAAATTAAATCAGGAACCAAATGGAAGCAAACAAGAAAATATTTGTAGACCTGTCACTATTATCACTTTTATTCTATAGCATTTAGTGTTAAAATTATTATTATAAAATTATTATCAACTCAATGAGAATTTTGCCAAAATTTTATTAGACCCGCTTAGAAAAATGTACTTCCTAAAAATCTTATCGAAAGTGAAAGCAAGAACAGGCCTGATTATTTTCCCAAGAGAAATATTAAAATTTTTCTTCTTGCAAACCGAATTAGAACAGGACGCAGGTATTATCATCCTAAAGGTGAACAAGCTATTGCGATAATGTAAAATTTATTCGTAAATTGTACACATCCAAATTAAAATGTTCCCAAAGGCCAACAACAACAACAACTGAAACATGAACATACTCTGAACTCAACAAAATGTTTGCTGAATTTTATTAACTCACGCGATTTTTTTTATATGTGGCACGTTAAAATATGCATAACAAAAACAACGACCAGACCAACAACAGCAACATATCTTGAGCAGTAAACAAGTGGGCGCGGCTACAGTCGAGTTTGCTCGACTGTTGAATACCCTGTGCCAGTCTCCATAAATTATAATATTGGTTATAAAAGAATTAGTAATATGTATTTAAGCATATAAAACCTAAATATTTAAAGCCTTTCGAATTTGCTTTTGATATAGTGGTCCGATTTTAACCAAGTTTGGTGAGGATGTATGGGACCATCTCGTATGCATATTGTGTCAGCTTGGCTCAGATATCTCTAACAGTAAAATAGTTTGTCATACTAAAACATGATTTTCGACTGATCGTTCCTATGGCAGTTATATGATATAGTAGTCCGATTTAAAAAATTTGGTCAGATTGCCAAGGACCATCCCGTTTACATATTCTGTAAGTTTGGTTGAGATATCTCTACCAACAAAGAAGTTGTTCATACAGAGACTGGATTCTCGACTGATCGTTCCTATGGCAGCTATATGATATAGTCGTCTGAATTCTACCAAATTTTGTCAGGTTCCCAAGGACCATCCCGTTTACAGATTCTGTCAGTTTGGTTGAGATATCTCAACCAACAAAAAAGTTTTTCATAGAGAGACTGGATTTTCGACTGATCGTTCCTATGGCAGCTATATGATATAGTCGTCTGAATTCTACCAAATTTTGTCAGGTTCCCAAGGACCATCCCGTTTACAGATTCTGTCAGTTTGGTTGAGATATCTCAACCAACAAAAAAGTTTTTCATAGAGAGACTGGATTTTCGACTGATCGTTCCTATGGCAGCTATATGATATAGTCGTCTGACTTCTACGGACAGACGGACAGACAGACCGACATGGCTCAATCAACTCGGCTGTTGATGCTGATCAAGAATATATATACTTTATTGGGTCGGAAATGCTTCCTTCTGCCTGTTACATACATCACACAAATCTAATATACCCTTTTGACCATTTTCAATGGGCACAGGGTATAAAAAGAGGGGCGCAGTACGAAATGCGTATAAATATAATGACAGTTGGGGCATGTAAATGTTGCGGGTTCGTCCTTAGCAGATAAGATACTAATGAAATACGTCTACATACACACACACAAAAGCGCACTGATATCAATATATATGTATTAACGTATAACAATTTATGACTTTAAATTTAAGTTGACAAATGACCAAGAGCAGCACTTAGTTGGCTTAACGTCGTTCGTCAGGTTTGTCAGTTAGTGAATCAGATTCTACCTGGTTGTATTTGAACTAAATTTAAGTCAATATTGGCATTTTAATTTAAAAATGATTCAATTCTATTTTCAAATCAATCTCAATTAAATTAGTCTAGAGATTTAATGTTTAGGACTGTTATTTAGATAAAGGTCTATAAAATCTGATTGGCTCCAAAAAGTATGCTTTAAAAATGTGGAGAGAACTAAAATGTAATTGCATGTTATTTTAGTTATGACTATTTTAATATCTGAAATCTTAGATCTCTTTCCATACTTTATAGAGTGTCACTACCCACAGGATCTGCCTCCCAGAGTCCTTTCTTCAATAAATTATGAAAATTTTGATTTGAAAAACTTAATGTAATTTCAGTATTTGAATATTTCCCTGTAATTGTTGCAGTCATTATTTTTATTGTTTTTGATTAAAGACAAGTTTAAGTAACATACTTGTTAACTGTAATCCATATGCACAAATTTAAAATAAATTAAAAAAAATAAGTAAAAAAGTATAATTGGGTATGCTTATTTTTGAAATGAGTACATTGGTCACTATAAAAGCTTCAGACGTTTTTTAATTGAGCCCATTTACATTCTTCAAGAGTGTCAAGTGTAAATCAAGTTTTTTGAGTGTTGAAGTAAGCGAGCGATATGTACTTTGTATGGGGTATCATATGTTCGGTCTCTGGAGTTTGTTTGCAAGTCATTGTCCCATAAAAAGGCATATTTCGAATTTACACTACAATTCCTTAAATGCTCGATATAAAAACGCTGCAGTACAGGGTATCATACAGTCGCACTCGATTAATGGCAATTTTTACATGCAATCCTATTCGCCATACTCCCAATTTACATATGCTGTGTTATTGTTATTGTTGGGTAACTTTTCTGGGGCAAGAGTTAAAAGTTGTGCATGCAATGCGGGCTAGAGCTGTTGATGTTTTTTTTTTTGTTGTTTTTGGCTTTGTCGCTGTAGATGTTTTATTCGTGTTTCGTGTTATCGTTGCTGTTGTGGACTGCACAACTTTGGTTTGCTAATTAAATGCGCTGGAGTGCTGCCTGGCAGCACTGACTCAATGAGTTCTTCACGCCGTTAAAAGTCAACGACGACACGTAATTGAAATAAAAGCGCCGACGACTCCTGTGGCCCCAGGTGTATGGTAGCACACACTCACACACACACACATACACACACACATACATGCAGAGCACATCTGAACACGCACACACGAGCATGCTCTGCTTGTTATGCTATGTTGTTACACTAACAGAAAATATTGTTATCAGTTTGGTCAGAACATCTGCAACCTGATTTTCACAAATTTTAATTTAATCTGTCATTTTGTCAGATTTGAATCCAATTTTAAAGTTGAATTCAAAAGCCTGTGGGGTGATCTAATATTTAAGCAAACCACAGATTGCGATATTTTTGTATCGCTTTCAACCTATTAACATCTCTCTTCTATTTTCACACTCAAACAATAAACTTTACATAATGGATAGTGCAAATTATGATCATCGCATTTATTATTAAATAGCATTCATACACTACGCACATTATCCACAAGCCATTTAGAAAAACTTATTTTGAGACTTTAGTGCAAAATAAAAAAGAAAAGTGATTCCTTGAATTTCATTAGCTTTTATTTGACATTTTTCACAAATTGAAATATAGATAATAGATAATTCTTTAGTGCTTGAGTTAAAGGTGCGTTTGCCCATTTTATCTTATCTGGATTTCACCTTTGCAAGTTTTTGATTTTCATTTTCGCTTCGCTTGGAAAGAGTATTCAATTTTCTATACGCTGGCATTAGCTGTACATTTTTGCCTCCTTTTTATTCTGAAGCGCCTGATAAATGCTCCCAAAATGCGGTAATTACATAAGTGCCGTCTGAGCTCTAACTGTCAGTAATCTCAGCCTAAAAAGCACACACACTCCCTCACACACACACACGAAATCTCGCAAGCACACACACCTGTACTTATGGAATCCTTCCCTGTCCCTCTGCTTGTTTTTGCTTTGGTTTAACATAATTATGTCTTAATTGACATAGCTTGGAACTTTTGTTTCTTCGGCTATTCAAGATGTCTTTTCGCTTTTTTGGTCTTACAAATACGTACTCTTAAATACGTACTCTTTAATTTCTAAAATATAAATTATTAAAAAAAAAATAATTAAAAAATAATTAAATTTAAATTTGTATTTAAAAATCTTACTTTCAGTTTCTATTTAAAAATAAAAGTTATTTTTCAATTTGAAATTTATATTTTTCAATAAAATTTTAAAAACAAAAGCTTGTCTTGTTTCCAGTTATTATAAAATTTTCCTATTCCTCTAGATCAGTTTTATCAGATTTGATTTTTTTAAACTTCTAACTCTTTTTTGCAATCCCTGGAAAAAAATCTTTAGTTCTACACAAATTATACAGGAACATACGAAGTCAGAGTATAATTTCAGAAGGAAAGAACAGGTTACAGGGTATCTTTGAGTCACTCTCGACTCATAAGCTCTTCATTCTTTGCTTTTGCTCTATTACTCTTGCCGTGACTCTCTCAGTATTTAGAGAATTCTTGTTTTTTTAATGTATTGCTTCGGATTGCAATTACAAAGCAGTTATTTCTGTAACAGTTAAAATGACTTAATACAACTTGGCGATAACTTATTAGGTCACCTGAAATCTATATAACAGCAACTAAATGGTGAAAGCGTAAACTGATTCATTGAAGATTTATTTTAAAATTTTTAAGACTACATTTTTGGTTGGATGTCTGATGAAATGAAGGTCGTTAGAGACAAGAAAAGAGCAACCGATTTATTATGATTTTTATTACGCATACGCCGGGTAGGTTTATCTACATGTCTCAATCCAATTTGCTTGCCTCTCAAGGGAAGATTTAATACTTGGTTGCTTTAATATGAGCTTGCGATTTTATGATGGTAAATAAACTGCCGAAATGCAAAAAGCACAGTGAGCACATTTTGTCTACGTACAGGCAGCTTATGAACAGCTGTCGGATATGTTTTGCAGCTGCCACGCCACTTCCCTCCTATTCCCCTTGCCATTTGAGAATGAAAAGAAATTTGAGTTTCCTAAAATCCAAGCAAAACAATTTTGATGACAAGCTCAAAGGAAATTTATAGTACGAAAATCGCCATTGAGGAAAGTTGCTGTGAAATTAAAGCTTCCTCTGTGGAAAATTATGAAAATGATTGCTCTTTTTCACGGCAAATATAAAATATCATGATGGACAGAAAATTTAAGAGTGTCGAACCAAATTAAGAGGCCAATTTTTAAGGAGTATCATGATGTGTCATCATACACATGTTACAGTATTTTTAGTTGCTATTTCCCTCATTGTCACTCTCATCTTTATTCCACACTCAGATGGGCTCCTTGTCTGCTATCTTTTGTGCTCATTTGTCAAATGACAAGAGAAGCGCCGGGCAGGCAGTTAATCTGCCACGCCCCCTCCAACCATTGCCGCCTGCTTCACACTTTGACAATCGATAAGACGACGAATTAAACTCTCTTTATGACTTTCGAATTTTCAATTTTAAACACATATTGTTCATTTACTTCAAGACTGTCAAAAAGACTAAAACGAGGCTCTTGTTAAAAATGCATTTAAAGTTTTTAATTCAGTGCAGTAAATGAAGATATCACTATATTTTCTTATACGAAGATATTACAAAAATATCTGCATTCTTAGGTCATAGTCGTGTGGCTTTTGATTTATGATAGTCTTAAAGTTATTGCACAATATGTTAGTAACATTTCAGATATACCCTGATCAGGTGTGAAATACACTCTCACTTACTATGTATATGATCTGAAAATTAAATTTTCCACGCGGTTACAACCTCTGGCAATGTGCTCCAGCTCCTTTTATCAGAGTCAAACATAAATATTAAATTTCGTACCATTATTTAAAAGTCATATCTGTTGCACGCGCTCCATACGCACCTGCTAAGGCCGTGTACACTGAAATAAATTAAGGAGGAAAGCACTCGTATAAATAATGGTAATTAAGAACTCACTTGAAACTGCAAATCAACCCAACTTTTTTATGATAAGGACAAAAGTCTCTCTCTCCCTCTCCGGCATTTTTTTGCTATGTTATAAAGATTTAATTTAACATTTTTAAGAGACTATAAAATATTGACACTCAATGCTATTTCGGTGCTCAACTTTGACATATGCTCAAGGTCAATGCGAGAGCCAAACATAAACTTTACCAATTCATCCAATAAATGTCCAGATTGTGTTGAAAATCAGGACCTTTGCTCTTTGTTATGAGTGGGTGGTGTGTGTGCATGTGTGAAAGAGTGTTTACAGATGACAAACGGCCACCAAAACCCGAGCATAAAAGATCATAGGAGATGTGAAGCGTAGAAAGGTTTGCCATTCAATTATATCTCTTTCGCCCTCCGAAGCCCCGAAAAATGTTAGCAAAGGGCGACCTATGTGAATAAATAGAACTTTTTCTAATGCCACCAATATAGTATGTACATTACTTACCATGTTAGCTTAAACGATCCTATGTTAACTTGGGTAAATTTTTCCACACGTTGCTAACTAATTAATAAAGTTTATTTAATAACATCTGTCCATTTGGCAATTGCTGAATTTCTCAATTTCCATTTACCAAGTTTTCTCTAACTGCTACTTCGTCTTCACTTTCTTTTCTCTTCTCTTTTCACTTGCTGCTTTTAATATAATGAAAACGCAACATACAGTACAGTATGTGCCCGAAAAAGCGGATTATTTAAAACCAGCTGATGCACATCTTGTGTAAAAATCTTATTATGACAGGCAAATTAAAGAGAATGAACGAGTGTGGATGGAAATTGGAGTATACTATCACCAAAAACAAAAACAAAAAAAATGAGCCAAATCACTAAAAAAAAGGGCCAAAACTTTTTTTTCAGTTCATGTTAATAAGCAATAACACATATTTCCAAAGTATTTTACATTTTCATCTTAATCTAGTGATTATATTATTAAATATGTTTGAACCTAAAACTACACAAAATAACTGATTCTGAACTGATGGAAAAAATAAGAGCCAGTTTTGGCGCAAAAACGCCAATTGTGGCAACAGTGCATGTACTGTACATGGGATGGACAGTGATGAATTTATAGTACTTAAAGAGTTCGGAACTATGTCACTTTCAATGCTCCATTTGTTTTAAATCAAATTCAAATCATTACTATAAGTATTGATCACAATGAACACTGTTAATGACTGTTATTGAAAGCAAAGTTAAATTTCATTTGAAAATACAATGTATTATGTATTACATAAATAAATACTTATAACTTTAGTATTTTCGAGTAGATTTAAATCAAGCCTCCCTCCAGGCCGGCAGTATAAATCAAATGTATGCCAGCGCATGGAAATTATACTAATTAATAATACATATTTCTAATTAAATGCCATTCATGAGAACGCCTTCTGTCTAGTCGCTGTTTTTGTTGCATACTTTTGTGCTGCCGCTTTTATGTATGTATATTAGGGTGGGTCAATTTTTTTCGACCCAATGCGGGTATCAAAATCGTAATCTACGATGAATTCTAAGAAGATTTGCCCAAGAAACCGTGGGTCAAAAGTCAAAACTGAGCTTCCGATTTTTAGCGTGAAATATGGGGAATTCACCGTAGATTACGATTTTGATACCCACAAGGGTCCATACAAATTGACCCACTCTAATGTATATGCTGCACTATAGGTCAAGTGGATCCTTTTTCTGATATAAATTACTTGTACACAGAAAAAAACCATTCTAAAATCAAGTTTAAAATACTTTATTTAAACATGCATTTTTAAGAATGTATTCAGGATTCATCTGTATAATTATGCCTGTACCAGGATTAAAATGGGAAAATAAGCCCAAATCACTTGATTCAAGCAAAGAAATTCTTTAAATGTTCCGTTGATCAGCACATTTGCTGAGCGCTATAGAAAAATTCTCTCTCAGCCTCTCTCATCATAGTTTGTATTAAAAACATTAATTTAAAAAAATTCGAGACACTTGAACTTTACCAAAATATTTTCACAATTTATGAGCTGTATGTTTAACATCTGTTAACTTTACATTAGAATGCAATGTTAACATTTCTGGTATGCAACATTACATTTCGATGTAATCGTAACAGAAATGCAATATTTTTAAAAAATGAGTTTATATCAGAAAAAGTGTCCATTTGACCTATAGTGATGCTGGTGGGTGCGTTCACTAACAGTCTGTACACAGACTCTGTTTGAGTGCATGTATGTATGTACTATGTATGTATGAGTGTATGGGTGAGAGACTAATCGCAGTTCGGTCAGGCAGCCACATTCTAATGGTCAATGCACTATGGGGCGAAATCCAATATCTCGAATATTAATTAATAACTTTTAAAGTAAGCTAGATTTTTGAATGCGGTTTTTTTATTTATATTATGTACACCCTCAGAAATATTTTTGGAAAAGTGGGCGTGTCACCACCCCCGCCGTTAATTTTTATTTTTTTTTATTTTTTTTATCGGTAACAATTAAGTTCAAATTTTTTAACCCAAATAACAATCATTGACCTTGTATATCATTAGCAATTAAAAGAAAAGTGGGTGGGTCACCGCCCCAGCAAAAAAAAAAAAATGGAAAAAATTTTTTTTTCATATTTTGAAATTTAATATCTACATGAATATATATTTACTAAAATACTTCTTTATACATACTAATAAAGTTATCATATTGGAAAAACATAATTTTGATTAAATTCATGAGTTAAAGGAACAATAGTTGAAATTATTCGTAATTTTCTTTATTTTAAATTTCTTCATTAAACATAAAAAACGATGCGGGTAATTCTTCTTCGAATTCCGCAGATGTTTGATTTGGCCTTCCATTTCACATGATAATTTGTCGATTATTGATGCCATTTGATTCGTTCAACTATAATTTAGTTGTGCTCATTAACCAATTTGAATGTGTTTTTTCAAAATATATTTTGTTTCTGTGGCATTTCTTCCATTTGGTACTTAAATTTCGGCACATAATTTGGCTTTTGTTTTTTAAACAGGATTCATATTTTAAAACAATTATTTTTTTATTTAGTTTCCTCTTAAAAAAATCAATAACTGCATTTATTTGGTTATGGCTGCCTTTCTCCTTGCACCATATGTCAAACAGCTCCACATTTATAAACTCGAAGTCACTAGCAAAAAATTAATTTGCGCCGATTGTCGCAAATTGTTCACATTGAGACATATTTCCTTTAAATAACAATGAATGGATCTACGACATACAGTTGGAATTACATTAAGCCTCGTTAAGCATCATTGCTAAATTCTTTCGCAAAGTTGATATTTCTTTCCAAGAAATTACGTTTCATAGCATTATCTAATATAACAAAATATAAACAGAACACGCACAAATACAGAATACTAGTACAACCAACACATAGTATAAACCCGTATAATTGGTATCCATTTTAAATATTGTAAAAAAAATGATTAGTCTTTGTGCAATACCAATTTGAAAATAGGCTGCCAAAATGTTAAAATGCTAGCGCACTTACTTTTCGAAAGCAACAGCTGACTTTAACAGCTGTCAGGGCTAACATTTTTCTGTTATTTAACATTTTTGGTACAGAGCTTAACAGTTTGAAGTTTTCTTAAGATGATAACACCAAAAAGGTAGTAAAATTAATACCTTGATAAAATGACTAAATATTCGATTTTTCGGATTTCGCCCCATAGTGCAATGGCGTGGCAAGAAGTGGCGTTGTGTTTTTATGGCCCCAAAGAATTTTCAATTGCGACGCAGTTAAAATTGTCAGCTGTTGTTCGGGTAATTTGTGGGTAAGAACACCACAATTGCTTTAAATAAAAACTTTAACCGGAATTAACAGAAGTCTTTTGCATATATGTATGTATATGTAGGTATGCACAGCGATATTAATCGATTATCCATATTTTGTGAACAGTAGTGTGTGCGAACATCTCGTAACATAATGATTCAATAATTTTTATACCCGTTACTTAAAAAATACGTAAAAGGGGATATTGTATTCGTTGCAATGTATGTAACAGAAAGAAGGAAGCACCTCCGACCCTATATATTCTTATTCAGCATCAACAGTCGAGTCGCAGATGAAGTTTGTTTCAAATTTTGGTCACGCCCCTTTCCGCCTGAAACGCAAAAAGCCACCACACTTACAGTTTTCAAGAAATTAGGATTTTTTTATTCATTATCATTAACTACTATTATTATCTCATATCCTACTAAATCTTTTAGAGATCGGACAAATGCAAAGGTGGTAATGGCTAATTTAAGTTTCAAGCAGTGTAAGAGCCTAAAAGCATGCAATAAAAATATTTCAAATTTATATATGTAAATTAGTATCGGATATCCTATAGTCGGATGCTCGACTATAGCCTTCCCACTTGTTTTTTTTTTTTTTTTTGAATTATTTAGAATCGATTGATTTTGCAGTTCAATTGCCGCTGGTGTTTGTGAAGTAGAAAAGAGACAAGGAGGTGACAACAGTTCAAAGACACGCGAAAGTCATGCAAAGTCAAATAAAATTTAGCACCCAAGTAAAGACATAGCGAACACCTTCAAACGCTAACTCCAAACAAACATTTATATATATACATAAATACTTAAGTACTATATATTTAAAGTGTGCTTTTGCACAGCGGCTGAGACCCAGGAATAAAACCCGTTCGCGTATAACAGGAAGGATGTACGCGAGTAGAAGAGCTGTGGAACGGGCACATTCATATGCATGTACTTATGTATGTATGTATGTACATATGTACATTAGGGTGTCCCTTATTTTTGCAAAGTCATTATTGTTAAACGAATACGAGCTAGTTCTGTTCATATCGAAGTACGATAAACAGTGTTTTAACACTGATTATTCAATTTTCGATTTTTATTCATGTTTCGATGCAATTTTTTTACCTCCGATTGAGGTGAAATTTTATTTCCGAGTGCTTTAGGACCAAATCAACAGAACAAAAATAAATATTAAAATTTCAGAATTGTTTGTCACATATAATTTTCAGGTGGTCAAGTGGCTCAGTGGCTAGAGTCGCCGACCTGCCACAATTAGAACTCTCAGTTTAAAAAGACTGAGGTTCAATTCCCACAAATGCCAAGCAAAAAATCGTCAAAAATGAAATAATTAACAATCCGTTAAAGATAAAAAGCCATACAATTCAATTATTGTCCTCAAAGGACACATTCTAAATAAATAAAAAGTACAAAAAAAAAAAAACATAAATTTCAAATTTTTTATGAAAATCGGCACGAGTTATCATGCTCCGATTGAGGTGAAATATTATTTCCGAGTGCTTTAGGACCAAATGAACAGAGCTAGCCCGTATCCGTTTATAAATAATGACTTTGCAAAAATAAGGGACACTCTAATGTACATATGTACTTTTATTTGTATGTGTGTATGTGACTCGCGCGTCTTGGAGCCGCCTTTGACTTTGACTCCGACTGCTTTTTTCACTCTTTTAACGCGTGTTTGCCAAGCCGAAAATTTATTTTTTCAGTTTTTGCTTTGGCCTCGATGACAACGACGCAGTTGTATCTGCTGTCGTTTTTGTTGTGCTTGTTGTTTTTGCTATTGGTACTGCTGCGGTTTTTGTGCTAAATCTGCATTAAGATTTAATTTGCCAGCATTTTGAGTAAACTTTAATACACATACTTACTAGAGGTCTGCATGAATGCATTCCAAAGGGCAAATAAATCCTTCACTCGAAAAATGGGTAGACTTTTCACTGAACAGTTTCCAAATAAACACACATATGAGTGAATGTTGTTCTATAATATTTCTATAATTCGAACCTTTTCTTTGGATAATGGTAATTCGAGTTTAGGAAGCTCGACTGTATTTACTCTTGGAGCATGGCTGAAAGTTGCATGAATTCTCAGAACAACGGATTGGCGTGTGACCAAATAACAGCTGTGCTCAAATAATGCGCAGCCACATGAATCGTTAATCGGTTGTCAAAGAGTCCTTTAAATGTGAACTTTTGACGCACACACATATGTATACATTATGTACAGTGTCTGACAAAAATCTACGTACTATACCTTTTTCTTAAATTGAACAAGTTCTACTGCATTTGCAAGAAAAGTAATGATGTAAGTTTGTTTCAAATCTATTATTGTATAACAAATAACATATAGTTATTCACATAAAACTGAAAAAAGGCAATAATATGAAAAAATAATAATAAATAACAAAAATCAATATCTTGTTGGATACCGCCAGCATCAATGACCGCTTGCAACCATGGGCATTGAAGCTACTAAATTTTTAAGCTTTTTCCGCCCAAAAATTTCCCAAGTCCTGGCTTTGTATACAGCTGTAGTGGAGCATATAATACTGCTGCCAGTCCTTGACCACAATCGTTGTCCTGTTGGAAGATAGTAAGATTGTAACATGAACCATTTTAATACATAGAAAAATATTGATTGTTTAATTTAAAATAAGTTTTACAAGCTGTTTTCCATATATCGAATAAAATTTGATAAACAAATTCTTGGAGCAAACTAGGGGGAAATCTTGTCACGTTCGCGATGTCACCTTACAAATTTCTAATTAAAATTGTAAAATAAATAAAATGATAGTAACACATCAAAATTATTTCTAAAATGGAAAACTACATTATTTTATTATAGTTTAAAAGTATTTTCTTCCAAATAACTCGCCACATTTCGCAGACTTTGGATTCGTCACATACGCGATGCATTGTTTTCTATAAATAATTTGAAAACGACAAATCTCAAAGCTTGTCTTTTATAATAAAAATAGTGTTGATATAGGGTATTCAGAAACTCTGATATTTGTGATATTTTAAAAAGTGATATATTTTGAAATGACAAAAACGACACAGAAAAAGATTATTCTGACGAATTTTGTACACATACCCCAGAGCATATTTGTTGTGACAATCTTTTTTCTGTGTCTTTGTTGTCCTTACAAAATATATGACTTTTTAAAACATCACAAATATCAGAGTTTCTGAATACCCTAAATATGTATTAAACATGTCAGAAAACATTTTGGAAAATGTTAACTTTTGCCATAAATATGGCTTTCTCGATCCTGGAAATACCCATATGCTTTAAGTGTTAGTTATTTCTTTAAACTTTTAAGGTTTCCAAATGCTGCGTTTACTTTCTTAAAAGTGCCTCTATATGATATTTAAAAAGTACAAGTACATAGATGCTTAAATAAGCCCAAATCAAGTACATGAAACCCATTTAGAAGACAGTCTTATAGGATAGTGTACGGTACGAGTTGAAGCCCTTGTTGTGTGCCCTCAAAATGAATTACACGATGCTCAACTAGTCGAGAAGCAACAACAACAACACCTGACAGCCACTTCAGGTGAGAGGCGGTAATGGCAATGGCAACGACAACGGCAACGTCGCGACGCACAGTGGGGCCAATGCTCATTTTACTTTGCAAAAATCGTAACTTTTAAACCAAATGAGATAATCGCATGATTTAAATGGCATATGATAGATAACTCCTCTGCCTATGAAACAAGTATTCAAGAAAATGCAACGCCCCTTAGATGCTTTAGCCTATGGGCTATCAAAACTATAAAATTTGTGAAAAAAAAAATTGTATGGCACCTAAAAAAATTTGTGTACAATGTTTGATGTTTTTGGTTTTATTTTTAAGGTTTTCATATTTAAAAACTATTCTCAAAAATTAAAAAAAAAAAAAAAAAAAATTATAAAAAAAATAAATTTTTTTTCGCTGCGAATTGTCAGTATTGCATATATGAAACAATCTGACGATATCATATAGCTGCCATAGCAACAATCGGTCGAGCTTGCAATTTATTTAGAGAAATGAATACTGAAGCGTTTTTAAGTTGATGTCCTGCTATCCATTTTAATCCATAAGGGTTTTCGTCTACCGAAATTCAAAAAGATTCCAAATCTAGTTTTCGATTTTGTCGTCAACTTCGGCTTGTTGCACGTTGCACGCTGATTGCTGTTGGTTGTTGTGGCTGCAACAAGAACTTTGCATGAGAAAAGCCATTTGCGCGCCATGGCATCCACTAAAAATCCCAGACAGACACCTGTTATCTCCCACACAGTCCCCTAAAGACCGGAGTTGTTGTCCGACAAAGTTCTTTAGTTGCTTTTCGGCTTCTTTTTTGTTGTGCCTCATTTAATTTTCATGCAATTTAACTGCAATTTGTGTTCTTTTCGCCTACAAGCGAATTATTTGCAATTTCATTTTGTGCATTGCTCAAAGAATAAATTTAGAAGAGAGGGCGTGGCAAGAGGAAGGGGAAGAGATGGCAAATTGTGTTCCACAATAGGCAAGGCCAACAGCAGCGACAAATAAATTAAATAAAATTTGTGCCCGGCCCAGGATTTTATGCCTTTTGGCAATTCGGAAATGAATGATTTATGCCAGGGGTAGGACGCGGTGTGGGCAATGACGAGGGGGTTGGTGTGTACGCGCCCTCAATTTAATTTTTCATTGTACGCCTTGGCTGCCTAATCCTTTTTGCACTAATTTATTTACTTTAGCTGCCTTTTCAGCAAAGAGCATAAATCAAATAAGCAAATAAAAATAAATTTGACCGTTTTCTTAGTCTTGTTATTTCTTTGCTTTGCTTCCTCCTTTAAATTATTCCGGCTTTAAAATTAATTTAATTAAAAAGTAGCGCAAAAATGCCGACAAATTCATTTAAGTCAAAGTCGGCCAACTTTTTCCTTTTCTTTGCCAGGGCATTGGTAATAAAGTCACTGTCTTGATAGGGGGCATTTGGGAGAGAAACGACAAAAGAAAAAAAATATTGAAGTCTTGCAGAAAGTCAGCGAAATGGAAACGGAAACTTTTGAACTTGGAAATTGGAACTTGGCCCTGCGCGTATGCAACAGGAATTTGCATTTAGCGAAAGTCCAACGCCATCAGCGATTACTTACAACCTCTCACCCCATTTGCACCTACCACAGAAGTCTTAAAAAATGCCCAACCATTAATTTGAAAACTACAAAAAAGCCAATTCGATGAGCTCGTGAACTCTGACCCGAATCGAGAAATTTTACCTAAACTCCTAGGATCCAACCGGCGCACAAGTAACAAATGCGGAGGTCAGCATAACAATGATCGGTGGCATTTAAATACCCTGTAATTTATCAACTTAATACAAAAATGAATTCAATAATTAAATAAAACTCATAAATTTGAATGTGAAAGAATAGATATTTAGTTTTAATAATGAAAACGTGGTAATGTCAATGATCCAGTTTGGCTTCACATTGTTTAAAATATTTAATTAAAGTATTGTATTATTTCTTTGCTTATTAAGATTTAAATCCGTAGCCATAGTTAAAGTATATGAATAAATGAAAAGATCTCTGAACTTTATTTTTACTTCTGGTTTTTAATCAATTTAAAAATAAAAAACAATTTTTACAAAAACATATCTAAGCCCAAATTTTTATTTTTAAAATGAAATTAACGACGTTTGCTTAGTAAAGCAATGCAGTGATTTTTTTAAACTGTTCAGCAAAAACAATACAAAACATATTTAACATACATAAATTCTTTAATTGGAAAACAAAAGATTCACATTTGTAATATGAACAATGTTCATATACAAAACTACATAATTTGTTTGAAAAGTGATGGTTACGACTTTTCATTATTACTTCATGCAACTATGCAACCAAAAAAAGCCTAATTAATTCCGTTGATTAAGTAATAAAAAAATAGGTTTCTTTCTGGCAATTGAATGGAATAAAATTTAACACAATAATAAAATGTAAGTAAAAACTAGCGTAAAAGCAAGCAACAATAATAATATCTGCATACATTTATAGTTCCATGAACAATTACATTATGCCTCGGTTGAGGTTTTCCTCGCATTATTTTGACTCATTTATTTGGTGCACAGTGACAATAAAGTGACATCTATGAGAAACGAAACCAGATTCGGGGTTGATAGAGATTTTTAGAGCACGCATGAATATTTATTATTATGATGAAGCGACTCCCATCAAATTATGACTACGTCTCAGATAACCATGAATTATATTGAATATTAAGCAATACGCCTTTTGTGAACTCCAAATAGAGGGAGTTTAAAGCAAATGTCAAACGTAAATCCTGGTCAACCTATTGAACCACAAAAGAGGGACTGAAAAGTGCCTGGTTTGTAATGGATTCCACACATTTGCGCCACATTTAAGCACATTATATGAACGCCAAACACAACTTGGCAAATAGTTTATACGCACATACGTAGTCCTAAAATACACACACACGGGAACACATTAACACTCACTCCCACAACATATGTACAGCTGAGTTGTGTAGACATGTGAAATGTTCTGAAAATACCCAAACAAATTTGAAGCTCATTATCATGCACATTTCAATATCAATTTCCGCACATATCGCACTTGCGGTGAAGACATGAAAAATCCTTACAAATGTCCTACATTGAACTTTGAGACAGCCAAGCAAGAATTCATTTTAAATGGGAAAACTGTTTATGTATGTACGTGCATTAGAGTGGCTCAATTTTTTCGATTTCAAGCGGTTGTCCAAATCGTAATCCACGACGAATTCTAAGAGGATTTGCCAAGGAAATCATGGGTCTAAAGCAGGGATTAAAACATTAACCGAAACCGTAACCTTTAATCGATTAAAACCGATTTAAACTTAAAGCCGTAACTGAAACTGAAATAACCGATTAATAACCGTTTCATTTACTATATAAGGGTTAATTTCGGGTTTTCATTTACATTAAAAAAAATTTTTTTTCACATTGATTTTGATTTCACTTACGTTTTTGTTTATGATATTCAAGATCGAAACCGATATTCGTTTCGGTTTTAGTTTCTAGTCTAAAGTCAAAATCGATTTTCCGATTTTTAACGAGAATTGATGATAAGTTTTGGCTTTTCATACGATTTCACATGTTTCGTTACTCTGGCAAATCTTCTTAGAATTAGTCGTAGATTACGATCTTGACAACCGCTTGAAATTTAAAAAAATTTATTTTTGCTCCATACAAATTGACCCACTCTAATGTGCGCACATGTGTGTGTGAGTGTGTGTACCTGTGTGCGTCAGTGCGTGATTGTGTGTGTCGGGAAATTGGATGCTGTCAGCTGGTTTAAGCCTTTTCTGCCATGTGTGCTTGTCTCTCCGGTCAAGTTCCGGCTTTGATGTGAAAGACAAAAACAATATTTGCATAATTCACAGCGAAGGTCCACAAAGTACTGATTGCTTTCCCTTCTGTCAACCCCGACACCAGAACACCCAAAAACCCAAACATTCAAATATTATGAGATTCCTAACGCCACTGAGTTTTGGCACACAATTTGGCCAACAAATTATCTACCTAATAGCCGTATGAGATTCCATTCAAGTATGAACACTATAGTCGGGATCCTGACTGTAAGATACCCAATACTCACTTTAAATATATTTGGTCTATATAAAAACTACTCCATACATTTGTTTTGCTTTGACACAATTACCCAAGTATATTTTTATTTTGGTGTTCGAATGTGAAAAATATGCGTACATTCTGCATCAATAACACAAGGGAGCCTTTTTCAAAAAGTCAAAAAAGTAGACTTTCACAAAATTTTAAAAGATTTTAATGGTTGCTTAATGGGTTAAGGGAAAGTTTTGTATCATTCAAAAGGAATTTAAATGACCAAGCTCAAATTATGAGAAGATTTAACTTTAATTTTGTCAAAATATTTATGCTATCGACTGTATTTTTAAACATTTTACATTTATGTTACATGTTAATTCATATAGTATGCAAAATTCGCTAATTTATGTGCAAATACATGCCTTTCATTATGTTGTTATTTTCTTTTTAGACTTCCAACGCCCACAAATGATTTACCGCTGAATTGATTTACAGGAATATTAAATATATTACTCTGTCTGCAATATATTTGTTAATAAAAAAAATGTCTGTAATTTTTGCAAAATATATATCCCTGGAATATCCGCCCTCCACACAGCTGCTAAATAAAATGACAAATCTTTGTTGAAATGAAGTTTTGTGTATTTTTTAAACCAATGGTTCATATTAAGTAAACATTAGTGATACGAAAAAAAATATTGTGAAATACTTTGAGTTTTAGTTTCTTCTTTTAGTTTGTATAGTGATACTCGCCTCCAAGGACGCCAGCCACAGCATGACGGCAAGTTATCCAAGTAGCGATAATTAGAGCCCATAAAAGGCAAACCAATATTATTTGAGTTATAGTTGGTGTTGCGGGTGTATGTGTGTGTGAGTAAATATATGTGTTGTTTAAGTTAGCCTGGTTAATTTTAAGTGACTCATAAACGCTACACCAGATAATCAGGGACTAGCCCTTAAGACTGGTCATTCCCGCACGCATCACTTCGTCGACGAGCAGCAAATTGCTGGCAATGATGGAGCAGGAATTAAGGATCTGCTTTTTGACGATGTAGTTGTCGTAGACTCCCAAATCGGTCGGCTTCATGGGCTCTCCAGTCGCCAGATCAAGACCCACCAATTCGGGGCTCAGTCTATCCTCGACAGTTAACTTGACAATAGTGTCCTGGGCATCGTAGCCGCTGTTAATGGCCAGCGTCTTGGGAATAACAAGCAGGGCATCGGCAAATGCCTGCACGGCCAGTCGAGCCTTGCCCTTGACCGTATCCTTGTACTGGGTTAGTTCGTTGTAGGCGCGAACCTCAAAGGCTCCCGCACCGGGCACCAGAGCCTTGTCGCCAATGGTATTGTTAATCGCCCGCAGACCGTCACGAATGGCGTCCTTGATTTGAGTGATTGTGTGCTTGTTCGGTCCCTTAATCAAAATCGTTACCGACAGCGGATTCTTGCAGTCCTCAACGAATGTGTACTTGTTTTCACCAAGCACATGCTCGTAGACAGAACCAGCATAACCCAGATGCTCTTCCTGCAGATCATCAAATGAGTTCATGGCAGTGCCACCGCAGGCCAAAGCCAGACGCTCCATGTTGCGGCGCTTAGCACGACGCAGCGCCAGGATGCCCTCCTTAGCCAGAGCGTCCAAGGAGATGGGGTCAATGCCCTTCTGATTGATAAGCACAAAGGTCTTATCGGTGCCATCGCAGACAGCACGCTTCAGCTCAATAACCTTCTTGACGCGTTGGTCAATGAAGTCACGCTCGGCGCGAACAAACGCCTCGCGTTCAGTGGCCGTCTTATAGAAGAATCCAGAGTTCACTTCAGCTTTCTCGTACTCCAGCGAAACGTTAGCAGTGAGAATGTATGCCTTCTCCAGGCGCTTGGGCATATCAGGATGGCGAGCGCCATGGTCCAAGACCAAACCACGCACCAGTTGCGTATCTGTGTCGGTCTTATGTTGCATCTCCATCAATTCGACCATGTGGAGATCGATAGGCTGTTGCTTCTCGTTGGCAATAGTTAACACAGCATCAACGCAAACCTCTGTCAGCAGATCGGCCAGCTGAGGATGAACTTTCGTCTTCAAGCTTGTGTTGGCAATTTCCATTAGATTCTTTTTGTTGATCTCGACGGGCACCTTGACCTTGTCCAGCACTTCCAGAGCCTTGTCGCGTGCCTTTTCAAAGCCCTCAGTCATGATGCGTGGATGCAATCCCTCTGACAAATAGATGTCGGCCTGTTTGAGCAGCTCCCCAATCAGCATAACAGTTGTAGTGGTGCCATCGCCTGTTGAATCATCTTGGGCAGTACTGGCACGTGCAATCATGGAGGCGGTAGGATGCTGAATTTGCATGTCATGCAGCAGTACGTTGCCATCCTTGGTGATTTTGATGTCGCCGGCTCCGGAGACCAACCTGGAAAATGCCAAAAAGCATCCAAACAAATTAAATTACTTTCAGGACTCTGATGCTCGATATATCAACAAACATTATCGATACATCGATTGCAAACAACAAAAACTACAGCGAACGTTCGAGAATGCACACAAGACTTGCTCATACTCCATCTCTGTCTACATGAATGTACATATGCATTGTACATATGTGTGTTTGCATGTGTGACAGCGCGTGAGGCATAGGCCCAAAAAAAAAAAACAAATAAAATCAGCTATGCACCCCGGCAGACAAACTGTTTCCTTATTCGTGTCAATAATATCATTAAAAGGGTACTTTCATTAAGCATATACTTTTTAAACACAAATCTAAATTCATTTTTCTCATGTTTTTTGGGTGAATGGGATATTGCTATCTCAGTCCCCCGATGACGCATGCCGCTATTCACTATTGAGCGAGTGGTTTTAACCTCACTTGATGGCGATGCCGCAGCTGTCGCAAATTGTTTATTAACTTTGATGATTTAATTACTTGTGTTCAATAAAACTTGACAATCTGTGCGAATTATGCTTAAAACGCATACTTAAACAGAAATACTTACATTTTTACCGTTCCTTTGGGTCCCAAATTGGTGCGCATCACATCCTGCAAACCTTTAGCAGCGCTGATATTAATCGCCAACGCCTGTGCGGCCCGGGCAAATTCGGCCTTTGGGTTCAATAAGCTAATCGAAGCCATTTCTGTGTTTCACGTTTTAACAAATATTAAATAGCAAAAATTAAATGCAAACTGCAAGACACACGCCGACTTGCCAGAAGAGAATCACAATGTAATCGATTGTATCGTGTGAATCGCTAGTACCAACGATATGCTGACGATTTTTTTAAGCAATCGATTGTGCTCATTAGCTTGCACAATCGATATTAAGGATGGTATGCTGACCACGCAAAATGTATTTGACTTAAATTGACATACTCGCCATAGATCATTAGAGTTAATGTTGAAATACAAAACTTAAAACAAAAAAAGCAGCCTATCAAATAAGAACTGTATTGCTCTAAAATAATTTTAATGAATAATTTTCAGGTAAACTATCGATATTACTGATGTCATCTTTAAGCTGTCGAGATTATCGAGTGGGCAGTATCTAACAAAAACATGTTTGCATATCTTGTCCGAAAATTCTGTAATTACATTAAATATTAAAACTCTTAAATACGTACTATGTAATTAATATTAAATGAATAAAGGTGTTGGTGAATTGCATGCTATTGTAGGTTACAAGGACTGCAATTCAACCAATAATAGTGTTTATAAGATGTCCCATTAGCATGTTTTCAATACAAAAAAAATCTATTTAAATATTTGTTGAAATCTATTTTTTGTTGTCAGTTGGTGCGTTGATATATCATTAAGGCTTCGATAACGATAACGATAAGCAAACATATACATAGCACGCATCACTAAACGAAACTAATTCGGCTACAATTTTTTTTATTGAAAGGAAAAATATAATTAAAACTAAATCAGTGCTGTGTTCCCTGATAGCCAGCGTGCAACGGGACGCTTTAAAAAAGAGAACAAACATTTTAAGGAGAAACAAACAATCTGGCGTGGGGTACAATGAGTGTGTTGGCATATCCACGTACAAATGATGAGGAAATTTTTCGTCAGTGCACAAAGGATTGTGGCGTTGTGACGGCCACCGAGGACTTTCAGTATTTTGCCTTGCGTTGCATATTCTGCAGCGAGAAATTTCTGTACTTCGATGCATTCATTGGTCACATGCAGACAGTGCATCTGGAGGATGCACAGCGCAGCATGGAAGGCACAGGCTCCGGCTCAGGCAGCCACATGGGCTTCAGTATGGGCCTGGGCTTGGGCCAGCCCATGTCAATAGGCCTGAACGATGGTGACGATGGAGGAGCGCGCCATAGTTATGGCAATGGGGGCATTCAACAATTTGATGAGATCGAAGACTTGACCGATGCTGACACTGCACTGCTAGAGCCCCAAATGGTCATCAAACAAGAGCTGCAAGAATTGGACAGCAGTGATAACGACGATGAAGACGAGAATCTAGCAGTGCCCGATGACAATGACAATGGCAACGACGTTGAGGACGAAAGCGAGGCTATACTTCCCGAAAGTGACCTGCCCAGAGCGAGCAGTAGGTCACACATGAAATTGGCGGGGCCACTGCCATATCTTGCCAGGCATAGTCTGTCCACATTAGACGTTAAGAATGAACCGTTAACGGCGGATGGTGACGACTCATTAGACGATTATGTGGACGGCGATCAAAGTTATATGGATGACAATTCTGGCGAGTATCCAGACTACAATCCCAGCAGCTATAACACTCACGGAAACAGCGCTACTGCCGGCGAATCCGATTTTCTCAGTTATGACGAAATGGTCGAGGAATCTCTACTTGGCGTACGTTGCTTTGCTGACTGAGAATGCACACAATAATCATTATAATAACTAATGCATTTCATTTTCTCTGCAGCGCGATCGGGAGCTTACAATGCACATAAAGGACCGCAAAATGATCCAATTCCTGATACACTCGTACAAGCGCAATCCATTTCTGTGGGATCACAGTCATGCCCAGTTCCGGGATCGAGTGAAGCGCGCACGCTTTCTCGATTGGATAGTGCTGGAGTTCAAGAACCGTTTCAACATCTCACTGGCCAAGGATGCCATCACCCGTAAATGGGACAATCTGCGCACCGTCTACAAACGCGAATGCAATCGCATGGCTCTCGAAAAGACAAACATCAGCACGCTGTGGTACTTCAAGGAGTTGCACTTTCTCAACGAGCTCTATAGCTATAATTCAAAAATGTCCGATGCCGTTGTCAAGGTGAGTGTGCACACATGCAATTCAATGCCAGCCCAGACTGTGCAGGTACTAGGTACTGCCACCGGATATACTAAACAAAAGTATAAATCAGCGGTGGGCATGCAATGGCTCCGGGAGCCAGCGGCTGCTAACAAATTCAGATTTCGTGCCCACTGCTGGTATAAGCAATAGCAACCAATGTACATACAATTATATATGGGCTAATCCTGAGTTACGGATATTACATTGGCACGCAAATTAGCATATTTAAACTAATGCAGCTCCTGTTCAGATTGGTGAATTGTAATGAAATTTACCAGAAAATGCATTTCATTGGAAGTACTCTTAAACCTGTTTTAAGATACTGTTTTTGAAAAAAAAAGGCTTGCTGAAAGTTCCGTTGCGGCCGTTACAAGGAATGGAAGTCGATTTGTGGTTAACCTGCATTTGCACATCAATTAGCTAATTTTGCATAATATATAAATTAAGTGGAATATATGACCATATGAATCCATCATCAACAATAAAGATAAGTAGTGTAAAATCTTAGTAATTGTCTGTTGCGGACGTTACACTTCTTACACACACACTTTATTTTCAAAATATTAAAATATATTAAATATCTTTTCGATACAGCTTTTATCTTAAATAAATGAAAATGAAACAAAGATGAGCTAAGCGCCTAAAACTCAGACGACCGCTTTGTCCACTTTTGTGGCCATTGAAAATACCATTTTTTTTACAAGACTTATTGAAATTAAGAGGCAAAACGAGGAATTAATTGATTAGGCTCGGCCATGAACAACAAACCACCGTAAAACCATTTTGATTTTGTAATTTGTAATCGTCCCCAAAAGGAATATTTATTCTTGATTCTGTTTCTAGTCTCAGTTTTAAAGCTATCTGGATATCGCTCATTAACTTCAAGACTGTCAGAACACAAGAGACACCATTTTAGAGTGATGCAGAAATATTTATAAAATGTTGCTCTATATTGTACAAAAATGCTTATTTATCTATTAATTTTAAATTAATATTTAAAAAGCAATATTTAAAAATATAAATTATAAAATAAATTAAAGTTCAAAAGAGAGAAAACATATTGTATTTTGTATTGTATTGCATTAAATAATAAGCGTTAGCTTGTAGCACTGAGAATCAAAATAAAATTATAACTATTTAAATGAAAATGCTCTGGGCTATCTAAAATGTAAAATAAGAAGATTGGCCCAACATTTGTTGAGTGGATTGAGAAAAACCCAATCAGACCAGATCATATCTGGTATACTTTTCGTGTCAATCATTTTGATTTGGTATACACAATTTTGTTGTTTCATAAGATTTTCCAACCGAACTCTCTGGTTATTTATTTGGTATTGTACGTTCTGGCTAAACTTGGTTAAAAGCGGCCTACTATAACATAAAATTGTCATAGGAACGGTCATGCGAAAATTGAATACAGGGCTCTGAAATGGTATCAAATATTTGGCCTGCCGAAGATAACTTTCCGCTTACATTTTACTGCACCATTAATTGAGACCTTACAGCAGCGGACAAAGAAATCCGGATACAGCAAAAGAGCGATTTTCTTTTTAGTTTTAATGGTGCAAAACTTTGCTTAACCCATTAAGTAGCCGTTGGGAGCAAACAAAAAATTTTTAAATGCAAAAAAAAAATTTTTATAAAAATCTCTTTGCTAGTATTCTTTTATAATTTTTTTAAAAACAGCTAAAAATTCACTTTTTCTTCATTTCTTTGTCCGCTACAGTATATTACAATCTTGAGTTAAGTTAGTTACAATCTTAATGAAAAAAATTAAAAAAATTTGAAATAATTTATTTTTGTTTAATTGAACCAAGGTTTGAACCAAAACCTTGTGTTCAGAAATTCTTGAAGTCTGTTAGAGAATCGAAATAAATGTTATTTTTAATTGTGAAGGTTTTGCAGCAATGGTTTAAGTGTAGTCAATATAATAAAGTCTTAGATGGTATTAATTATAACAATCTTTGGTTTATTGCTAATGAGTGTTATTTGCTTCGCAGGAAACATCGTACAGACGACGTTTTTCAGCCATATGGAACGATACATCCACCGCTAAACTGTTGGTCATGGTTAAGCGCTATCAGTGCTTTTATAACCGCTTTGATCCAGATTATCGCAGTAAGGAGCGTCGCGGCGAGGGACTGCAACAGATGGCCATGGAACTCCAACAACTTATCGATGTGACCACTATACAAATTTCAAAGCGTATCTCACAGCTGCGTTTCGATTACTCCAAGCAGAAGATGGAGCGCTTGAATGCTGAGCGCATGGGACGCAAATTTATACCCAATTACATATACTACGATCAGATGAGCTTTATGGATGATGATATACCACCGTTTAAGTGCGAGCATTGCGCAGAAATTGTTCAGACGCTGCGTGAACTAGACCTGCACATGCTGAGCCATCAGCCGAGCCTTGGTGGTGGTTACTACTGTAACGTCTGCAGCATACAGTTCAACAACGCGGATGAATTTGAAAATCACAAGCAGCTTCATTTGGGCGCTGGCAATGAGGTTAAGTTTAATTGCGAACTGTGCACGGCCAGTTTTCGCGAGAAGTCCAACTATGATGAGCATTTACGCCGTCACAATGATGAGCTGTTCCTGCCCACGCTGGCGTTAAATCACAGCATACTCGACAGTGCTGGCTGCGATGCAGATGCTGCCGATGCGGACACTTCAGCAGTTAGTGGCAGTGGTAATGCCGTTGGCGGTGACAATGATGATGAAATGTTCGCACCGGATGGATCAAAACCATTTGCCTGCGAGGTGTGCCATCGCACGTTCGCATCGCCGGGTCACCTCAATGCGCATCGGGTCGTGCATCAAGATGAGCGCGAACGATGCTACAAATGCGACTATCCGCAGTGTAGCAAATCGTTTGTTTCACGGCACAGCCTCTTTGATCATTTGAAGCAACACTACAGCAACGAGGAGTTCAAGTGCGATATATGTGGCAAGAGCTTCAAGTCCACCAAGAATCTACAGAACCACAAACAGATCCACGACAAGGTCAAGCGCTACGTTTGCCAAATATGCGGCTCGGCATTTGCCCAAGCCGCTGGCCTCTACCTGCACAAGCGTCGTCACAATCGCCCCAATGGCAGCACAGGCGCCGTTGGCGGTCGCTCCGGACGCACCACCCTGTGAGCGATCAAGAAAAGATCGTATGCACGATCATCGCGTTAAAATGGAAAGATGTTCAAATCACAGTTTTAAGTTATTGCTGCAATGTCCTCCAATGCCAATTTACGGCAGCTATTTTAAAACCCAATTATGTTTTTATATTTTAATATTTTATAATGTATTATTTATATTAGGTTTTTTTTTTACAAAACATTTTGCACTTCTTTTTTACGGAGCGCTGTTCGCACTTGTACTTAAGCTTAAAAGTATTTTACAAATTGTCCGTAACTAAGCCAAGAACTTTAATAGATATAAAAACAAAGCATGATGAAACAGTTAATTTACTTAAACATACATATATATCTAATTATATCTGATGTATGAAAAATATCTGCCGTCTTGCTCGCACAGAAGCTGAACAGCTAATTTTTGGTGGCAATGTCAACAAAATTCATGTAAGAAAATCAAAAAAAAAAAAGGAGAAAAACAATGAAAAGCATTATTTAACAAGTTAACTTTATAAGTTGGCAAACTCGAAGTTAGGTGTCGATTGAACAACTAAATACCAACAAAAACATCAATTCGAAATGGTATTAATTTTGTCATGTAAAATATATATAGTACATATATTCAATACGAACGATATTTAAGACATTCCCCCAAAATGCGCATCGTGGTAACTAAATAAGTATCATTGACGAGGCAATGAGGCAAACACATTCCACATTAGTTAAATGATTAATAAGTGTCAAAACAAGTATTTCTTAAAGTATTTTCCATGTACAACTACATACATTGTATGCATAACAATTATATTTATTAAAATGCGTGTGCGAAGGGCCATTTAACTGAATCAACAACAACTGCAACATAAAAATAACAGTTACTAAGCTCAGCGCCTTGAAATTAATAATATTTAAATATATTACATACATACATCAATCTAGTTTTAGTTAACATAAACGACTGAATCTGAAAAATACATTTACATACATTCATAAATGTAACAAACGAGATAAAAGGAAATCGTTCCTCCCCTTCCAGACTTATTAAACAAATTACTTATGTAGCAGCTATATACATATATTATTTTCAATTTATTATGTAAACTAATGTTCGATAACAGTCCACTTCCGACACTTTTTGTAATGTCGAAAGGTTAATTCATGCAACAAATCTCATAACAATTGCTCATTCGTATCGAATCGTTTTTGACTGCAACGTTTTCAAAAAGAATTCCGGAATTTCTTCCTTCACTTTCGTAATCCTTTTTGCAAGTCAATGAGAGTACATACACATCGTCATAAACACATAATATATTTAATATTTTGTAAATATTTTTTTTATGTGCATTTGACATACATCATGTTGTACATAGTATGTATATGCACTCGATTGCACCTGCTGATCAAAACGATAAACACTAAAGAGAGTAAACATACACATACATGCATACAACATACAATTATAAATACAAGTATATACAATTAACAATTATGTATTCTTTTATAAGCAAACAAATTCACCTTAGACGATAAGTTCATTTAGCACAATTGACAAAAAAACAAGCTACAGCAAGATAATCGAATTAATGCAGCAGCTCTACAAGTAGAATAAGAAATTTGATTCAATTTGCTTACTCATATGCTTTAAGGACTATGTATGTATATGATATGATAGGAAACTTGCGTATATCGTCTTCAACAACTCTTATTTTCAATAACAACAATTGTGAAATAGTTAACAGCAGCTGTAAGAAATTTGTAAGCGAATTATCAAGAGGCCGTAACAAAGTGCGCTTCCGTAAGTTATAAAACCCTATAAATAATTAAAAAAATAAAAAAAATTGCTTACATAAATTAAAATAAGAAGAAAAAAAATTGCAATATAAAAAACAAAACAAACGCGCACAGAGATTATCACTAGAGCCAACCTCTACCACATGTAAATTTCAATAAAATACAATTACAATTTTATTTATTTAGACTGTGTTATGTCTCATATCTTTGAACTATTTTCCAATTTATTTATTGACCATATGTTCTCTCCAATATGATTGTATGTAATCCAATGAAGTATCATTCTCTTACATTATATTCATAGATAAAGCTAAGTTCAACTGTATTACAAACATATAAAATGCACCTTGTAATTAGATTGTTTAACCGTCAAACATTTCAAGTATTCAAGTACGAAATTTGTTAGCTGTAGTCACTTAATGTAAGAATGTACTTGAGATTTGGTTCAACAAGTTGGTAACCAACTAGAAATAAATATAAACATATTTTGAATACATACCGCATATAAAATAATTTAACAAGAAGAAACCTATGCAGAGCCCCGCATTTTTTGATCTTTGCATTAGTTCGTTATCTTATTCTAACAAAATTTAGTCTAGATATATAAGGCATTACAAAATAGACAATCTTCGAGATTGCTTGCAATATCTTAAGAAAAAGTTAAAAGAATTATCTATTCCAAGTTTTATCAAGATCTTATAAAAAAAAAACTCTTTACGAGGTAAAAGTCTAGTGACGAAAGCATTTTTATGCCCCAAAATTTCTGATATCCAATTTTGTGACGAATAATATTAAGTTTTACATATAAATTATTTTAAAAAAAATTTTGGCACTCGGCACATTGCGCTAAAATGTCTCAATTCTTCATACCAAATAAAGCTCACTGTTTTGCGCAGTGCCGAATGCAAAAATTTTTTTTAAAGTAATTTATATGTCAAACTTAATGTTATTCGTCACAAAATTGGATATCAGAAATTTTGAGGCATATAACTGTTTTCGTCACTAGACTTTTACCTCGTAAAGAGGTTTTTTTTATAAGATATCAGAAATTTTTGAATAAGACATCAGAAATTTTAAAATTTAATTTTTTTTTGGACAGTATATCTTTATCAACTTTGTTTATTTTTTTACAAGCTGAAACAAACTGTCTGGCAACACTGGTTCCCTTTACAAACACACAATAGCTATCAGCACTCTAAAACTCTGGCTGCTATGACACTTGTGGCTGCTGTCCTATTCCAATTCTTAGTAAAATGTATATATCCAATTAACAGGTAATATCGACTAATTTTCGGCTAAATCATGAATAGTAACCCTAAATATATATCAATATTACTGTAATTGCAATTATAATATGTTTTATCTGCCGCAAAAGAATTCACCACTTGCACGCAGTATATCTCCGCATGACGCTGCAAGCAGTGTGCATACTAGACATTTACGCCGCCGCGCCACGCCGCCGCCGATTTTTTGGGTTTCTGACGCGCCGCCGCCGAACCACGAAAATATCGGCGCGGCGGCGGCGGCATACGGCGTCCTTACATTTAATACAACTTAAAAAATAAAAAAAAAATTTTTTTTTCATATTTCGTATGAAGTGGCAATATTGTTGATAAAAAATTACTGTTATTTTTTTTTAAATCATTGCTTTATCTAATAATTTAAGGAAGAAGAAATGAAAACACTTACAATTGATTTAAAAGTACAAAAAAATGTCTATGAAAGATGACTGTATTGATTTTAAATCTTTTTTTTTATTAAATACTTAGACAAAATTTAAAGAGCCATTTTTTTTTTAATTTAGAAAGAAAAATTTTGTTTTTTTAACTCCATACGCCGCCGCCGCCGGCTCTCCCTGCCGGCTGAGCCGCCGCCGCCGGGTATTTTTGGCCTGTACGCCGCCGCCGAAGCTTACACAATCGGCGTAAAACTCTAGTGCATACTGCATATGTACATACATGCAGAAGTGTAAAGGTAAAAGGTATATTCAGTTAACAGGTAATATCTTGCCCAAACGAATTTTGAGAGATATGTTTTATATGTCAAAAAACGCGGAATTGAATTGTCTACAACATATAATATATTAAAAAGTGATTTAAAGCACAGATTTTTCTTAAATCGAAAAAAAGTGTAAAAAAAACCTTATTTCACCTGCTCTTTACCTGTGCTCTTTATCAAAAAAGCTATTACAGCTATGCTAAGCCCTTCAAAATACCTTTCCAACGATATATAGACCACATCTGTTGCTTCTATAGTTTGGATGCTAGAGGGGTTTTAATTTTAGCGGTTTTTAGCGATTTCCCGCTAAACTAGCGTTTTTTCGAAAAAGTCGTAGAACAAACGTTTCTAGATTTTTGATCGGGAACAAGTCCTCATTCAAACTTTTAAGCTAAATCAACGATTTGATACAACAAACAGACAAACAGACTGACTTTTCATCTCGTTTTGAAAAGGGCACCACAAATTTCAAAATTAATTATCTTCTGAACCAGTGATCGGATTTTAATGATCAAGGTGTCATTCGACGCGTATTTTTATGAGAAATATTAAAAAATTAATTAATGTTGACCAAAAGGCTCCAGCGGCCCCATTAGCTCCAATCATTTAAATTTTGCCCCTCCCACTTACACCTGTTTATCTCACAAACCAGGTGAGTTTCCAAAAGTCTTAGTATGCACATTTGTAAGTAAAATTAATACCTTTCGATCGGTACATAACTCGACCCGATCGGACAGTCATAGCAAATTTTCCATTCTTCCTGTGTATATATGCTAGTCGCCTTCGCACCCTTCGTGCTGCTTTCGTCACTAGCGCGGACTGCCGTCCGCAGTGATAGCTAGAAAACTGTGAAAATGGTTTATATGGAAAGAGACGTGCAGAACCAAATCGACGGAGATTGTCGACCTGATCAGGAATATGCTGTATACATATACATATATGTGTTACATATTTCTGTAAAAGTTAAAATACCTTCAGCAAGAGTAAAGTGTCCATTGACGCAGAACAAGCATTTCTTATCAGCAGCCGTTTACCGATTAATAAGTCGGAAAGTCGAGCCGTATTACTAATACCAAATGATAGACCCCTGTGAATTTTGGTGTTCTCATTTGCCGATTCTCATTCATTCGCATACGAGATAAATTCTAAAGTCTTCAGTAATTCAATATGCTCCAAACAGGACTAAGACTTAAAGTTTTTACTTACGGCATTGTTGCTTTAAAGTTTGTTTGAAAAAAAAAAAACTCTTTTTGACTGGAGGAACGATGCAAAAAAGTTGAAAAATTAATTTTAAAAAAGCCATAAAAAAGCTATTTTTTTAATTCATCAATTCCTGTATTTTCTAACGAGAGGGGAAAAGTAAGCGCACAAAATCAGTTGCTTAGAATAATTTCACCGATGTTGTCCTCAATCTCCTGATTTTCATTATCAGATAATAATCCCGTCCCTATCATCATTACGAATTTATTGGGAGGCTTATATATAAATATGTACAGTGAACCACTTGCAATTGCAAAAAAGGCACTTTTTGCGTGAAAAATAGGAAAAAGGGGTTAAAATAGTCATTTTTAGGATTTTCAAAAAATTATAAAAAATACTAGCAAAAATATTTTCGAAAATTTTTTTTTGCAGTCACTCTTAGAATTCTTCGAAGAATATTTTTGCATCAAAATATTTTTTTTAAAAAATCGACGAAAAAAGTTAAAAAATCGACTTTTTTTTAATTCAAAATTTTTCATGAGTATTTAATGAGTTAAAGAAATTTTTGTATCATTCGAACGGAGTTTAAGTGAATAAAAGATTAATATAAAAAAACCGCGTTAAAACATCTTTCTTATACCCACAATTGACAAATTTATGGTGTATGAAGACATTAGTGGTTCACTGTATGTGTATCAGCACAATTTATAATTCATTATAAAATATATTATTTTTATTTTAAGTACCTTATATAAAGTACACTGTTTAGTGTAAAAGTATTGTTATTCTTAAAATCCTTATAGGAATTAATTTCAATCAAAAATTTTGTAATGCTGTCAATATTTTGCAACTTCACAAGATGAATTTTTAAATATTGGGTTTTAATTTTACCTATATTTGGACATTTACAAAAAAAATTTGAAAAGAAAACATTTCCAATTTTTGTTTTTTTCTATTTCTAAAAAATTTCTAAAAAGCCACTTTTTGTATGGAAATGAGGAACAGTGGTTAAAATTGTAATTTTTACCAATTTTCAAAAAAATCATAAAAAATACTAGGGAAGAGATTTATGAAAATTTTCTGCAGGTACTCTTGGAATTGTTTGAAGAATATTTCTGCATCATTTTTTTTTTTAAATCGAGGTAAAGGGTTGAAAATCGATTTTTTTTTTTTAAATTCAAAATTCAAAGTACTTAATGGGTTAAAGAAATTAATTGTACGCAAATTTGACAAATTTAACGTGTATGAAGACTTTAGTGGTTCACTGTTTAATGGTTTATGTTTAAAAAAAAATTAAATATTAAAATTCTTGCTAACCATCTAAAAACTGCAAAAAGTTTAATCGTTTAGTGTGTTTTTAGGCTACGATTCACAAGAGTACGTCAATTAAAAAGCGACGCAAGTTGATATTATTCATTTGCGTCTGTCGCCTGGTAATTAACAAATCTAAATATTATTATTACCGGACTTTGAATATGTTTTGGCAACATTTTGATTAGCGGAAAGAACCCCGATATTCCACTATCCCACTCACCGTGACGCGTTGGTTTTCAACGGCTTTCTACCTGAAAAAAAACTCGTCAACTCAAGAGATAGAGGAAAAAACTACGTAGAACAATTTATAATATGTATGTTTCTATGTACATATGTACAATATGACAGCGCACCTAGATACGAGAGTGTATAAAAAAAAGCGGATAGAATACGGCAATGTGACTGGCGCGTGCTCGTTTAGTATTTATGTAGATATCTGTATTTGTACATAAAGCTCTATCAATGTCTGTGCGCTCTTCAGGTTATTTTTAGCGATACCAATGAATTTCAAATTTTGGGTAAACACATTAATCAGAATTCGGGCAGGCAGCCCGACAGACCGATCGACCGACCAATTGACCACATCATAATAAAGAGATAAGATTGCATTAAATAAAATTCCGAATGTTGTTCGATTTGCTTTTTAATTTGTTGTTACTCATGGCAGATTTGGCCGGCGACATCTTAACGTTTAACAATTTCTATTTAGCCGACGGCTCTCATATTTATAGTATGTAGTATACAAAATAAATCAAAACAAAACAAAAGTTAAGAGTTTTTGACTGATCCGATCCCATCCGATTCGATTCGATTCAATCCGATCGATCCGATCCGAGTGCTGACTGTCCTGACTGCTGACTAGAACTAAATAAGTTGCCCGTGCTCGTTCACTTTGATGATCCGGACGCGCTCGTGCCGCTTTGCAAGGACTTCCTCGATGTTGATGCTTCTGCTGTCGCTGCTGTCGCCATTGGCAAACAAGCCGAGGTTGTCTTTGATCAGATGATCGACGGCACAGCCATCGCATTGCAGTATAACCACACCACTGTAGTATGCCTCCTCGCTGATGGTCTTCGTGTTGCGTGTGTTGCACAGCTTGCACAGATACACCAGCTCCATCCGACGTTGCATGCGTCGAAAGCGCTTCAACGTTGTCGGTGATAATGAACCCGTTGGCTTGGCCCCCTTGGTCCCATTGTTGCCACCAATGTCGAACGGCTTGGCCGTAAAACGACAGGCGTCGAGTATGGAGCGCGGTATGGACAGTGGCGCTGTCCGCAGTGAATCCTTCAGCGCTTGATCCGCATCGGTATCTGGTACTGCAGGGACCGCAGCTGGCTGTTGTGTGGCATTGATGATCGCGTTCTGTCCATTCTGGCGGAGGTAGTTTAGGGTACGCGATGTAAAAATATTACGCAATGCATTCATTTTACATCGGCATAATAACGGTGGTGATGGATACGGATTTGCAGACTAGGATTTGCAGTTATTATTCTATACAAACACAGCCGAACTGCACGTGCGAATTATTTAACTGATACTAAAATGTTTACAATTTGACAGAACTACGTTTTGCGTAGCTCACTCCAAGAGAGAGAGAGAGAGAGAACAACTACAACCAGTGTTGCCAGGTGTAGAGCGAGCGCTCTTCGTAAAAATAAGCTAAAATAAGCTAAAAATAAAAAATATGTGCTGAAAATCAAGCTATATCCAAATGCATACAAAATCACTAGGTTTTTAAATCCAAGAAAATTAGTTAACAAATCATCTATTTCATAATTTTCTAATTCACTTAAATATCTATCGATTTTTTGACAACACTAACATATTTTTGTGGCGCAATCCATCTTTGAAATTAAGAACATTATTTAAAAAAAAATTAATTAAAAATACAAACGTTATGCATTATTGAATTAAAAGTTTTTAAGTGCATTGTGTTGCGCAATTTTGCCTTTATAATATTCTTCTGACTGAAAACGCGACATTAAAATATGCTAGATATTTGCAAATTTTATAAGCTATTTCATTTTCAAATATGCTATGATGATATGAAATAAGCTATCCTGGAAACACTGACTACAACAACAGGCCTGCTCTTTCGTCCAGAACAAGCTTAATTAAACGAGTCAGTCGTTCATTCATTTGTAAACCAAACTGAATATCGATTACGATTCTACAATATATTAAACTGATTACCTTGCATCTTATGATCCCAGATTAAATGAGATTTTTTTGAAAATAACTTTATTTTAACAAATTAATTTCATTTATAAATGCTTAAGGACAATTTTTGCATCTCTTCAGATCTAAGTTAGGTAGTTCATCAATGGAACTGAATTCAGATATCGATAATGTACCGATAAGTTGCCAAGTCTGATAAGCTTTTGATTGCCCAACCGGCAACAAGTAAACCAAAAGGAAACAGATGTGTAAATATGTATAATTTGCGGATACTACGCCAATTTCGATGTAGTTGGTTCGCGACAGGATTGACAAATACGCCTCCTCATCGTTTGCTGGCCAGCCAGCATAAACGACGCCCTCAATTGGGTGCAGCGCAGTCGGAGCAACTGGACCAACTGAAGACTGATTACTTTGAGAGAAACTGCGAGTTGAGTAATGAGGATTGGCAGCGTGTGAGGCATACGCTAACCGATACCTACAAATACATCAATGCACACAACGTGGACGCTGTCATATTGGGTATGTGCAACACAGGCAAGCAGCTGCCGGTGGCCAAGAGTTACCTAAGGTACCTGCGCACTCAGGGACTTGAACCAAATGCAGCGACATTGGGCCGCTTACTGCGAGTCTACAATGCAGCCTATCACATACGCGCCCTGAGCGACGAGGAGCAGTCGGAAATTGTACACATCTGTGATGCGCTGCAGGGCAACCACGAAATACTGGATGCCAGTAGCTGTGAGCACCTGATCCATGGACTAGTAGCTACTAGTCACCATTGGCAGCGTGCTGTACGTTTTCTCGAAATGATGAAAGTAACCACTGCACCCAGCACATCCGCTTACAGTGCATTGGCGAGCAAGGCATTTAAGATGGATCAGGCCGAGCTGGCATGGCGACTGCTCGAGGAGATGCTGGAGACGCGCAAGCTGCCCAAATGTGAGGTATACCTGGCGCACTTGGACAGCAGTGAACGAGATGTGAAAACACTTGGTGCGCAGGTGGAGCGACTGCTGCTCTTTTTTGAGCGACACGATATCCAACTAAGCGATAAGGTGGCCCAGCAGCTGATGGCTCTGGCCCAACGACTGCCCAATCAATTGCAGGTGACCTCCACGCATTTGGAGCACATGGGCAAATGCGCCGCCTGTCAACAGCATTTACAGCACGTGGCTATCAGTGATGCACAGTTTGCTGAGTTGCGAGGATCCTTCTTGGACAAGGTGCTCATACGAAAGGATGTGTTCCAGAAGTCCACGCCAGAGGAAGTGGCCCGCTTCAAGAAGTTTGTCGAACAGACGGCGCCCTACGACTGCGTCATCGATGGCCTCAACGTAGCCTACTCAACGGGCACCAACAAGCCGCCACAGCAGTTGGCCAAGCTACTCACCACTGTTGTGCGCTATTTTAGGGATCGACGGAAGCGCGTCCTGGTCCTGGGCCGTCAGCACATGCGCAGCTGGTCCAAGCCGGCAATGCAGTATATACAGAGCAATGCCAGCGTATTTTTGACCAACAATCTGTAAGTATTTTGATCCTTGGCTTGAATCTGAAGTGAATGTTGATTCAACTATTATAGATCGCATGATGATCCATTTCTGCTGTATGCAACGCTACGAAGCGGCCAGGAAACGGACTTCTTCTCAAGAGATCTGATGCGGAGTCATGCCTTTCTGCTGGGCACAGAACTGAAAACCATCTTTCGTCGCTGGCAGCAGGAGCATCAGTATTCGCTTGTCACACAAACTCAAACCGGCCAGATAATTGTCAAGG
Source organism: Drosophila quinaria (assembly GCA_035047525.1). NCBI lineage: Eukaryota > Metazoa > Arthropoda > Insecta > Diptera > Drosophilidae > Drosophila > Drosophila quinaria. The sequence continues at coordinate 11,332,926 of JAWNPO010000455.1, read as the reverse complement.
AGCCTATACGATATCTGCTAAGCGCCCACAAGGTGAACAACGTCTGGCACATACCATGCACCGAGACTTACACGCCGAATCCGACCGACAGGTTCGAAGTGCCCGAGAAGTGGCTATGTCTGAAGATTGCCTAAACTGTGTTCATAGTAGAGGTCTGCATGAATGAGCTAAAACGCAGTTCAAAACATTCATGTCCGATAGGAATTGAAAGAAGTCGAATGCGAAGTCGACTCAGTCTCACAACGTTCAAACGGAGTGACACGAAGTGAATGAGTGAGATTGCTACTTTGTTTTGAGTTAATTCGGGTTTGTTTCGAATTTTAATTTAATTGACATCTTTTCTTTTCTGCATGACAATTTTCTGTTCTTGTTTCCATGTGCGTAATGAACATATGAAAGAAAACAATGAAAAGCAATAAAAAGCTTTTTATGAATTTTATTTGTATTATAACTAAATCAAATTCTTACTATTAATAACAAAGTATTTACTGTAAGTTAGAATGTAAAAGCATTATTTTATTGACATTGTCTGGTTCATCTTGCATCAGAAAAAAACTCGCTCAGAAGCCGCGCTGCTAGCTGAAACACAAAATATTGTGCAGTAATGGAAAAATTTACAGACAATTAAAGTCATTATTCCTTTGCGACCGACCCGGAGAAAAATTAAAACAAAGTGAAAAATTCAGTAAATTGACAATTAAAACTATGAATTATTCAATACTCACTCAATACTGCAAGGAGCTGTCACTTTAGAACTCAAATTCGAACGAATTCAATTTGAAGTGTGCCTCGCACTCACTCAATTCGACAGTGTTCGAATTAATTCATTTGAATTCAAATTTGGAGTGAATTCATGCACACCTCTAGTTCATATTTATTGATTCGACGAGAATACATTGAAACGGAGAAATTCACAAACACGAAAATAATTGAATTTGTACGAGAACCCCCCAGAGTTGTTTGCTAGCTATTCGCAGTCAAGACGGGAACATTTTTGGAATGCATCGTAATTGAATGTGGACAGTCGCTTGCGGCGCTGCTCATTTCGAATCTTCTTCTTGGCGGCGCACATTAGGCGCTCCTTAATGTAGTTGTCCATTTTAAAGTCCATGTCCGCCGGCGCCTTGGTCACATCGTTGGGCTCGCGGGTGGCTGCCGTGTCCAGCGCTTTGATGATCAGACTGAGCAGTGCATGGGCTAAGCGATGGCAAACATCATACTCGATGGCATCCTGACTGGTATAATAGATAGCCGATTGAGACGTCGGCTGCACTCCGATGGCAAGCAGAATGTTACAGAAAATGCCGCGCTGCATCCGTGCATAGGGATCGACCAGCTGCGGGGGAATTCGCATTGTGGTTGCCAGATGGGCAATAAACTTCGCAAACTTCTTGATCAGCACATTGAGATACTGCGTGCGACATTGACGCTCCATCTTGGAGAGCATATTGTAGTATAGCTCTTGTTTACGTTTCAGAAAATCCTCCTTACGGCGCTCCTTTTTCTTGGTGTTCTTGAGCACATCCTCGAGCTGCCTGCGTCACAAGACACACTCAAACTAAACAGTAAACTATAATAAAATGAAAGTCACTTACTCCGTTGTGATGGCATTATATTTGCCCAACATGCGTTTAATGCGCCTGGCCCGCAGCTTGGGATCGTAATAATCCTTAAACTGTTCATAGTTGGCTGCCAAAGTAACTCTCTTCGGCCTCGACAGCGCAACATCATAGGCTCTGGCCTTGGGCGGCAGTGCCGGCTGGTAAGCCATGCGTCGTACATATGACTGAAGCTTGGATACATTCTCCTCCTGGCGCTTCTTGCGATTCTCCGGGCTGCAGTAGTCCGGATCTTCCTCTTCCGCCTCTTCAGTTGACGATGTGGGCAACGCCTCATCCCAATCGGAAACATTTGAACTGGCCATGGTTGCGTGCTTGGCTTGCAATTGAGGTCAACTTCAAAAACTTCAGTTTTGTACAAATTCCACGAAAACAAAAAAAAAATAAAATGAAAAATAAAAAATATCAAGTCAAAATTGTTTCGTTTTTGTCTTTTTATAATATTTGAGGAAACTGCAAATTTAATGTTTCGTTGTCGATGATGAAATGAACTGTGAACAATTCTGTAACCGAAACACTTCGAGTTCAAATTTCGTAGATAACTAGATTCTGACATTTTGAGAATTGAAATTATTTACATCAAATATGGACATTTCCAGATTAAGGTCCACCTTGCCCAAAAACGTAAAATTGATCAGAACCCAGTAAAACTTTTGGGAAGGTGTGTTCTCAGGCAACGTGTTCTGTCAGCATTCATTTTCATGCTAAAAAAGCAGTATGTGCCTTTTCCATGTGACAATTTTGTTTCCAACATGAGATAAAGGCAACTATGTTTTTTCATGAGTTGGGAAGGCTAAATGTCAGCACTTTTAAATCATTCGTTACAGACTGCTATGCTTCGTAATTCTGGTAAGCCTCTGCTTTCGTAAACAGAGGCACAACATCTGTTAACTAGCAGGAAACAGAAAAAAAACATAGCAGCCACCTCTGTTAGCTTTTTTTTCTGTTATTTTTATTTCAAAACTGACCAACCAAGCAAGCGTGTGCAAATTATTCATTTGAGAAATCATTAAATACAATAGTTTGTAACATTCTTCCAATTAAATTACGTAAGTATGGTGTTTATATGATGTGTTCAGTTCAAATTAAATTAATATCATTTTTTCTTTTTAATTTTTTATTTATGAATGACGGGGGCTCATAATCCAAGGGGCTTAGCTCGTTTATGAATCTGAATGACGCTATGGTCACAGAAGCAACTAAAAGAGAGGGTATACATTCGAAGATTATAGAATAGATGTTCGTGAGCCCTTCGGCAAGGCCAAAAACCGGCCAAAGCAACAAGCAAAGAAACCCAGATTAAACTGCAGGCAACCGAAGAGGAGCACAGCAATAATAATAACAATAACACTTAATTTAAAAAAATTTGTTATAAAAAGAAAAATAATATAAATAATATAAAGTAAATATAATTATATACTTATTTAATTTTATTTGCAATGGATTATTAAAATTTCTGTAAAATATTTTCTTTTGGAATACATTCCTGGTACCTATCAAAAGGAACCTACCGTTTTGCCTTCTTTTTCCACATTCTGGACAGTAGATTTTGGAAATCAATATAGGAAACCGAAATGTTAGTTAGCAGTGTAATAACAGAGCCACTGCCTTTTTGCCTTCTATTTTCCACATTCTGAACACTAGATTTTGGAAATGAGCATCGGAAACGAAAATGTTAGTTAGCAGTGCAATAACAGAACCCCTTCCAAAGTAGCTTCTAAAAACCTACTTCTATTCCTGTCTCGCCCCTGTATAAAAACGAATTGGGAAAGTCAGATTTGGCAACTAGTTCTACTCGGAATTTGAATGTGGAAAGTAGTAGGTTTTGGAAAGAGCAAAGTTTTACTGGGTATTTGTACATTCTATTGAATTTGTTTTAGTGTATATTGCTTAAATAAATAATTTAAATACACTTTTGGAGGAAAATTTCAGAAGATGTGAGTTTCCCAAATCTAGTGTTCAGAATGTGGAAAATAGAAGGCAAAAAGGCAGTGGCTCTGTTATTACACTGCTAACTAACATTTCGGTTTCCTATATTGATTTCCAAAATCTACTGTCCAGAATGTGGAAAAAGAAGGCAAAACGGTAGGTTCCTTTTGATAGGTACCAGGAATGTATTCCAAAAGAAAATATTTTACAGAAATTTTAATAATCCATTGCAAATAAAATTAAATAAGTATATAATTATATTTACTTTATATTATTTATATTATTTTTCTTTTTATAACAAATTTTTTTAAATTAAGTGTTATTGTTATTATTATTGCTGTGCTCCTCTTCGGTTGCCTGCAGTTTAATCTGGGTTTCTTTGCTTGTTGCTTTGGCCGGTTTTTGGCCTTGCCGAAGGGCTCACGAACATCTATTCTATAATCTTCGAATGTATACCCTCTCTTTTAGTTGCTTCTGTGCTTCTTCAGATTCATAAACGAGCTAAGCCCCTTGGATTATGAGCCCCCGTCATTCATAAATAAAAAATTAAAAAGAAAAAATGATATTAATTTAATTTGAACTGAACACATCATATAAACACCATACTTACGTAATTTAATTGGAAGAATGTTACAAACTATTGTATTTAATGATTTCTCAAATGAATAATTTGCACACGCTTGCTTGGTTGGTCAGTTTTGAAATAAAAATAACAGAAAAAAAAGCTAACAGAGGTGGCTGCTATGTTTTTTTTCTGTTTCCTGCTAGTTAACAGATGTTGTGCCTCTGTTTACGAAAGCAGAGGCTTACCAGAATTACGAAGCATAGCAGTCTGTAACGAATGATTTAAAAGTGCTGACATTTAGCCTTCCCAACTCATGAAAAAACATAGTTGCCTTTATCTCATGTTGGAAACAAAATTGTCACATGGAAAAGGCACATACTGCTTTTTTAGCATGAAAATGAATGCTGACAGAACACGTTGCCTGAGAACACACCTTCCCAAAAGTTTTACTGGGATGAACCATTTTAATACATAGAAAAATATCTGTTTAATTTAAAACCAGTTTTAAAAGCTGTTTTCCATATATCGAATAAAATTTGATGCACAAATTCTTCGAAGAAACTAGTCACATTCGCGATGTCGCTTTACAAATTACTAATTAAAATTTTAAAATAAATAAAATTATGGTAACATGTCATAATTATTTCTTAAATGAAAAACTACATTATTTTATTATGGTTTAAGATACTTTTGCATTTGTCAAGATGAAGTTAAACATGACTTTCATTTTTTGTCGCGTTCGCGATTTTTTTCTATAAATAATTCGAAAATAAGTGTTGATAAAATGCATTAAACACGTGAGAAAACATTTTTGAAAATGTCAACTTTAGCCATTTTTTTTTTCATTTAAAGACTTGCAAATGTCGCATTCTCGATCCTGGAAATACCCATATCCAAGTGTCGCCCTCTTCTGGTCAAATTTACAATCACAACATTACGATACTGGGGGAATCACATATATGCATACATGTATGCATACATTCATACACATGCACATGTATCTGTCAAATAAAGGTACAACATTGCTCATCTTTGTAAATAGTGTTGTAATCAACTTGTCATTGTTCATAATAATACAATACAATTCTTACTGGTCAATCGCAACAAGTCTAAATTTATTCTAGAATAAGAGTATAATTAGTTTTCGATTTATTGACGTCACTTTAGAAACAATCATTTTGTACAGAACGCTCCAGGGTGAATGTGTAATCCTCGGCCATCGCGTCCACCGACATTTGTCGCGTCAACAGAGCCAGTATACCGTCCACTTGCGACTGGGCTCCATTGAAGCCATCTTTGCTGGTTAGCTGCGGTGATAGCTCAAACGGAATGTCCTGCAGATAGTTGATGGGCGCATTTTGATTGGGGCCCGTTCCTGTTGCTGGTTTCGGACCAAGGGGCGGAGGATAAGGCAATTGACCATATGCTGATTGCGGCATGGGTGGATATATCATCCCACCAGGCGATGTTATGGGATCTATGTCAGTTTTGCGTTCCACAAATATGAAATCATCGCCGTTGCTTTGCTTCACTGCATCCGTTGGGCCCTGTATTGCCTCCTCGGTTGGCGTCTCGGCTGGCTTACGTTTGCCAAACAGCGAAAACATAATTCACTGTAAGTATGTAACTATATTAAGCTGGTGCACCCCTTACACGATAATTTAAAGTAAATTCTAATATTTACGCAGCAGCTGCGTTTTGTTTGTGTGTTGACCAAATGATATCGACTATCGATTGAAAATTAGCAAAATGCAACAGTGCCTAGAGGTGGAGAACTATCGATAGTCGGCACCATCGATAGTCAACGATATTATTTTTCAAACCATCGATAACTATCGATAGTTTTCGATAGTGTGTTAAATTATAAATTTTTATACAAAATTCTAAATAAAAATTTAAAATTGGCATTAATTTAGGTATTATAAAAGTAAAAATAAATACAATTCGTTATCAACAATAATATTTCGCTATTAGCTATTGTAATAGCCAAAGTTCCACAATCTAAAACTTTTTGTTCAGTCTACTGATCATGCGCTCGGACTCGACTAAAATGGCGGGCAAACATAAATAAATATTAAAACATAAAAATTTGTATTTATTTTAGTTCCGTTTCGTTCTTCTTATCCATGCCATGAAAATATATATTTATTAAACACAAAACTTAAATGCAGATGCCAAAGGAAGGCCTTTCTGTGACGAATTGAGCGTCATAAAAAACTATCGACCACTATCGATAGTGTACGTCTGCTATCGATGGCGCTTCGATAGTGCTTCACCATCGATAGTGCCGATAGTGCCATCGATAGTTCTCCACCTCTACTTGATAGCGCTTGAACATCGATAGTGCATCACCTTTACCCCGACCATCGATATTATCGAACCGATTGCTACTTTTGCCGATACATCGATAGAATATCAACAATCTTACTTGGCAACAAATACAACGCTGTGATTGGTTTTGGTTTCAAGCTAACAAATTTTTGTTAACGAAAAAAAAAGCTGAAAAGATGTCAAAGGCTGATCAGGACCCAATTGGTTCGCTGAGCATAATGGAGGTGTGTATCAGCCGACAACTGTTTTAGTTTTTGAATGATCTACAGGCCGCCATGACGCCCTATTGGATACAGATGCACAGATTACAGATACAGAAACTAATAATGATTGTCTCCATGTCTCCCCCTTGGCTTGCAGCAAATCAAGATTTTAATTAAGCCGCCGCCCAACGAGGACGAGAAAATGGTGCAGCGTAACAGCAACACGAAGCATCCATATTACAGGCGTCCCGGACGCGGACATAACCATGATTTGTGCGATGCTTGTGAGGAGGGCGGCAATTTGCTGTGCTGCGACCGCTGTCCCTCCAGCTTTCACCTGCAATGCCAGTGAGTATTGCTGTATGTGTGTTATACTGTTGTTGTTTGTTGTATTGCATTTGTTTGGCCATTCAGTGATCCGCCGCTCAGTGAGGAGGATATACCAAGTGGTCAGTGGTTGTGCCACAGCTGTCGCATGGCAAAAGTCTCGCAGCCGGCCTGCTCATCCAAAGCCAGTTCCGTGGAGCGTGTTCCGTCGGCGGGCAGCGGGTCGCGTGCCAATACGCCATCATCTGGTGAACTGGAGTCCATACCGCTGAAGATACGTAACTTACGCAAGCGCAGCAATAGTGAACGGAATAGCACCGAAAAGTTGCTGTCCAAAATGCCGCTGGCAATACAGCGCGCCCTCGATCCCAATAGAAAGCCAACGCCATTGGATGATGTTATACGCGCCGCATGCATGCTTAATCCCCAGCAGTTTTCGTTGCCACCCGAACTGGAGCTGCATACACAGTTTCCCGGCAATGGCAAGGTACAGCCAGTACAGCAGCCGCACAGCGCCGGAGCGGGCAATGGGCATCGCAAGCAGCCCAGCAGCCAACGGCGCAACTCCAAGCCATTTGAGTTGGACGCGCAAGGGCTGGTCCCACTACCAGCAAAGACCTGCTTCTATTGTACACGTAGCTGTAAGCGGGCGCCACTCATCTCGTGTGACTATTGTCCGCTGTATTACCATCAAGATTGCCTGGACCCACCGTTGACCGCACTGCCCGCTGGCCTATGGATGTGCCCAAATCATGTCGAGAATTTCATAGTAAGTTTAATTTAAGTGCACTACTCGTTTAGCGCCTTTCTGATTGTTCTGATCTTACAGGATGCCAACATGACCAACAGCATTTCAGCAACGGAGCGAGTGCGTTTGTGGAATCGCTTCCATCAGCCGCTTGACCATGAGAATGTCAAGATGGAGTTCTTCCGACGCGTCAATACACGACATCCGCCGTTTCGCATGAGGTTAAACATGCGTGCCCGCGCCCATGTCGAGGTGCCAGCCATGGTCAAATATCACTACGAGCATCCACCAGCGCTGCTGCCTTCCATGCGACAAACATTGCGCTACGATCGTGTGAAGCGACGCAATCAATTGTCTACCGCCGTTGAAGATATATCAAGGGAGAGCGTTACGGAGTCCCTGCTCAAGGATCTGGAAGCATTACGATGTGCGCGCGCCAAATTTCGTGAGATTCAACGGGAACACGGAAATGTCGAGCTCGATGGCATCAATAGCGATAGCGATATAGAAAATGGAGCCGAACAGCAGCAGCGGGGGAGCAACGGCGTCGCTATTACACCCACGTTGACAGCCAGACCGGAGGCAGCTGAAGCACATGATGAGCACAATGCGTGTTCAACGGAGTTGGAAAAGCCAAACAACAGCAGTAACAAGGGACATGTGCTGGAAATGAGCTACGAAGACGACGAGGATGAATGCAAATCATCGAATGTCATTATTGATGCGGACCTCTGCCATCTGGATGTGGACATCATAAAGAAGCTGGCACATCAGCGACTGCAGCAGCTAATACTGGAGCATCCAGAGATTGTTACACAGTACAAAAATCGCACTGCCGCCCGACGACTCCGCCAGCTGTCGGCGGCGAGTGGTGGCCAACCCAGCGGCAATCAGAGCGCACTTCAAAGTAATTTAGCGCCTGAGGACATGCGGCGCTTTTCGCTCTTGTTCACCAGTGAAACATCTTCGATACTGGCACAAAAGAATGTTAATGGCGCCGATGAGGATCCCATGATGGCGCTGCATCCGGCACTTGCCACTGCCGCTGCCATTGCGGCAGCAGATGCTGCCGCTGAGAACTATATGCCGCGCGAGCGCAGTGATACGGAGAAGGCCTACGAGCTGGCGTCACGGCTCGAGCTGAAGCTGATGCAATGCAAGGTGCGGGCGCGCGCTGTGCTAACACCTCTCGGGGATATGCTGGAGGACAGTCGATGGTTTACATCGCTTGGGCTGGATCACTCCATTTTTATGCGATATCGCACACTCTATGTGGGCTATGGTGGACACTACACGCCATCGACGACGCTGGCGCATACGGAAACGGTGGATCTGTCGGCAATTGGCTACTGTTCCCGCATATCGCCACAGCATGCAATTATCTTTTACGATGAATTCTCGAAATCATATGAGCTCATTAACTACTCGGAGTTCGGCACCGAGGTCAATGGCCAGCTCTACACATGCGATCTGACCGAGCACATGGCCACGCACGCCGGCAAACGGATGCGACCCGATGACGCGGAACTGAAGCGACGTGTCGATGATCTGCTCGACAAGCGACGCCACATCCAACGTCAGTACGAGCCCAAGAGAGAAACGCAAGACAGGTTCGTATTCCAACTTCAAATATAAAATAAGGTCCATCTGCGATTAAATAAGGCCCCAAAAAATAATGAAATAATACCCAAATAACAATTTGAAAAATTAAATAACACCCCAATTTTTTTTTTTTTTTTTTTTGTTAGTTTATTGCTATTTGATTCAATTTATTTTTTTGTTTTATTAAACAAAGACTTGCATGAAACTATTCACAGGTTGTTGCTATTTCATCTCCTTGTACATAGCTTTAACTTACTTTCTTTCTTTAAAATTTTAAGAGATAAAGAAAATTGTATACATGTAATGTAATTATCTGGTCAAAATATTGAATTTAGATCACTAGAAGCTGGTTAAAGCAACCTTTCGAGACTATTTTAAAAGTACTGTCCATTAAATAACTTAGATTTGAAGTATATTTTCCTTTATTTTATATATACAAAAAGCCTCTTTTTGGTCTTTAAAAATACAAGCCGTGTAAAATGACAGTGGATTTGCGTTATCCATAAACATAAACAAAGTCCACACGGCCAAAGTGCAAGGCTCCAAAAAAGGAAATAACACCTCAAATTTGTTGTTGTTTTCTATCTAATTTTTTAGCCTTATTTCATTCTTTTTTTTTTGGTCTTATTTCGCAGAGCCTTTGGCATTTTGCCTTTACTCAATATTGACTGCTATCTTTTTAGATTGGCGCCAATTGTGAAACCCGCCTGCCGATGCCAAATGGGACCCGATGTGCCAATGGTGCCTGGCGCCTGGGAGGGATCAGCTGTACTGGCCCATGGCAGCCTGTTGCGGTTTGGTTGTCTTTCGTTTGTGTTCTCAGTTCCGTCTGCAGATCTGATGAAAGAGCGACGCAACAATGCGAACAACAATGGACTTGGGCAGTAGTAACTGTTACCGTCGTCATTCTCTAATACAAATGTCTTATACTCCAACAATGCATCCAACAGCACCAATCTCAGTGTGTGTGCGGCAATCAGTTTCCTCACAGTACAGTACATACAAACAGAAATCAACAGTTCCATCCCCCATCCACAACATGCCCTGGAGTTAAGCAGACCAGGACACGATTGAGAACGCCTGGCGTGCCAAGTAGAAAGAGACAACGCGATAAGTGTTGTAAGAGAGCAAATGAGAGAAAAAATGCGCAGCTACCATTCATTAACATTTTGTTATGTGAAACATTTTTTTATTACATATTTTTTATTACTAGATGTATCAATTTAATAAATCTCCATGGTTCTTACTCATTCGTCTGTAGATACATATATAAAGAGCATAACAAATAAAGTTGTAAGGAAATGGAATATTAATTGAAAATCTGTTTTTCACTGGGTTTCAACTACATCATTTGTGTGTTGCAAATAAATAAATTAAATAGCATTAAATAAGAGAAATGCTTACATTTATGCAGGGATTGCAAATAAGAGCTGAGTCGGAAAAAAATGAAGCTTTTAAAAAATGACAGGGACATTGAAAAAATTGCACATGTGCTATTTTTGGAAGGAATATCCAACAACAGGATACATTTTTATTTCCAATTTTTATTTTTTAAATTATTTTCAATTTTTATGATTTTTTTTAAATAAAAATCTAAAATAAAAGTTGACTTGAAATATCTTTTGATCTATAAAAGTGTGATTATTTTGTGGGCCATGATAGAAAGATAATGAAGTGTAGATAAAATATATAGGCCGTTTAATGAAATGGGCCCTCCCGATCAAAAGATATTTAAATTAAAATTTTATTTTTAATTTTTATGATAAAAGTTAAAAAATAACTCTTATTTTTTATTTTTTTCTAAATTTAAAAAAACTCTTATTTTTGAACTTTTAAATAAAAATTAAAAGTTACTTTTATTTATATTTTTTATCATAAAAATTTAAAATAAGTTATTTTTCAATTTTGTTATATAAAAATCAGGAAATAACTATTATTTCGTAAATTTGTTTGTAAAACTTATAAGAGTTACGATCCCTGCATTGATGTAAATCAGTATTGAAATCTATGCACAAAAGAACATTTGAATAATCCTTAATCGTCTTTATGTACTTATATAGCTTAGGAGAGGGGTGCTGGTGGTGGTGGAGAGGAGATTAAGCGGTGCTTTATGTCCAATAGGTAAGGCATAAAGGGAGCAGAATATAAAGTATATGTACAATAGCATCTGGGATGCAAACCGATGTGGATTTGTATTAGCCCCGAATACAATAAGAATGCACATTTCATATAAGTACATTTAAGTACGGTTAGACATGCTAAAAAGTAACTATTGATTATATAATGGCTGATGCGCTGGAACCGATATCGGGGTCGGGCCACAACGTTCCTTCAGGAGATTCAGGTGCTTCACACACTAGCAATTTGCGGTTGATTCCTCTGGCTCCGGCTCCTCTGGCTTTGCATTCGACTCTGAGGCAGCAGACTTGGCTGCGTTTCGTGTGGCGCGCGAATGTTCCCACTCCAGTTTGTGCTTTCGCTTCGTGTGATGATACATATTCGACTTGGAGCGAAATTCAGTGGGACAGAAGGCGCAGGTGTGCAGTTTAACGCCTGTATGTGTGGCAAAGTGTTCCTGAGGAGAACAAACAAGTATTAGAATGAAAGATTTTTGTGAAAGAAAATCCGTTAATACCTCCAGATATCGCTTCATCTTGAATGACTTTCCGCACACGTCGCAGGCGTATTTGGCTTTGCTTAGGCAGCGATGATTGCGGCCAGACAGTTCGCCGCAAGTACCGCAGATGGGAATTTCCACGCTGGTACTGGTGGTAGTGGCACTGGACGTTGCCAACGGCGATGTCGGCATTCCACTGTGCTTATTGTGCAGGTGATTATTGAGAGTACGCTGATTGCGCAGCTGCTGGCCGCATATATGACACGTATACGGTTCAACTGCAGGCAACGCCGGAACGGAAACGGCAGCTGGAGCAGGAGCAGGAGCAGGACAAGGTGCAGTAGCAGAATTTAGAGTTGGTGCACTGTAAACGAAATATATAATTATTATTTTTTTTATTTAAATTATTTATTTATTAACTAATTTATTATTATTTATTTAACTAAGAGCACTTGATCAATTGAGTAAAAATTATTTAATATAATTAAATAATTATAGTTATATTTGAACTAAACTGAAAAGATTAAGAGTTTATTAAAAAAAACATAAATTAAAAATTAAAAAATTTAAAATTAAAAACCGGGGACCTCAAAAATTATGAAATGATCCAACATTCGTTGCAAGGATTGGAAAAAAACCCGATCAGATCAAAAAATATTAGTAGTATTTGTTGGTAAGTATTAGAAATTAGTAAGGTTAGGGATTTCTAGAAAGGAAGAGGATAAGGGAGGATTTCAAGGAGGGGGGAGAGAGTTCTACGGAGATAAAGTGATAAAGGCTATTCTAGTTTGTGCACAAAATTGTGAGTTGTGGATGAGGTAAAGATAATGGCTGAAAAGGTAAGACGTTCTAAAAGAAAACTAGAATCAATCTCGTTATTAATCAATTAATGAAGAAAAACAACATCAAGAGTTGAACTACGACTGATTAAAGAAGGAAGATTGAGAAGAAGCCTACTGGAGAACGATGGTAAACGAAGATTGGGATCCCAGTTTAAACCACGTAGGGAAAAGAGCAAAAACTGCTTTTGAACTGAATTAATTCAAACTTGGTTTATATCAGCTATCGGCACGGTCGTATCTCGTGGGCATCGGAAACTTGCGCTGCTACTGCGCTGCCGCTCACGCACAGTATAAACTGCGACGCTGCTACGATTTGTTTCTGTTGCGTCACTGTTATTCTGCTGTTAGGCGTACATAATTTCACACAAACGCAATGGAAATATATGCAGTGGTGAAAGGATCATTAAATTTCGACCAACGTTTAATAAAACCAAGCACTCCCTTGGCTTCATTAACGATAATCAATTTACAATCAAATAAAACTCCAAGATCTTTTACAGACGTTATACGTTGCAGTGGAATATTGTCAATCGTATATAACAAAATTACATGGGCTAAAGAGAACGTTGTTTTATTAGACGCACCTGCTGTGGCTTGTCAACGCTGCTGCTGCTGCCGCCGTGCTCGTGCTCGTGCTGACAGCAGCCATGGCCGTGAGCAGCTGCTCCCGATGCTGCTGCATAAAATTGGTGCAAAGGTTTTGCTGCTGCGTTGCGGCCGCCACAACAGCGGCGACAGCATTGTAGTTGGCCAGCATAAGCTCGTTTTCCTTGCACGTCTGCAGCTCAGTCTTGATGCGTTTCTCATGCAAATCGGTAACAATATCATCGTTGCTGCTGTCCTCGCCGGCGCTGACGCTGCGCTCGGTGTGTTGCACTTTTTTGGGAGAATGCGTCTTGCGGCGACTAGCTCGTGTGAGTCGCTTTACTGGCGTTGCATGCGTTTTGGCGACCGTCAGATTAATTGCTTCCATGGGTTCGACTTTAATGGTGGCTATGCTAAGCGGAGGTGTCTGTTCGGGCACAGGAGTTGGCGATGGTGAAGGTACAGCTGTGGCTACAGGTGGAGCTGGTATCCTTATATCGGGCTTTGGATCGATTAATTCCAGGTCATTGGGCGGCAAGGTTATTACATCCATCAGCTTATCGTTGTCGCCATTGACACTTCTTTGGATTTGAATGTTGTTGTTGCTGTTGATCTTAGCTGATTCGCGTTCGGCCCGAGCCTTTTGCCACTGGCTATTGTGCTTGGTCTTGACGTGGGTGTACATGTTGGAGCGACATCGAAAGGCCGTGTTGCAGTAGGCGCAGGCGATGGGCCGATCGCCAGTGTGTGTGGCCACATGCTCCTCCAGGTATCGTCGCATTTTGAATGACTTGTCGCAAAACATGCAGGGAAACTTGTGGGCAGCTGCTGCCTTGCCCTCATCTCCACAAGCGTCTGCCTCGAGGTCTGGCTCAGGTTCCTGCTTTAAATCGATTATGCTAGTTGTCTGCAGCTCAGCATCACCCTCCTCTGACCAGTTCACATCGCAGTCGATCTCCAAGAACTGGCTGCACAACGTTGTCTGTTTGTGCTCCACCAGCATCCAAAAGTTGTGAAAACTCTCCAGCTGCGCACAGCAATCCGTGCAAATGGACGTGGATATAGCATCGTCGCGAGACAGCTACGCATGTGGGCAAGATGTAGAGATTAGTTGCGGATATTGCACACAAGCGCAGATGAAACAGTTAACTTACACAGAGATACAAATGCGTTGATATCAATTGAACCAAATAGTTTTCCGGTATTGTCTTGTTGTCGTTGTTGCCCTCGTTGTCGTTGTTGGCGGCGGCAGCGAACAACAGTACTGCATTCTGCTCGTCTAATGTGTTCAAGCACAGGCGACAAATCATTTCGTTAACGAATCAATCAAAATCGAGCAACATTTGCACTAACAAGAATTTATTTTATTTTTATTATATTTATTTTAGAGGTGGAGAAAGATCGAGTGAAACATCGATGTCATCGATACTTGCAAAACATCGGAGCCATCGGTGTTTGATAGGCTACTATCGAATGTTTTATATACAACAAAAATAAACAATTCTCATAATTGCGACCCTCTTAAATATTGGAAAGAAAGAATTTCAAAATGTTATAAGAAATACCGATGAGATTTACAGATTTAAAAGCGGTGTTCAAATAATTTTATGTGTCAGCGCAAACATCGAAATATCGGGGACAACACACAACACACACCTCTAATGAATAAGTGCATTAATCAGCTGATTGCATTGAAAAAAAAAACAAGGTGGCAATCCTGGCAGCGGTAGCAGCAACGATAATAATGGTATTCCGAAAAGCCTTTTAGATTTGTTTTAGATTATTTTAAACCAAATCTAAATTAGTTGACAGTTTTGCATTCTGATTAGTTTTAGATTTTGTAAACAACTGACAGCCTAAGCAAAAAGCCGATTGACAACAAAAGTATAAAAAAAGGGGAGTAATTGCACAAAATGCCGAAAGACAGCCAGAAAAAGAAATTTATAGACGTATTAAACGAAAGTTTACTCATAAATATTCGCAGATTTCTAATGTATACAAACACCATATATCCCACAGCTGTCACAGTTTTCATCTAAAACCAAATCGAAATCAGCCTCAGAGCAGATTTCACGAAATCAATTAGTAGGACCACATCCCTGATTTGCTCTGGGCACACGGAAAATGTTGTATGGAGCAGCTGTGAAGAGCTGACTGCGATATCTAAACCAAATATAAAATGCTTTCCAAAATACCATTAATATTATTTACCCCTTTTAAATTAATTTTGAAGCTAGAATTTTGAAACTTACTCAGAAGTTTTATTATATTTTTGTCGATTTTTAATTTTTTTCATTTTAGAATTTCTAAATTTTCGACCACACTAAGGATGGCGTGCCCCAAACCAATCTTTAAAATTAACTTCATTATTTTATAAAATTTGTAATATTTTTGGTTTTTTAAATTGTACTTTTGTTGAATTATTTAAATTTATTCAAAAATGTTACCAACAAATTTCAATAAAACACTCAAAAAGATGGCAGCCTTGGCTCCCAAAACACGGATAATTTGATCAATTCATAGAATTGACTGTCAATGTTTTCTTCGATGTTGTATTTTTAATCATCTAAAACATCGATGGAGGAAAACATCAATGATTTTCCACTTCTAAAAAATTTTCAAAATTGCTGATGGATCTAGAAAATAGTAATCGATAATCGTAAATAGTCATATATAGTATTAAAATACTAAAATAATTACCGAAAAAACAAAAGAAAAAAATATTTAAAATGATAACACAATTAATTTTAATATTCTATTTGGTAATTACGGACCATAAAGAACATATTGCATTGGAAACGCAATGGTTATTAACTCGCCGCTAACTGCAAGTACTTCATAATGAAAATGATTGTTGACCATTACCATGGCGCTAGCTTTGAACGGCACGTTAATGCAATTAAATCGAAAATTTGGAAACTTTGCAAGCCCAGAAAGCATATCGTATCCTTCCGTCAACTTGTTGGTCCACACGGAAACCGTGTCGAAGCTGAGACCCTCCCGATAGCACAGTCTGACAGCTTCATTTAGATTACGAAAGGTGTTAAGTGTTATTATTGCCGACGGCTTGTCGCCAAAATAGATTTGTGGGAAATCCAATACGACTATGGGAGATCGGGGCTTCATTCTGCCATTTAGCTTCTGCTTGTCTTGAACATCGAATTCTTCAATATACACGGTCTTGCAATTCATGCGCTCGATCATCTTGAGTGTGTGCAGGAAATTCGGATGCTCTGAAATCCGCTCATCCATGAGCTCCATGCGGGCGCGCAGTCTCCGGATCAATGTTTGCCGCAATGGCTCCTGCACCAATATGCTGGCAATCAGACCATTGCCAATGGGATGCTTCAAATCATTGACAACGGCATCGACCACTTGGCTGATGTTGCCCGACTCAAACAGGATCATTATCTGCGGAGCCACCCACTTTTTGTGTGTGCCATCCTCGGGATATAAGTAGACATGTCGCTTCAGCAAATGGGCGTGTATATCCTCAACGCCCTCGGTTATGTTGGGTAATCCTTTGAAGCGCGGTAAAATGTCAGCATCCTCATCCTTGTCCTTCTCCTTCTCGGATTCACCGCCACCACCATGGACACCATGCTCATCAGCCATTGGGACACTTTTGATTTTGTTGATTTCGCTACTTTAACGGATTATTTCTCAACAACTTTAATAGATTTGAAGTAAATTTGCTTGATATATGTACTTACACTAGCCAAAAAAACTATACGTACAACCTTTTTTTTTCCTTTAACAGCTATTGCAAGGCAACATCTACTTTTTCAACTTTTATCCTCGATTTAAAAAAAAAATATTTTGATGCAAAAAAACAAATCTTAGTGACTGCAAAAAAAAAAACCTTAAAAATCTCTTCGCTAGTATTTTTTATGATTTTTTTTAAAAATTTCTAAAAGGCACTTTTTGTGTAACAAGTAGAAAAAAGGGGTTAAAATAGTAAGTTTTAGCTAATTTCAAAAACTTACACAAAATATACTAGAGAATATACGTAGAGATTTGTGAAAAAAAAATCCAATCACGCTTACAATCGCTTCAAGAATTTGTTTGCATCACAATGTTATATTTATTTTTTTAAACCGTGTATAAAAGTTGAAAAAGTAGTCGTTTACAAAAATTCGAACTTTTTAATGGGTTTAGGAAACTTGTGCATCATTCAAACGGAATTTAAATGACCTTTCCAAATATATTTTTTTTATTATGAAGACTTGACTTACAATAGCTGTTAAAGTAAAAAAAGGTTGTACGCATATTTTTCTGGCTAGTGTATATAAACATGTATGTATTTATGTTACGGGTATAATGACTGAATAGATCTTTACAATTCCCACTGGGCCAACGAAAGTTGCCACTGATTTCCGCTTCCTGGTCAACATGTGTACTCTGCATTGTGTAAACAATCATAATTAAAATACTTTCATACTTTCTCTGGTCAAAGTTGCCATTCACCGGATAACGCACATTCCCACAGGCAGACTATAGGTGGTGAGTTCGTTCTACATACATTACTTAAGTGGAGGGTATACTCACTTTCTCTTGCACTTGGTAACACAGAGATATAATCTAATAATCTAATGAGTTTAACATGCGAAAACAGACAGGAAGAGGCATCTTCGACTCTTGCACTATATTGTAAATGTATGTATAGTCTGGATCTGTCCTTTGAACTGAATAATGAAGTCTGAAGTTGATAAAATGAAAAATAATGAGGAGAGAACCCTGCCGCATTTACCATAACGTTTTCAGTTCGCATTTAGGTTTCCGGTTATCGGTTACGCAAAATATAAATCGTTTTTTACCGCTTAAAGGTTTCAGTTTCGGTTAGGGTTTTAATACCTGCTTCTTACTTGTACATCTATTGTCAGAGACCGTATCAATTTATTATAAGCTTGAAATCTATAAAAAAAAAATAATTTAATCAACCCAATTTCGTGTCTTTACGTCTTATACTAAAATTAAATCTTATTATTAGTAAACTATAAGCTAAAAAAAAAAACTAGTAAATGGAAGGGTATTTCAAGTGCGACACTTTGTGCCTTCGTCCATTTGCCAGTGACGGAAGCGGAAGAGCTAAACGTCAGTTACAGAATCTATTTTTGTGTGTGTGTTCCATGTGTATAAATAGCCGAGCGACCAGCAGGATTCGCTTACATTACGTGTGCTCTGCTTCGCATAGACATTCGAACTTCGGGGACAGTCGCTTGGCAAGGCGCCTGAAAGTAGGCAAAGAAACGTTTCTACTACTATTGCAATTTGCGCAGTTTTCAGAGACAGAGGCCAAATAATAATTGTTTGCTTCAAGCATGTCAGTAAAATAGCACAGAAATATGGAGATGTCTGGATATCAGGATATAAGCGCCTTGGAAAAATCGGTAAGCTCCAGAAGGACCCACAAACAGAGAGAAAGAGAGAGAGAGAAAGAGCAACGAAAATGCGTAAATAATGTTGTAAACTTATCACTCTCTTGCCCCGTTGACCTTAGGTGGCGAATGCTGGGTCACAGCTGTATACGATGGCTCATAAGCTGCATGCTGTGGAGCGCAGCTTGGACCAGACCGCCATGGAGCAGATGGACGAAATGGAGGTGATGGAGCTGCTCGAGTCCATGACCGAGGTGAAGAACGAGTATCAGAATCTGCGCAAGGACATCCAGGAGGTGCAGCAATTGCAGCGTGACGTCAGCACCTCAATTCGCTTTCAGATGAGCAACATGCAACAGACTTTTCAGATGCTCAAAAAACGCATTACCAACTCCCAGCAAAAGCAGCAGCTGCAGCAGCAGTCGCGTTGCCAACTACGAGTTCAGCGGGATCAACGACAGAAAACGACAGTGACGACAACCAACGACCATTGATTAATAACAAAATTAAGTGTGGCAAGTGCGGCATGTGGAGCAGTAGTTATTGATCCGGGCAATTTATGAATTAACTTGATAAATAATATATATATTTTTTTTATTGATTTTGCATGCATTCCGTTGCTTACTCGATATCGATAGCTATGTATGAATGCATATGCTGATGAAAAGAGAGTGCGAGGGAGTGAGAGTATAGTGAGGGGAAACCTGTTGCAATACAAACATAAAAGTACTTATAACGTACTTACACTGAAATCGTGTCAAATTGGGGAATACTGAAAACCAATCATTTTACCATTATATACATATTATATGAATATGTATAAGCAATCAAACTTTGTACAACAATATCAAAAGCACAACACGAACCTTTTATATGTACTTCAAACAAATCCTATAACAAATAGTTATACTCGTAACTATAATAACTAGACATACTCGAACATACACATATTGATTAAGGTAATTGTAGTGAACAATTCCTGAACTCTAAATACTTTATAACGCAAATCCAAATGTCTGATACCATTTGAAAAGAATGCACTTCTTTAGAAAATTTGCCTTAACATAACCATATTATACTAATTTTTGATATATACACGTTTTAATATTAACCTTAAGCTTATCATTTCTATTATAATGATAGGCAAACACAATCTTTTTTGTTTTTTTTTTTTATATATGTTGTTATTAAATTGTATAAGCAAACAAACGCAAAGCACATTTAAACAATAAAAATAATATAATAAAATCTGTCTTTTGATTGAGCGCCAAAATAATTTTGAAATGTTTTAGGCATACGATTGTTCGGCAATCGATATGCACAATGCACATCATTAGTAAACTGAGCGATAGTATCGATACTTCAACAGTTGTTAAATAGGTCTACGTCTCGGTCGGTTTGCACTTTAATAATTATGTGCGTAAATATATAAATATAAGTTCAGGCTTCAATTCATTTAGAATTAGTAAATGTATAATTTTCGTTTTTAATACAAACTAGCAGTTAGTGCATTGTTAGTGAGTGCAGTGTCTGTGTGGGTGCGTGTCTTACAAAGGTGAGTTTAAAGCGGCTCTTAAGTGCACGTCATCAAGCCAGAGATAGTCGCAAGTACAAAAGAAAGCAGCTACAAGTATTTACAGTGGATTTGCATGCAAAAAGGTGTTTTGTTTACAGTGTCCTAAAATTGCAATCGGTTTGCATATCGAAATCAAAGAAAGTGCTCGCATTGCAATTATCGACTGGTGCAACAAGTGCTTGTGATCTCTCTCTCTCTTTGACTCTATCTCACTCTTTCCTGTTTGTTGTCGGCATATCGTTGCGAACCTTCTCGCGGCGCGTGCGCCTGTGCCTACGCATTTTGTTGTTGTTGTTTTTGTGAGTGGTGCTTACGTGTCGCGTCGCGAGATGCACGTTTGTGCTTACGTACTTGTGGCCGGCTTAACGTGCCTCGTCGCTGCCATTCCACCACGACCCAGCAGTACAATCGAGGACGCCCAGGTCGAAGTTATCGATCAAGTCGAGAGTTTCTTGGATAATGCGCATTATCTCAACAATGAGGAAATCGGTCAGCTCTTCGCTCGCCTCGGCAAGGACTATCCAACACTTGCCCAGCCCTATGTCATTGGAAACACAATTCAGGGCCGTCCCATGCACGCCCTTGCCCTGAACGCGCCCTCGCACGAGGGCAGCAGCGGTGATCTGCTGCGTCCCATGGTCAAATTGGTGGCCAACATTCAAGGTGACGAGGCGCTCGGTCGCCAAATAGTGCTCTACATGGCCGAATACTTGGCCACTCGCTATGAGACGGACGATCAAGTCCAGAGAATACTCAACACAACAGAAATCCATTTGCTGCCCAGCTCAAATCCGGATGGTTTTGCGGTTGCTAAGGTGAGTCACCAGCAAAAAATATAAATACAAAATACATGTATTCATATTCATATTAAATCAAAGATCAATTGAGATCAATTTGCATCTTAAATTCTGCCACGGATTCGATTAATTTGAAAAAGACTCTCAGACACGTCGAGAGATTCTCTTCGCTTCACTTTTACCAGTTTGTATAGCTTGGAAACAATTCAATCTGTGAACAGCTGCAGATCAATGTGAGCCAAGAAAAGTGAATGTACATACATACATACTTGTGTATTGCGATTGAATGCGTTAGCTGATTCATTGTATGATCTAAACCAGCGTTGGGCACGAAATCTGAATTCGTTAGCAGCCGCTGGCTCCCGGAGCCATTGCGTGCCCACCGCTGATCTAAACCTTTCTGACTATTATTAAACGGCTGAGAACTACGACACGTTCCTATTATGATTGCTTCAAAGCGATCCCTACCGATAGAAAATACATATACACCCTTTCACAACTCAATCGAAACTAAACCGTGGCATTCCGTAGCATTCACACCTGCTGAGAGAGCGCAAGAGAGAGAGAGAGATAGAAAAACACCAAGATCAGGCAAAAGAGACAATAGTTTTTTGATCCAGTTTTTGACTTGTTTGGGGTCAACGTAGCACGATCTGTTAATTAGTATCTGTAGATCACAGACAAGCTAAGTGTTTATATACATTTGACATCGAGAGATTTTCAAGTGATCCAGTTGAGAGCTCTCTAACCTCATTCAAGCAGTTTAAGTAGTTGTTTGGGAGCAAATGTTTAACTTATGTTTACATTGAGCAGTTGATAACACAATGCTACATAATTATTGAACTGACATTTAATCGATTTTGACAAAGCCTGCTGCTGAATTTTCTGTCTTGTCACCACTTTTTGTTCTATAATTACACTGTGTGACAGTCCAAAAACTTCTGGGATGCGACATAGCGTAGGTTGTAGATATAGTTAAATAGAATTTTGTGGCATACTAGAATTTTTTGTTGCACATCGAAATTTTGAATAACGGTACAAAAACCGTTTTTTCGAGGTTGATGGAGTCTAAAAATTCTATGTCCTAAACTATGCGTCTTACAATAAATTTAAAAACGTCGTTGGAAAGTGAAAAGTAACACCTTTCTAACGGTGTATTACACTGCAATATCGGATAAATATTGAGGGAGCTACATTTAAAAATATATGCATATTTTCAGTTTTTTGCTACATTACCCAACTTTGAACGCAAATTAATAAGTTAAATTTGTAGAAAGCAACTACTTTTTGGTATGTAGTTTCAAAACACATTTAATTTTACGTCTTCTGCTTTTTAGTTTATTAAAATCGAGTGATATTTAGCTGAGTTATTAATTTTTTTAGAAAAAAAGTCATGGAAAAAAACTCGTTTGCTAGTTACTTTGCTAACGACGCAACTACAAATGGAATATGAGGGGATGGGGAAATGGCGCAATAATGTCGCAAATACCACCATTTTGAGCAATTCCATTTCAGAAAATCTATTATAGCTTGGCGAATTATTGTCCGATTTTAGAAAATGAACACACGTTTTACTCGTGATAATGTGTTCTTTTTAAATAAAATTACAAATCTAAGGGGTTTCTAATAAAATAGTGTTCAAAAACAACACCAAAGTCAAAAAATGTAAAAAAAAACACACAAAAAATTTGTTAACATTGAAAATACTCCAATATAGGAAATGAAACCTGTTAAGTCATGTATTGCACGTTTAAAGACCTAAGTTTCTTCTATGTAAAACTGGTAAGAAAATGAAAATCGGTGGATA